>JBBAXF010000038.1:1202976-1804465 GCA_037837765.1 Delichon dasypus
TCTGGCAGCTGCATAGATCATCCCTCAGCTGCGTCAAAATGTCTGGGTGACCCTGGCACAGACACTTCCGCAGGAAAACATATGTTTGTCCACTGCATCAACAGAGAATCCTATGTCCACCTGTCTGGTAGGAATTACATAATGGGCAGGAATTCCGTCTCGGCTTTTAGGAGGGCCATGTACCATAGGGCGGTTGTCCATATTGACACCCAACCAAACTTTAATTAGTGAACCAATTGGATCCAAAGTGTAATTCAGAAATTTTTCATTGGGCCAAGTCAAAAAGAGTTGCTGTGTCCCTGTTCCTTCCGTGGGTCGCAGCAGCCAAAGCTCGAGGTGAATTGGGCCATCTAGAGTGCTGAGTAGTCAAACAGGCAAATTTAACGTCCACCGCCATCAGCTCTCTCCTAGAAGATGAGGAAATTACCAGACAGGCCACTCTCCAGAACCGTGCTGCTATAGATTATCTCTTGTTACTTCATGGACATGAATGCCAGGAATTTGAAGGACTGTGTTGCCTAAACCTGACCTCGAAGGCTCCAAACATCCATGCTGCCCTTCGAAGCATGAACAGTTTGATCGGACAAGTGAAGCAAGAATCTGAGGACTGGATCAAAGAACTGTTCAAAGGCTGGGGACTTACAGGGTGGTGGACTTCTACAGTTAAAACAATTTTGTTATTTCTTGTTATTCTTTTCCTTGTAACAATAGCGTTCGGGATCCTACGCTGTTTGATTTTCAAGGCTATCAATAATCTCGTACATTCTGCCTCAGAAGTCAACCACATAGAGTTGGCAAACCTAAAGCAGGTTGACTCCCCCACCAATTGTAATTGGTGGGAAAACCAACATTCTGTGTAACCTAATGTTCTTCTTCTAATGTCTTAAACAAAAAAGGGGGAGATGTTGTGTTCCTCTGAGGAATGGTTTTTCCCCTCAGAGTCCCCCTGAAACCTGTGCTATGTAGTTCAACCCTTTTTCCCTATCATACCTACTCCTGACCCTATTGGCTCAGGGCCAATATCTTTGCTTTGCCCAAAACGAGATATACCCCTGTTTCTTCCTGGTTCTCTCTCTCTCTCCTCGGCCTCCTGGAACATCACATCGAGAATAAAGCTTGGACGGAAGCTGGGGGTGAGAGCCACTCTTTTGAAATCTCTATTCTGTCTCTCTGAAATATTTTTTCCCTAAAACCCCTGAATAACTGAGCTAGCGAGAGCCAGGGGGTGGCTAGAGGGAAGTAATATTTTCAGAGCATGTTTTCTTGCTAGGACAAATGAAAACCTTACTTGGGCTGTGCACAGTGCAAACGGATGAACAGAAGCATACACAGTGAGAGCTGTGTGCACTGTTCTCGCAAGCAGAGCTTGTTCGACTTGACAGCTTCTAACATGGAAAGAGAGCAAGCAGACAGCGACCGACATGCTCTACTTGTTGCAAACATGGAAAACAGACACCCTAGTATCAGAATCTCAGAAATCACTGAGAGAAGCAGAGAAATTCTGCAGGAGCATGTTTTCTTACTTGAAAAAGTGAAAAATTCACTTGGGCTGTGCACAGTGCAAACCAATGAACAGAAGCATACACAGCGAGAGCAGTGTGCACTGTTCTCGCAAAGCAGAGCTTGTTCAATATGACAGCTTCTAACATGGAAACAGAGCAAGCAGACAGGAACCCACATGCTCTGCTTGCTGCAAACGTGGAGAACAGACACCCCAGCATCAGAATCTCAGAAATCACTGAGAGAAGTAGAGAAATGCTGCGGGACCATGTTTGCTTGCGAGGACATATGAAAAACTCAAATGGGCTCTTCACTGTGCAAACAGATGAACAGAAGCATACACAGTGAGAGCCGTGTGCACTGTTCTCGCAGAGCAGAGCTTGTTCAAATTTACAGCTTCTTAGATGGAAACACAGCAAGCAGACCTCGGCCTACATTCTCTGCTTGTTGCAAAGAAGGAAAACAGACACCCTAGTATCAGAATCTCAGAAATCACTGAGAGAAGCAGAGCAATGCTGCAGGGGAGAGTTTGCTTGCTAGAACAAATGAAAAACTCAAATGGGCTGTGCACTGTGCATACAGATGAACAGAATTGTAGTGGTGTGAGAATTCTTTTATTAAGTTATTAATTTATTTTTTAAGATTTTTGAGTTACTTTTGTAATGATTTAGTTCACTGTATACCCCTGTGTTCTGTACTGGTTTTCCCCTTATGAGTTAGGTTGCTTAAAGAGACGTTTTCTGTCAATCAATCCTCCCCTGCACCTGTCTTTGTCACTCCCTTCCCCCACTCCTCGTGGTCGACCTGTCTGTCACTTTGGACACCTTCCCTGGCTTCTGGAAAACTCCAGGGAGGGGGTCGAGTGATAGGCTGGGGCCCATGGAATTCCCTCCCATCTTGTGTGGTTCGCCCCCTGTTGTAAAGTCTACACCCCCAGTAACACCCCCCGTTGTCGTGACTGGCTGAACCGGTTGTCAGCCACCCCTGTTTCCACCCCACTTTAAAAAGCTTGTGCACCCCTGGCCCGGGGTCTCTTCTGGGCAGCAGGTCACAGGGGCAGAGCTCCCGGCTCTCTCCTCTCCAATAAACCTCATTTAAATCCTGCCTGCAAGAGTCCGGCTTTCTTCTGACTGCTGAGGTCGCCATTGCTTCATCTCCGTGCCCATCCCAGGGCAGAAGGAGGCTTTCTTAGCTAGCCACTTTGCCCTAACACCCTGCTGCAGTGCCATCTAGTGGACTGAGCTAGCTATTGCAGCGTGATTAACACGCAATTCGGACACTGCGACACAGAAGCATACACAGTGAGAGCTGTGTGCACTGTTCTCGCAAAGCAGGGCTTGTTCAACTTGACAGCTTCAGACATGGAAAGAGAGCAAACCGACAACAACCCGCATGCTCTTCTTGCTGCAAACATGGAAAATCCACACCCCAGCATCAGAATCTCAGAAATCACAGAGAGAAGCCGAGAAATGCTGCAGGAGCATGTTTGCTTGCTAGGAAAATTGAAAAACACCCATGGGCTGTGCACAGTGCAGATGAACAGAAGCAAACAGAGTGAGAGCTGTGTGCATGGTTCTCGCATAGCAGAGCTTGCTCAACTTGACAGCTTCTGACATGGAAAGAGAGCGACCAGACAGCAGCCCACATGCTCTGCTTGTTGCAAAGAAGGAAAATAGACACCCCAGCATGAGAATCTCAGAAATCACTGAGAGAAGCAGAGAAATGCTGCAGGAACATGTTTGCTTGCTTGAAAAAGTGAAAAACTCACTTGGGCTCTGCACAGTGCAAACGGATGAACAGAAGCATACTGTCCTAGGGTAACTTTATGATGCTTGTATCCTCAATTGTATGTTCTGTTTGTGCTGTATATTGAGTCCTGTGCCTTTAAGACTGGTTCTAAGAGCATGGAGAAGCGCGGAGTTTGTTTTGAGAAAACTGCCTGACTCCTCCACATTCTTCTGCAGACACTGTGTTCGGCGGAGGCTTAGAGAGACTGCAGGACAGAGATTTCTTTTGCTTTTAGTTAGATTCAGCTAGCTAGGGCAGAGAAATTCCCTAGACTGTTTTTTTCCTTTTTCTTGGAACTGTTTGAACCTACTCTAGACTGAAAACCCAGGGGAGCACTGGGGGCTGCACCTGCGGCCCACCGGGGCCTAGACCTCGGCATTTTCCAGTAGCGTCAGCCGAGCTACACCCACGGCAAGGACTTTCTCAATTTGCCATCTCACTTCAAAAGGAGAGGTTTTATTGTTTCATATTATTCATTCTTTATACTTGTATGCACTTCATTTGTTTAGTAAAATAGTTTTTTCCACTTTTCTCCAAAGAGGTTTTTTTTCTAGACCGTTTAGAAGGAGGGGCCACTTGGGTTTGCTTCCTTAGAGGGAACCTATACAGGGGTTTTCTCCCAAATTTGTCCCAAACCAGGACATACTTCTAACTTGTGCCCACTGTGGGGCTCGAGAGAGTAGAAAAAACTTGTATTAATTATTATTAACTGCATTTTTTAATTATCCTTTGAGTAGAGATTAAACAGTCAGTAGCCATGTTGCTTCTTGAATTCCTAATATCTCTTAGAATAGAGTCTTTTCTGCATTTCTGTTCCCTAAGCTTTTTTAAAGTCTTAATACCTTTCTAGTCCCTAAGTTTGTTTTCTTACCCGGAAATAGCTCCAATATTGTCCCTAACATACAGCTTTTACACTAAAGATGCACACATTAGAATAGTTATTTTGCTAAGTTCTGTGATTATAGTTTACAAAAAACTTATAAAGATACTGGAGTTTGTTTTGAGTATGTTCAGTTTATAGTTTTTTCGTCCTGCCCTGCGTCCTAGTTCCAGCAGCATGTTTTAGGGATTTATCAACAATTGCACCCAGTTTGTTAGAAGAAGAGTAAGAGATGAAGCCCTTCAGGCTCTTCTTTCCTTCTTCTCTTTTGAGTCAGTTACATCACTTTTAGAAAATGTTCAAGGTCTCCTGAATGTTAAAGACCCCACCTCCCTAGTATTTCACCTAGTGAGCTTCCTCTATATAGTTTATAGCTTTTCTAGAATGAGTCACACACTGCTAAACACTGTAGGGCAGCAAATAAAAGCAAAGGAGCAAGAAGATAAATCAGTCACTCAGGCTGCAGCCAATCCCACAGCTATTCAAGCTGCAGCTAAACCAAACAGTAAAGCTAAGACACCAGCAGTTGTTGCAGTGAAGAAAAAAAAGAAGCACACAGACAAAACCGATCAACCAGTAGAGGATAATTCAAGCAAAAGATCCTCAATGCCTCCTGACGCCCAGTCAGTAGTCAAACCACCTGACACACAATCAAAAAGTAAAACAATTAATGATACACAATCAGAAACCAAACCAACTAATACAAAATTACAAGCCCAACCAACTAGCACACAATCGAAAGCCCAACCAGCTGCTACAACATCAAGAGCCCAACCAGCTGCTACAACATCAAAAGCCCAACCAACTGCTACAACATCAGAAGCCCAACCAACTGCTGCAAGAGCAGGAGATACTATTAAGTCCTTTTCCCTAAAGAACCTTCGTAGCCTAAGAAAAAATTATACTCGACGATCTAATGAATCTATAATTAGTTAGTTAGTCCATCTTTAAGATGCTGCAAGCGAAACTACAATACTAAATAGTACTAAAGCAAGACATCTAAAATCCCTGTCACATAATCCAGTTATTAACCAAGAAATAATGAGAAAAGCTAGTCCTTGCAGTCTCTAGAAACGAGTCCTAAGAAGTGTGGCACAAAAATATCTGTGTGCCGACAATCTCTATATGCAGCAAACCCAGTAAAAAACCATTAAACAAAAGATCCAGCGCTTAAAAAAAAAAAGCAGTAGCAGAGATTGTCTTCTCAGATGACATAAACACTAGAAACCCCAACTTAGTACCATGTACACCTGTGATGTAGCGAAAACTTGTACGACTTAAGCCACAAAAATACTCCTCTGCTTTAGCAATAATAAAGCAGAATGAGACAGAAGAAACCGTGCTTAATATAGCAAAAAAGCTCCAAACATATGCAAATGCTGTGCATAGTCCAACACATGCAATAATCGCAGCTCTAAAAACACAAATGCGGGGATTAGCAGCCAAGATAGAAAAAAATCACAAAAAATTCAAAGAGAACATTCTCCAGATCTCTGCAGTACAAGTTAGAAGCTCTGGCACCACACGCAAACGTTCCCTAGATAAAGAAGAAAAAAGCATCCCACGAGCTAAGCTGTAGTCCTTCCTGCGTAATTGTAGAAAAAACATGAAAAAATAGAATAGAGAATCTACTGATGCTATAACACAACAGCTGCGTGAATTGTTAAATAGCAAGACTGTAAGAAAAAGTTCCAGCAAGAAAGAAGCAGCTCCAGTTACCCAGAGAAATAAAAATAATCAAGCTTAAAAGAGCCCTGCCTCTAGCCAAGTAGAGGCTAGAAAAAACACGGTTTTTTAAACTGTGTAAATTCGTTAGCCTAGCACATCAAAACCACAAAAATATGAAGCCTTAGTTAACACTGAAGCACAGTGCACAATACTCCCATCAAGACATGTGGGGGAAGAATCTATTTCCATTGCTAAAGTAACAAGAAGTTCACAAGATTTTACTTTAGTAGTAGCTGATATGAGCCTAACTAAAAGTAAGTAAAAGAAACACCCTATTGTAACTAGCCCAGAAGCTCCATGCATTTTAGGCATAGACTTCCTCCAAAATAAGTATTTCAAAGACCCAAAGAGATTTAAGTAAGCATTTAAGATAGCAGCTGTAAAGACAAGGAGTGTTAAGCAGTTAAATACCTTACCTAAACTATCAAAGAACCCATCTGCTGTAAGTCTTCTAAAAGTAGAAGAGCAACAAGTGCCAATTACCACTTCAATAGTGCATCGCCGACAGTACAGAACAACTCGAGATGCTGTGATCCCCATCCACAAGATAATCCGTAAGCTAGAGAGCCAAAGAGTAGTCAGCAAAACCCACTCACCCTTCAATAGCCCCATCTAGCCTGTGCGCAAGTCTAATAAAGAATAGAGACTGACTGTAAACTATCGTGCCTTAAATAAAGTAACTCCACCATTAAGCGCTGCTGTGCCAGACATGCTGGAACTCCAGTATGAGCTGGAGTCCAAGGCAGCAAAATGGTACGCCACAATTAATATTACTAATGCATTTTTCTCCATTCCTCTAGCTGCAAAATGCAGGCCTCAGTTTGCCTTCACATAAAAAAAAGTGCAGTACACCTGAAACCAACTGCCCCAGAAGTAGAAACACAGCCCCACCATCTGCCATAGACTAATCCAAGCTGCACTAAAAAAAAGTGAAGCTCCAGAACATCTACAGTACATCAATAACATCATTGTGTGGGGAAACACAGCAATAGAAGTGTTTAAAAAAAAAAAAAAGATCATCCAAATTCTCCTGAAAGCTAGCTTCGCTATCAAGAAAAGCAAAGTTAAAGGACCTGCTCAAAAGATCCAGTTCCTAAAAGTAAAGTAGCACAATGAAAAGTGTCAAATTCCCACTAAAGTCATCAATAAGATCACAGCAATGTGTCCACCAACCAACAAAAAAGAAACACAAACTTTCCTAAGTGCCATAAGTTTCTAGAAAATGCACATTCCTGAGTACAGCCACATCGTAAGCCCGCTCTACCTAGTCACCCGAAAGAAGAACGATTTCCACTGGAGCCCTAAACAGCAACAAGCCTTTGCCCAAATAAAGCAAGAGATCGCTCATGCAATAGCCCTTAGCCCAGTCAAGACAAGACCAAAAGTAAAAAACGTGCTCTACTCAGCAGCCGAGAACAATAGCCTGTCCTAAAGCCTTTAGCAAAAAATGCCTAAGAAGACTCAAAGCCAACCACTAAAATTCTAAAGTCAAAACTACCAAAGGTCCAAAGCCAACTACACTCCCACAAAAAAAAAAATCTTAGCTGCCTATAAAAAAGTTCAGGCTGCCTCAAAAGTAATTAGCACCGAAGCACAACTCCTGCTAGCACCTCAACTACCAGTGCTAAAATAAATGTTCAAAGCAAAAGTACCCACCATGCCACCAATGCCACATAAAGCAAATAGATTGCCCTCATCACTCAGCGCGCCCGCATTAAAAACCCAAATCACCCAAAAATTTTAAAGATAATTACAAACTAGCCAAAAAGTGAAAACTTTAGTCTCATAAATAAAAAAGAGCAAGAACAAGTAACACATACTAAAAAATCTCCACCATACAACCAACTGCCAGCAGAAGAAACACGCTATGGTCTTTTCACTAACAGTTCCTGCCGCATCGTTAAAATAAAACAAAAGTAAAAAGCAGCTGTATAGAGCCCCACACAACAAGTTGCACAAGCCACTAAAAAAAAACTAAGTCAAGCCGACTCGCTGAGCTCAAAGCTGTTCAACTAGCCCTAAACATTGCCAAAAGAAAAAAGTAGCCAAAGCTCTACCTCTACACTAATTCATAAATAGTAGCCAATACTCTATAGAAATAGCTAGAGAAGTAGAAAAAAGCCAACTAGCAGCGTAAAAAAAAAAACCTATCTAAGCTGTTAATAAGTAAAAAGACATTGCCACTCAAGTAAAAAAGCTACCTGTCAAAGTCCGTCATGTAGATGCCCATGTCCCCAAGAGTCAAGCTAATAAAGAGCACCAAAACAACGAGCAAGTAAATCAAGCTGCAAAAATAAAAGTGTCAAAGATAGACTTAAATTAGCAACACAAAAAAAAGTTGTTCCTAGCTCAATAAGCCCATGATGCCTCAAGTCATCAGGGCAGAGATGCCACCTATAAGTAAGCACAAGACCAAAAAGTAAATCTAACCATAAACAGCATTTCTCAAGTTATCCATAACTGTAAGACATGTGCTGCCATCAAGCAAGCCAAGCGGGTAAAGCCCCTATAGTATAGCAAGCAATAGTCCAAGTATAAGTATAAGAAAGCCTAGCAGATTGACTACATCACCCTTCCCCAAACCCGCCAAAGCAAGCGCTATGTGCTCACAATAGTAAAAGCCACCACAAGATGGCTAAAAACCTACCCTGTGCCCCACACTACTGCCCGTAACACCATTCTAAGCCTTAAAAAACAAGTTCTTTAAAAGCATAGTACCCCTGAAAAAATTAAATCAAACAATAAAACTCATTTCAAGAACAGCCTCATCAACAACTAAGCTAAAGAACATAGCATTAAGTAGGTGTACCATATCCCCTATCATGCACCAGCTTCAAAAAAAGTAAAAAATACAATAGACTACTAAAAACCACCCTAAAAGCACTGGGTGGGGGATCATTCAAAAACTAAAAGCAGCATCTAGAAAAAGCCACCTAGTTAGTTAACACCCGAGGTTCCACCAACAAAGCAAGCCCTGCCCAATCTGAGTCCCTACATACAATAAATAGAAAAAAAGTCCCAGTAGTACATGTAAAAAGTTTGTTAGAGAAAACAGTTTAGATCAATTCTGCTTCAAGTACAGAAGATCCCATCCGTGGGATTATCTTTGCTCAAAGACCAGGCTGCACATAGTAAGTAATGCAGAAAAATAGAACCACACGATGTGTACCCCAGAGAGATTTGATTGTTAAGTAAGAACTGTGTGTAATTTTCACTGTGTGCTGAATAGTACTGCCACTGTATGTAGCTGTATATTGCATATGGTTTTTTTATATAGATATATGTGTGTGTAGAGCTAGAGTATATATTAGTTTTAGTAAATTGACGATATGGGGATAAGGGGTGGAATGTCCTAGGGTAACTTTATGATGCTTGTATCCCCAATCGTCTGTTCTGTTTGTGCTGTATATTGAGTCCTGTGCCTTTAAGACTGCTTCTAAGAGCAAGGAGAAGCGCGGAGTTTGTTTTGAGAAAACTGCCTGACTCCTCCACATTCTTCTGCAGACACTGTGTTCGGCGGAGGCTTAGAGAGACTGCAGGACAGAGATTTCTCTTGTTTTTAGTTAGATTCAGCTAGCTAGGGCAGAGAAATTCCCTAGACTGTTTTTTTCCTTTTTCTTGGAACTGTATAAACCTACACTAGACTGAAAACCCAGGGGAGCACTGGGGGCTGCACCTGCGGCCCACCAGGGGCTAGACCTCGGCATTTTCCAGCAGCGTCAGAGGGACTGAGACTGGTGAGACACTGAGAGAGAGAGCCGAGCTACACCCACAGCAAAGACTTTCTCAATTTACCATCTCACTTCAGAAGGAGAGGTTTTATTGTTTCATACTATTCATTCTTTATACTTGTATGCACTTCATTTCTTTAATAAAATAGTTTTTTCCACTTTTCTCCAAAAACATTTTTTTTCTAAACCAGTTAGAAGGAGAAGCCACTTAAGTTTGCTTCCTTAAAAAAAACCTATACAAGAGTTTTCTCCCAAATTTATCCCAAACCAAAACACATACACAGTGAGAGCTGTGAGCCCTGTGCTCGCAAAGCAGAGCTTGTCCAACTTGACAGCTTCTAACATGGAAACAGATCAACCAGACAGGAACCCACATGCTCTGCTTGCTGCAAATTTGGAAAACAGACACCCCAGCATCAGAATCTCAGAAATCACTGAGAGAAGCAGAGAAATGCTGCAGGAGCATGTTTTCTTGCTAGGACAAATGAAAACCTTACTTGGGCTGTACACAGTGCAAACGGATGAACAGAAGCATACACAGTGAGAGCTGTGTGCATGCTTCTCGCATAGCAGAGCTTGTTCTACTTGACAGCTTCTAACATGGAAAGAGAGCAAGCAGACAGCAGCCCACATGCTCTGCATGCTGCAAACATGGAAAACAGACACCATCCATCAGAATCTCAGAAATCACTGAGAGAAGCAGAGAAATGCTGCAGGACCCTGTTTGCTTGCTTGAAAAAGTGTAAAACTCAAATGGGCTGTGCACAATGCAAGTCGATGAACAGAAGCATACACAGTGAGAGCTGTGTCCACTGTTTTCGCAGAGCAGAGCTTGTTCACCTTGACAGCTTCTAACATGGAAACACAGTAAGCAGAACTCAGCCTACATTGTCTGCTTGTTGCAAAGATGGAAATCAGACACCCTAGTGTCAGAATCTCAGAAATCACAGAGAGAAGCAGAGAAATTCTGCAGGAGCATGTTTGCTTGCTTGAAAAATTGAAAAACTCAAATGGGCTGTGCACAGTGCAAACGGATGAACAGAAGCATACACAGTGAGAGCTGTGTGCACTGTTCTCGCAGAGCAGAGCTTGTTCAACTTGACAGCTTCTAACATGGAAACAGAGCAAGCAGACAGCAATCCACATGCTCTGCTTGCTGCAAATGTGGAAAACAGACACCCCAGCATCAGAATCTCAGAAATCATTGAGAGAAGTAGAGAAATGCTGCAGGAGCAGGTTTGCTTGCTTGAAAAAGTGAAAAACTCACCAGGGCTGTGCACAGTGCAAACCGATGAATAGAAGCATGCATAGCGAGAGCTGTGGGCACTGTTCTCGCAAGGCAGAGTTTGTTCAACTTGACATCTTCTAGCATGGAAACACAGCAAGCAGACAGCAGCCCACATGTTCTGCTTGTTGCAAACACGGAAAACAGACACCCTAGCACCGGAATCTCAGAAATCACTGAGAGATGCAGAGAAATGCTGCAGGAGCATGCCTGCTTGCTAGGACAAATGAAAAACTCAAATGGGCTGCGCACAGTGCAAACGGATGAACAGAAGCATACACAGTGAGAGCTGTGTGCACTGTTCTCGCAGAGCAGAGCTTGTTCAACTTGACAGCTTCTAACATGGAAAGAGAGCAAGCAGACAGCAGCCCACATGCTCTGCTTGCTGCAAATGTGGAAAACAGACACCCCAGCGTCAGAATCTCATAAATCACTGAGAGAAGCAGAGAAATGCTGCAGGAGCATGTTTTCTTGCCAGGGCCAATGAAAACCTTACTTGGGCTGTGCACAGTGCAAACAGATGAACAGAAGCATACACAATGAGAGCTGTGTGCCCTGTGCTCACAGAGCTGAGCTTGTTCAACTTGACAGCTTCTAACATGGAAACACAGCAAGCAGTCAGGAACCCACATGCTCTGCTTGCAGCAAATGTGGCGAACAGACACTCCAGCATCAGAACCTCAGAAATCACAGAGAGAAGCAGAGAAATGCTGCAGGACCATGTTTGCTTGCTTGAAAAAGTGGAAAACTTACTTGGGCTGTACACAGTGCAAACTGATGAACAGAAGCATACACAGTGAGTGCTGTGTGCACTGTTCTCGCAGAGCAGAAGTTGTTAAACTTGACAGCTTCTAACATGAAAAGAGAGCAAGCAGACAGCAATCCACATGCTCTGCTCGCTGCAAATATGGAAAACAGACACCCCAGCATCAGAATCTCAGAAATCACAGAGAGAAGTAGAGAAATGCTGCAGGAGCATGTTTGCTTGCTTGAAAAATTGAAAAACTCAATAGGGCTGTGCACAGCGCAAACCGATGAACAGAAGCATACACAGCGAGAGCTGTGTGCACTGTCCTCGCAGAGCAGAGCTTGTTCAACTTGACAGCTTCTAACATGGAAAGAGAGCAAGCAGACAGCAGCCCACATGCTCTGCTTGTTATAAACATGGAAAACATACACCCTAGCATCAGAATCTCAGAAATCACTGAGAGAAGCAGATAAATGCTGCAGGAGCATATTTGCTTGCTTGAAAAAGTGAAAAACTCACTTGGGCTGTGCACAGCGCAAACAGGTGAACGGAAGCATACCTAGCGAGAGCTGTGGGAACTGTTCTCGCAAAGCAGAGCTTGTTCAATTTGACAGCTTCTAACATGGAAAGAGAGCAAGCAGACAGCAGCCCGCATGCTCTGCTTGTTGCAAACATGGAAAACAGACACCCCAGCATCAGAATCTCAGAAATCACTGAGAGAAGCAGAGAAATGCTGCAGGAGCATGTTTGCTTGCTTGAAAAAGTGAAAAACTCAAATGGGCTGTGCACAGTGCAAACAGATGAACAGAAGTGTAGTGGTGTGGGAATTCTTTTATTAAGTTATTAAGATATTTTTGTAAGATTTTTGAGTTAATTTTGTAATGATTTAGTTCACTGTATACCCCTGTGTTCTGTACTGGTTTTCCCCTTATGAGTTAGGTTGCTTAAACAGACGTTTTCTGTCAATCAATCCTCCCCTGCACCTGTCTTTGTCACTCCCTTCCCCCACTCCTCGTGGTCGACCTGTCTGTCACTTTGGACACCTTCCCTGGCTTCTGGAAAACTCCAGGGAGGGGGTCGAGTGATAGGCTGGGGCCCTTGGAATTCCCTCCCATCTTGTGTGGTTGGCCCCCTGTCGTAAAGTTTACACCCCCAGTTACACCCCCCGTTGTCGTGACTGGCTGAACCGGTTGTCAGCTACCCCTGTTTCCACCCCACTTTAAAAAGCTTGTGCACCCCTGGCTTGGGGTCTCTTCTGGGCAGCAGGTCACAGGGGCACAGCTCCCGGCTCTCTCCTCTCCAATAAACCTCATTTAAATACTGACTGCAAGAGTCCGGCTTTCTTCTGACTGCTGAGGTTGCCATTGCTTCATCTCCGTGCCCATCGCAGGGCAGAAGGAGGCTTTCTTAGCTAGCCACTTTGCCCTAACACGCTGCTGCAGTGACATCTAGGGGACTGAGCTAGCTATTGCAGCGTGATTAACACGCGATTCGGGCACTGCGACAGCGGTCTGACGTCCAACGTGGGGGCTCCCCCGGTCACGAGGCGGACCCCGCGGCACGGATTTTAAGCTGTCCCGGACAGCTGAAGCTATCCCTGGACGTCCCGCTACCCCCGGTGGCAGCGGTGCTTGGAGAGCCCGCTCCCGGGGGAGAGGAGAGGAACCCGGACACCCATCGGATCCTCCTCAGGCAGTTGGACCCACAACCTCAGGTTTTGTCTCGTTCCAGGAGGGGGTAAGTTACCCTTCGTGAGGGGGCTTTCTTTTTGGGGGGTGCTCCGGGGTTTGGAGACCCTAGCTTTGGGAAGGGATTCCCCAGGCGTGGGGGGGATCCCAAGCTGCGCAGCTCGGGGGGGTGGCAGTTTGCTCCATTCCCCCACAGGAACTCTCCTCGGAACTTTTTACTTTCGTTTTCGTTTTTTTTAAGCTTTAAGTTAAGGGCAGTGGTCGGATCGGGCAGGGAGCCTGAGAATTATAGGACACTGCATTTTAATTTCACTGCGGCTCCCCAGGTCTGGTTTTGGGAAGTAATTACCCGGTTTTAGGGGATTTATTCCGCTTTTTTCTTTTGTTAAATTTTGATTTGGCCTGCGTGTTAGTGGGGAGCGACAGAAAGAAATTGTTAGAGATATGGGTGTTAATCTCTCGGTCGCTCAGAAGGCTTTGTATTATAGTTGTAATTCTATTGTTCAGATAGCCCAGTTAAAAGTTTCAAAGGGCGAGATCAAAAAGTTTGTCAGATGGCTGTTCCTATACTTCCCACAGGCGTCTCCGGAGCAAATAGCCCCAAATTTTGGCAAGCTGTGATTGATAAAATTAATAATTTGGCACTCTCAGGGGACAAACAAGCCTCCAAATTCCTCAATTTGGCTTCGCAGCTTTCAGCTGCTGTTATAAAAATGAATAGGAAAGTGCAGAAACAGCCAGGTCCAAGACAACCTGCCCTTTGTTCTCCCTGTCCCTCTGTCCCTTCTCCTCGTCCCAGGAAGGGAATTCTGAAGGGAGCAGCAGGACCCCAGCCTGCTGGCTCACGCTCTCCCAGGAATTCTCGACTCCTCCACCCGGGCAGTCCTAGCCAGACTGCTTGGGGCTTCTTGGGCAGCCCTGGCCGGGCTGCTCAAGGATTCCACCCTTCCTCATCTTCCCCAGTTAATAAACCTCGTGTTAGATTTAGTCTAGCTGAGACTCCCCAACCACAAAATGGCTCCCCTACCCCTTATCCCCAAGATGGAGGAGACCGCATGGCACAGTGCTCCCCATCCCCCTATCCTCCTTCCTTCAATCCCTTTCTTCCCACCCTTGATCAGACCAACCCCTTCCTCTCCTCAGCCCCTCCTATCCCCCAAAAGACTCCACCCATGCTTCCTCCCTCTCCCAAGACCACTCCCACAGCTCCTCCCAGCTACTCCTCCCACAGGAACGCCCACATGACATCAGTGGGTTCCCAGACCACACCCCCCACCGAAAGACACGCCTCCTGGGCTTCTGGTTCCCACGCTCCCCTGCCCGGTTCCCACGGTCTGGAGCCGGGGGGGGTGGGGCCGGAGCCTGTGTCTACTGAGGCCCAGCTGCCTCCCTCTATTCCCTCATTAGCCCCAGTCACCTACAAGGGCTCCCGAGGAGGACACAATGTCCGAGCAATCCACCACCCATTTTCACAGGCCACCATCAGGGATCTATGCAAGGCTCATCGGGATTATGGGCGGGACAGTCCCTATTTTAGGGGCCTGCTCCGCTCTGATCTCGAAGCTGCTGTTGTCATTCCAACAGACCTCAGTCAGCTGTTCTCCTGCCTCATGGACTCCACGGAGTTCAAGTTGTGGGAGGCAGCATGGAAGCAGCTGCTCAGGGAGTCCTTGCAGAGTCTCCTGGTCGATCCCGAGACGGCGATCGATGAAAATGGGAATGCCCTCACCCTGGAACATCTCATGGGTGAGGGAAGGTGGACGGATCCAACAGACCAGGCGTCGGGCATCCCAGTCAAAGCCCTCATGGTAATAAGGGAGCGTGCAGTGACTGCATTCTTTAGTATGGTGCCAGATGGTCCTGTCATTCCTTATTATAAAATCATACAGGGGACCAAAGAAGCATTTACCAAGTTAGTGGAAAGGCTCACCCGGGCAATTGAAGTCCAGGTATCGGAAGTGGCTTTGAGAGAGGGAATCCTTAGGGAAATGGTGTTCGCAAATGCGAACAATTTATGTAGGACTGCAATTCTTAGTCTCCCTTTGGACCCTCCTCCGACCATCCAGGACATGCTCCGGGTGTGCCAATTAAAGGTCCCCTTCATGCAAGGGAATGATCAGGACTGGAAACAAAAAAACACCAAGGATAGCTGCAACGTCTGGCACCCAGCAAGAACACATTCGCAGGCCGCACGCTCCCCAAAGAAACAAGTGTATCATCTGTCGGGAGCCGGGACACTGGGCCAATAATTACCCACTGAGGGATGACATTGAGTTGTTAAAAAAGAAAAAGGGGGGAGGCGGGGGAGGTGGGAGAACAGGAGTAGCGGGCGAGAACTCCCACCAGTTAAACTAAGGGAGGAGCGCAGGTCCGCCCGGCGCAATGACACAAATAGGGCGGACCAGGCAGTGGGAGGGAGGAAGGAAAGGAAGAGCGCCGATGATATGCTGCCCAAAACCGAAAAGGACATTCTAACCGGACGTGACACACCTGACGTGACTTTCAAAACTGACCATGACCTGTCCAAACCTATTGTAATACCATCTTCTAAGGAAAAACCTTATAGGTTGGAGCTCACCGAAGCTGTCCACCTGACCACCACGGATTGGACCTTCCTTTCTGTAAATATTAAGGAACAAGGTGCCTGGCCAGTCCAAGGGAAGGAACTTGTCGTCATCGGGGATTGTAAGTACACCCCGCAAGAGATCGAGATCCTCCCAGGGATTTCAGTCAACAACCCTGGGAACCTCGTTCTCTGGCTGCGATGCACCCATCCACCGACCTTTCTCCCGAAAGGTCAGATCATTGCACAGATCATCCCTACCCGGGGGCCAAATGATACATCTAAGGTCCCGGTGGCTTGCCCTGTGCAAGCCATCACTGAGGAAAGGCCCTGGGTAGCATGCAAATTTACGGTGGGCGGGGAATCAATTGACATCACTGCTCTTTTAGACACTGGGGCAGATGTGACTGTTGTGCCAGCCCGGGATTGGCCGTCACATTGGGCTTTGCAGGACGTGGCTGGACACGTCCAGCGTGTTGGAGGGCTTCAATTGGCAAGACAGTCAAGGAGCATAGTACAAATTAAGGGGCCAAAAGGGCAATTGGCAAATATCCACCCTTTTGTTTTAAATTACAAGGAGCCCTTGCTTGGAAGGGATCTCATGGCTCAATGGGGGGTCAAGATTGACATACCCGACCCCTCAGTGGACATTTCCACGGCGACCATTGAAGAGCGTCCCACCAAAAAACTTAATTGGCTCACTGAGAATCCAGTTTGGGTGGAGCAATGGCCGCTCTCTAAACAGAAATTAAAAGCGCTCGAGGAGCTCGTGGAGGAGCAATTACGAAAGGGACACATAGTGGAAACTGACAGCCCTTGGAATTCTCCGGTTTTTGTGATCCAAAAGCCGGGGAAAGACAAGTGGTGCCTCCTCCAGGACCTCCGACAAATTAACAATGTTATTGAAGACATGGGATCTCTCCAACCGGGAATGCCTTCCCCCACTATGCTCCCCCAAAATTGGAAATTGGCAATTATAGACATCAAAGACTGCTTTTTTCAAATTCCTCTTCACCCGGATGATGCCCCACGTTTTGCATTCTCGGTACCCACCATCAACCGAGAAGCCCCAAGGAAGCGCTATCACTGGCGGGTACTCCCTCAGGGGATGAAGAACAGCCCGGTTATATGCCAGTGGTATGTTGCGTCCTTGCTGTCCCCTGTCCGCGCAGCCGCGGGACAGGCCATCATCCATCACTACATGGATGATGTCCTGGTGTGTGCCCCGACTGACGATGAGCTGACACATGCGCTTGACCTGACAATCGATGCATTGATTGCTGCAGGTTTCGAGCTGCAAGAAGAGAAGGTTCAGAGGATGCCACCCTGGAAGTACCTCGGGCTGGAGATTGGAAAGCGATCCATTGTACCACAAAAATTGTCCATCAAAACGAAGGTAAGTTCCCTCGCGGATGTACACCAGCTGTGTGGGGCTTTGAATTGGGTAAGGCCTTGGCTAGGCTTGACCACCGAGGACCTCGCCCCCCTTTTCAATTTATTGAAAGGGGGAGAGGAGCTCAGTTCTCCTAGGGCACTTACCCCAGAAGAGGAAAAGGCTCTGGAGAGGATTCAGGACGCTATGTCCTCAAGGCAAGCTCACAGATTTGACCCCGAGCTGGCTTTCAAATTTATTATCCTGGGAAAGTTGCCGCACCTCCACGGGATGATCTTTCAGTGGAAGGACATCCCGAAAAAGGACCGAGAAGGGAAAGATCCACTCTCTATCATAGAGTGGGTCTTCCTGAGCCATCAGAGGTCCAAAAGGATGACTCGGCCACAGGAGTTGGTAGCTGAGCTGATCCGGAAGGCAAGGTTCCGGATCAGAGAATTAGCCGGTTGTGACTTTGTGTGTATTCACATTCCAATTGGGTTGAGATCGGGCCAAATTTCGAAGTCAATGATGGAACACCTGCTGCAGGAAAACGAAGCACTGCAGTTCGCACTGGACTCCTTTACTGGGCAAATTTCAATTCATCGGCCAGCCCACAAAATTTTTAATCAGGATGTTAAATTCACATTATCCTTAAAGGAGGTTCGAAGCAGGAATCCACTCAAAGCCTTGACAGTTTTTACTGACGCGTCTGGAAGGTCTCACAAGTCAGTATTGACTTGGAAGGACCCTCAAACTCAGCAGTGGGAGGCTGATGTCACTGAGGTGGAAGGATCACCTCAGGTTGCTGAGTTGGCCGCTGTCGTCAGGGCATTTGAGAGGTTTCCCGAACCTTTCAATTTAGTAACAGACTCCGCGTATGTAGCGGGGGTGGTGTCCAGAGCGGAACAGGCCATCCTGCAGGAGGTGTCCAACATTGCTTTATATGAGTTGCTCTCGAAATTAGTTAAACTGGTCTCCCACCGAGAGCAGCCGTTCTATGTGATGCACACGAGGTCACACACAGATCTGCCGGGGTTTGTCACGGAGGGGAACAGGAAGGCAGATGCCCTTGCTGCCCCTGCCGAGATGGCCCCCCTGCCTAACATCTTTGAGCAGGCGAAACTCAGCCACCAGCTTTTCCACCAAAACGCGCCTGGCCTTGTTCGCCGCTTCCATCTAACGCGGGAGCAGGCCAAAGCGATTGTGGCCGCGTGCCCATCCTGCTCCCGAAATGCAGTCCCAACCTTGCATGCGGGGGTCAACCCTCGGGGGCTGAGGAGCTGTGAGGTGTGGCAGACAGATGTCACACATTTCCCAGAATTTGGCCGCCAAAAGTACATACATGTGTCTATCGACACATTCTCCGGAGCTGTGTTCGCTTCTGCCCACACAGGGGAGAAAGCGGGGGATGTCATTAAACACCTTATCCATGCTTTCTCCTTCCTGGGCATCCCGAAGGAACTCAAGACCGACAACGGCCCAGGGTACAAGTCCAGGGAGCTCTGCAGCTTCCTGCAGCAATGGGGGGTGGAGCACAAGACCGGCATCCCCCACTCCCCCATGGGTCAAGCCATGGTCGAGAGGACCCATGGTACCATCAAGAGAGTTCTACATCAACAGCAGCGGGTCCTCAAAGCAGAAACACCAGCAGTCAGACTGGCCAGGGCACTTTTTACCATCAACTTTTTAAATTGTTCCTTTGAAGGTCTCAATCCACCAATCATAAGGCACTTCGGGGCGAGCTCCCTGTTTTCCATCCGAGAAAGGCCTCCGGTCATGGTCAGAGATCCTGAGTCTAGAAGGACGGAAGGGCCACATGACCTGGTCACGTGGGGACGTGGATACGCTTGCGTGTCCACCCCCGCGGGACCAAGGTGGATTCCATCCAAGTGGGTGAAGCCCTACGTCCCTAAGGGCTCAGGATCCAAGAAAGTAATCAGCCCGCAGGTAGCAGAAGCAGCGTGGAGGCGGAAGAGAAAACCCCAACTACAACACTGGGCGGAGTTACCCTTCCCTGACTGTTCCCCACTTGTGTAACTTTGTGTTTAGTGTCTTCCAGTTTTCCATATGGCGGCAACCCGAGCCGGATTCCCCGCTCCGAGGAAGTTCCATCTAACCCTCGGAGCCCTGATAACGCTCAGCCTGTGTCTCCCAGTCGTCGGATGGCTGGTCCCGCAACCGAAAGCAAATGTGTGGGCGACCCTGGCGCGGGCAATGGGGCAGGACCACATTTGCTTGTCAGCCACCTCGGCAGACAGCCCCTTGTCGACCTGTCTTGTGGGGATCCCCAGTGGGCCCAAGGAGTTACCCGCCAAGCTCTTAGAGATCACGGAGCAGACCAATAGAGAGGGTGCTTCTAAGGGTCAATCCATCTCCCAGCTATCCCCACCTGATTCCTTTTTAGACGTTGAAATTACGTTCCCGATTAGAAATCCATTTTTGTTGTGGAAAAAATATATATCCACCCTTTCCAGCTTAAGTTTTCCCCTCAATGAATTAGAAATTTTAGGTTCGTCAAATGCATCTTTTTGTGTTCATTTTATGTTTACCCCCCCTCAGGGTCAGGAGAGATCCTATCAGTTTGTTTACCAAACCAAGAATGTTCACACTGCCAAGATATGGTGCGGCCGGATCGCCCATGTAGAGATGGCCTCAACAACTGATAGGAAACCCCTGGCCCTTCCCAAAGGTGTGTTTTTAATTTCTGGGGATAGAGCATGGGCAGGCATCCCCCCTTACCTTGTAGGAGGACCATGCACTTTTGGCCGGTTGGGCTTGTTTTCCCCCAACAAGACCACTCTCATCAATTGGCAGAGAAAAAATTCCACCAGCAAAAAAGTCCAAAAAAGAGATTTGGCTTCGCTCGATGCCAACTGTGACTCGGAAAGTATTCATTGGTCAAAAGTAAAGGGAGTGGCAGTCACAGTTTTTCTACCTTGGGTTTCGACTGCGAAAGCTCTAGGTGAGCTGGCTCACCTAGAGTGTTGGGTGGCGAAACAAGCAAATTTAATGTCCAACGCGCTGGCCGGCCTCCTATCAGATGAGGAAGTAACAAGGCAGGCAACGCTACAAAACAGGGCAGCTATCGACTACCTCCTCCTCCTCCATGGACACCAGTGTGAGGAGTTTGAGGGGTTGTGTTGCTTCAATTTGTCATCAAAAGCCGAGGACGTCCACACTGCCATCCGACAGATGCGGGAGATGGTGAACAACATAAAAAGAGAAACAGACGACTGGCTGAGCGGACGCTTTACCAACTGGGGAATCTCCGGCTGGGTTTCCTCCATCATAAAGACTGTGTTGCTTTCTTTGTTTGTTTTGTTATTAATTATACTTGCGTTCGGTTTACTAAAAAAGATGTTATATAATTTGGTTTCTGCCACCTCACACTCCCCCACAGTTAACCATGTCACCATGTCAGAAGAGGACCATGAGGAGGAAGGACTGGAGTTGGAAGAGGTGCGGGAGGGGACCCCAGAAGATGAAGGACAAAATTCAGATGAAGAAGAACATGGACTGCGGCACCCGACGCTGCATCAGCAATACCACCCTTCTCCGATCCAGTCCCACTCCTCTTGAAAAAAAACAAAAAAGGGAGAGATGCAGTGGTGTGAGAATTGTTTTATTAAGTTATTAAGTTACTTTGTAAGATTTTTGAGTTACTTTTGTAATGATTTAGTTCACTGTATACCCCTGTGTTCTGTACTGGTTTTCCCCTTATGAGTTAGGTTGCTTAAACAGACGTTTTCTGTCAATCAGTCCTCCCCTGCACCTGTCTTTGTCACTCCCTTCCCCCACTCCTCGTTGTCAACCTGTCTGTCACTTTAGACACCTTCCCTGGCTTCTGGAAAACTCCAGGGAGGGGGTCGAGTGATAGGCTGGGGCCCTTGGAATTCCCTCCCATCTTGTGTGGTTGGCCCCCTGTAGTAAAGTTTACACTCCCAGTTACACCCCCCGTTGTCGTGACTGGCTGAACCGGTTGTCAGCCACCCCTGTTTCCACCCCACTTTAAAAAGCTCGTGCACCCCTGGCCCGGGGTCTCTTCTGGGCAGCAGGTCACAGGGGCAGAGCTCCCGGCTCTCTCCTCTCCAATAAACCTAATTTAAATCCTGCCTCAAGAGTCCGGCTTTCTTCTGACTGCTGAGGCCGCCATTGCTTCATCTCCGTGCTCATCGCAGGGCAGAAGGAGGATTTCTTAGCTAGCCACTTTGCCCGAACACGCTGCTGCAGTGACATCTAGTGGAATGAGCTAGCTATTGCAGCGTGATTAACACGCGATTCGGACACTGCGACACAGAAGCACACACAGTGAGAGCTGTGGGCACTGTTCTCGCAAAGCAGAGGTTGTTCAACTTGACAGCTTCTAACATGGAAAGAGAGCAAGCAGACAGCACCCCACATGCTCTGCTTGCTGCAAACATGGAAAACAGTCACCCTAGCATCACTATCTCAGAAATCACTGAGAGAAGCAGAGAAATGCTGCAGGAGCATGTTTGCTTGCTTGAAAAATTCAAAAACTCACTCGGGCTGTGCACAGTGCAAACCGTTGAACAGAAGCATACACAGCGGGAGCGGTGGGCACTGTTCTCGCAAAGCAGAGCTTGTTCAACTTGACAGTTTCCAACATGGAAAGAGAGCAAGCAGACAGCAGCTCACATGCTCTGCTTGTTGCAAACATGGAAAACAGTCACCCTAGCATCACTATCTCAGAAATCACTGAGAGAAGCAGAGAAATGCTGCGGGTGCATGTTTGTTTGCTAGGATATATGAAAAACTCAAATGGGCTGTGCACTGTGCAAACAGATGAACAGAAGCATACACAGTGAGAGCTGTGTGCCCTGTTCTCGCAGAGCAGAGGTTGTTCGACTTGGCAGCTTCTAACATGGAAACAGAGCAAGCAGAGAGCAACCAACATGCTCTGCTTGCTGCAAACGTGGAAAACAGACGCCCCATCATCAGAATCACAGAAATCAGTGCGAGAAGCAGAGAAATGCTGCGGGAGCCTGTTTTCTTGCTAGGACAAATGAAAACCTTACTTGGGCTGTGCACAGTGCAAACGGATGAACAGAAGCATACACAGTGAGAGCTGTGGGCACTGTTTTCGCAGAGCAGAGCTTGTTCGACTTGACAGCTTCTAACATGGAAACAGAGCAAGCAGACAGCAATCCACATGCTCTGCTTACTGCAAATGTGGAAAACAGTCACCCTAGCATCAGAATCCCAGAAATCACTGAGAGAAGTAGGGAAATGATGCAGGAGCATTTTTGCTTGCTTGAAAAAGTGAAAAACTCACTTGGGCTGTGCACAGTGCAATCCGATGAACAGAAGCATACACAGCGAGAGCAGTGTGCACTGTTCTCGCACAGAAGACCTTGTTCAAATTGACAGGTTCTAACACGGAAACAGCGCAAGCATATAGCAGCCCACTTTCTCACCTTGTTGCAAACATGGAAAACAGATGCCCTAGCATCAGAATCTCAGAAATCACTGAGAGAAGCAGAGAAATGCTGCAGGAGCATGTTTGCTTCCTAGGACAAATGAAAAACTCACATGGGCCATGCACAGTGCAAACGGATGAAAAGAAGCATACACAGCGAGAGCAGTGTGCACTGTTCTCGCAAAGCAGAGCTTGTTCAACTTGACAGCTTCTAACATGGAAAGAGAGCTGTAGTGGTGCAGAACTGTTTTATTAGGTCTTTATAAGAAGTTTATGTTATGGTTCATTTCACTGTATCCCCAATTCTGTATCCCTTTTGTGTTGTCTGTATAATAAGGTGATTTGTGTCCTCCCACCCCCCTTGCTCTGGGGCAGCCTGTTTCTCCAGGAGCCCTCCCAAGATTGCGAAATCTCAGGGAGAAGGCTTCAGGTGATAGGCCCCCCGGGGGGAATTCCTTTAGCTTTGGATTTTAGTGGTCTGAGGCTTGGGGGTGGGCACACCTTGTTACCCCCTGAAACCCCTGATTCGTGGTTTTGTAGTATCCTCCCTGAAACCCCTCCCCCGCTTATAGGGGGCAGGAGGGAGGAAAAAGCTCTCTCTCAGAGCTCTCTCAGCCTCTCAGCAACATCTCTCAGCACCTCGCTCTCAACCTCTCTGCTCCTCAACTCTGGAGCTAATAAACATCTATTAATCTGCTTATCTGAGAGCCAGCCTTATCTCTTCTGCTGCTTTGCTGTCACACTTTTGGGGGTTCAGCTGCCGAGCCGAAAAGCCGAAACGAACTGGGACCATTCTGTGCCTGGGCTGACCCGAGCTAGCCCGAGGTCATCTCCCGCCCGGTGCGGGACGGAACCAGACACAGAGAGCAAGCAGACAGCAGCCCACATGCTCTGCTTGTAATAAAAATGGAAAACAGACACCCTAGAAACAGAATCTGAGAAATCACAGAGAGAAGCAGAGAAATTCTGCAGGACCATGTTTGCTTGCTTGAAAAAGTGAAAAACTCACTTGGATTGTGCACAGTGCAAACCAATGAAGAGAAGCATACACAGGGAGAGCAGTGTGCACTGTTCTCGCAAAGCAGAGCTTGTTCAACTTGGCAGCTTCTAACAAGGAAACACAGCAAGCAGACAGCAGCCAACATTCTCTGCTTGTTGCAAACCTGGAAAACAGACTCCCCAGCATCAGAATCTCAGAAATCACTGAGAGAAGCAGAGAAATGCTGCAGGACCATGTTTGCTTGCTGGAAAAAGTGAAAAACTTACTTGGGCTGCGCACAGTGCAAACCGATGAACAGAAGCATACACAGTGAGAGCTGTGTGCACTGTTCTCGCAAATCAGAGCTTGTTCGACATGACAGCTTCTAACATGGAAAGAGAGCAAGCAGACAGCAGCCCAGATGCTCTGCTAGTTGCAAACATGGAAAACAGATGCCCTAGCATAAGTAACTCAGAAATCACTGAGAGAAGCAGCGAAATGCTGCAGGACCATGTTTGCTTGCTAGGACAAATGAAAAACTCAAATGGGCTGTGCTCAGTGCAAACGGATGAACAGAAGCATACACAGTGAAAGTTGTGTGCACTGTTCTCGCAGAGCAGACCTTGTTCGACTTGACAGCTTCTAACATGGAAAGAGAGCAAGAAGACAGCAACCCACATGCTCTGCCTGCTGCAAACATGGAAAACAGACACACCAGTATCAGAATCACAGAAATCACTGAGAGAAGCAGAAAAATTCTGCAGGAGCGTGTTTGCTTGCTTGAAAAAGTGAAAAACTCACTTGGGTTGTGCACAGTGCAAACGGATGAACAGAAGCATACACAGCGAGAGCAGTGTGCACTGTTCTCGCAAAGCAGAGCTTGTTCAACTTGACAGTTTCTAACATGGAAAGAGAGCAAGCAGACAGCAGCCCACATGCTCTGCTTGTTATAAACATGGAAAACAGACACCCTAGCATCAGAATCTCAGAAATCACTGAGAGAAGCAGAGAAATTCTGCAGGAGCATGTTTTCTTGCTAGGACAAATGGAAAACTTACTTGGGCTCTGCACAGTGGAATCGGATGAACAGAAGCATACACAGTGAGAGCTGTGTGCACTGTTCTCGCAGGGCAGAGCTTGTTCAACTTTACAGCTTCTATGATGGAAACACAGCAAGCAGACCTCAGCCCACATTCTCTGCTTGTTGCAAAGAAGGAAAACAGACGCCCTAGTATCAGAATCTCAGAAATCACTGAGAGAAGCAGAGCAATGCTGCAGGAGCATGTTTGCATGCTAGGACAAATGAAAAACACACATGGGCCGTGTACAGTGCAAACGGATGAACAGAAGCATACATAGCGAGAGTGGTGTGCACTGTTCTCGCAAATCAGAGCTTGTTCAACTTGACAGCTCCTAGCAGGGAAACACAGCAAGCGGACAGCAGCCCACATGGTCTGCTTGTTGCAAACATGGAAAACAGACACCCCAGCAGCATAATCTCAGAAATCACTGAGAGAAGCTGAGAAATTCTGCAGGACCATGTTTGCTTGCTTGAAAAAGTGAAAAACTCACTTGGATTGTGCACAGTGCAAACCAATGAAGAGAAGCATACACAGCGAGAGCAGTGTGTACTGTTCTCGCAAAGCAGAGCTTGTTCAACTTGGCAGCTTCTCACATGGAAACACAGCAAGCAGACAGCAGCCAACATTCTCTGCTTGTTGCAAACCTGGAAAACAGACTCCCCAGCATCAAAATCTCAGAAATCACTGAGAGAAGCAGAGAAATGCTACGGGAGCATATTTGCTTGCTTGAAAAAGTGAGAAACTCACTTGGGCTGTGCACTGTGCAAACCGATGAACAGCAGCATACACTGCGAGAGCTGTGTGCATGGTTCTCGCACAGAAGACCTTGTTCAAATTGACAGCTTCTAACATGGAAACAGAGCAAGCATGTTGCAGCCCACATTCTCTGCTTGTTGCAAACATGGGAAACAGATGCCCTAGCATCAGAAACTCAGAAATCACTGAGAGAAGCAGAGAAATGCTGCAGTAGCATATTTGCTTCCTAGGACAAATGGAAAACTCACATGGGCCATGCGCAGTGCAAACGGATGAAAAGAAGCATACACAGCGAGAGCAGTGTGCACCGTTCTCGCAAAGCAGAGCTTGTTCAACTTGACAGCTTCTAACATGGAAAGAGAGCTGTAGTGGTGCAGAACTGTTTTATTAGGTCTTTATAAGAAGTTTATGTTATGGTTCATTTCACTGTATCCCCAATTCTGTATCCCTTTTGTGTTGTCTGTATAATAAGGTGATTTGTGTCCTCCCACCCCCCTTGCTCTGGGGCAGCCTGTTTCTCCAGGAGCCCCCCCCAAGATTGCGAAATCTCAGGGAGAAGGCTTCAGGTGATAGGCCCCCCGGGGAGAATTCCTTTAGCTTTGGATTTTAGTGGTCCGAGGCTTGGGGGTGGGCACACCTTGTTACCCCCTGAAACCCCTGATTCGTGGTTTTGTAGTATCCTCCCTGAAACCCCTCCCCCGCTTATAGGGGGCAGGAGGGAGGAAAAAACTCTCTCTCAGAGCTCTCTCAGCCTCTCAGCAACATCTCTCAGCACCTCGCTCTCAACCTCTCTGCTCCTCAACTCTGGAGCTAATAAACATCTATTAATCTGCTAAGCTGAGAGCCAGCCTTATCTCTTCTGCTGCTTTGCTGTCACACTTTTGGGGGTTCAGCTGCCGAGCCGAAAAGCCGAAACGAACTGGGACCATTCTGTGCCTGGGCGGACCCGAGCTAGCCAGAGGTCATCTCCCGCCCTTTGCGGGACGGAACCAGACACAGAGAGCAAGCAGACAGCAGCCCACATGCTCTGCTTGTTATAAACATGGAAAACAGACACCCTAGCATCAGAATCTCAGAAATCACTGAGAGAAGCAGAGAATTTCTGCAGGAGCATGTTTTCTTGCTAGGACCAATGAAAAACACAAATGGGCTGTGCACAGTGCATACAGATGAACAGAAGCATACACAGTGAGAGCTGTGTGCCCTGTCCTCGCAAAGCAGAGCTTGTTCAACATGACAGCTTCTAACATGGAAACAGAGCAAGCAGACAGCAGCAGCCCACATGCTCTGCTTGTTGCACAGAAGGAAAACAGACACCCTAGCATCAGAACTTCAGAAATCACTGAGAGAAGCAGAGAAATGCTGCAGGAGCATGTTTACTTGCTTGAAAAATTGAAAAACTCACTTGTGCTGGGCACAGTGCAAACCGATGAACAGAAGCATGCACAGTGAGAGCTGTGTGCACTGTTCTCGCAGAGCAGAGCTTGTTCGACTTGACAGCTTCTAACATTGAAAGAGAGCAAGCAGACAGCAGCCCAGATGCTCTGCTTGTTGCAAACATGGAAAACAGATGCCCTAGCATCAGAAACTCAGAAATCACTGAGAGAAGCAGCGAAATGCTGCAGGAGCATGTTTGCTTCCTAGGACAAATGAAAAACTCACATGGCCCATGCACAGTGCAAACGGTTGAAAAGAAGCATACACAGCGAGGGCAGTGTGCACTGTCTTCGCAAAGCAGAGCTTGTTCAACTTGACAGCTTCTAACATGGAAAGAGAGCAAGCAGACAGCAGCCCACATGCTCTGCTTGTTGCAAACATGGAAAACTGACACTCCAGCATCAGAATCTCAGAAATCACTGAGAGAAGCAGAGAAATGCTGCAGGACCATGTTTGCTTGCTGGAAAAAGTGAAAAACTTATTTGGGCTGTGCACAGTGCAAACCGATGAACAGAAGCATACACAGCGAGAGCAGTGTGCACTGTTCTCGCAAAGCAGAGCTTGTTCAACTTGACAGCTTCTAGCAGGGAAACACAGCAAGCAGACAGCAGCCCACATGGTCTGCTTGTTGCAAACATGGAAAACTGACACTCCAGCATCATAATCTGAGAAATCACTGAGAGAAGCAGAGAAATGCTGCAGGAGCATGTTTTCTTGCTAGGACAAATGAAAAACTTACTTGGGCTGTGCACAGTGCAAGCAGATGAACAGAAGTGTAGTGGTGTGAGAATTCGTTTATTAAGTTATTAAGTTGTTTTTGTAAGATTTTTGAGTTACTTTTGTAATGATTTAGTTCACTGTATACCCCTGTGTTCTGTACTGGTTTTCCCCTTATGAGTTAGGTTGCTTAAACAGATGTTTGCTGTCAATCAATCCACCCTTGCTCCTGTCTTTGTCACTCCCTTCCCCCACTCCTCGTGGTCGACCTGTCTGTCACTTTGGACACCTTCCCTGGCTTCTGGAAAACTCCAGGGAGGGGGTCGAGTGATAGGCTGGGGCGCTTGGAATTCCCTCCCATCTTGTGTGGTTGGCCCCCTGCTGTAAAGTTTACACCCCCAGTTACACCCCCCATTGTCGTGACTGGCTGAACCGGTTGTCAGCCACCCCTGTTTCCACCCCACTTTAAATAGCTCGTGCACCCCTGGCCCGGGGTCTCTTCTGGGCAGCAGGTCACAGGGGCAGAGCTCCCGGCTCTCTCCCCTCCAGTAAACCTCATTTAAATCCTGCCTGCAAGAGTCCGGCTTTCTTCTGACTGCTGAGGTCGCCATTGCTTCATCTCCGTGCTCATCGCAGGGCAGAAGGAGGATTTCTTAGCTAGCCACTTTGCCCAAACACGCTGCTGCAGTGACATCTAGTGGACCTAGCTAGCTATTGCAGCGTGATTAACACGCAATTCGGACACTGCGACACCGAAGCATACAAAGTGAGAGCTGTGTGCTCTGTTCTCGCAAAGCAGAGGTTGTTCAACTTGACAGCTTCTAACATGGAAAGAGAGCAAGCAGACAGCAACCCACATGCTCTGTTTGCTGCAAACATGGAAAACAGACACCCCAGCATCAGAATCTCAGAAATCCCTGAGAGAAGCAGAGAAATTCAGGAGGAGCGTGTTTTCTTGCTTGAAAAAGTGAAAAACTCACTTGGGCTGTGAACAATGCAAACCGATGAACAGAAGCATACACAGTGAGAGTAGTGTGCACTGTTCTCGCATAGCAGAGCTTGTTCAACTTGACAGCTTCTAACATGGAAAGAGAGCAAGCGGACAGCAGCCCACATTCTCTGCTTGCTATAAACATGGAAAACAGACACCCTAGCATGAGAATCTCAGAAATCACAGAGAGAAGCAGAGCAATGCTGCAGGAGCATGTTTGCTTGCAAGGATATATGAAAAACTCAAATGGGCTGTGCACTGTGCAAACAGATGAACGGAAGCATACACAGTGAGAGCTGTGGGCACTGTTCTCGCTTGTTCGACTTGGCAGCTTCTAACATGGAAACAGAGCAAGCAGAGAGCAACCATCATGCTCTGCTTGCTGCAAACGTGGAAAACAGACGCCCCATCATCAGAATCACAGAAATCACTGCGAGAAGCACAGAAATACTGCGAGAGCCTGTTTTCTTGCTAGGTGTCCTGGGGTGACTGTGTATCCCCAATCGTTGGGTGCAGGGGGGAGGGCAAGCGCGGTTTGTTTTTCCCCAGGAAAACTCTGCTCATCAGAGTGACCTTGAAGCGGGGGAGTTGGAACACGGCAAGACGAAAGAAGCTCTGTGGTTTTTTTCCCCAGCAGTTAGTTAGTTAGTGCTAGCGTAGTTAGACGCTGTGGAATAGCTGAAGCTTTTTGCTTTTTTTTTCTTTTGCCTTTTTTTTTTCTCCTTTTTTCCACTTCTCTCTGAGGAATTCTTTTTCCCGAACCTGTTGGAGGAGGGGAGGGGGGCCCCGTGGGAGGGTTTCTCCCAAAATTTGCCTGAAACCACCACAAACATATTGGAGCCCAACGTGGGGCTGTGAGAGAGTAGAAAAACCCTGTACTGATTAGTATTCAGCAGTCAGTAATTATGCTGCGTGAACTCATGTCTCTTGGGGTGGGGGCCTTGATGTGTTTTGGATCCTTAGGCTTCTTTGAGGTCTTAATACCTTTGTGGTCATTAGGTTTATTTGCATATCCAGAGATAGCCCCAATATTGTCATTAATACGCCGTTTTTACAGTAGAGGGACACGGATTAGAGTAGCTATTGGCCTTGGTTCAATCATAATAATTTGTAGGAAGTTTATAAAGGTCCTGAGAGCTTTTCCTACTATGTATGGGTCATGGTTATGGTTATTCACCCTGTTTGTGGGAGGAGGAGCAGAGGATGAAACATTGCAGTCTTTCGTTTCCTTCTTCTCCTCTGAATCGGTTAAATCATTGCTGGAGAATGTTGAGTTTCCCCTGAGTGTTAAAGAGACTATCTTTCTGGTATGTCATCTGGTAAGCCTCCTCTATACAGTCTGCAGCTTCTCTAGAATATGGGCTGAGATTTCTAGAGGGGCTGATGAAACTCCTGACCCAGGCAGAGGAAATCCTGAGTGGTGTGGAAAATGGGAGGATATGGGCCAACTCCTCAAGGAATTCTCTGACCCTGTAGTCTGGGATTTTCCACGGGAACAAATTCAGAATCCCGTGGAGCTGGGGAAATACCTGAAAGAGAGGTGCCATGATGGCTCTAAGGGGGAAAAGGTGGCTGCAGTAAGCTGGGCCCTGGCATATGCTTATCGCACATTGCTAGAGACTGTAGGGCAGAAGACAGAGGCAGGGGTGAAGGCATACAAACCAACAGCTACCCCCGTCACTCAGGCTGCGGCCAACACCCCAGTTATGAAGCCAGCAGCTAAACTAGAACCTGAGCCTGAGCTGGCAGCTAAACCAGACACTAAGCCTAAGCCCCTGGCAGTTGCTCCGGCAAAGAAGCACACAGTCAAAACCAATCGACCAGTGGACGATGATGACCCAAGAGAAGGACCTTCACCAAAATCAGAAGCCAAAGCTTCTAGCTCAGGATCAGAAGCAAATATTGATTCATTTTCCCTGAAGGACCTTCGGGGCCTAAGAAAAGATTACCGGCGACAACCTGATGAATCTATAATTAGTTGGTTAGTCCGTCTTTGGGATGCTGCAGGTGAGGCTACAATTCTGGATGGCACTGAAGCGAGGCATCTGGGATCCCTGTCACATGATCCAGTCATCGACCAGGAGATGATGAGAGAGGCTAGTCCTTGTAGTCTCTGGATACGGGTCCTAGGAAGTGTGGCAGAAAGATACTTGTGTGCAGATGATCTCTATATGCAGCAAACCCCATGGAAGACCATAGAACAAGGGATTCAACGCCTGAGAGAAATGGCAGTGGCAGAGATGGTTTTCTCAGATGACATAAACACTAGGAACCCAGACTTGGTATCATGTACATCTGTGATGTGGCGAAAACTTATACGACTCGGGCCATTAGAATACGCTTCTGCTTTAGCAGTAATGAAGCGGGAGGACATGGAGGAGACGGTGCTTGATATGGCAAAGAAGCTCCGAGCATATGCAGATGCTGTGCATGGCCCAACACACGCCAGAATTGCAGCTGTAGAAACACGTCTACAGAAATTAGAGGATAAAATAGATAAGAATCATAAGAAACTCAGGGAGGAGATTAGAGAGGACCTTCTCCAAATCTCAGCAGTACAGATCAGAGGTTCTGGTACCCAACGTAGGTGCTCCCCGGCTAGGGAGAGAGGATACACTCCACGTGCTGAGCTGTGGTTCTTCCTGCGGGATTGCGGAGAAAACATGAGAAGATGGGATGGAAAATCTACGGCTGCCCTGGCACAACGGGTGCGTGAATTGAAGGAAGTCAAGACTCAGAGAGGGAGTTCCACCAAAAGGGAAGCGGCTCCAGTTGCCCGTAGCCAAACTGCCAGGTATGACGATGATGACATGTCCGACCCCCTTGAAGGAACCTCTAAGACATACGCTCAAGGAAAGAAGGATAACCAGGCTTAGAGGGGCCCTGCCTCTAGCCAGGTAGAGGCTAGGGAAAACCGTGTATTTTGGACTGTGTGGATTCGTTGGCCTGGCACATCGGAACCACAAATGTATGAGGCCTTGGTTGATACTGGTGCGCAGTGCACATTAATGCCATCAAGACATGTAGGGGCAGAATCTGTCTCTATTGCTGGCGTGACAGGGGGATCACAGGATTTTACCTTGGTGGAAGCAGATGTAAGCCTGACTGGAAATGAGTGGGAGAAACACCCTATTGTGACTGGGCCAGAGGCCCCATGCATTTTGGGCATAGATTACCTCAGAAGTGGGTATTTCAAAGACCCAAAAGGACTCAAGTGGGCATTCGGGATAGCAGCTGTAGTGACAGAGGGCATCCAGCAATTGAACACCTTGCCTGGACTGTCTGAGAATCCATCTGCAGTAGGACTCCTGAAAGTACAAGAGCAACGGGTACCAATTGCTACTTCTATAGTGCACCACCGACAGTATAGGACAACTCGAGATGCTGTGATTCCCATCCATAAGATGATTCAAGAGCTGGAGAGCCAAGGGGTGGTTAGTAAAACCCACTCACCCTTCAACAGCCCCATTTGGCCTGTGCGTAAATCTGAAGGAGAATGGAGATTGACTGTGGATTACCGTGCATTGAATGAGGTGACACCGCCACTGAGCGCTGCTGTGCCAGACATGTTGGAGCTCCAGTACGAGCTGGAGTCCAAGGCAGCAAAATGGTATGCCACGATTGATATAGCCAATGCATTTTTCTCCATTCCTTTGGCAGCAGAATGCAGGCCTCAGTTTGCCTTCACGTGGAGGGGAGTGCAGTACACCTGGAACCGACTGCCCCAGGGGTGGAAACACAGCCCCACCATCTGCCATGGACTGATCCAGGCTGCACTGGAAAAGGGTGAGGCTCCAGAACATCTACAGTATATTGATGACATCATTGTGTGGGGGAACACAGCAACAGAAGTGTTTGAGAAGGGAAAGGAAATCATCCAGATCCTCCTGGAAGCCGGTTTCGCTATCAAGAAGAGTAAAGTTAAGGGACCAGCTCGTGAGATCCAGTTCCTGGGAGTAAAGTGGCACGATGGACGGCGGCAGATTCCCACTGAGGTCATCAACAAGATTACAGCAATGTCTCCACCAACCAATAAGAAGGAGACACAAGCTTTCCTAGGTGCTATAGGTTTCTGGAGGATGCATATTCCCGAGTATAGTCAGATTGTGAGCCCTCTTTACCTGGTCACCCGCAAAAAGAATGATTTCCACTGGGGCCCTGAGCAGCAGCAAGCCTTTGCCCAGATCAAGCAGGAGATCGCTCATGCAGTAGCCCTTGGCCCAGTCAGGACGGGATCAGATGTGAAGAACGTGCTCTACTCAGCAGCCGGGAACAATGGCCTGTCCTGGAGCCTTTGGCAGAAGGTGCCTGGGGAGACTCGAGGCCGGCCACTAGGATTTTGGAGTCGAAGCTACAGAGGGTCTGAAGCCAACTACACCCCAACGGAGAAGGAAATCTTAGCAGCCTATGAAGGAGTTCAGGCCGCCTCAGAGGTGATTGGTACAGAGGCACAACTCCTCCTGGCACCCCGACTGCCTGTGCTAGGGTGGATGTTCAAAGGGAAGATTCCCTCCACCCATCATGCCACTGATGCCACATGGAGCAAGTGGATTGCTCTTATTACGCAGCGCGCCCGTATGGGTAAACTGAATCGCCCTGGGATTTTGGAAATAATTACCAATTGGCCTGAGGGTGAAAATTTTGGCCTCATAGATGAAGAACAAGAGCAAGTGACACGGGCTGAAGAGGCTCCACCATACAACCAATTGCCAGCAGAGGAGACACATTATGCCCTTTTCACTGACGGTTCCTGTCGTATTGTAGGGATGAACCGGAAGTGGAAAGCAGCTGTGTGGAGCCCCACACGACAGGTTGCTGAGGCCACTGAAGGAGAGGGTGGATCAAGTCAACTTGCAGAACTCAAGGCTGTTCAATTGGCTTTAGATATTGCTGAAAGAGAGGGGTGGCCGAGGCTCTACCTCTATACCGATTCATGGATGGTAGCCAATGCTCTGTGGGGATGGCTGAAGAGGTGGAAAGAGGCCAATTGGCAGCGTGGAGGGAAACCAATTTGGGCTGCTAAGGAGTGGAAAGACATTGCTACCAGGGTAGGGAGACTACCTGTGAAAGTCCGCCACGTAGATGCCCACATTCCCAAGAGTAGAGCTAATGAGGAGCACCAGAACAACGAGCAGGTAGATCGGGCAGCAAAAATAGAAGTGTCAAAGATAGACTTAGATTGGGAACACAAGGGAGAGTTGTTTTTAGCTCGATGGGCCCATGATGCCTCAGGCCATCAGGGCAGAGATGCCACCTATAAGTGGGCCCGAGACCGAGGGGTGGATCTAACCTAGGACAGTATTTCTCAGGTTATCCATGACTGTGAGACGTGTGCTGCCATCAAACAGGCCAAGCGGGTGAAGCCCCTATGGTATGGCGGGTGATGGTCCAAGTATAAGTATGGGGAAGCCTGGCAGATTGACTACATCACACTTCCCCAAACCCGCCAAGGCAAGCGCTACGTGCTCACAATGGTTGAAGCCACCACGGGGTGGCTGGAGACCTATGCTGTGCCCCATGCTACTGCCCGGAACACCATCCTGGGCCTTGAAAAACAAGTCCTGTGGAGGCATAGTACCCCCGAGAGAATTGAGTCAGACAACGGGACTCATTTCAAGAACAGCCTTATTAACACCTGGGCTAGGGAACATGGCATTGAGTGGGTGTACCATATTCCCTACCATGCACCCGCTGCAGGCAAAGTGGAGAGGCACAATGCATTGTTAAAAACCCAGTTGAAAGCATTGGGTGGGGGATCTTTCAAGAATTGGGAGCAGCATTTGGCAAAGGCCACCTGGTTGGTCAACACCCGAGGCTCCACCAACCGAGCAGGCCCTGCCCAGGCTGAGCCTCTGCATACAATAGATGGAGATAAAGTCCCAGTGGTGCATGCCAGAGGTCTGTTAGGGAAGTCAGTGTGGATCAAATCTGCCTCAAGTACAGACAAACCCATTCGTGGGGTTGTCTTTGCTCAGGGACCAGGTTGCACATGGTGGATAATGCAGAAAGATGGAACAACACGATGTGTACCTCAGGGAGATCTGATTGTTGGGTGAGAATCATTTACAAACATCACTGTCTGCTGAATGCTATTGCTATTGTTTGTACATTAAACCATGCAGAATGAAATAGAAGGAAATGTGTAAGTGAGAGGGTATGTGTTAAGTGTTGAAGGTATGAGCAAGTGTTGAAGGTATAAGTAAGTGAGAGAGGAATCCTTCTGCCCTGCAGTCTGGGGCCTGGATTCAGTGGCTCAGTGTGGAACGTGACAGGAGCATGATGGGTATTGCTTGTTTGTTTTTTGTGGGGAGAATGGATGGAAGTTTTATGTGGAATATACATTGGTTATGTCTGTAAGTCGACGATATGGGGATAAGGGGTGGAAGATGTCCTGGGGTGACTGTGTATCCCCAATCGTCTGTTGGGTGCAGGGGGGAGGGCAAGCGCGGTTTGTTTTTCCCCAGGAAAACTCTGCTCATCAGAGTGACCTTGAAGCGGGGGAGTGGAACACGGCAAGACGAAAGAAGCTCTCTTGTTTTTTTCCCCAGCAGTTAGTTAGTTAGTGCTAGCGTAGTTAGACGCTGTAGAATAGCTGAAGCTTTTTGCTTTTTTTTCTTTTGCCTTTTTTTTTTTCTCCTTTTTTCCACTTCTCTCTGAGGAATTCTTTTTCCCGAACCTGTTGGAGGAGGGGAGGGGGGCCCCGTGGGAGGGTTTCTCCCAAAATTTGCCTGAAACCACCACACTAGGACAAATGAAAACCTTACTCGGGCTGTGCACAGTGCAAACGGATGAACAGAAGCATACACAGTGAGAGCAGTGTGCACTGTTCTCGCAGAGCAGAGCTTGTTCGACTTGACAGCTTCTAACATGGAAACAGAGCAAGCAGACAGCAATCCACATGCTCTGCTTGCTGCAAATGTGGAAAACAGGCACCCTAGCATCAGAATCCCAGAAATCACTGAGAGAAGTAGGGAAATGCTGCAGGAGCATTTTTGCTTGCTTGAACAAGTGAAAAAGTCACTTGGGCTGTGCGCAGCGCAAAACGATGAACAGAATCATACACAGCGAGAGCTGTGTGCATGGTTCTCGCACAGAAGACCTTGTTCAAATTGACGGCTTCTAACACGGAAACAGCGCAAGCATATAGCAGCCCACTTTCTCTCCTTGTTGCAAACATGGAAAACAGATGCCCTAGCATCAGAATCTCAGAAATCACTGAGAGAAGTAGAGAAATGCTGCAGGAGCATGTTTGCTTCCTAGGACAAATGAAAAACTCACATGGCCCATGCACAGTGCAAACGGTTGAAAAGAAGCATACACAGCGAGGGCAGTGTGCACTGTCTTCGCAAAGCAGAGCTTGTTCAACTTGACAGCTTCTAACATGGAAAGAGAGCAAGCAGACAGCAGCCCACATGCTCTGCTTGTTGCAAACATGGAAAATTGACACTCCAGCATCAGAATCACAGAAATCACTGAGAGAAGCAGAGAAATGCTGCAGGACCATGTTTGCTTGCTGGAAAAAGTGAAAAACTTACTTGGGCTGTGCACAGTGCAAACCGATGAACAGAAGCATACACAGCGAGAGCAGTGTGCACTGTTCTCGCAAAGCAGAGCTTGTTCAACTTGACAGCTTCTAGCAGGGAAACACAGCAAGCAGACAGCAGCCCACATGGTCTGCTTGTTGCAAACATGGAAAACTGACACTCCAGCATCATAATCTGAGAAATCACTGAGAGAAGCAGAGAAATTCTGCAGGACCATGTTTGCTTGCTTGAAAAAGTGAAAAACTCAAATGGGCTGTGCACAGTGCAAGCAGATGAACAGAAGTGTAGTGGTGTGAGAATTCTTTTATTAAGTTATTAAGTTGTTTTTGTAAGATTTTTGAGTTACTTTTGTAATGATTTAGTTCACTGTATACCCCTGTGTTCTGTACTGGTTTTCCCCTTATGAGTTAGGTTGCTTAAACAGACGTTTGCTGTCAATCAATCCTCCCTTGCTCCTGTCTTTGTCACTCCCTTCCCCCACTCCTCGTGGTCGACCTGTCTGTCACTTTGGACACCTTCCCTGGCTTCTGGAAAACTCCAGGGAGGGGGTCGAGTGATAGGCTGGGGCGCTTGGAATTCCCTCCCATCTTGTGTGGTTGGCCCCCTGCTGTAAAGTTTACACCCCCAGTTACACCCCCCGTTGTCGTGACTGGCTGAATCGGTTGTCAGCTACCCCTGTTTCCACCCCACTTTAAATAGCTCGTGCACCCCTGGCCCGGGGTCTCTTCTGGGCAGCAGGTCACAGGGGCAGAGCTCCCGGCTCTCTCCCCTCCAGTAAACCTCATTTAAATCCTGCCTCAAGAGTCCGGCTTTCTTCTGACTGCTGAGATCGCCATTGCTTCATCTCCGTGCTCATCGCAGGGCAGAAGGAGGATTTCTTAGCTAGCCACTTTGCCCAAACACGCTGCTGCAGTGACATCTAGTGGACCTAGCTAGCTATTGCAGCGTGATTAACACGCGATTCGGACACTGCGACACAGAAGCATACACAGTGAGAGCTGTGTGCTCTGTTCTCGCAAAGCAGAGCTTGTTCAACTTGACAGCTTCTAACATGGAAAGAGAGCAAGCAGACAGGAGCCCACATGCTCTATTTGCTGCAAACATGGAAAACAGACACCCCAGCATCAGAATCTCAGAAATCCCTGAGAGAAGCAGAGAAATTCAGGCAGAGCATGTTTGCTTCCTAGGACAAATGAAAAACTCAAATGGGCTGTGCTCAGTGCAAACGGATGAACAGAAGCATACACAGTGAAAGTTGTGTGCACTGTTCTCGCAGAGCAGACCTTGTTCGACTTGACAGCTTCTAACATGGAAAGAGAGCAAGAAGACAGCAACCCACATGCTCTGCCTGCTGCAAACATGGAAAACAGACACACCAGTATCAGAATCACAGAAATCACTGAGAGAAGCAGAAAAATTCTGCAGGAGCGTGTTTGCTTGCTTGAAAAAGTGAAAAACTCACTTGGGTTGTGCACAGTGCAAACGGATGAACAGAAGCATACACAGCGAGAGCAGTGTGCACTGTTCTCGCAAAGCAGAGCTTGTTCAACTTGACAGTTTCTAACATGGAAAGAGAGCAAGCAGACAGCAGCCCACATGCTCTGCTTGTTATAAACATGGAAAACAGACACCCTAGCATCAGAATCTCAGAAATCACTGAGAGAAGCAGAGAAATTCTGCAGGAGCATGTTTTCTTGCTAGGACAAATGGAAAACTTACTTGGGCTCTGCACAGTGGAATCGGATGAACAGAAGCATACACAGTGAGAGCTGTGTGCACTGTTCTCGCAGGGCAGAGCTTGTTCAACTTTACAGCTTCTATGATGGAAACACAGCAAGCAGACCTCAGCCCACATTCTCTGCTTGTTGCAAAGAAGGAAAACAGACGCCCTAGTATCAGAATCTCAGAAATCACTGAGAGAAGCAGAGCAATGCTGCAGGAGCATGTTTGCATGCTAGGACAAATGAAAAACACACATGGGCCGTGTACAGTGCAAACGGATGAACAGAAGCATACATAGCGAGAGTGGTGTGCACTGTTCTCGCAAATCAGAGCTTGTTCAACTTGACAGCTTCTAACATGGAAACAGAGCAAGCAGACAGCAGCCCACATGGTCTGCTTGTTGCAAACATGGAAAACAGACACCCCAGCAGCATAATCACAGAAATCACTGAGAGAAGCTGAGAAATTCTGCAGGACCATGTTTGCTTGCTTGAAAAAGTGAAAAACTCACTTGGATTGTGCACAGTGCAAACCAATGAAGAGAAGCATACACAGCGAGAGCAGTGTGTACTGTTCTCGCAAAGCAGAGCTTGTTCAACTTGGCAGCTTCTCACATGGAAACACAGCAAGCAGACAGCAGCCAACATTCTCTGCTTGTTGCAAACCTGGAAAACAGACTCCCCAGCATCAAAATCTCAGAAATCACTGAGAGAAGCAGAGAAATGCTACGGGAGCATATTTGCTTGCTTGAAAAAGTGAGAAACTCACTTGGGCTGTGCACTGTGCAAACCGATGAACAGCAGCATACACTGCGAGAGCTGTGTGCATGGTTCTCGCACAGAAGACCTTGTTCAAATTGACAGCTTCTAACATGGAAACAGAGCAAGCATGTTGCAGCCCACATTCTCTGCTTGTTGCAAACATGGGAAACAGATGCCCTAGCATCAGAAACTCAGAAATCACTGAGAGAAGCAGAGAAATGCTGCAGTAGCATATTTGCTTCCTAGGACAAATGGAAAACTCACATGGGCCATGCACAGTGCAAACGGATGAAAAGAAGCATACACAGCGAGAGCAGTGTGCACCGTTCTCGCAAAGCAGAGCTTGTTCAACTTGACAGCTTCTAACATGGAAAGAGAGCTGTAGTGGTGCAGAACTGTTTTATTAGGTCTTTATAAGAAGTTTATGTTATGGTTCATTTCACTGTATCCCCAATTCTGTATCCCTTTTGTGTTGTCTGTATAATAAGGTGATTTGTGTCCTCCCACCCCCCTTGCTCTGGGGCAGCCTGTTTCTCCAGGAGCCCCCCCAAGATTGCGAAATCTCAGGGAGAAGGCTTCAGGTGATAGGCCCCCCGGGGAGAATTCCTTTAGCTTTGGATTTTAGTGGTCCGAGGCTTGGGGGTGGGCACACCTTGTTACCCCCTGAAACCCCTGATTCGTGGTTTTGTAGTATCCTCCCTGAAACCCCTCCCCCGCTTATAGGGGGCAGGAGGGAGGAAAAAACTCTCTCTCAGAGCTCTCTCAGCCTCTCAGCAACATCTCTCAGCACCTCGCTCTCAACCTCTCTGCTCCTCAACTCTGGAGCTAATAAACATCTATTAATCTGCTAAGCTGAGAGCCAGCCTTATCTCTTCTGCTGCTTTGCTGTCACACTTTTGGGGGTTCAGCTGCCGAGCCGAAAAGCCGAAACGAACTGGGACCATTCTGTGCCTGGGCGGACCCGAGCTAGCCAGAGGTCATCTCCCGCCCTTTGCGGGACGGAACCAGACACAGAGAGCAAGCAGACAGCAGCCCACATGCTCTGCTTGTTATAAACATGGAAAACAGACACCCTAGCATCAGAATCTCAGAAATCACTGAGAGAAGCAGAGTTTTTCTGCAGGAGCATGTTTTCTTGCTAGGACCAATGAAAAACACAAATGGGCTGTGCACAGTGCATACAGATGAACAGAAGCATACACAGTGAGAGCTGTGTGCCCTGTCCTCGCAAAGCAGAGCTTGTTCAACATGACAGCTTCTAACATGGAAACAGAGCAAGCAGACAGCAGCAGCCCACATGCTCTGCTTGTTGCACAGAAGGAAAACAGACACCCTAGCATCAGAACCTCAGAAATCACTGAGAGAAGCAGAGAAATGCTGCAGGAGCATGTTTACTTGCTTGAAAAATTGAAAAACTCACTTGTGCTGGGCACAGTGCAAACCGATGAACAGAAGCATACACAGTGAGAGCAGTGTGCACTGTTCTCGCAGAGCAGAGCTTGTTCGACTTGACAGCTTCTAACATTGAAAGAGAGCAAGCAGACAGCAGCCCAGATACTCTGCTTGTTGCAAACATGGAAAACAGATGCCCTAGCATCAGAAACTCAGAAATCACTGAGAGAAGCAGCGAAATGCTGCAGGAGCATGTTTGCTTCCTAGGACAAATGAAAAACTCACATGGCCCATGCACAGTGCAAACGGTTGAAAAGAAGCATACACAGCGAGGGCAGTGTGCACTGTCTTCGCAAAGCAGAGCTTGTTCAACTTGACAGCTTCTAACATGGAAAGAGAGCAAGCAGACAGCAGCCCACATGCTCTGCTTGTTGCAAACATGGAAAACTGACACTCCAGCATCAGAATCTCAGAAATCACTGAGAGAAGCAGAGAAATGCTGCAGGACCATGTTTGCTTGCTGGAAAAAGTGAAAAACTTACTTGGGCTGTGCACAGTGCAAACCGATGAACAGAAGCATACACAGCGAGAGCAGTGTGCACTGTTCTCGCAAAGCAGAGCTTGTTCAACTTGACAGCTTCTAGCAGGGAAACACAGCAAGCAGACAGCAGCCCACATGGTCTGCTTGTTGCAAACATGGAAAACTGACACTCCAGCATCATAATCTGAGAAATCACTGAGAGAAGCAGAGAAATGCTGCAGGAGCATGTTTGCTTGCTAGGACAAATGAAAAACTTACTTGGGCTGTGCACAGTGCAAGCAGATGAACAGAAGTGTAGTGGTGTGAGAATTCGTTTATTAAGTTATTAAGTTGTTTTTGTAAGATTTTTGAGTTACTTTTGTAATGATTTAGTTCACTGTATACCCCTGTGTTCTGTACTGGTTTTCCCCTTATGAGTTAGGTTGCTTAAACAGATGTTTGCTGTCAATCAATCCACCCTTGCTCCTGTCTTTGTCACTCCCTTCCCCCACTCCTCGTGGTCGACCTGTCTGTCACTTTGGACACCTTCCCTGGCTTCTGGAAAACTCCAGGGAGGGGGTCGAGTGATAGGCTGGGGCGCTTGGAATTCCCTCCCATCTTGTGTGGTTGGCCCCCTGCTGTAAAGTTTACACCCCCAGTTACACCCCCCATTGTCGTGACTGGCTGAACCGGTTGTCAGCCACCCCTGTTTCCACCCCACTTTAAATAGCTCGTGCACCCCTGGCCCGGGGTCTCTTCTGGGCAGCAGGTCACAGGGGCAGAGCTCCCGGCTCTCTCCCCTCCAGTAAACCTCATTTAAATCCTGCCCGCAAGAGTCCGGCTTTCTTCTGACTGCTGAGGTCGCCATTGCTTCATCTCCGTGCTCATCGCAGGGCAGAAGGAGGATTTCTTAGCTAGCCACTTTGCCCAAACACGCTGCTGCAGTGACATCTAGTGGACCTAGCTAGCTATTGCAGAGTGATTAACACGCAATTCGGACACTGCGACACAGAAGCATACAAAGTGAGAGCTGTGTGCTCTGTTCTCGCAAAGCAGAGGTTGTTCAACTTGACAGCTTCTAACATGGAAAGAGAGCAAGCAGACAGCAACCCACATGCTCTGTTTGCTGCAAACATGGAAAACAGACACCCCAGCATCAGAATCTCAGAAATCCCTGAGAGAAGCAGAGAAATTCAGGAGGAGCGTGTTTTCTTGCTTGAAAAAGTGAAAAACTCACTTGGGCTGTGAACAATGCAAACCGATGAACAGAAGCATACACAGTGAGAGTAGTGTGCACTGTTCTCGCAAAGCAGAGCTTGTTCAACTTGGCAGCTTCTAACAAGGAAACACAGCAAGCAGACAGCAGCCAACATTCTCTGCTTGTTGCAAACATGGAAAACAGACACCCCAGCATCAGAATCTCAGAAATCACTGAGAGAAGCAGAGAAATGCTGCAGGACCATGTTTGCTTGCTGGAAAAAGTGAAAAACTTACTTGGGCTGTGCACAGTGCAAACCGATGAACAGAAGCATACACAGTGAGAGCTGTGTGCACTGTTCTCGCAGAGCAGAGCTTGTTCGACTTGACAGCTTCTAACATGGAAAGAAAGCAAGCAGACAGCAGCCCAGATGCTCGGCTTGTTGCAAACATGGAAAACAGATGCCCTAGCATCAGAAACTCAGAAATCACTGAGAGAAGCAGCGAAATGCTGCAGGAGCATGTTTGCTTCCTAGGACAAATGAAAAACTCACATGGGCCATGCACAGTGCAAACGGATGAAAAGAAGCATACACAGCGAGGGCAGTGGGCACTGTCTTCGCAAAGCAGAGCTTGATCAACTTGACAGCTTCTAACATGGAAACACAGCAAGCAGACAGCAGCCCACATTCTCTGCTTGTTGCAAACATGGAAAACAGACGCCCCAGGATCATAATCTCAGAAATCACTGAGAGAAGCAGAGAAATTCTGCAGGACCATGTTTGCTTGCTTGAAAAAGTGAAAAACTCACTTGGGTTGTGCACAGTCCAAACAGATGAACAGAAGAATACACAGCGAGAGCAGTGTGCACTGTTCTCGCAAAGCAGAGCTTGTTCAACCTGATAGCTTCTAACATGGAAACACAGCAAGCAGACAGCAGCCCAGATGCTCTACTAGTTGCAAACATGGAAGGAAGACACCCTAGTATCAGAATCGCAGAAAGCACTGAGAGAAGCAGAGAAATGCTGCAGGGCCATGTTTGCTTGCTAGGACAAATGAAAAACTCAAATGGGCTGTGCTCAGTGCAAACGGATGAACAGAAGGATACACAGCGAGAGCAGTGTGCACTGTTCTCGCAAAGCAGAGCTTGTTCAACCTGATAGCTTCTAACATGGAAACACAGCAAGCAGACAGCAGCCCAGATGCTCTGCTAGTTGCAAACATGGAAGGAAGACACCCTAGTATCAGAATCGCAGAAATCACTGAGAGAAGCAGAGAAATGCTGCAGGACCATGTTTGCTTGCTAGGACAAATGAAAAACTCAAATGGGCTGTGCTCAGTGCAAACGGATGAACAGAAGCATACACAGTGAAAGTTGTGTGCACTGTTCTCGCAGAGCAGACCTTGTTCGACTTGACAGCTTCTAACATGGAAAGAGAGCAAGAAGACAGCAACCCACATGCTCTGCCTGCTGCAAACATGGAAAACAGACACACCAGTATCAGAATCACAGAAATCACTGAGAGAAGCAGAAAAATTCTGCAGGAGCGTGTTTGCTTGCTTGAAAAAGTGAAAAACTCACTTGGGTTGTGCACAGTGCAAACGGATGAACAGAAGCATACACAGCGAGAGCAGTGTGCACTGTTCTCGCAAAGCAGAGCTTGTTCAACTTGACAGTTTCTAACATGGAAAGAGAGCAAGCAGACAGCAGCCCACATGCTCTGCTTGTTATAAACATGGAAAACAGACACCCTAGCATCAGAATCTCAGAAATCACTGAGAGAAGCAGAGAAATTCTGCAGGAGCATGTTTTCTTGCTAGGACAAATGGAAAACTTACTTGGGCTCTGCACAGTGGAATCGGATGAACAGAAGCATACACAGTGAGAGCTGTGTGCACTGTTCTCGCAGGGCAGAGCTTGTTCAACTTTACAGCTTCTATGATGGAAACACAGCAAGCAGACCTCAGCCCACATTCTCTGCTTGTTGCAAAGAAGGAAAACAGACGCCCTAGTATCAGAATCTCAGAAATCACTGAGAGAAGCAGAGCAATGCTGCAGGAGCATGTTTGCATGCTAGGACAAATGAAAAACACACATGGGCCGTGTACAGTGCAAACGGATGAACAGAAGCATACATAGCGAGAGTGGTGTGCACTGTTCTCGCAAATCAGAGCTTGTTCAACTTGGCAGCTTCTCACATGGAAACACAGCAAGCAGACAGCAGCCAACATTCTCTGCTTGTTGCAAACCTGGAAAACAGACTCCCCAGCATCAAAATCTCAGAAATCACTGAGAGAAGCAGAGAAATGCTACGGGAGCATATTTGCTTGCTTGAAAAAGTGAAAAACTCACTTGGGCTGTGCACTGTGCAAACCGATGAACAGCAGCATACACTGCGAGAGCTGTGTGCATGGTTCTCGCACAGAAGACCTTGTTCAAATTGACAGCTTCTAACATGGAAACAGAGCAAGCATGTTGCAGCCCACATTCTCTGCTTGTTGCAAACATGGGAAACAGATGCCCTAGCATCAGAAACTCAGAAATCACTGAGAGAAGCAGAGAAATGCTGCAGTAGCATATTTGCTTCCTAGGACAAATGGAAAACTCACATGGGCCATGCACAGTGCAAACGGATGAAAAGAAGCATACACAGCGAGAGCAGTGTGCACCGTTCTCGCAAAGCAGAGCTTGTTCAACTTGACAGCTTCTAACATGGAAAGAGAGCTGTAGTGGTGCAGAACTGTTTTATTAGGTCTTTATAAGAAGTTTATGTTATGGTTCATTTCACTGTATCCCCAATTCTGTATCCCTTTTGTGTTGTCTGTATAATAAGGTGATTTGTGTCCTCCCACCCCCCTTGCTCTGGGGCAGCCTGTTTCTCCAGGAGCCCCCCCAAGATTGCGAAATCTCAGGGAGAAGGCTTCAGGTGATAGGCCCCCCGGGGAGAATTCCTTTAGCTTTGGATTTTAGTGGTCCGAGGCTTGGGGGTGGGCACACCTTGTTACCCCCTGAAACCCCTGATTCGTGGTTTTGTAGTATCCTCCCTGAAACCCCTCCCCCGCTTATAGGGGGCAGGAGGGAGGAAAAAACTCTCTCTCAGAGCTCTCTCAGCCTCTCAGCAACATCTCTCAGCACCTCGCTCTCAACCTCTCTGCTCCTCAACTCTGGAGCTAATAAACATCTATTAATCTGCTAAGCTGAGAGCCAGCCTTATCTCTTCTGCTGCTTTGCTGTCACACTTTTGGGGGTTCAGCTGCCGAGCCGAAAAGCCGAAACGAACTGGGACCATTCTGTGCCTGGGCGGACCCGAGCTAGCCAGAGGTCATCTCCCGCCCTTTGCGGGACGGAACCAGACACAGAGAGCAAGCAGACAGCAGCCCACATGCTCTGCTTGTTATAAACATGGAAAACAGACACCCTAGCATCAGAATCTCAGAAATCACTGAGAGAAGCAGAGTTTTTCTGCAGGAGCATGTTTTCTTGCTAGGACCAATGAAAAACACAAATGGGCTGTGCACAGTGCATACAGATGAACAGAAGCATACACAGTGAGAGCTGTGTGCCCTGTCCTCGCAAAGCAGAGCTTGTTCAACATGACAGCTTCTAACATGGAAACAGAGCAAGCAGACAGCAGCAGCCCACATGCTCTGCTTGTTGCACAGAAGGAAAACAGACACCCTAGCATCAGAACTTCAGAAATCACTGAGAGAAGCAGAGAAATGCTGCAGGAGCATGTTTACTTGCTTGAAAAATTGAAAAACTCACTTGTGCTGGGCACAGTGCAAACCGATGAACAGAAGCATACACAGTGAGAGCAGTGTGCACTGTTCTCGCAGAGCAGAGCTTGTTCGACTTGACAGCTTCTAACATTGAAAGAGAGCAAGCAGACAGCAGCCCAGATACTCTGCTTGTTGCAAACATGGAAAACAGATGCCCTAGCATCAGAAACTCAGAAATCACTGAGAGAAGCAGCGAAATGCTGCAGGAGCATGTTTGCTTCCTAGGACAAATGAAAAACTCACATGGCCCATGCACAGTGCAAACGGTTGAAAAGAAGCATACACAGCGAGGGCAGTGTGCACTGTCTTCGCAAAGCAGAGCTTGTTCAACTTGACAGCTTCTAACATGGAAAGAGAGCAAGCAGACAGCAGCCCACATGCTCTGCTTGTTGCAAGCATGGAAAACTGACACTCCAGCATCAGAATCTCAGAAATCACTGAGAGAAGCAGAGAAATGCTGCAGGACCATGTTTGCTTGCTGGAAAAAGTGAAAAACTTACTTGGGCTGTGCACAGTGCAAACCGATGAACAGAAGCATACACAGCGAGAGCAGTGTGCACTGTTCTCGCAAAGCAGAGCTTGTTCAACTTGACAGCTTCTAGCAGGGAAACACAGCAAGCAGACAGCAGCCCACATGGTCTGCTTGTTGCAAACATGGAAAACTGACACTCCAGCATCATAATCTGAGAAATCACTGAGAGACGCAGAGAAATTCTGCAGGACCATGTTTGCTTGCTTGAAAAAGTGAAAAACTCAAATGGGCTGTGCACAGTGCAAGCAGATGAACAGAAGTGTAGTGGTGTGAGAATTCTTTTATTAAGTTATTAAGTTGTTTTTGTAAGATTTTTGAGTTACTTTTGTAATGATTTAGTTCACTGCATACCCCTGTGTTCTGTACTGGTTTTCCCCTTATGAGTTAGGTTGCTTAAACAGATGTTTGCTGTCAATCAATCCTCCCTTGCTCCTGTCTTTGTCACTCCCTTCCCCCACTCCTCGTGGTCGACCTGTCTGTCACTTTGGACACCTTCCCTGGCTTCTGGAAAACTCCAGGGAGGGGGTCGAGTGATAGGCTGGGGCGCTTGGAATTCCCTCCCATCTTGTGTGGTTGGCCCCCTGCTGTAAAGTTTACACCCCCAGTTACACCCCCCGTTGTCGTGACTGGCTGAACCGGTTGTCAGCCACCCCTGTTTCCACCCCACTTTAAATAGCTCGTGCACCCCTGGCCCGGGGTCTCTTCTGGGCAGCAGGTCACAGGGGCAGAGCTCCCGGCTCTCTCCCCTCCAGTAAACCTCATTTAAATCCTGCCTGCAAGAGTCCGGCTTTCTTCTGACTGCTGAGGTCGCCATTGCTTCATCTCCGTGCTCATCGCAGGGCAGAAGGAGGATTTCTTAGCTAGCCACTTTGCCCAAACACGCTGCTGCAGTGACATCTAGTGGACCTAGCTAGCTATTGCAGCGTGATTAACACGCAATTCGGACACTGCGACACCGAAGCATACAAAGTGAGAGCTGTGTGCTCTGTTCTCGCAAAGCAGAGGTTGTTCAACTTGACAGCTTCTAACATGGAAAGAGAGCAAGCAGACAGCAACCCACATGCTCTGTTTGCTGCAAACATGGAAAACAGACACCCCAGCATCAGAATCTCAGAAATCCCTGAGAGAAGCAGAGAAATTCAGGAGGAGCGTGTTTTCTTGCTTGAAAAAGTGAAAAACTCACTTGGGCTGTGAACAATGCAAACCGATGAACAGAAGCATACACAGTGAGAGTAGTGTGCACTGTTCTCGCATAGCAGAGCTTGTTCAACTTGACAGCTTCTAACATGGAAAGAGAGCAAGCGGACAGCAGCCCACATTCTCTGCTTGCTATAAACATGGAAAACAGACACCCTAGCATGAGAATCTCAGAAATCACAGAGAGAAGCAGAGCAATGCTGCAGGAGCATGTTTGCTTGCAAGGATATATGAAAAACTCAAATGGGCTGTGCACTGTGCAAACAGATGAACGGAAGCATACACAGTGAGAGCTGTGGGCACTGTTCTCGCAGAGCCGAGCTTGTTCGACTTGGCAGCTTCTAACATGGAAACAGAGCAAGCAGAGAGCAACCATCATGCTCTGCTTGCTGCAAACGTGGAAAACAGACGCCCCATCATCAGAATCACAGAAATCACTGCGAGAAGCACAGAAATACTGCGAGAGCCTGTTTTCTTGCTAGGTGTCCTGGGGTGACTGTGTATCCCCAATCGTTGGGTGCAGGGGGGAGGGCAAGCGCGGTTTGTTTTTCCCCAGGAAAACTCTGCTCATCAGAGTGACCTTGAAGCGGGGGAGTTGGAACACGGCAAGACGAAAGAAGCTCTGTGGTTTTTTTCCCCAGCAGTTAGTTAGTTAGTGCTAGCGTAGTTAGACGCTGTGGAATAGCTGAAGCTTTTTGCTTTTTTTTTCTTTTGCCTTTTTTTTTTCTCCTTTTTTCCACTTCTCTCTGAGGAATTCTTTTTCCCGAACCTGTTGGAGGAGGGGAGGGGGGCCCCGTGGGAGGGTTTCTCCCAAAATTTGCCTGAAACCACCACAAACATATTGGAGCCCAACGTGGGGCTGTGAGAGAGTAGAAAAACCCTGTACTGATTAGTATTCAGCAGTCAGTAATTATGCTGCGTGAACTCATGTCTCTTGGGGTGGGGGCCTTGATGTGTTTTGGATCCTTAGGCTTCTTTGAGGTCTTAATACCTTTGTGGTCATTAGGTTTATTTGCATATCCAGAGATAGCCCCAATATTGTCATTAATACGCCGTTTTTACAGTAGAGGGACACGGATTAGAGTAGCTATTGGCCTTGGTTCAATCATAATAATTTGTAGGAAGTTTATAAAGGTCCTGAGAGCTTTTCCTACTATGTATGGGTCATGGTTATGGTTATTCACCCTGTTTGTGGGAGGAGGAGCAGAGGATGAAACATTGCAGTCTTTCGTTTCCTTCTTCTCCTCTGAATCGGTTAAATCATTGCTGGAGAATGTTGAGTTTCCCCTGAGTGTTAAAGAGACTATCTTTCTGGTATGTCATCTGGTAAGCCTCCTCTATACAGTCTGCAGCTTCTCTAGAATATGGGCTGAGATTTCTAGAGGGGCTGATGAAACTCCTGACCCAGGCAGAGGAAATCCTGAGTGGTGTGGAAAATGGGAGGATATGGGCCAACTCCTCAAGGAATTCTCTGACCCTGTAGTCTGGGATTTTCCACGGGAACAAATTCAGAATCCCGTGGAGCTGGGGAAATACCTGAAAGAGAGGTGCCATGATGGCTCTAAGGGGGAAAAGGTGGCTGCAGTAAGCTGGGCCCTGGCATATGCTTATCGCACATTGCTAGAGACTGTAGGGCAGAAGACAGAGGCAGGGGTGAAGGCATACAAACCAACAGCTACCCCCGTCACTCAGGCTGCGGCCAACACCCCAGTTATGAAGCCAGCAGCTAAACTAGAACCTGAGCCTGAGCTGGCAGCTAAACCAGACACTAAGCCTAAGCCCCTGGCAGTTGCTCCGGCAAAGAAGCACACAGTCAAAACCAATCGACCAGTGGACGATGATGACCCAAGAGAAGGACCTTCACCAAAATCAGAAGCCAAAGCTTCTAGCTCAGGATCAGAAGCAAATATTGATTCATTTTCCCTGAAGGACCTTCGGGGCCTAAGAAAAGATTACCGGCGACAACCTGATGAATCTATAATTAGTTGGTTAGTCCGTCTTTGGGATGCTGCAGGTGAGGCTACAATTCTGGATGGCACTGAAGCGAGGCATCTGGGATCCCTGTCACATGATCCAGTCATCGACCAGGAGATGATGAGAGAGGCTAGTCCTTGTAGTCTCTGGATACGGGTCCTAGGAAGTGTGGCAGAAAGATACTTGTGTGCAGATGATCTCTATATGCAGCAAACCCCATGGAAGACCATAGAACAAGGGATTCAACGCCTGAGAGAAATGGCAGTGGCAGAGATGGTTTTCTCAGATGACATAAACACTAGGAACCCAGACTTGGTATCATGTACATCTGTGATGTGGCGAAAACTTATACGACTCGGGCCATTAGAATACGCTTCTGCTTTAGCAGTAATGAAGCGGGAGGACATGGAGGAGACGGTGCTTGATATGGCAAAGAAGCTCCGAGCATATGCAGATGCTGTGCATGGCCCAACACACGCCAGAATTGCAGCTGTAGAAACACGTCTACAGAAATTAGAGGATAAAATAGATAAGAATCATAAGAAACTCAGGGAGGAGATTAGAGAGGACCTTCTCCAAATCTCAGCAGTACAGATCAGAGGTTCTGGTACCCAACGTAGGTGCTCCCCGGCTAGGGAGAGAGGATACACTCCACGTGCTGAGCTGTGGTTCTTCCTGCGGGATTGCGGAGAAAACATGAGAAGATGGGATGGAAAATCTACGGCTGCCCTGGCACAACGGGTGCGTGAATTGAAGGAAGTCAAGACTCAGAGAGGGAGTTCCACCAAAAGGGAAGCGGCTCCAGTTGCCCGTAGCCAAACTGCCAGGTATGACGATGATGACATGTCCGACCCCCTTGAAGGAACCTCTAAGACATACGCTCAAGGAAAGAAGGATAACCAGGCTTAGAGGGGCCCTGCCTCTAGCCAGGTAGAGGCTAGGGAAAACCGTGTATTTTGGACTGTGTGGATTCGTTGGCCTGGCACATCGGAACCACAAATGTATGAGGCCTTGGTTGATACTGGTGCGCAGTGCACATTAATGCCATCAAGACATGTAGGGGCAGAATCTGTCTCTATTGCTGGCGTGACAGGGGGATCACAGGATTTTACCTTGGTGGAAGCAGATGTAAGCCTGACTGGAAATGAGTGGGAGAAACACCCTATTGTGACTGGGCCAGAGGCCCCATGCATTTTGGGCATAGATTACCTCAGAAGTGGGTATTTCAAAGACCCAAAAGGACTCAAGTGGGCATTCGGGATAGCAGCTGTAGTGACAGAGGGCATCCAGCAATTGAACACCTTGCCTGGACTGTCTGAGAATCCATCTGCAGTAGGACTCCTGAAAGTACAAGAGCAACGGGTACCAATTGCTACTTCTATAGTGCACCACCGACAGTATAGGACAACTCGAGATGCTGTGATTCCCATCCATAAGATGATTCAAGAGCTGGAGAGCCAAGGGGTGGTTAGTAAAACCCACTCACCCTTCAACAGCCCCATTTGGCCTGTGCGTAAATCTGAAGGAGAATGGAGATTGACTGTGGATTACCGTGCATTGAATGAGGTGACACCGCCACTGAGCGCTGCTGTGCCAGACATGTTGGAGCTCCAGTACGAGCTGGAGTCCAAGGCAGCAAAATGGTATGCCACGATTGATATAGCCAATGCATTTTTCTCCATTCCTTTGGCAGCAGAATGCAGGCCTCAGTTTGCCTTCACGTGGAGGGGAGTGCAGTACACCTGGAACCGACTGCCCCAGGGGTGGAAACACAGCCCCACCATCTGCCATGGACTGATCCAGGCTGCACTGGAAAAGGGTGAGGCTCCAGAACATCTACAGTATATTGATGACATCATTGTGTGGGGGAACACAGCAACAGAAGTGTTTGAGAAGGGAAAGGAAATCATCCAGATCCTCCTGGAAGCCGGTTTCGCTATCAAGAAGAGTAAAGTTAAGGGACCAGCTCGTGAGATCCAGTTCCTGGGAGTAAAGTGGCACGATGGACGGCGGCAGATTCCCACTGAGGTCATCAACAAGATTACAGCAATGTCTCCACCAACCAATAAGAAGGAGACACAAGCTTTCCTAGGTGCTATAGGTTTCTGGAGGATGCATATTCCCGAGTATAGTCAGATTGTGAGCCCTCTTTACCTGGTCACCCGCAAAAAGAATGATTTCCACTGGGGCCCTGAGCAGCAGCAAGCCTTTGCCCAGATCAAGCAGGAGATCGCTCATGCAGTAGCCCTTGGCCCAGTCAGGACGGGATCAGATGTGAAGAACGTGCTCTACTCAGCAGCCGGGAACAATGGCCTGTCCTGGAGCCTTTGGCAGAAGGTGCCTGGGGAGACTCGAGGCCGGCCACTAGGATTTTGGAGTCGAAGCTACAGAGGGTCTGAAGCCAACTACACCCCAACGGAGAAGGAAATCTTAGCAGCCTATGAAGGAGTTCAGGCCGCCTCAGAGGTGATTGGTACAGAGGCACAACTCCTCCTGGCACCCCGACTGCCTGTGCTAGGGTGGATGTTCAAAGGGAAGATTCCCTCCACCCATCATGCCACTGATGCCACATGGAGCAAGTGGATTGCTCTTATTACGCAGCGCGCCCGTATGGGTAAACTGAATCGCCCTGGGATTTTGGAAATAATTACCAATTGGCCTGAGGGTGAAAATTTTGGCCTCATAGATGAAGAACAAGAGCAAGTGACACGGGCTGAAGAGGCTCCACCATACAACCAATTGCCAGCAGAGGAGACACATTATGCCCTTTTCACTGACGGTTCCTGTCGTATTGTAGGGATGAACCGGAAGTGGAAAGCAGCTGTGTGGAGCCCCACACGACAGGTTGCTGAGGCCACTGAAGGAGAGGGTGGATCAAGTCAACTTGCAGAACTCAAGGCTGTTCAATTGGCTTTAGATATTGCTGAAAGAGAGGGGTGGCCGAGGCTCTACCTCTATACCGATTCATGGATGGTAGCCAATGCTCTGTGGGGATGGCTGAAGAGGTGGAAAGAGGCCAATTGGCAGCGTGGAGGGAAACCAATTTGGGCTGCTAAGGAGTGGAAAGACATTGCTACCAGGGTAGGGAGACTACCTGTGAAAGTCCGCCACGTAGATGCCCACATTCCCAAGAGTAGAGCTAATGAGGAGCACCAGAACAACGAGCAGGTAGATCGGGCAGCAAAAATAGAAGTGTCAAAGATAGACTTAGATTGGGAACACAAGGGAGAGTTGTTTTTAGCTCGATGGGCCCATGATGCCTCAGGCCATCAGGGCAGAGATGCCACCTATAAGTGGGCCCGAGACCGAGGGGTGGATCTAACCTTGGACAGTATTTCTCAGGTTATCCACGACTGTGAGACGTGTGCTGCCATCAAACAGGCCAAGCGGGTGAAGCCCCTATGGTATGGCGGGCGATGGTCCAAGTATAAGTATGGGGAAGCCTGGCAGATTGACTACATCACACTTCCCCAAACCCGCCAAGGCAAGCGCTACGTGCTCACAATGGTTGAAGCCACCACGGGGTGGCTGGAGACCTATGCTGTGCCCCATGCTACTGCCCGGAACACCATCCTGGGCCTTGAAAAACAAGTCCTGTGGAGGCATAGTACCCCCGAGAGAATTGAGTCAGACAACGGGACTCATTTCAAGAACAGCCTTATTAACACCTGGGCTAGGGAACATGGCATTGAGTGGGTGTACCATATTCCCTACCATGCACCCGCTGCAGGCAAAGTGGAGAGGCACAATGCATTGTTAAAAACCCAGTTGAAAGCATTGGGTGGGGGATCTTTCAAGAATTGGGAGCAGCATTTGGCAAAGGCCACCTGGTTGGTCAACACCCGAGGCTCCACCAACCGAGCAGGCCCTGCCCAGGCTGAGCCTCTGCATACAATAGATGGGGATAAAGTCCCAGTGGTGCATGCCAGAGGTCTGTTAGGGAAGTCAGTGTGGATCAAATCTGCCTCAAGTACAGACAAACCCATTCGTGGGGTTGTCTTTGCTCAGGGACCAGGTTGCACATGGTGGATAATGCAGAAAGATGGAACAACACGATGTGTACCTCAGGGAGATCTGATTGTTGGGTGAGAATCATTTACAAACATCACTGTCTGCTGAATGCTATTGCTATTGTTTGTACATTAAACCATGCAGAATGAAATAGAAGGAAATGTGTAAGTGAGAGGGTATGTGTTAAGTGTTGAAGGTATGAGCAAGTGTTGAAGGTATAAGTAAGTGAGAGAGGAATCCTTCTGCCCTGCAGTCTGGGGCCTGGATTCAGTGGCTCAGTGTGGAACGTGACAGGAGCATGATGGGTATTGCTTGTTTGTTTTTTGTGGGGAGAATGGATGGAAGTTTTATGTGGAATATACATTGGTTATGTCTGTAAGTCGACGATATGGGGATAAGGGGTGGAAGATGTCCTGGGGTGACTGTGTATCCCCAATCGTCTGTTGGGTGCAGGGGGGAGGGCAAGCGCGGTTTGTTTTTCCCCAGGAAAACTCTGCTCATCAGAGTGACCTTGAAGCGGGGGAGTGGAACACGGCAAGACGAAAGAAGCTCTCTTGTTTTTTTCCCCAGCAGTTAGTTAGTTAGTGCTAGCGTAGTTAGACGCTGTAGAATAGCTGAAGCTTTTTGCTTTTTTTTCTTTTGCCTTTTTTTTTTCTCCTTTTTTCCACTTCTCTCTGAGGAATTCTTTTTCCCGAACCTGTTGGAGGAGGGGAGGGGGGCCCCGTGGGAGGGTTTCTCCCAAAATTTGCCTGAAACCACCACACTAGGACAAATGAAAACCTTACTCGGGCTGTGCACAGTGCAAACGGATGAACAGAAGCATACACAGTGAGAGCAGTGTGCACTGTTCTCGCGGAGCAGAGCTTGTTCGACTTGACAGCTTCTAACATGGAAACAGAGCAAGCAGACAGCAATCCACATGCTCTGCTTGCTGCAAATGTGGAAAACAGGCACCCTAGCATCAGAATCCCAGAAATCACTGAGAGAAGTAGGGAAATGCTGCAGGAGCATTTTTGCTTGCTTGAACAAGTGAAAAAGTCACTTGGGCTGTGCGCAGCGCAAAACGATGAACAGAAGCATACACAGCAAGAGCTGTGTGCATGGTTCTCGCACAGAAGACCTTGTTCAAATTGACGGCTTCTAACACGGAAACAGCGCAAGCATATAGCAGCCCACTTTCTCTCCTTGTTGCAAACATGGAAAACAGATGCCCTAGCATCAGAATCTCAGAAATCACTGAGAGAAGTAGAGAAATGCTGCAGGAGCATGTTTGCTTCCTAGGACAAATGAAAAACTCACATGGCCCATGCACAGTGCAAACGGTTGAAAAGAAGCATACACAGCGAGGGCAGTGTGCACTGTCTTCGCAAAGCAGAGCTTGTTCAACTTGACAGCTTCTAACATGGAAAGAGAGCAAGCAGACAGCAGCCCACATGCTCTGCTTGTTGCAAACATGGAAAATTGACACTCCAGCATCATAATCTGAGAAATCACTGAGAGAAGCAGAGAAATTCTGCAGGACCATGTTTGCTTGCTTGAAAAAGTGAAAAACTCAAATGGGCTGTGCACAGTGCAAGCAGATGAACAGAAGTGTAGTGGTGTGAGAATTGTTTTATTAAGTTATTAAGTTGTTTTTGTAAGATTTTTGAGTTACTTTTGTAATGATTTAGTTCACTGTATACCCCTGTGTTCTGTACTGGTTTTCCCCTTATGAGTTAGGTTGCTTAAACAGACGTTTGCTGTCAATCAATCCTCCCTTGCTCCTGTCTTTGTCACTCCCTTCCCCCACTCCTCGTGGTCGAACTGTCTGTCACTTTGGACACCTTCCCTGGCTTCTGGAAAACTCCAGGCAGGGGGTCGAGTGATAGGCTGGGGCGCTTGGAATTCCCTCCCATCTTGTGTGGTTGGCCCCCTGCTGTAAAGTTTACACCCCCAGTTACACCCCCCGTTGTCGTGACTGGCTGAACCGGTTGTCAGCTACCCCTGTTTCCACCCCACTTTAAATAGCTCGTGCACCCCTGGCCCGGGGTCTCTTCTGGGCAGCAGGTCACAGGGGCAGAGCTCCCGGCTCTCTCCCCTCCAGTAAACCTCATTTAAATCCTGCCTCAAGAGTCCGGCTTTCTTCTGACTGCTGAGATCGCCATTGCTTCATCTCCGTGCTCATCGCAGGGCAGAAGGAGGATTTCTTAGCTAGCCACTTTGCCCAAACACGCTGCTGCAGTGACATCTAGTGGACCTAGCTAGCTATTGCAGCGTGATTAACACGCGATTCGGACACTGCGACACAGAAGCATACACAGTGAGAGCTGTGTGCTCTGTTCTCGCAAAGCAGAGCTTGTTCAACTTGACAGCTTCTAACATGGAAAGAGAGCAAGCAGACAGGAGCCCACATGCTCTATTTGCTGCAAACATGGAAAACAGACACCCCAGCATCAGAATCTCAGAAATCCCTGAGAGAAGCAGAGAAATTCAGGAGGAGCATGTTTGCTTCCTTGAAAAATTGAAAAACTCACTTGGGCTGTGAACAATGCAAACCGATGAACAGAAGCATGCACAGTGAGAGTAGTGTGCACTGTTCTCGCATAGCAGAGCTTGTTCAACTAGACAGCTTCTAACATGGAAAGAGAGCAAGCGGACAGCAGCCCACATTCTCTGCTTGCTATAAACATGGAAAACAGACACCCTAGCATGAGAATCTCAGAAATCACTGAGAGAAGCAGAGAAATTCTGCAGGAGCATGTTTTCTTGCTAGGACAAATGGAAAACTTACTTGGGCTGTTGTCCTAGGGTAACTTTATGATGCTTGTATCCCCAATCGTCTGTTCTGTTTGTGCTGTATATTGAGTCCTGTGCTTTTAAGATTGGTTCTAAGAGCAAGGAGAAGCGCGGAGTTTGTTTCGAGAAAACTGCCTGACTCCTCCACATTCTTCTCCGGACGGTGTGTTTAGCGGAGGCTTGGAGAGACTGCAGGACAGAGAATTTTTTTGCTTTTAGTTAGTTTCAGCTAGCTAGGGCAGAGAAGTTCCCTGGACTGTTTTTTTTTCCTTTTTCTTGGAACTGTTTAAACCTGCTCTGGACTGAAAACCCAGGGGAGCACTGGGGGCTGCACCTGCGGCCCACCAGGGCCCAGACCTCGGCATTTTCCAGCAGCGCCGGAGGGACTGGGACTGAGGAAAGACTGAGAGACTGAGAGAGAGAGAGAGAGCCGAGCTCCACCTACGGCAAGGACTTTCTCAATTTGCCATCTCACTTCAGAAGGAGAAGTTTTATTGTTTCATATTATTCATTCTTTATACTTGTATGCACATTTGTTTAGTAAAATAGTTTTTTCCACTTTTCTCCAAAGAGGTTTTTTTTTTTTTTTACCAGACTGGTTAGAGGGAGGGGCCACCTGGGTTTGCTTCCTTAGAGGGATCCTATACAGAGGTTTTCTCCCAAATTTGCCCCAAACCAGGACATACTGCTGATTGGTGCCCAACGTGGGGCACGAGAAAGTAGAAAAAACTTGTGATTATTATTAACTGCTTTTTTTTGTTTGTTTGTTTGTCCCTTAAGTGGGGATTAAATAGTGGCCATGTTGCTTCTTGAATTCCTAATGTCTCTTAGAATGGAGTCTTTTCTGCATTTCTGTTCCCTAGGCTTTTTTGAGATCTTAATACCTTTCTGGTCCCTAAGTTTGTTTTCTTACCCAGAAATAGCTCCAATATTGTCCCTAACATACAGCTTTTACACTAGGGATGCACAATTTAAAATAGTTATTTTGCTAAGTTCAGTGATTATGGCTTACAAGAAGCTTTTAAAGATACTAGAGTTTGTTCTAGGTATGTTCGGTTTATGGTTTTTTCGTCCTGCCCTGCGTCCTAGTTCCAGTAGCATGTTTTGGAGATTTATCAACAATTGCACCCAGTTTGTTAGAGGAGGAGTAGGGGATGAGGCTCTTCAGCCTCTTCTTTCCTTCTTCTCTTTTGAGTCAGTTACATCGCTTTTAGAGAAGGTTCAGGGTCTCCTGAATGTTAAAGACCCCACCTCCCTGGTACTTCACCTGGTGACCTTCCTCTATATAGTTTATAGCTTTTCTAAAATGAGTCACACACTGCTTAACACTGTAGAGCAGCAGATAGAAGCAAGGGAGCAGGGAGATAAATCAGTCACTCAGGCTGCAGCCAATCCCACAGCTATTCAGGCTGCAGCTAAACCAGACAGTGAGGCTAAACACCGGCAGTTGCTGCAGTAAAGAAAGGAAAGAAGCACACGGACAAAACCGATCAACCAGTAGACGATAATTCAAGTGAAGGATCCTCAATGCCTCCTGACACCCAGTCAGTAGTCAAACCACCTGACAAACAATCAGAAAGTGAAGCAACTGATGATACACAATCAGAAGCCGAACCAATTGGTACAAAATTGCAAGCCCAACCAACTGGCACACAATCGAAAGCCCAACCAGCTGCTACAACATCAGGAGCCCAACCAGCTGCTACAACATCAAGAGCCCGACCAACTGCTACAAGAGCAGGAGATACTATTGAGTCCTTTTCCCTGAAGGACCTTCATGGCCTAAGAAAGGATTATACTCAACAATCTGATGAATCTATAATTAGTTAGTTAGTCCGTCTTTAGGATGCTGCAGGCGAGGCTACAATACTGGATGGCACTGAAGCAAGACATCTGGGATCCCTATCACATGATCCAGTTATTGACCAAGAAATGATGAGAGAGGCTAGTCCTTGCAGTCTCTGGGAACAGGTCCTGAGAAGTGTGGCACAAAGATATCTGTGTGCTGACGATCTCTATATGCAGCAAACCCAGTGGAAAACCATTGAACAAGAGATCCAGTGCTTAAAGGAAATGGCAGTAGCAGAGATTGTCTTCTCAGATGACATCAACACTAGAAACCCCGACCTGGTACCATGTACACCTGTGATGTGGCGAAAACTTGTACGACTTGGGCCACAAGAATACTCCTCTGCTTTAGCAATAATGAAGCGGGATGAGACAGCGGAGACCGTGCTTGATATAGCAATAAAGCTCCGAACATATGCAGATGCTGTGCATGGTCCAACACATGCAAAAATTGCAGCTCTGGAAACACAGGTGCAGGGATTAGCAGACAAAGTAGAAGAGAATCTCAAAGAAATCAAAGAGAACATTCTCCAGATCTCTGCAATACGTTAGAAGCTCTGGCACCACACGCAAACGTTCCCTAGATAAAAAAGGAAAAGGCATCCCACGGGCTAAGCTGTGTGTCCTCCTGCGTGAATGTAGAGAAAACATGAAAAGATGACATAGAGAATCTACTGATGCTATGACACAACAGCTGCATGAACTGTTAGATGGCAAGACTGTGAGAGGAAGTTCCAGCAAGAAGGAAGCAGCTCCAGTTACCCAGGGAAAAAAAAGATAAGCAGGCTTAGAGGGGCCCTGCCTCTAGCCAAGTAGAGGCTAGGGAAAACCGTGTTTTTTAAACTGTGTAGATTCGTTAGCCTAGCACATCAGAACCACAAAAATATGAGGCCTTAGTTAACACTGGAGCACAGTGCACAATACTCCCATCAAGACATGTGGGGGAAAAATCTGTTTCCATTACTGAAGTGACAGGGGGTTCACAAGATTTTACTTTAGTAGTGGCTAATGTGAGCTTAACTAGAAATGAGTAGAAGAGACACCCTATTGTGACTGGCCCAGAAGCCCCATGCATTTTGGGCATAGACTTCCTCCGAAATAGATATTTCAAAGACCCAAAGAGATTTAAGTAGGCATTCGGGATAGCAGCTGTAAAGACAAAGGATGTTAAGCAGTTGAATACCTTGCCTGGACTATCAGAGAACCCATCTGCTGTAGGTCTTCTGAAAGTGGAAGAGCAACAAGTGCCAATTGCCACTTCAATAGTGCATCGCCGACAGTACAGAACAACTCGAGATGCTGTGATCCCCATCCACAAGATGATCCGTGAGCTAGAGAGCCAAGGAGTGGTCAGCAAAACCCACTCACCCTTCAACAGCCCCATCTAGCCTGTGCGCAAGTCTGATAGAGAATAGAGATTGACTGTGAACTATCGTGCCTTGAATGAAGTAACTCCACCATTGAGCGCTGCTGTGCCGGACATGCTGGAAGTCCAGTACGAGCTGGAGTCCAAGGCAGCAAAATGGTACGCCACAATTGACATTGCTAATGCATTTTTCTCCATTCCTCTAGCTGCAGATTGCAGGCCTCAGTTTGCCTTCACATGGAGAGGAGTGCAGTACACCTAAAATCGACTGCCCCAAGGGTGGAAACACAGCCCCACCATCTGCCATGGACTGATCCAGGCTGCACTGGAAAAGGGTGAAGCTCCGGAACATCTACAGTACATTGATGACATCATTGTGTGGGGAAACACAGCAATAGAAGTGTTTGAGAAAAGAGAGAAGATCATCCAGATCCTCCTGGAGGCTGGTTTCGCTATCAAGAAGAGCAAAGTTAAAGGGCCAGCTCGTAAGATCCAGTTCCTGAGAGTAAAGTAGCACGATAGAAGGCGTCAAATTCCCACTGAAGTCATCAACAAGATCACAGCAATGTGTCCACCAACCAACAAAAAAGAAACACAAGCTTTCCTAGGCGCCATAGGTTTCTAGAAGATGCACATTCCTGAGTACAGCCAGATTGTGAGCCCTCTCTACCTAGTCACCCGCAAGAAGAACAATTTCCACTGGGGCCCTGAACAGCAACAAGCCTTTGCCCAGATCAAGCAGGAGATCGCTCATGCAGTAGCCCTTAGCCCAGTCAGGACAGGACCAGATGTGAAGAACGTGCTCTACTCAGCAGCCAGAAGCCATAGTCTGTCCTGGAGCCTTTGGCAAAAGGTGCCTGGGGAGACTCGGGGCCGACCACTAGGATTCTAGAGTCGAAGCTACAGAAAGTCTGAAGCCAACTATACTCCAACAGAGAAAGAAATCTTGGCTGCCTATGAAGGAGTTCAAGCCGCCTCAGAAGTAGTAGGCACCGAAACACAGCTCCTGCTAGCACCTCGACTACCAGTGCTGAGACAGATGTTCAAAGCAGAAGTTCCCTCTACTCACCATGCCACCAATGCCACGTGGAGCAAATAGATTGCCCTCATCACTCAGCGCGCCCGCATTAGAAACCCAAATCGCCCTGGGATTTTAGAAATAATTACAAACTAGCCAGAAAGTGAAAACTTTGATCTCACAGATGAAGAGGAGCAGGAACAAGTAACACGTGCTAAAGAAGCTCCACCATACAACCAACTGCCAGCAGAAGAAACACGCTATGCTCTTTTCACTGACAGTTCCTGCCGCATCATTGGGGTGAAACGAAAGTAGAAAGCAGCTGTATAGAGCCCCACAAGACAAGTTGCACAAGCCACTAAAAGAGAAAGTGAGTCAAGCCAACTCGCTGAGCTCAAAGTTGTTCAACTGGCCCTAGACATTGCTGAAAGAGAGAAGTGGCCAAAGCTCTACCTCTACACTGATTCGTGAATAGTAGCCAATGCTCTGTGAGGATAGCTAGAGAAGTGGAAAAAAGCCAACTAGCAGCGTAGGAGAAAGCCAATCTAAGCTGCAGATGAGTGGAAGGACATTGCCACTCGGGTAGAGAAGCTACCTGTCAAAGTCCGTCATGTAAATGCCCATGTCCCCAAGAGTCGGGCTAATGAGGAGCACCAGAACAACGAGCAGGTAGATCAAGCTGCAAAAATAGAAGTGTCAAAGATAGACTTAGATTGGCAACACAAAGGAAAGTTGTTTCTAGCTCAATAGGCCCATGATGCCTCAGGCCATCAGGGTAGAGATGCCACCTATAAGTGGGCACGAGACCGAGGAGTAAATCTAACCATGAACAGTATTTCTCAAGTTATCCATAACTGTGAGACGTGTGCTGCCATCAAGCAGGCCAAGCGGGTGAAGCCCCTATAGTATAGCAGGCGATAGTCCAAGTATAAGTATGGGGAAGCCTAGCAGATTAATTACATCACCCTTCCCCAAACCCGCCAAAGCAAGCGCTATGTGCTCACAATAGTAGAGGCCACCACAGGATGGTTGGAGACCTACCCTGTGCCTCATGCTACTGCCCGTAACACCATTCTAAGCCTTAAAAAACAAGTTCTTTAGAAGCATAGTACCCCTGAGAAGATTGAGTCAGACAATAGAACTCATTCCAAGAACAGCCTCATCAACAACTGAGCTAAAGAACATAGCATTGAGTGAGTGTACCACATCCCCTATCATGCACCAGCTTCAGGGAAAGTAGAAAAATACAATAGACTGCTAAAAACCACCCTGAAAGCACTGGGTGGGGGATCATTCAAAAACTGGGAGCAGCATCTAGCAAAAGCCACCTGGTTAGTTAACACCCGAAGTTCCACCAACAGAGCAGGCCCTGCCCAATCTGAGCCCCTACATACAGTAAATAAAAAGAAAGTCCCAGTAGTACATGTAAAAAGTTTGTTAAGGAAGACAGTTTAGATCAATTCTGCTTCAAGTACAGAAGATCCCATCCGTGGGATTGTCTTTGCTCAGGGACCAAGCTGCACATAGTAGGTAATGCAGAAAGATGGAACCACACGATGTGTACCCCAGAGAGATTTGATTGTTGGGTGAGAACCGTGTGTGATTATCGTTGTGTGCTGAATAGTATATAACTGTATATTGCATATTGTTTTTATATAGATGTATATGTGTGTTTAGAGCTAGAGTATATATTAGTTTTAGTAAACTGACAATATGGGGATAAGGGGTGGAATGTCCTAGGGTAACTTTATGATGCTTGTATCCCCAATCGTCTGTTCTGTTTGTGCTGTATATTGAGTCCTGTGCCTTTAAGATTGGTTCTAAGAGCAAGGAGAAGCGCGGAGTTTGTTTTGAGAAAACTGCCTGACTCCTCCACATTCTTCTCCGGACGGTGTGTTCGGCGGAGGCTTGGAGAGACTGCAGGACAGAGATTTTTTTTGCTTTTAGTTAGTTTCAGCTAGCTAGGGCAGAGAAGTTCCCTGGACTGTTTTTTTTTTTCCTTTTTCTTAGAACTGTTTAAACCTGCTCTGGACTGAAAACCCAAGGGAGCACTGGGGGCTGCACCTGCGGCCCACCGGGGCCTGGACCTCGGCATTTTCCAGCAGCGCCGGAAAGACTGAGACTAAGAAAAGACTGAGAGACTGAAAGAAAGAGAGAGAGCCGAGCTCCACCTACGGCAAAGACTTTCTCAATTTGCCATCTCACTTCAAAAGGAGAAGTTTTATTGTTTCTTATTATTCATTCTTTATACTTGTATGCACATTTGTTTAGTAAAATAGTTTTTTCCACTTTTCTCCAAAGAAGTTTTTTTTTTTTACCAGACTAGTTAGAGGGAGGAGCCACCTAAGTTTGCTTCCTTAGAGGGATCCTATACAGAAGTTTTCTCCCAAATTTGCCCCAAACCAAGACAGCTGTGCACAGTGGAATCGGATGAACAGAAGCATACACAGTGAGAGCTGTGTGCACTGTTCTCGCAGGGCAGAGCTTGTTCAACTTTACAGCTTCTATGATGGAAACACAGCAAGCAGACCTCAGCCCACATTCTCTGCTTGTTGCAAAGAAGGAAAAGAGACGTCCTAGTATCAGAATCTCAGAAATAACTGAGAGAAGCAGAGCAATGCTGCAGGAGCATGTTTGCATGCTAGGACAAATGAAAAACACACATGGGCCGTGTACAGTGCAAACGGATGAACAGAAGCATACATAGCGAGAGTGGTGTGCACTGTTCTCGCAAATCAGAGCTTGTTCAACTTGACAGCATCTAGCAGGGAAACACAGAAAGCAGACAGCAGCCCACATGGTCTGCTTGTTGCAAACATGGAAAACAGACACTCCAGCATCAGAATCTGAGAAATCACTGAGAGAAGCAGAGAAATTCTGCAGGACCATGTTTGCTTGCTTGAAAAAGTGAAAAACTCAAATGGGCTGTGCACAGTGCAAACAGATGAACAGAAGTGTAGTGGTGTGAGAATTGTTTTATTAAGTTATTAAGTTGTTTTTGTAAAATTTTTGAGTTACTTTTGTAATGATTTAGTTCACTGTATACCCCTGTGTTCTGTACTGGTTTTCCCCATATGAGTTAGGTTGCTTAAACAGACGTTTGCTGTCAATCCATCCTCCCTTGCTCCTGTCTTTGTCACTCCCTTCCCCCACTCCTCGTGGTCGAACTGTCTGTCACTTTGGACACCTTCCCTGGCTTCTGGAAAACTCCAGGCAGGGGGTCGAGTGATAGGCTGGGGCGCTTGGAATTCCCTCCCATCTTGTGTGGTTGGCCCCCTGCTGTAAAGTTTACACCCCCAGTTACACCCCCCTTTGTCGTGACTGGCTGAACCGGTTGTCAGCCACCCCTGTTTCCACCCCACATTAAATAGCTCGTGCACCCCTGGCCCGGGGTCTCTTCTGGGCAGCAGGTCACAGGGGCAGAGCTCCCGGCTCTCTCCCCTCCAGTAAACCTCATTTAAATCCTGCCTGCAAGAGTCCGGCTTTCTTCTGACTGCTGAGGTCGCCATTGCTTCATCTCCGTGTTCATCGCAGGGCAGAAGGAGGATTTCTTAGCTAGCCACTTTGCCCTAACACGCTGCTGCAGTGACATCTAGTGGACTGAGATAGCTATTGCAGCGTGGTTAACACGCGATTCGGACACTGCGACACAGAAGCATACACAGTGAGAGCTGTGTGCTCTGTTCTCGCAAAGCAGAGCTTGTTCAACTTGACAGCTTCTAACATGGAAAGAGAGCAAGCAGACAGGAACCCACATGCTGTGCTTGCTGCAAACATGGAAAACAGACACCCCAGCATCAGAATCTCAGAAATCCCTGAGAGAAGCAGAGAAATTCAGGAGGAGCGTGTTTTCTTGCTTGAAAAAGTGAAAAACTCACTTGGGCTGTGAACAATGCAAAACGATGAACAGAAGCATACACAGTGAGAGTAGTGTGCACTGTTCTCGCATAGCAGAGCTTGTTCAACTTGACAGCTTCTAACATGGAAAGAGAGCAAGCGGACAGCAGCCCACATGCTCTGCTTGTTGCAAACATGGAAAACAGACACCCTAGCATGAGAATCTCAGAAATCACTGAGAGAAGCAGAGAAATGCTGCAGGAGCATGTTTGCTTGCTAGGACATATGAAAAGCTCAAATGGGCTGTGCACTGTGCAAACAGATGAACAGAAGCATACACAATGAGAGCAGTGTGCACTGTTCTCGCAGAGCAGAGCTTGTTCGACTTGACAACTTCTAACATGGAAACAGAGCAAGCAGACAGCAACTGTTGGGTTACCGGAGCCGCGGGAGAAGAGCCTCATGCTATCATGGTCAGCAGATCTCGTTTTTTGAGAGTTGCGTTACATTTTTATACCCTTAATAATCAGTTCCTACATATTGCAAAAGCCAAGCTCCTAATTGGTTAGTTCATCTTAGCTCACTTTGTACTTTGCGGTTAATTACTTGCTCAGCATCTGCGTACATTCTTGCGAGTTTCTTATCCTGCCTACACTCCATCTACTGCGTAAGTTCCCACTCAAGGTTAATTTGACCTCGCAGCCCTACACGTTCCACAAGCTGCACATCATCAGGTCCTTTCTCAGCGAGCCACTGCTCACAGAGGCTCTCCACAAGCAACCCACATGCTCTGCTTGCTGCAAACATGGAAAAGAGAAACCTCATCATCAGAATCACAGAAATCACTGAGAGAAGCAGAGAAATGCTGCAGGAGCATGTTTGCTTGCAAGGACATATGAAAAACTCAAATGGGCTGTGCACTGTGCAAACAGACGAACAGAAGCATACACAGCGAGAGCTGTGTGCACTGTTCTCGCAAAGCAGAGGTTGTTCAACTTGACAGCTTCTAACATGGAAACAGAGCAAGCAGACAGCGACCCACATGCTCTGCTTGCTGCAAAGATGGAAAACAGACACACCAGTATCAGAATCTCAGAAATCACTGAGAGAAGCAGAGAAATTCTGCAGGAGCGTGTTTTCTTGCTTGAAAAAGTGAAAAACTCACTTGGGCTGTGAACAGTGCAAACCGATGAACAGAAGCATACACAGCGAGAGCTGTGTGCATGGTTTTCGCAGAGCAGAGCTTGTTCACCTTGACAGCTTCTAACATGGAAAGAGAGCAAGCAGACAGCAGCCCAGATGCTCTGCTTGTGGCAAACATGGGAGGCAGACACCCTAGCATCAGAATCTCAGAAATCACTGAGAGAGGCAGAGAAATGCTGCGGGAGCATGTTTTCTTGCTAGGACAAATGAAAACCTTACTTGGGCTGTGCACAGTGCAAACGGATGAACAGAAGCATACACAGTGAGAGCTGTGTGCACTGTTCTCGCAGAGCAGAGCTTGTTCGTCTTGACAGCTTCTAACAGGGAAACAGAGCAAGCAGACAGCAACCGACACGCTCTGCTCGCTGCAATCACGGAAAACCAACGCCCCAGCATCATAATCACAGAAATCACTGAGAGAAGCAGAGAAATGCTGCGGGAGCATGTTTGCTTGCTAGGACAAATGAAAACCTTACTTAGGCTGTGCACAGTGCAAATGGATGAACAGAAGCATAAACAGTGAGAGCTGTGTGCACTGTTCTCGCAAAGCAGAGCTTGTTCGACTTGACAGCTTCTGACATGGAAAGAGAGCAAGCAGACATGAACCCACATGCTCTGCTTGCTGCAAAGATGGAAAACAGACACACCAGTATCAGAATCTCAGAAATCACTGAGAGAAGCAGAGAAATTCTGCAGGAGCGTGTTTTCTTGCTTGAAAAAGTGAAAAACTCACTTGGGCTGTGAACAGTGCAAACCGATGAACAGAAGCATACACAGCGAGAGCTGTGTGCATGGTTTTCGCAGAGCAGAGCTTGTTCACCTTGACAGCTTCTAACATGGAAACAGAGCCAGCAGACAGCAATCCACATGCTCTGCTTGCTGCAAATGTGGAAAACAGACACCCCAGCATCAGAATCTCAGAAATCACAAAGAGAAGTAGAGAAATGCTGCAGGACCATGTTTGCTTGCTTGAAAAAGTGGAAAACTTACTTGGGCTGTGCACAGCGCAAACCGATGAACAGAAGCATACACAGTGAGAGCAGTGTGCACTGTTCTCGCAAAGCAGAGCTTGTTAAACTTGTCAGCTTCTAACATGGAAACAGAGCAATCAGACCTCAGCCTGCATTCTCTGCTTGTTGCAAAGATGGAAAAGACACACCAGTATCAGAATCTCAGAAATCACTGAGAGAAGTAGAGAAATTCTGGAGGAGCATGTTTTCTTGCTTGAAAAACTGAAAAACTCATGTGGGCTGTGAACAGTGCAAACCGATGAACAGTAGCATACACAGTGAGAGCTGTGTGCACTGAGCTCTCAGAGCAAAGCTTGTTCAACTTGACAGCTTCTAACATGGAAAGAGAGCAAGCAGACAGCAGCCCACATGCTCTGCTTGTTGCAAACATGGAAAACAGACACCCTAGCATCAGAACCTCGGAAATCCCTGAGAGAAGCCAAGAAATGCTGCAGGAGCATGTTTGCTTGCTAGGACAATTGAAAAACACCCATGGGCTGTGCACAGTGCAAACAGATGAACAGAAGCAAACACAGTGAGAGCTGTGTGCATGGTTCTCGCATAGCAGAGCTTGTTCAACTTGACAGCTTCTAACATGGAAACAGAGGAAGCAGACATGAACCCACATGCTCTGTTTGCGGCAAACATGGAAAACAGACACACCAGTATCAGAATCTCAGAAATCACTGAGAGAAGCAGAGAAATGCTGCAGGAGCATGTTTGCTTGCTAGGACATATGAAAAACTCAAATGGGCTGTGCACAATGCAAACCAATGAACAGAAGCATACACAGTGAGAGCTGTGTGCACTGTTCTAGCAAAGCAGAGCTTGTTCACCTTGACAGCTTCTAACATGGAAACACAGCAAGCAGACCTCAGCCTACATTCTCTGCTTATTGCAAACATGGAAAACAGACACCCTAGCATCAGAATCGCAGAAATCACTGAGAGAAGCAGAGAAATGCTGCAGGAGCAGGTTTGCTTGCCTGAATAATTGAAAAACTCACTTGGGCTGTGCACAGCGCAAAACGATGAACAGAAGCAAACACAGTGAGAGCTGTATGCATGGTTCTCGCATAGCAGAGCTTGTTCAACTTGACAGCTTCTAACATTGAAACAGAACAAGCAGACATGAACCCACATAATAAGCTTGCTGCAAACATGGAAAATAGACACCCCAGCATCAGAATCTCAGAAATCACTGCGATAAGCAGAGAAATGGTGCAGGAGCGTGTTTTCTTGCTTGAAAAAGCGAAAAACTCACTTGGACTGTGAACAATGCAAACTGATGAACAGAAGCCTACACTGTGAGAGCAGTGTGCACTGTTCTCACAAAGCAGAGCTTGTTCAACCAGACAGCTCCTAATATGGAAAGGGAGCAAGCAGACAGCAGCCCACATGCTCTGCTTGTTGCCAACTTGCAAAACAGACACCCTAGTATCAGAATGTCAGAAATCACTGCGAGAAGCAGAGAAATGCTGCAGGAGCATGTTTGCTTGCTAGGACATATGAAGAACTCAAATGGGCTGTGCGCAGTGGAAACAGATGAACAGAAGCATACACCGTGAGAGCTGTGTGCACTGTTCTCGCAGAGCAGAGCTTGTTCAACTTGACAGCTTCTAACATGGAAACAGAGCAAGCAGACAGCAATCCACATCCTCTGCTTGCTGCAAATGTGGAAAACGGACACCCCGGCATCATAATCACAGAAATCACTGAGAGGAGCAGAGAAATGCTGCGGAAGCATATTTTCTTGCTAGGACAAATGAAAACCTTACTTGGGCTGTGCACAGTGCAAACGGATGATCAGAAGCATAGACAGTGAGAGCTGTGTGCACTGTTCTCGCAAAAAACAGCTTGTTCGACTTGACAGCTTCTAACATGGAAACAGAGCAAGCAGACAGCGACCCACATCCTCTACTTGTTGCAAACATGGAAAACAGACACCCTAGCATCAGAATCTCAAAAATCACTGAGAGAAGCAGAGACATTCTGCAGGAGCATGTTTTCTTACTTGAAAAAGTGAAAAACTCACTTGGGCTGTGCACAGTGCAAACCGATGAACAGAAGCAAACACAGTGAGAGCTGTGTGTATGGTTCTCGCAAAGCAGAGCGTGTTCGACTTTACAGCTTCTAACATGGAAACACAGCAAGCAGACAGCAACCGACATGGGCTGCTTGTTGCAAACATGGAAAAGAGACCAGAGCATCAGAATCTCAGAAATCACTGAGAGAACCAGAGAAACGCTGCAGGGGCATGTTTGCTTGCTAGGACAAATGAGAAACTCAAATGGGCTGTGCACAGTGCAAACGGATGAACAGAAGCATACACAGTGAGAGCTGTGTGCCCTGTTCTCATAGAGCAGAGCTTGTTCGATTTGACAGCTTCTAACATGGAAACAGAGCAAACAGACAGCAAGCCACATGCTCTGTTTGCTGCAAACATGGAAAAGAGTCGCCCAGAATGAGAATCTCAGAAATCACTGAGTTAAGCAGTGAAATGACGCAGGAGCATGTTTGCTTCCTAGGACAAATGAAAAACTCAAATGGGCCATGCACAGTGCGAACCGATGAACCGAAGCTTACAGGGCGTGAACGGTGTGCACTGTTCTCGCAGAGCAGAGCTTGTTCAACTTGACAGCTTCTAACATGGAAACGGAACAAGCAGACATGAACCCACATGCACTGCATGCTGCAAACATGGAAAACAGACACACCAGTATCACAATCTCAGAAATCACTGAGAGAACCAGAGGAATACTGCAGGAGCATGTTTGCCTGCTAGGACATATGAAAAATTCAAATGGGCTGTGCGCAGTGCAAACAGATGAACAGAAGCATGCACAGCGAGAGCTGTGGGCGCTGTTCTCGCAAGGCAGAGTTTGTTCAACTTGACAGCTTCTAACATTGAAACAGAGCAAGCAGACAGCAATCCACATGCTCTGCTTGCTGCAAACATGGAAAACAGACGCCCCAGCATCAGAATCTCAGAAATCACAGAGAGAGGCAGAGAAATGCTGCAAGAGCATGTTTTCGTGCTAGGACAAATGAAAACCATACTTGGGCTGTGCACAATGCAAACGGATGAACAGAAGCATACACAGTGAGTGCTGTGTGCACTGTTCTCACAGAGCAGAGCTTGTTCGACTTGACAGTTTCTAACATGAAAACACAGCAAGCAGTCAGGAACCCACATGCTCTGCTTGCTGCAAATGTGGAAAACAGACACCCCAGCATCAGAATCTCAGAAATCACAGAGAGAAGCAGAGAAATGCTGCAGGACCATGTTTGCTTGCTTGAAAAAGGGAAAAACTTACTTGGGCTGTGCACAGTGCAAAACGATGAACAGAAGCATCCACAGTGCGAGCTGTGTGCACTGTTCTCGCAAAGCAGAGCTTGTTCACCTTGACAGCTTCTAACATGGAAACACAGCAAGCAGACCTCAGCTTGCATTCTCTGCGTGTTGCAAAGATGGAAAACAGACACCCTAGTATCAGAATCTCAGAAATCACTGAGCGAAGCAGAGAAATGCTGCAGGATCATGTTTTCTTGCTAGGACAAATGAAAAACTCACTTGGGAGGTGCAGAGCGCAAACAGATGAACGGAAGCATACATAGCGAGTGCAGTGTTCACTGGTGTCGGGGAGCAGAGTTTGTTCAACGTGACAGCTACTAACATGGAAAGAGAGCAAGCAGACAGCAGCCCACATGCTCTGCTTGTTATAAACATGGAAAACAGACGCCTTAGCATCAGAATCTCAGAAAACACATAGAGAAGCAGAGAAATTCTGCAGGAGCATATTTTCTTGCTTGAAAAACTGAAAAACTTATTTGGGCTGTGCACAGTGCAAACCGATGAACAGAAGTGTAGTGGTGTGAGAATTGTTTTATTAAGTTATTAAGTTATTTTTGTAAGATTTTTGAGTTACTTTTGTAATGGTTTAGTTCACTGTATACCCCTGTGTTCTGTACTGGTTTTCCCCATATGAGTTAGGTTGCTTAAACAGACGTTTTCTGTCAATCAATCCTCCCCTGCACCTGTCTTTGTCACTCCCTTCCCCCACTCCTCGTGGTCAACCTGTCTGTCACTTTGGACACCTTCCCTGGCTTTTGGAAAATTCCAGGGAGGGGGTCGAGTGATAGGCTGGGGCCCTTGGGATTCCCTCCCATCTTGTGTGGTTGGCCCCCTGTCGTAAAGTTTACACCCCCAGTTACACCCCCCGTTGTCGTGACTGGCTGAACCGGTTGTCAGCCACCCCTGTTTCCACCCCACTTTAAAAAGCTCGTGCACCCCTGGCCCGGGGTCTCTTCTGGGCAGCAGGTCACAGGGGCAGAGCTCCCGGCTCTCTCCTCTCCAATAAACCTCATTTAAATCCTGCCTGCAAGAGTCCGGCTTTGTTCTGACTGCTGAGGTTGCCATTGCTTCATCTCCGTGCCCATCGCAGGGCAGAAGGAGGCTTTCTTAGCTAGCCACATTGCCCTAACACGCTGCTGCAGTGACATCTAGTGGACTGAGCTAGCTATTGCAGCGAGATTAACACGCGATTCGGACAATGCGACACAGAAGCACACAGAGTGAGAGCTGTGTGCACTGTTCTCGCAAAGCAGAGCTTGTTCAACTTGACAGCTTCTTACATGGAAAGAGAGCAAGCAGACAGCAGCCCACATGCTCTGCTTGCTGCAAACATGGAAAACAGACACCCCAGCATCAGAATCCCAGAAATCAGTGAGAGAAGCCGAGAAATGCTGCAGGACCATGTTTGCTTGCTAGGACAAATGAAAAACACCAATGGCTGTGCACAGTGCAAACAGATGAACAGAAGCAAACACAGTGAGAGCTGTGTGCATGGTTCTCGCAGAGCAGAGCTTGTTCAACTTGACAGCTTCTAACATGGAAAGAGAGCAAGCAGACAGGAACCCACATGCTGTGCTTGCTGCAAACATGGAAAACAGACGCCCAAGCATCAGAATCTCAGAAATCACTGAGAGAAGCAGAGAAATGCTGCAGGAGCATGTTTTCTTGCTTGAAAAAGTGAAAAACTCACTTGGGCCGTGCACAGCGCAAACCAATGAACAGAAGCAAACACAGTGAGAGCTGTGTGCATGGTTCTCGCATAGCAGAGCTTGTTCAACTTGACAGCTTCTAACATGGAAAGAGAGCAAGCAGACAGGAACCCACATGCTGTGCTTGCTGTAACGTTGAAAACAGACGCCCCAGCATCAGAATCTCAGAAATCACTGAGAGAAGCAGAGAAATGCTGCAGGAGCATGTTTTCTTGCTTGAAAAAGTGAAAAACTTACTTGGGCTGTGCACAGTGGAAACAGATGAACAGAAGCATACATAGCGAGAGCAGTGTGCACTGTTCTCGCGAAGCAGAGCTTGTTCACCTTGACAGCTTCTAACATGGAAAGAGAGCAAGCAGACAGCAGCCCAGATGCTCTGCTTGTGGCAAACATGGGAGGCAGACACCCTAGCATCAGAATCTCAGAAATCACTGAGAGAGGCAGAGAAATGCTGCGGGAGCATGTTTTCTTGCTAGGACAAATGAAAACCTTACTTGGGCTGTGCACAGTGCAAACGGATGAACAGAAGCATACACAGTGAGAGCTGTGTGCACTGTTCTCGCAGAGCAGAGCTTGTTCGTCTTGACAGCTTCTAACAGGGAAACAGAGCAAGCAGACAGCAACCGACACGCTCTGCTCGCTGCAATCACGGAAAACCAACGCCCCAGCATCATAATCACAGAAATCACTGAGAGAAGCAGAGAAATGCTGCGGGAGCATGTTTGCTTGCTAGGACAAATGAAAACCTTACTTAGGCTGTGCACAGTGCAAATGGATGAACAGAAGCATAAACAGTGAGAGCTGTGTGCACTGTTCTCGCAAAGCAGAGCTTGTTCGACTTGACAGCTTCTGACATGGAAAGAGAGCAAGCAGACATGAACCCACATGCTCTGCTTGCTGCAAAGATGGAAAACAGACACACCAGTATCAGAATCTCAGAAATCACTGAGAGAAGCAGAGAAATTCTGCAGGAGCGTGTTTTCTTGCTTGAAAAAGTGAAAAACTCACTTGGGCTGTGAACAGTGCAAACCGATGAACAGAAGCATACACAGCGAGAGCTGTGTGCATGGTTTTCGCAGAGCAGAGCTTGTTCACCTTGACAGCTTCTAACATGGAAACAGAGCCAGCAGACAGCAATCCACATGCTCTGCTTGCTGCAAATGTGGAAAACAGACACCCCAGCATCAGAATCTCAGAAATCACAAAGAGAAGTAGAGAAATGCTGCAGGACCATGTTTGCTTGCTTGAAAAAGTGGAAAACTTACTTGGGCTGTGCACAGCGCAAACCGATGAACAGAAGCATACACAGTGAGAGCAGTGTGCACTGTTCTCGCAAAGCAGAGCTTGTTAAACTTGTCAGCTTCTAACATGGAAACAGAGCAATCAGACCTCAGCCTGCATTCTCTGCTTGTTGCAAAGATGGAAAAGACACACCAGTATCAGAATCTCAGAAATCACTGAGAGAAGTAGAGAAATTCTGGAGGAGCATGTTTTCTTGCTTGAAAAACTGAAAAACTCATGTGGGCTGTGAACAGTGCAAACCGATCAACAGTAGCATACACAGTGAGAGCTGTGTGCACTGAGCTCTCAGAGCAAAGCTTGTTCAACTTGACAGCTTCTAACATGGAAAGAGAGCAAGCAGACAGCAGCCCACATGCTCTGCTTGTTGCAAACATGGAAAACAGACACCCTAGCATCAGAACCTCGGAAATCCCTGAGAGAAGCCAAGAAATGCTGCAGGAGCATGTTTGCTTGCTAGGACAATTGAAAAACACCCATGGGCTGTGCACAGTGCAAACAGATGAACAGAAGCAAACACAGTGAGAGCTGTGTGCATGGTTCTCGCATAGCAGAGCTTGTTCAACTTGACAGCTTCTAACATGGAAACAGAGGAAGCAGACATGAACCCACATGCTCTGTTTGCGGCAAACATGGAAAACAGACACACCAGTATCAGAATCTCAGAAATCACTGAGAGAAGCAGAGAAATGCTGCAGGAGCATGTTTGCTTGCTAGGACATATGAAAAACTCAAATGGGCTGTGCACAATGCAAACCAATGAACAGAAGCATACACAGTGAGAGCTGTGTGCACTGTTCTAGCAAAGCAGAGCTTGTTCACCTTGACAGCTTCTAACATGGAAACACAGCAAGCAGACCTCAGCCTACATTCTCTGCTTATTGCAAACATGGAAAACAGACACCCTAGCATCAGAATCGCAGAAATCACTGAGAGAAGCAGAGAAATGCTGCAGGAGCAGGTTTGCTTGCCTGAATAATTGAAAAACTCACTTGGGCTGTGCACAGCGCAAAACGATGAACAGAAGCAAACACAGTGAGAGCTGTATGCATGGTTCTCGCATAGCAGAGCTTGTTCAACTTGACAGCTTCTAACATTGAAACAGAACAAGCAGACATGAACCCACATAATAAGCTTGCTGCAAACATGGAAAATAGACACCCCAGCATCAGAATCTCAGAAATCACTGCGATAAGCAGAGAAATGGTGCAGGAGCGTGTTTTCTTGCTTGAAAAAGCGAAAAACTCACTTGGACTGTGAACAATGCAAACTGATGAACAGAAGCCTACACTGTGAGAGCAGTGTGCACTGTTCTCACAAAGCAGAGCTTGTTCAACCAGACAGCTCCTAATATGGAAAGGGAGCAAGCAGACAGCAGCCCACATGCTCTGCTTGTTGCCAACTTGCAAAACAGACACCCTAGTATCAGAATGTCAGAAATCACTGCGAGAAGCAGAGAAATGCTGCAGGAGCATGTTTGCTTGCTAGGACATATGAAGAACTCAAATGGGCTGTGCGCAGTGGAAACAGATGAACAGAAGCATACACCGTGAGAGCTGTGTGCACTGTTCTCGCAGAGCAGAGCTTGTTCAACTTGACAGCTTCTAACATGGAAACAGAGCAAGCAGACAGCAATCCACATCCTCTGCTTGCTGCAAATGTGGAAAACGGACACCCCGGCATCATAATCACAGAAATCACTGAGAGGAGCAGAGAAATGCTGCGGAAGCATATTTTCTTGCTAGGACAAATGAAAACCTTACTTGGGCTGTGCACAGTGCAAACGGATGATCAGAAGCATAGACAGTGAGAGCTGTGTGCACTGTTCTCGCAAAAAACAGCTTGTTCGACTTGACAGCTTCTAACATGGAAACAGAGCAAGCAGACAGCGACCCACATCCTCTACTTGTTGCAAACATGGAAAACAGACACCCTAGCATCAGAATCTCAAAAATCACTGAGAGAAGCAGAGACATTCTGCAGGAGCATGTTTTCTTACTTGAAAAAGTGAAAAACTCACTTGGGCTGTGCACAGTGCAAACCGATGAACAGAAGCAAACACAGTGAGAGCTGTGTGTATGGTTCTCGCAAAGCAGAGCGTGTTCGACTTTACAGCTTCTAACATGGAAACACAGAAAGCAGACAGCAACCGACATGGGCTGCTTGTTGCAAACATGGAAAAGAGACCAGAGCATCAGAATCTCAGAAATCACTGAGAGAACCAGAGAAATGCTGCAGGGGCATGTTTGCTTGCTAGGACAAATGAGAAACTCAAATGGGCTGTGCACAGTGCAAACGGATGAACAGAAGCATACACAGTGAGAGCTGTGTGCCCTGTTCTCATAGAGCAGAGCTTGTTCGATTTGACAGCTTCTAACATGGAAACAGAGCAAACAGACAGCAAGCCACATGCTCTGTTTGCTGCAAACATGGAAAAGAGTCGCCCAGAATGAGAATCTCAGAAATCACTGAGTTAAGCAGTGAAATGACGCAGGAGCATGTTTGCTTCCTAGGACAAATGAAAAACTCAAATGGGCCATGCACAGTGCGAACCGATGAACCGAAGCTTACAGGGCGTGAACGGTGTGCACTGTTCTCGCAGAGCAGAGCTTGTTCAACTTGACAGCTTCTAACATGGAAACGGAACAAGCAGACATGAACCCACATGCACTGCATGCTGCAAACATGGAAAACAGACACACCAGTATCACAATCTCAGAAATCACTGAGAGAACCAGAGGAATACTGCAGGAGCATGTTTGCCTGCTAGGACATATGAAAAATTCAAATGGGCTGTGCGCAGTGCAAACAGATGAACAGAAGCATGCACAGCGAGAGCTGTGGGCGCTGTTCTCGCAAGGCAGAGTTTGTTCAACTTGACAGCTTCTAACATTGAAACAGAGCAAGCAGACAGCAATCCACATGCTCTGCTTGCTGCAAACATGGAAAACAGACGCCCCAGCATCAGAATCTCAGAAATCACAGAGAGAGGCAGAGAAATGCTGCAAGAGCATGTTTTCTTGCTAGGACAAATGAAAACCATACTTGGGCTGTGCACAATGCAAACGGATGAACAGAAGCATACACAGTGAGTGCTGTGTGCACTGTTCTCACAGAGCAGAGCTTGTTCGACTTGACAGTTTCTAACATGAAAACACAGCAAGCAGTCAGGAACCCACATGCTCTGCTTGCTGCAAATGTGGAAAACAGACACCCCAGCATCAGAATCTCAGAAATCACAGAGAGAAGCAGAGAAATGCTGCAGGACCATGTTTGCTTGCTTGAAAAAGGGAAAAACTTACTTGGGCTGTGCACAGTGCAAAACGATGAACAGAAGCATCCACAGTGCGAGCTGTGTGCACTGTTCTCGCAAAGCAGAGCTTGTTCACCTTGACAGCTTCTAACATGGAAACACAGCAAGCAGACCTCAGCTTGCATTCTCTGCGTGTTGCAAAGATGGAAAACAGACACCCTAGTATCAGAATCTCAGAAATCACTGAGCGAAGCAGAGAAATGCTGCAGGATCATGTTTTCTTGCTAGGACAAATGAAAAACTCACTTGGGAGGTGCAGAGCGCAAACAGATGAACGGAAGCATACATAGCGAGTGCAGTGTTCACTGGTGTCGGGGAGCAGAGTTTGTTCAACGTGACAGCTACTAACATGGAAAGAGAGCAAGCAGACAGCAGCCCACATGCTCTGCTTGTTATAAACATGGAAAACAGACGCCTTAGCATCAGAATCTCAGAAAACACATAGAGAAGCAGAGAAATTCTGCAGGAGCATATTTTCTTGCTTGAAAAACTGAAAAACTTATTTGGGCTGTGCACAGTGCAAACCGATGAACAGAAGTGTAGTGGTTTGAGAATTGTTTTATTAAGTTATTAAGTTATTTTTGTAAGATTTTTGAGTTACTTTTGTAATGGTTTAGTTCACTGTATACCCCTGTGTTCTGTACTGGTTTTCCCCATATGAGTTAGGTTGCTTAAACAGACGTTTTCTGTCAATCAATCCTCCCCTGCACCTGTCTTTGTCACTCCCTTCCCCCACTCCTCGTGGTCAACCTGTCTGTCACTTTGGACACCTTCCCTGGCTTTTGGAAAATTCCAGGGAGGGGGTCGAGTGATAGGCTGGGGCCCTTGGGATTCCCTCCCATCTTGTGTGGTTGGCCCCCTGTCGTAAAGTTTACACCCCCAGTTACACCCCCCGTTGTCGTGACTGGCTGAACCGGTTGTCAGCCACCCCTGTTTCCACCCCACTTTAAAAAGCTCGTGCACCCCTGGCCCGGGGTCTCTTCTGGGCAGCAGGTCACAGGGGCAGAGCTCCCGGCTCTCTCCTCTCCAATAAACCTCATTTAAATCCTGCCTGCAAGAGTCCGGCTTTGTTCTGACTGCTGAGGTTGCCATTGCTTCATCTCCGTGCCCATCGCAGGGCAGAAGGAGGCTTTCTTAGCTAGCCACTTTGCCCTAACACGCTGCTGCAGTGACATCTAGTGGACTGAGCTAGCTATTGCAGCGAGATTAACACGCGATTCGGACAATGCGACACAGAAGCACACAGAGTGAGAGCTGTGTGCACTGTTCTCGCAAAGCAGAGCTTGTTCAACTTGACAGCTTCTTACATGGAAAGAGAGCAAGCAGACAGCAGCCCACATGCTCTGCTTGCTGCAAACATGGAAAACAGACACCCCAGCATCAGAATCCCAGAAATCAGTGAGAGAAGCCGAGAAATGCTGCAGGACCATGTTTGCTTGCTAGGACAAATGAAAAACACCAATGGCTGTGCACAGTGCAAACAGATGAACAGAAGCAAACACAGTGAGAGCTGTGTGCATGGTTCTCGCAGAGCAGAGCTTGTTCAACTTGACAGCTTCTAACATGGAAAGAGAGCAAGCAGACAGGAACCCACATGCTGTGCTTGCTGCAAACATGGAAAACAGACGCCCAAGCATCAGAATCTCAGAAATCACTGAGAGAAGCAGAGAAATGCTGCAGGAGCATGTTTTCTTGCTTGAAAAAGTGAAAAACTCACTTGGGCCGTGCACAGCGCAAACCAATGAACAGAAGCAAACACAGTGAGAGCTGTGTGCATGGTTCTCGCATAGCAGAGCTTGTTCAACTTGACAGCTTCTAACATGGAAAGAGAGCAAGCAGACAGGAACCCACATGCTGTGCTTGCTGTAACGTTGAAAACAGACGCCCCAGCATCAGAATCTCAGAAATCACTGAGAGAAGCAGAGAAATGCTGCAGGAGCATGTTTTCTTGCTTGAAAAAGTGAAAAACTTACTTGGGCTGTGCACAGTGGAAACAGATGAACAGAAGCATACATAGCGAGAGCAGTGTGCACTGTTCTCGCGAAGCAGAGCTTGTTCACCTTGACAGCTTCTAACATGGAAACACAGCAAGCAGACAGCAGCCCACATGCTCTGCTTGCTGCAAACATGGAAAACAGATACCCTAGCATCAGAATCTCAGAAATCACTGAGAGAAGTAGAGAAATGCTGCAGGAGCTTGTTTTCTTCCTAGGACAAATGAAAAACTCACATGGGCCATGCACAGTGCAAACGGATGAAAAGAAGCATACACAGCGAGAGCAGTGTGCACTGTTCTCGCAAAGCAGAGCTTGTTCAGCTTGCCAGCTTCTAACATGGAAAGAGAGCAAGCAGACTGCAGCCCACATGCTCTGCTTGTTATAAACATGGAAAACAGACACCCTAGCATCAGAATCTCAGAAATCACAGAGAGAAGTAGAGAAATGCTGCAGGAGCATGTTTTCTTGCTAGGACCAACGAAAAACACAAATGGGCTGTGCGCAGTGCAAACAGATGAACAGAAGCATACACATTGAGAGCTGTGTGCATGGTTCTCGCAGAGCAGAGCTTGTTCTACTTGACAGCTTCTAACATGGAAACACAGCAAGCAGACAGCAGCCCACATGCTCTGCTTGCGGCAAACATGGAAAACAGTCGCCCCAGCATCATAATCACAAAAATCAATGAGAGGAGCAGAGAAATGCTGCGGGGGCAAGTTTTCTTGCTAGGACAAATGAAAACCTTACTTGGGCTGTGCACAGTGCAAACCGATGAACAGAAGCATACATAGCGAGAGCAGTGTGCACTGTTCTCGCGAAGCAGAGCTTGTTCACCTTGACAGCTTCTAACATGGAAACACAGCAAGCAGACAGGAACCCACATGCTGTGCTTGCTGTAACGTGGAAAACAGACGCCCCAGCATCAGAATCTCAGAAATCACTGAGAGAAGCAGAGAAATGCTGCAGGAGCATGTTTTCTTGCTTGAAAAAGTGAAAAACTTACTTGGGCTGTGCACAGTGCAAACAGATGAACAGAAGCATACATAGCGAGAGCAGTGTGCACTGTTCTCGCGAAGCAGAGCTTGTTCACCTTGACAGCTTCTAACATGGAAACACAGCAAGCAGACAGCAGCCCACATGCTCTGCTTGCTGCAAACATGGAAAACAGACACCCTAGCATCAGAATCTCAGAAATCACTGAGCGAAGCAGAGAAATGCTGCAGGAGCATGTTTTCTTGCTTGAAAAAGTGAAAAACTCACTTGGGACGTGCACAGCGCAAACCAATGAACAGAAGCAAACACAGTGAGAGCTGTGTGTATGGTTCTCGCAAAGCAGAGCTTGTTCACCTTGACAGCTTCTAACATGGAAACACAGCAAGCAGACCTCAGCCTACATTCTCTGCGTGTTGCAAAGATGGAAAACAGACACCCTAGTATCAGAATCTCAGAAATCACTGAGCGAAGCAGAGAAATGCTGCAGGACCATGCTTGCTTGCTTGAAAAAGTGAAAAACTTACTTGGGCTGTGCACAGTGCAAACAGATGAACAGAAGCATACATAGCGAGAGCAGTGTGCACTGTTCTCGCGAAGCAGAGCTTGTTCACCTTGACAGCTTCTAACATGGAAACACAGCAAGCAGACAGCAGCCCACATGCTCTGCTTGCGGCAAACATGGAAAACAGTCGCCCCAGCATCATAATCACAAAAATCAATGAGAGGAGCAGAGAAATACTGCGGGGGCATGTTTTCTTGCTAGGACAAATGAAAACCTTACTTGGGCTGTGCACAGTGCAAACGGATGAACAGAAGCATACACAGTGAGAGCTGTGTGCACTGTTCTCGCACAGCAGAGCTTGTTAGACTTGACAGCTTCTAACATGGAAACAGAGCAAGCAGACAGCAATTCACATGCTCTGCTTGCTGCAAACGTGGAAAACAGACGCCCCAGCATCAGAATCTCAGAAATCACAGAGAGAAGCAGAGAAATGCTGCAGGAGCATGTTTTCTTGCTTGAAAAAGTGAAAAACTCACTTGGGCCGTGCACAGCGCAAACCAATGAACAGAAGCAAACACAGTGAGAGCTGTGTGTATGGTTCTCGCAAAGCAGAGCTTGTTCACCTTGACAGCTTCTAACATGGAAACACAGCAAGCAGACCTCAGCCTACATTCTCTGCGTGTTGCAAAGATGGAAAACAGACACCCTAGTATCAGAATCTCAGAAATCACTGAGCGAAGCAGAGAAATGCTGCAGGACCATGCTTGCTTGCTTGAAAAAGTGAAAAACTTACTTGGGCTGTGCACAGTGGAAACAGATGAACAGAAGCATACATAGCGAGAGCAGTGTGCACTGTTCTCGCGAAGCAGAGCTTGTTCACCTTGACAGCTTCTAACATGGAAACACAGCAAGCAGACAGCAGCCCACAGGCTCTGCTTGCTGCAAACATGGAAAACAGACACCCTAGCATCAGAATCTCAGAAATCACTGAGAGAAGTAGAGAAATGCTGCAGGAGCATGTTTGCTTCCTAGGACAAATGAAAAACTCACATGGGCCATGCACAGTGCAAACGGATGAACAGAAGCAAACACAGTGAGAGCTGTGTGCATGGTTCTCGCAGAGCAGAGCTTGTTCTACTTGACAGCTTCTAACATGGAAACACAGCAAGCAGACAGCAGCCCACATGCTCTGCTTGCGGCAAACATGGAAAACAGTCGCCCCAGCATCATAATCACAAAAATCAATGAGAGGAGCAGAGAAATGCTGCGGGGGCATGTTTTCTTGCTAGGACAAATGAAAACCTTACTTGGGCTGTGCACAGTGCAAACGGATGAACAGAAGCATACACAGTGAGAGCTGTGTGAACTGTTCTCGCGAAGCAGAGCTTGTTCGACTTGACAGCTTCTAACATGGAAACACAGCGAGCAGACCTCAGCCTACATTCTCTGCGTGTTGCAAAGATGGAAAACAGACACCCTAGTATCAGAATCTCAGAAATCACAGAGAGAATTAGAGAAATGCTGCGGGGGCATGTTTGCTTGCTTGGAAAAGTGAAAAACTCACTTGGGCTCTGTGCAGTGCAAACCGATGAACAGAAGCATGCACAGCGAGAGCTGTGGGCGCTGTTCTCGCAAGGCAGAGTTTGTTCAACTTGACAGCTTCTAACATGGAAACAGAGCAAGCAGACAGCAATCCACATGCTCTGCTTGCTGCAAACATGGAAAACAGACGTCCCAGCATCAGACTCTCAGAAATCACAGAGAGAGGCAGAGAAATGCTCCAAGACCATGTTTTCGTGCTAGGACTAATGAAAACCATACTTGGGCTGTGCACAATGCAAACGGATGAACAGAAGCATACACAGTGAGTGCTGTGTGCACTGTTCTCACAGAGCAGAGCTTGTTCGACTTGACAGTTTCTAACATGAAAACACAGCAAGCAGTCAGGAACCCACATGCTCTGCTTGCTGCAAATGTGGCGAACAGACACCCAGCATCAGAATCTCAGAAATCACTGAGAGAAGCAGAGAAATGCTGCAGGACCATGTTTGCTTGCTTGAAAAAGGGAAAAACTTACTTGGGCTGTGCACAGTGCAAAACGATGAACAGAAGCATCCACAGTGCGAGCTGTGTGCACTGTTCTCGCAAAGCAGAGCTTGTTCACCTTGACAGCTTCTAACATGGAAACACAGCAAGCAGACCTCAGCTTGCATTCTCTGCGTGTTGCAAAGATGGAAAACAGACACCCTAGTATCAGAATCTCAGAAATCACTGAGCGAAGCAGAGAAATGCTGCAGGATCATGTTTTCTTGCTAGGACAAATGAAAAACTCACTTGGGCTGTGCAGAGCGCAAACAGATGAACGGAAGCATACATAGCGAGTGCAGTGTTCACTGGTGTCGGGGAGCAGAGTTTGTTCAACGTGACAGCTACTAACATGGAAAGAGAGCAAGCAGACAGCAGCCCACATGCTCTGCTTGTTATTAACATGGAAAACAGACACCTTAGCATCAGAATCTCAGAAAACACATAGAGAAGCAGAGAAATTCTGCAGGAGCATATTTTCTTGCTTGAAAAACTGAAAAACTTATTTGGGCTGTGCACAGTGCAAACCGATGAACAGAAGTGTAGTGGTGTGAGAATTGTTTTATTAAGTTATTAAGTTATTTTTGTAATATTTTTGAGTTACTTTTGTAATGGTTTAGTTCACTGTATACCCCTGTGTTCTGTACTGGTTTTCCCCATATGAGTTAGGTTGCTTAAACAGACGTTTTCTGTCAATCAATCCTCCCCTGCACCTGTCTTTGTCACTCCCTTCCCCCACTCCTCGTGGTCGACCTGTCTGTCACTTTGGACACCTTCCCTGGCTTCTGGAAAACTCCAGGGAGAGGGTCGAGTGATAGGCTGGGGCCCTTGGAATTCCCTCCCATCTTGTGTGGTTGGCCCCCTGTCGTAAAGTTTACACCCCCAGTTACACCCCCCGTTGTCGTGACTGGCTGAACCGGTTGTCAGCCACCCCTGTTTCCACCCCACTTTAAAAAGCTCGTGCACCCCTGGCCCGGGGTCTCTTCTGGGCAGCAGGTCACAGGGGCAGAGCTCCCGGCTCTCTCCTCTCCAATAAACCTCATTTAAATCCTGCCTGCAAGAGTCCGGCTTTGTTCTGACTGCTGAGGTTGCCATTGCTTCATCTCCGTGCCCATCGCAGGGCAGAAGGAGGCTTTCTTAGCTAGCCACTTTGCCCTAACACGCTGCTGCAGTGACATCTAGTGGACTGAGCTAGCTATTGCAGCGTGATTAACACGCGATTCGGACAATGCGACACAGAAGCACACACAGTGAGAGCTGTGTGCACTGTTCTCGCAAAGCAGAGCTTGTTCAACTTGACAGCTTCTAACATGGAAAGAGAGCAAGCAGACAGCAGCCCACATGCTCTGCTTGCTGCAAACATGGAAAACAGACACCCCAGCATCATAATCTCAGAAATCACTGAGAGAAGCCGAGAAATGCTGCAGGAGCATGTTTGCTTGCTAGGACAAATGAAAAACACCAATGGCTGTGCACAGTGCAAACAGATGAACAGAAGCAAACACAGTGAGAGCTGTGTGCATGGTTCTCGCATAGCAGAGCTTGTTCAACTTGACAGCTTCTAACATGGAAAGAGAGCAAGCAGACAGCAGCCCGCATGCTCTGCTTGTTGCAAACATGGAAAACATTCACCCCAGCATCAGAATCCCAGAAATCAGTGAGAGAAGCCGAGAAATGCTGCAGGAGCATGTTTGCTTGCTAGGACAAATGAAAAACACCAATGGCTGCGCACAGTGCAAACAGATGAACAGAAGCAAACACAGGGAGAGCTGTGTGCATGGTTCTCGCAGAGCAGAGCTTGTTCAACTTGGCAGCTTCTAACATGGAAAGAGAGCAAGCAGACAGGAACCCACATGCTGTGCTTGCTGCAAACATGGAAAACAGACGCCCCAGCATCAGAATCTCAGAAATTACTGAGAGAAGCAGAGGAATGCTGCAGAAGCATGTTTGTTAGCTAGGACAAATGAAAAACGCAAATGGGCTGTGCACAGTGCAAACAGATGAACAGAAGCATACACAGTGAGAGCTGTGTGCACTGTTCTCGCAGAGCAGAGCTTATTCGACTTGACAGCTTCTAACATGGAAACAGAGCAAGCAGACAGCAGACCACATGCTCCGCTTGCTGCAAACATGGAAGGCAGACACCCCAGCATCAGAATCTCAGAAATCACTGAGAGAAGCAGAGAAATGCTGCAGGACCATGTTTTCTTGCTTGAAAAAGTGAAAAACTTACTTGGACTGTGCACAGCGCAAACCGATGAACAGAAGCATACACAGTGAGTGCAGTGTGCACTGTTCTCGCAAAGCAGAGCTTGTTCAACTTGATAGATTCTAACATGGAAACAGAGCAATCAGACCTCAGCCTACATTCTCTGCTTGTTGCAAAGATGGAAAACAGACACACCAGTATCAGAATCTCAGAAATCACAGAGAGAAGCAGAGAAATTCTGGAGGAGCATGTTTTCTTGCTTGAAGAACTGAAAAACTCATTTGGGTCGTGCACAGCGCAAAACGATGAACAGAAGCAAACACAGTGAGAGCAGTGTGCACTGTTCTCGCAAAGCACAGCTCGTTCAACTTGACAGCTTCAAAGATGGAAAGAGAGCAAGCAGGCAGCAGCCCGCATGCTCTGCTTGCTGCAAACATGGAAGGCAGACACCCTAGCATCAGAATCTCAGAAATCACTGAGAGAAGCAGAGAAATGCTGCAGGACCATGTTTGCTTGCTTCAAAAAGTGAAAAACTCACTTGGGCTGTGCACAGCGCAAACCGATGAACAGAAGCATACGCAGTGAGAGCTGTGTGTCCTGTGCTCTCAGAGCAGAGGTTGTTCAACTTTACAGCTTCTAAGATGGAAACACAGCAAGGAGACCTCCGCCCACATTCTCTGCTTGTTGCAAAGAAGGAAAACAGACACCCTAGTTTCAGAATCTCAGAAATCACTGAGAGAAGCAGAGCAATGCTGCAGGAGCATGTTTGCTTGCTAGGACAAATGAAAAACATTCATGGGCCGTGTACAGTGCAAACGGATGAACAGAAGCATACATAGCGAGAGCAGTGTGCACTGTTCTCGCACAGCACAGTTTGTTCAACTTGACAGCTTCTAACATGGAAACACAGGAAGCAGACAGCAGCCCACATGCTCTGCTTGCTGCAAATGTGGAAAACAGGCACCCCAGCATCATAATCTCAGAAATCACTGAGAGAAGCAGAGAAATGCTGCAGGAGCATGTTTCCTTGCTAGGACAAATGAAAACCTCACTTGGGCTGTGCACAGCGCAAACAGATGAACAGAAGCATACACAGCGAAAGCTGTGGGCACTGTTCTCGCAAAGCAGAGCTTGTTCAACTTGACAGCTTCTAACATGGAAAGAGAGCAAGGAGACAGCAGCCCACATGCTCCGCTTGCTGCAAACATGGAAAACAGACACCCCAGCATCATAATCTCAGAAATCACAGAGAGGAGCAGAGAAATGCTGCGGGAGCATGTTTTCTTGCTAGGACAAATGAAAACCTTACTTGGGCTGTGCACAGTGCAAACCGATGAACAGAAGCATAGCCAGTGAGAGCTATGTGCACTGTTCTCGCAAAAAACAGCTTGTTCGACTTGACAGCTTCTAACATGGAAACAGAGCAAGCAGACAGCAATCCACAAGCTCTGCTTGCTGCAAATGTGGAAAACAGACACCCCGGCATCAGAATCTCAGAAAACACTGAGAGAAGCAGAGAAATGCTGCAAGAGCATGTTTGCTTGCTAGGACAGATGAAAAACTCACTTGGGTTGTGCACAGTGCAAACCGATGAACAGAAGCATACACACCGAGAGCAGTGTGCACTGTTCTCGCAAAGCAGAGCTTGTTCAACTTGACAGCTTCTAACATGGAAGCACAGCAAGCAGACAGCAGCCCAGATGCTCTGCTAGTTGCAAACATGGAAGGAAGACACCCCAGTATCAGAATCTCAGAAATCACTGAGGGAAGCAGAGAAATGCTGCAGCACCATGTTTGCTTACTAGGACAAATGAAAAACTCAAATGGGCTGTGCACAGTGCAAACAGATGAACAGAAGCATACACAGTGAGAGCTGTGTGCATGGTTCTCGCAGAGCAGAGCTTGTTCTACTTGACAGCTTCTAACATGGAAACACAGCAAGCAGACAGCAGCCCACATGCTCTGCTTGCGGCAAACATGGAAAACAGTCGCCCCAGCATCATAATCACAAAAATCAATGAGAGGAGCAGAGAAATGCTGCGGGGGCATGTTTTCTTGCTAGGACAAATGAAAACCTTACTTGGGCTGTGCACAGTGCAAACGGATGAACAGAAGCATACACAGTGAGAGCTGTGTGAACTGTTCTCGCGAAGCAGAGCTTGTTCGACTTGACAGCTTCTAACATGGAAACACAGCGAGCAGACCTCAGCCTACATTCTCTGCGTGTTGCAAAGATGGAAAACAGACACCCTAGTATCAGAATCTCAGAAATCACAGAGAGAATTAGAGAAATGCTGCGGGGGCATGTTTGCTTGCTTGGAAAAGTGAAAAACTCACTTGGGCTCTGTGCAGTGCAAACCGATGAACAGAAGCATGCACAGCGAGAGCTGTGGGCGCTGTTCTCGCAAGGCAGAGTTTGTTCAACTTGACAGCTTCTAACATGGAAACAGAGCAAGCAGACAGCAATCCACATGCTCTGCTTGCTGCAAACATGGAAAACAGACGTCCCAGCATCAGAATCTCAGAAATCACAGAGAGAGGCAGAGAAATGCTGCAAGACCATGTTTTCGTGCTAGGACAAATGAAAACCATACTTGGGCTGTGCACAATGCAAACGGATGAACAGAAGCATACACAGTGAGTGCTGTGTGCACTGTTCTCGCAAAGTAGAGCTTGTTCAACTTGACACCTTCTAACATGGAACCGCAGCAAGCAGACAGCAGCCCACATGCTCTGCTTGTTGCAAACATAGAAAACAGGCACCCCGGCATCAGAATCACAGAAATCACTGAGAGAAGCAGAGAAATGCTGCAGGAGCATGTTTGCTTGCTTGAAAAAGTAAAAAACTCACATGGGCTCTGCACAGCGCAAACCGATGAACAGAAGCATACACAGCGAGAGCAGTGTGCACTGTTCTCGCAGAGCAGAGCTTGTTCGACTTGACAGCTTCTAACATGGAAAGAGAGCAAGCAGACAGCAGCCCAGATGCTCTGCTTGTTGCAAACTTGGAAAAGAGATGCCCTAGCATCAGAAACTCAGAAATCACTGAGAGAAGCAGCGAAATGCTGCAGCAGCATGTTTGCTTCCTAGGACAAATGAAAAACTCACATGGCCCATGCACAGTGCAAACGGATGAAAAGAAGCATACACAGCGAGGGCAGTGTGCACTGTCTTCGCAGAACAGAGCTTGTTCAACTTGACAGCTTCTAACATGGAAACACAGCAAGCAGACAGCAGCCCACATGCTCTGCTTGTTGCAAAGAAGGAAAACAGACGCCCTAGTATCAGAATCTCAGAAATCACTGAGAGAAGCAGAGCAATGCTGCAGGAGCATGTTTGCATGCTTGGACAAATGAAAAACACACATGGGCCGTGTACATTGCAGACGGATGAACAGAAGCATACATAGCGAGAGTGGTGTGCACTGTTCTCGCGAAGCAGAGCTTGTTCACCTTGACAGCTTCTAACATGGAAACACAGCAAGCAGACAGCAGCCCACATGCTCTGCTTGCTGCAAACATGGAAAACAGACACCCTAGCATCAGAATCTCAGAAATCACTGAGAGAAGTAGAGAAATGCTGCAGGTGCATGTTTGCTTGCTAGAACAAATGAAAAACTCAAATGGGCTGTGCACAGTGCAAACAGATGAACAGAAGAATACACAGTGAGAGCTGTGTGCACTGTTCTGGCAAAGCAGAGCTTGTTCAACTTGACAGCTTCTAACATGGAAAGAGCAAGCAGGCAGCAGCCCACATGCTCTGCTTTTTCCAATCATGGAAAACAGACACGCCAGCATCAGAATCTCAGAAATCAGTGAGAGAAGTAGAGAAATGCTGCGGGAGCATGTTTGCCTGCTCGTGTGGTGGTTTCAGGCAAATTTTGGGAGAAACCCTCCCACGGGGCCCCCCTCCCCTCCTCCAACCGGTTCGGGAAAAAGAATTCCTCAGAAAGAAGTGGAAAAAACCTGTTTATTAAACAGGCAAAACACTCCCAGCACAATACCCGATGACAAGAGCTTCGTGCCGCTTACGGAGGGACAACAAACTTAAAGAAAGTCTCCTCTTGAGGGTTGTCACTGTGCTCCACCGCTCCGTCTCCGCTGATGTTGGCAGAAAAGGAGATGCGCAGGGCTGGTCTTGGTGGGGTGGGTCCCCTGTGGAGGCCCCCCAGTGCTTCCCCAGGTCCTTAGTCCGGAGAGGTTGGAACATTTCCGAGGAGAGGGCAAAAAAAGCCAAAAGGAAGAAAAAAAAGGGAAAAAAGGGAAAAAAAAGGCAAAAGAAAAAAAAGCAAAAAGCTTCAGCTATTCTACAGCGTCTAACTGCGCTAGCACTAACTAACTAACTGCCGGGGAAAAAAACAACAGAGCTTCTTTCGTCTTGCCGTGTTCCAACTCCCCCGCTTCAAGGTCACTCCGATGAGCAGAGTTTTCCTGGGGAAAAACAAACCGCGCTCGCCCTCCCCCCTGCAACCAACAGACGATTGGGGATACACAGTCACCCCAGGACAGCTTGAAAACTTGAAAAACTCACTTGGGCTCGGCACAGTGCAAACGGATGAACAGAAGCATACACAGGGAGAGCTGGGAGCCCTGTGCTCACAAAGCAGAGCTTGTCCAACTTGACAGCTTCTAACATGGAAACACAGAAAACAGTCAGTGGCCCACATTCTCTGCTTGTTGCAAACATGGAAAAGAGACACCCTAGCATGAGAATCTCAGAAATCACTGGGAGAAGCAGAGAAATGCTGCAGGGGAGCGTTTGCTTGCTAGAACAAATGAAAAACTCAAATGGGCTGTGCACTGTGCAAAGAGATGAACAGAAGCATACACAGTGAGAGCTGTGGGCACTGTTCTCGCAAAGTAGAGCTTGTTCAACTTGACACCTTCTAACATGGAACCACAGCAAGCAGACAGCAGCCCACATGCTCTGCTTGTTGCAAAGAAGGAAAAGAGTCACACTAATATCAGAATCTCAGAAATCACTGAGAGAAGCAGAGAAATGCTGCAGGAGCATGTTTGCTTGCTTGAAAAAGTAAAAAACTCACATGGGCTCTGCACAGCGCAAACCGATGAACAGAAGCATACACAGCGAGAGTAGTGTGCACTGTTCTCGCAAAGCACAGCTTGTTCAACATGACAGCTTCTGACATGGAAACACAGCAAGCAGACAGCAACCCACATGCTCTGTTTGCTGCAAACATAGAAAACAGGCACCCCGGCATCAGAATCACAGAAATCACTGAGAGAAGCAGAGAAATGCTGCAGGAGCATGTTTGCTTGCTAGGACAAATGAAAACCTAACTTGGGCTGTACACAGTGCAAACGGATGAACAGAAGCACACACAGCGAGTACAGTGTTCACTGGTCTCGCAGAGCAGAGCTTGTTCAACTTCACAGCTTCTAAGATGGAACCACAGGAAGCAGACAGCAACCCAGATGCTGTGCTTGCTGCAAACATGGAAAAGAGACACCCCAGCATCAGAATCTCAGAAATCAGTGAGAGAAGTAGAGAAATGCTGCGGGAGCATGTTTGCTTGCTGGAAAACATGAAAAACTCACTTCGGCTGTGCACAGTGCAAACCGATGAACAGAAGCATACACGGCGAGGACTTTGTGCACTGTTCTCGCAAAGCAGGGCTTGTTCAACTTGACAGCTTCTAGCATGGAAACACAGCAAGCAGTCAGTGGCCCACATTCTCTGCTTGTTGCAAACATGGAAAAGAGATACCCTAGCATGAGAATCGCAGAAATCACTGGGAGAAGCAGAGAAATGCTGCAGGGGAGCGTTTGCTTGCTAGAACAAATGAAAAACTCAAATGGGCTGTGCACTGTGCAAACAGATGAACAGAAGCATACACAGTGAGAGCTGTGTGCACTGTTCTTGCAGAGCAGTGCTTGTTCGACTTGACAGCTTCTAACATGGAAACAGAGCAAGCAGACAGCACCCCACATGCTCTGCTTGCTGCAAACATGGAAAACAGACACCCCAGCATCAGAATCTCTGAAATCACTGAGAGAAGCCGAGAAATGCTGCAGGAGCATGTTTGCTTGCTAGGACAATTGAAAAACACTCATGGGCTGTGCACCGTGCAGACCGATGAACAGAAGCAAACACGGTGAGAGCTGTGTGCATGGTTCTCGCATAGCAGAGCTTGTTCAACTTGACAGCTTCTAACATGGAAAGAGAGCAAGCAGACAGCAGCCCACATGCCCTGCTTGTTGCAAACATGGGAAACAGACACCCTAGCATCAGAATCTCAGAAATCGCTGAGAGAAGCAGAGAAATGCTGCGGGAGCATGTTTGCTTGCTCGGACTTATGAAAAACTCAAATGGGCTGTGCACTGTGCAAACAGATGAACAGAAGCATACACAGTGAGAGCTGTGTGCACTGTTCTCGCAGAGCAGAGCTTGTTCGACTTGACAGCTTCTAACATGGAATCAGAGCAAGCAGACAGGAACCCACATGCTGTGCTTGTTGCAAAGAAGGGAAACAGACCCCCTAGTATCAGAACCTCAGAAATTACTGGGAGAAGTAGAGAAATGCTGCAGGAGCATGTTTGCTTGTTTGAAAAAGTAAAAAACTCACTTATGCTGCGCACAGTGCAAACCGATGAACTACTGTCACCGAGAAACACAAAGAAATCACACGCAGACAAGAGATTTCGGCAGAGGTTCCTCCGATCCAGCTTCCAGCTGAAAGGGCGGAGAGAAGACCCTCCTTGTTTATTCTTTTACTTTTTATACATTTTTGGGTCTAGCAGAAGATTGGCTTTTTGGGGTTTCCACCCCTCAGCCTCAGTGGCCAGACCAATTGTCAGTTACAATTGTTTTCAGGTTAGAAATATGCAAACAAAGGACAAAGAATGAAAAACAAAGGATTTGTTTATATTACTTCTGTGGGGAAGGTAGAAAAACTGCTCTAATATTCTACAGTAACTAAAGATCTGACTCCATTTATGAAAATCAAAAGGCTAATAAAGAAACTCAGAAAAACCAGGGTAACATCTCACCCTTTTAACTTTAAAAAAAGAAAAACAGAAAAAGAAAAATGAACAAATTCACAAAGGGAATATATATACAAATTCAATCACTGTCTGTGGAGGAATCATCAGAGTGATCACTCGAGGATTCATCCACTTGGTGGCTTTCAAGTTGATCACGGCTTCCACCTTGCCTGTCAGCTGAATTCTGCCTCTGTGGTCGCAGGTCAGGACGGACACACTTTGAAGGCAGCCAGCGTGTCCCAGTGTCCGTGGACACACACGCATACCCTCGCCCCATAGCGATTAGTTCATAGGGTCCTTCCCATTGCTTGGTGACTAAATTTCGGACCCGTACCTTCGCTCGAGGCTGTTGCTCACCGTCCGAAGCCTGCAACGAGAGATGATGGTTCAAAATGACAGGATTATTTGAGTTCTGTGGCACTGTAAGGTGATTGATGGTGTACAAAGCCTTTGCCAACCGACTGTGTGGGGTTTCACCCTGCATTCCCCGTTTCTGCTTCTGAAGAACACGCTTGAGTGTACCGTGATTGCGTTCTACAATCGCCTGTCCCGTCGGAGAATGAGGGATGCCAAAGTTATGTGACACACCCCATGACTGTAGGAACTGCCGTACCTGCTGCGAGGCATAAGCAGGACCATTGTCGGTTTTCACAGCAGAAGGTATGCCAAGAACAGCAAAGGCCTGCCTCCAGTGGGCAATGACATCACGGGCTTTCTCTCCTTGTGAGCAGAAGCCCACATCGCAGAGGAGAACGTGTCCACTGTGACATGCACATACTTGAGCCGGCCAAACTCGGCGACCTGGGTAACATCGGTCTGCCAAAGCTCCAAGGCTTTAAGGCCTCTGGGGTTAACCCCTGCCGGCAATGGCGCACCAAGGGCGTGACAGTCGTCACACGACTCAACAATTTCACAAGCCTCAGTGGCCGTCAGTTGAAACTGCTTCTGCAGCGTATGCGCATTTTGGTGGAAAAACCCATGCGATGCCTTGGCCTGCGCGAGCACATCAGGCTGAGGGGCTACCCACGCTGGGTTAGCCAACTTGTCAGCCCTCGCATTACCTTCCGCTACAAATCCTGGCAAATTAGTGTGACTCCGTACATGCAGAACGTAGTATGGATGAACTCTGGCCTGAATTGCACACCACAGGGCCTTCAGTAAATCAAACAAGGCAGGGTTACTGACCTCCTTCAGAACTGAACAACTCAATCGCTGTGCGATGTCGGCAACATAGGCAGAGTCCGTGATCAAATTGAAAGGTTCCTGGGAAAATTTCTCAAATGCCATGACAGCAGCCTTTAGTTCAACCAGTTGGGCTGACCCATCCTCATGGCCTTCCAAAACCTGCCACTCAGATCCATCCTGCCAGGTAACAATGGCTTTTCCTGTTTTGCCCGAACCGTCAGTGAAGACGGTGGGACCATGCACCGGCTCTTGGCTATTTTTGGGTCGTAGAGAAAACTGAGTATTTTTGGCCACTTGTAATAGCTTGTGGCTAGGCAGATGATAAGTGATCTGCCCTGAAAAACCCTCGAGAGCACTTTGCAGCGAAACATTGTTCGCATAGCTCCAATCAAATTCCTCCCTCTGAACCGGGAGTATGATCTTTGAGGGATCTGCACCCATCAATTGCAAACAGCGTTGCCGGCACTTGATTATCAAGCGCGCAATCAATTCAAACAGCGCTGTCGCCGTCTTATGCGGCTGATGAGGCAGGAAGACCCATTCCAAGACGTGCAGAGGATCAGTCCAATCATCATTCCATTGGCCGATGATACCTGTAGGATGTAAATCAGGAGTGGTGATGAACACAGTGACATCAATGGAAGGTTCAATGCGGTACACCTGGCAAGCCGAAACAGCTTGCTGAACCTCCTCCAGCACTTTTCGTGCCTCAGGGGTCAATTCACGAGGTGACTTTAAATCAGTGTCCCCTTTCAACAATTCAAACAAGGGAGACAGTTGTGCTGTGGTCAGTCCCAAGTAAGGACGTAACCAAGTGATAACACCTACCAGCTTCTGAGCATCATTCAGTGTCTTCACCGATTGCACAAATTGCACCTCCCGGTGACGGATTGTCCGTTCCAGAATTTTGACCCCCAAATATTTCCAGGGAGGTTGTTGTTGTACCTTTTCTGGAGCCACCTGCAGTCCATGTGAATGCAGAGCATTCAACAACTGAGGCTGTAGCCTCAGCAGCTCTTCCTGAGTGGGCGTAGCCACCAAAATATCGTCCATATAATGATAGACGTGAGCATCAGGAAACTGCTTGCGAACTCCAGACAAGGCACGGGCTACATACCATTGGCATAACACTGGTGAATTCCGCATTCCCTGAGGCAAAACTCTCCATTGATACCGCTGCGCGGGCTCGGCATTATTTATTGTTGGTACCGTGAAGGCAAATTTTGGTCTGTCATCGGGATGCAGAGGGATCGTAAAAAAACAATCCTTCAGATCCACAATGAGGACCGGCCAGTCCGCAGGAAGCATGGTAGGCGATGGCATACCAGCCTGCAATGTCCCCATGCCTTCCATCACGGCATTGATCTTTCGGAGGTCCTGTAGCAACCTCCATTTCCCAGACTTCTTTTTGATACAAAAGACAGGAGTGTTCCAGGGACTGGTAGATGGTTCCAAATGCCCCTGATCCAACTGCTCCTGTACAAGTTCACGAAGGGCGACTAGCTTGTCATGAGGGAGGGGCCACTGGTTCTCCCAGATGGGTCTGTCCACCAGCCACCGTAAAGGAGGCGTGGGACACTCTGTGCCCTTCATCACAGTGGCCCCAATCAAAAATCCGTTCCCAGTCGCACCCCCCACGCGGCCAAAACATCCCTCCCCCAGAGGTTCTGAGGAATCTCTGTAACATGAGGCCAAATTATGGCCGTCTGTCCCTCCGGGTTCGTGATGGCCACAGGATTCTTGCTCACGTAGCATTGCTTCGTTCCTCCCAAGCCTGAGATCGATGTCTTTGCCAGGGTCAAAGGCCACTGCGGGGGCCAAGCAGCCAGGGAGAGAATGCTCACGTCAGCCCCCGTATCTAGGAGGCCACGAAGGTGAATCTCCGATGGTGTGGCACCAACCATGGACACGGTACACAGTGTCTCAGGACGGTCTTTGGTCAGGACAGCAGTCCAGCGCACTTGAGGTGGCCCTGTAGAGCCGAAGCCACCGTCTCCTCGTGACCGGTCCTCGGTCCTGGAAACAGAAGACTTAAAAGGAACAAGTTGAGCAATTCGTGTGCCTTTTGGGATAGTCAAAGGGGGGGTGGGTGTGGAGACCATTGCGTGAATCTGTCCCGAAAAATCTGCATCAATCAGTCCCAGGTGCACTATGATACCCTGAATGGTGGCACTAGATCTCCCCATCAGGAGAGCACTCATGCCATCACCCAAGGGACCAAAGGCATCCAGGGGAACCTTGTGTATTTTTTCCGAATCAATCACGACAGACTCGGCTGTGCAGACATCAAGACCTGCTGAACCGCGGGTGCTGGCTGTAAGCCTGCTGAGCAAATCTCCATTGGTTGGGGCTGAGGCAGAGACATTTGTGTCTGCACGCGTCTCACCTTCGCGCTCTGCATCGCGTTTCCCGAACTGCCCAACGGCTGACCATTCACATGCACTGTCGCCTTACACGCATTCGCAGCGTGATTCGGCCTTCCACATCGTGCACAATAAAACAAGACAGCCGTAGACTTCTGTGCCTTTCCGCTCTGTTTCTTCCTGGCCCTAGCACCCCACTGCTGCTGTTGCACCCCTTGGGGAACGACCCAAGCAGGCTGCACAGCAGCAGCCACAGCCGGCTGCATGGCCGCAGGCACGGCTGGCTGGACCGCTGTAGCCACCGTCGGTTGGACAATCGTAGCCACAGCTGGCTGCACAGCTGTATGCACGGCAACCACCTGTTGGCTGGAAGGGGATATCTTTGCACAGGCCCCAACCATGTCCGACATGGATGGTTCCCCGGGAAGTGCCTCAATTATCCTCTTGCAAGCAGCATTACAGTTGCCCTGAGCAACGGACTGAATCATGAGCTTCCTTGCTGCCGGATCACTCACCTGCTTCTCAACCGCAGCAGTTAGCCTCCCTGCAAAGCACAGGAAGGGCTCATCAACACCCTGGACGATAGTCGCAAAGGGCTGCTGTGGAGTAGCCAGCTGTAAAGTCTGAACCAGGGCTGCCATGCCGGTCTGCTGGCACTGCTCCTGGACCAAGGGCTCATAACCAGCCTGCCCTTCGGCCCTGGTATAATTGCCTGTTCCCATTAGCATATCAATATTAACCATACGCCTAGGATCTCCTGGACCCAGTGTCGTATTCCGTTCCACCGCTCTGCCTGCCAACTGAGTCCATCTATTCTCAAAGAAGTCATATTCAACCGGTGGAAAAAGGGCCCGAGCCAAGCTCCGAATGTCAAAGGGTGTCAAAAGACTGGCATTAAAAGAACGGAGAACCTGCATCACCTCGGCTGAGCCCAAACCATATTTCCCAACTACATCACGCAGTTCTGACAAGGCCTGCCAAGCCAAGGGTTGATAGGTGTTATGCGTAGCACCCTGAAGGACAGGAAAGGCCTGAAGACCCTCAGATGAAGCAGCAGCACCCACCCTATCCTGCCCTGTGGACCCCACAGGGTCAGAGGCAGGCACTTGATTGGGAACTAGCTGAACATCAGACACGGCAAGTCTAGCACCAGCATCAGCACCTCCACTTAGTCCTTCAACCTTAGCCTTTACTTCGTCCCAGAACTGGCCGCGGTCTCTCGGCCTTACGGTCACCTGACAAGGGGGTAGCGTCCAAACTGTGGACGAAGACCCAACAGCGCGGGAATTTCTGCCCTTGTCAAAGACCGGCCGCATTTCGGCCGTGTCCCCGTTCGCGCTGAACTTAAACACATCGGCGCCTGCAGCCGCTGTAACGCTCGCAGCGGGAAGCAGAGGCGGGGTCGGACCAGCCGCAGGCGCTGGCCCCGCCGCATCCTCAGCGGCGCTGGAGCCCGCGGCAGCCGCCGGAGACCGGTCCGATGGCTCCGCGGCGGACACGCATCCCTGCGTGGTTGAGGAGCCTGTGCTGCGTTCAGGAGGAGGCAGCGACCGCGCCTCCGTCACTGGGGGTGCCGCATCGGTCCCTGCTGGCAGCTCCTTAGAACTGGCCGCATCAGAGCCCCTCCCCGCCCCGCGAGCACTGCCTGCAGCCCATGGGGCTGGCGCGGGAGGCGGAGTGTCTGGAACCCCCCCGAGAAGGGGTCCTGCGGGGGCCCGGGAGCCCGCGGCCCCCCCCCCCCCCACCCCGGAGGGGGGGGTGAAGCTGTCAGCCTGCACAGGGAGGCGGCGCCCGCCGAGGGACTGACCGAGGCTCTGCCTTCGGCAGCGTCCCCACCCCGCGCTGCCAGCGGCGCAGGGGCAGAGGCAGCCAACACAGCCACCTCCGGGCTCGGCCCAGGCGGCAGAGTGGGGAACTCCACACCGCCCGACCCCATCGGATACGTAACGGTCGTGCGGCAGAACAGACAATGCACGGTGACCGAATTCTTGCTAAATGACAGCGGAACCCGCTTTCCCGGGTCATCCTCATCCGCCAACGCCGGAAAGGCATGGAGAGGAGGCGGCCCTGCCCCGCTCCGGGGACCCTGAGGCTTGGGGCTCAGCGGAGCCGGCGGGACCGGCAGGGCCGGCTCCGCCCCGCTCCAGCGGCTCCGCTGCGCGGGGACCGGCTGTACCGGCCCCAGGCTCGGCAGGGCTCCGCCCCCCCTCTGCCCGAGACCAGCGCCGGAATCCGAGGGGGGGGAACCCCCCCGCGCAGGAACGGGGGAGGAAGGGGAAGAATCCACATCACAAAGTAGCTGAAATTCAGATTCCGGGTCTGACATAACGACCCCGCCCCCTCCCAGCTCTCCGTCCCGCTTCGGACTGGGACTCTCAGCCTTCGAACTGTAAGGAGTCGACTTAAATACAGTTCTCTCAAATAATTTCCACTGGAATAACAGTTCTGCAATGTCTTCATCATATTCTACATCAAGGGAGTCTAATATACAGTCCCCCAGGAGGTACCACTCCCGTCGACTGAGCACAGACCCTGGCGTGGGAAAAAACCCACGCCGCCTGCCCCATGCAAATAGATCCTGTAGTCCCTCCTGGGATATCTGAGCATCCTTCCGCTCCAAGAGATCTCCCCAAAGTTCCAAAACTAAAGAATCCTCCATGATAAACACAAAACAGGGAAAAGGAGAAAGGAGAAACCTCACCAAACTGTTCACCCACACACAGGGTCACCAGATGTCACCGAGAAACACAAAGAAATCACACGCAGACAAGAGATTTTGGCAGAGGTTCCTCCGATCCAGCTTCCAGCTGAAAGGGCGGAGAGAAGACCCTCCTTGTTTATTCTTTTACTTTTTATACATTTTTGGGTCTAGCAGAAGATTGGCTTTTTGGGGTTTCCACCCCTCAGCCTCAGTGGCCAGACCAATTGTCAGTTACAATTGTTTTCAGGTTAGAAATATGCAAACAAAGGACAAAGAATGAAAAACAAAGGATTTGTTTATATTACTTCTGTGGGAAAGGTAGAAAAACTGCTCTAATATTCTACAGTAACTAAAGATCTGACTCCATTTATGAAAATCAAAAGGCTAATAAAGAAACTCAGAAAAACCAGGGTAACAAACTACAGCATACAGAGTGAGAGCTGTGTGCACTGTTCTCGCAGAGCAGAGCTTGTTCAACTTGACAGCTTCTAACATGGAAAGAGAGCAAGCAGACAGCAACCACATGCTGTGCTTGCTGTAAACATGGAAAACAGGCACCCCGGCATCAAAATCACAGAAATCACTGAGAGAAGCAGAGAAATTCTGCAGGAGCATGTTTTCTTGCTAGGACAAATGAAAACCTTACTTGGGCTCTGCACAGTGCAAACGGATGAACAGAAGCATACACAGCGAGTGCAGTGTTCACTGGTCTCGGAGAGCAGAGCTTGTTCAACTTTACAGCTTCTAAAATGGAAACAAAGCAAGCAGACCTCAGCCCACATTCTCTGCTTGTTGCAAACATGGAAAACAGATGCCCTAGTATCAGAATCTCAGAAATCACTGAGGGGAGCAGAGCAATGCTGCAGGAGAGTGTTTGCTTGCAAGAACAAATGAAAAACTCAAATGGGCTGTGCACAGTGCAAACAGATGAACAGATGTGTAGTGGTGTGAGAATTGTTTTATTAAGTTATTAAGTTATTTTTGAAAGATTTTTGAGTTACTTTTGTAATGATTTAGTTCACTGTATACCCCTGTGTTCTGTACTGGTTTTCCCCTTATGAGTTAGGTTGCTTAAACAGACGTTTTCTGTCAATGAATCCTCCCCTGCACCTGTCTTTGTCACTCCCTTCCCCCACTCCTCGTGGTCGACCTGTCTGTCACTTTGGACCCCTTCCCTGGCTTCTGGAAAACTCCAGGGAGGGGGTCGAGTGATAGGCTGGGGCCCTTGGAATTCCCTCCAATCCTGAGTGGTTGGCCCCGTGTTGTAAAGTTGACACCCCCAGTTACACCCCCCGTTGTCGTGACTGGCTGAACCGGTTGTCAGCCACCCCTGTTTCCACCCCACTTTAAATAGCTCGTGCACCCCTGGCCCGGGGTCTCTTCTGGGCAGCAGGTCACAGGGGCAGAGCTCCCGGTTCGCTCCTCTCCAATAAACCTCATTTAAATCCTGCCTGCAAGAGTCCGGCTTTCTTCTGACTGCTGAGGTCGCCATTGCTTCATCTCCGTGCCCATCGCAGCGCAGAAGGAGGCTTTCTTAGCTAGCCACTTTGCCCTAACACGCTGCTGCAGTGACATCTAGTGGACTGAGCTAGCGATTGCAGCGTGATTAACACGCGATTCGGACACTGCAACACAGAATCATACACAGTGAGAGCTGAGGGCACTGTTCTCGCAAAGCAGAGCTTGTTCAACTTGACAGCTTCTAACATGGAAACAAAGCAAGCAGACAGCAGCCCACATGCCGTGCTTGCTGCAAACACGGAAAACATACACCCCAGCATCAGAATCTCAGAAATCAGTGAGAGAAGCCGAGAAATGCTGCAGGAGCATGTTTGCTTGCTAGGACAAGTGAAAAACACCCAATGGCTGTGCACAGTGCAAACAGATGAACAGAAGCATACACAGCGAGAGCTGTGAACTCTGTTCTCGCAAATCAGAGCTTGTTCAACTTGACACCCTCTAACATAGAACCACAGCAAGCAGACAGCAGCCCACATGCTCTGCTTGTTGCAAACATGGAAAACATTCACCCCAGCATCAGAATCTCAGAAATCAGTGAGAGAAGCCGAGAAATGCTGCAGGAGCATGTTTGCTTGCTAGGACAAATGAAAAACACCCAATGGCTGTGCACAGTGCAAAACGATGAACAGAAGAAAACACAGTGAGAGCTGACAGTTTCTAACATGGAAAGAGAGCAAGCATACAGGAACCCACATGCTGTGCTTGCCGCAAAGAAGGAAAACAGACCCCCTAGTATCAGAATCTCAGAAATCACTGAGAGAAGCAGAGAAATGCTGCAGGAGCATGTTTGCTTGCTTGAAAAATGTAAAACTCACTTGGGCTGTGCACAGTGCAAACCGATGAACTAAAGCATACAGAGTGAGCGCTGTGTGCAATGTTCTCGCAGAGCAGAGCTTGTTCAACTTGACAGCTTCTAACATGGAAAGAGTGCAAGCAGGCAGCAGCCCACATGCTCTGCTTGTTGCAAAGAAGGAAAACAGACACCCCAGCATGAGAATCTCAGAAATCACTGAGAGAAGCAGAGAAATGCTGCAGGAACATCTTTGCTTGCTTGAAAAATTGAAAAACTCACTTGGGCTGTTGTCCTGGTTTGGGGCAAATTTGGGAGAAAACCCCTGTATAGGATCCCTCCAAGGAAGCAAACCCAGGTGGCCCCTCCCTCCAACCAGTCCGGTAAAAAAAAAAAACGAAAAAACTCTTTGGAGAAAAGTGGAAAAAACTATTTTACTAAACAAATGTGCATACAAGTATAACGAATGAATAATATGAAACAATAAAACCTCTCCTTCTGAAGTGAGATGGCAAATTGAGAAAGTCCTTGCCGTGGGTGGAGCTCGACTCTCTCTCTCTCAGTCTCTCAGTCTCTCCTCAGTCCCAGTCCCTCCGGCGCTTCTGGAAAATGCCGAGGTCTGGGCCCTGGTGGGCCGCAGGTGCAGCCCCCAGTGCTCCCCTGGGTTTTCAGTCCAGAGTAGGTTTAAACAGTTCCAAGAAAAAGGGAAAAAACACAGTCCAGGGATCTTCTCTGCCCTAGCTAGCTGAAACCAACTAAAAGCAAAAAAAATCTCTGTCCTGCAGTCTCCAAGCCTCCGCCGAACACCCCGTCCGCCGAAGACTGTGGAGGAGTCAGGCAGTTTTCTCAAAACAAACTCCGCGCTTCTCCTTGCTCTTAGAACCAGTCTTAAAGGCACAGGACTCAATATACAGCACAAACAGAACAGACGATTGGGGATACAAGCATCATAAAGTTACCCTAGGACAGCTGTGCACAGCGCAAACCGATGAACAGAAGCATACACAGTGAGAGCAGTGTGCACTGTTCTCACAGAGCAGAGCTTGTTCGACTTGACAGCTTCTAACATGGAAAGAGAGCAAGCAGACAGCAGCCCACATGCTCTGCTTGTTGCAAACATGGAAAACAGACACCCTAGCATCTGAATCACAGAAATCACTGAGAGAAGCAGAGAAATGCTGCAGGAGCATGTTTGCTTGCTTGAAAAATGAAAAACTCAAATGGGCTGTTCACTGTGCAAACAGATGAACAGAAGCATACACATTGAGAACTGTGTGCACTGTTCTCGCAGAGCAGAGCTTGTTCAAATTTACATCTTCAAAGTTGGAAACAGAGCAAGCAGACAGCAGCCCACATGCTCTGCTTGTTGCAAACATGGAAAAGAGACACCCTAGCATCAGAATCTCAGAAATCACTGCGAGAAGCAGAGAAATGGTACAAGAGCATGTTTGCTTGCCAGGACTTATGAAAAACTCAAATGGGCTGTGCACTGTGCAAACAGATGGACAGAAGCATACACAGTGAGAGCTGTGTGCACTGTTCTCCCAAAGCAGAGCTTGTTCAACTTGACAGCTTCTTACATGGAAACAGAACAAGCAGACATTAACCCACATGCTCTGCTTGCTGCAAATGTGGAAAACAGACACCCCAGCATCAGAATCTCAGAAATCACTGAGAGAAACAGAGAAATGCTGCAGGAGCATGTTTGCTTGCTAGGACATATGAAAACCTTACTTGGGCTGTGCACAGTGCAAACGGATGAACAGAAGCATACACAGCGAGAGCAGTGTTCACTGTTCTCACAAGGCAGAGACTGTTCAACATCACAGCATCTAACATGGAAAGAGAGCAAGCAGACAGCAACCCACATGCTCTGCTTGTTGCAAAGATGGAAAACAGATGCCCTAGCATCAGAATCTCAGAAATCACTGAGTGAAGCAGAGAAATGCTGCAGGACCATGTTTGCTTGCTAGGACAAATGAAAAACACACATGGGCCATGCACTGTGCAGACAGATGAACAGAAGCAAACACAGCGAGAGCTGTGTGCATGGTTCTTGCATAGCAGAGCTTGTTCAACTTGACAGCTTCTAACATGGAAACAGAACAAGCAGACAGCAGCCCACATGCTCTGCTTGCTGCGAACTTGGAAAACAGACACCCCAGCATCAGAATCTCAGAAATCACAGAGAGAAGCAGAGAAATGCTGCAGGAACATGTTTGCTTGCTTGAAAAAGAGAAAAACTCACTTGGGCCGTGCACAGCGGAAAACGATGAACAGAAGCATACACAGCGAGAGCTGTGTGCACTGTTCTCGCAGAGCAGAGCTTGTTCAACTTGACAGCTTCTAACATGGAAAGAGCGCAAGCAGGCAGCAGCCCACATGCTCTGCTTGTTGCAAAGAAGGAAAACAGACACCCCAGCATGAGAATCTCAGAAATCACTGAGAGAAGCAGAGAAATGCTGCAGGAACATCTTTGCTTGCTTGAAAAATTGAAAAACTCACTTGGGCTGTTGTCCTGGTTTGGGGCAAATTTGGGAGAAAACCCCTGTATAGGATCCCTCCAAGGAAGCAAACCCAGGTGGCCCCTCCCTCCAACCAGTCCGGTAAAAAAAAAAAACAAAAAAACTCTTTGGAGAAAAGTGGAAAAAACTATTTTACTAAACAAATGTGCATACAAGTATAACGAATGAATAATATGAAACAATAAAACCTCTCCTTCTTAAGTGAGATGGCAAATTGAGAAAGTCCTTGCCGTGGGTGGAGCTCGACTCTCTCTCTCTCAGTCTCTCAGTCTCTCCTCAGTCCCAGTCCCTCCGGCGCTTCTGGAAAATGCCGAGGTCCGGGCCCTGGTGGGCCGCAGGTGCAGCCCCCAGTGCTCCCCTGGGTTTTCAGTCCAGAGTAGGTTTAAACAGTTCCAAGAAAAAGGGAAAAAACACAGTCCAGGGATCTTCTCTGCCCTAGCTAGCTGAAACCAACTAAAAGCAAAAAAAATCTCTGTCCTGCAGTCTCCAAGCCTCCGCCGAACACCCCGTCCGCCGAAGACTGTGGAGGAGTCAGGCAGTTTTCTCAAAACAAACTCCGCGCTTCTCCTTGCTCTTAGAACCAGTCTTAAAGGCACAGGACTCAATATACAGCACAAACAGAACAGACGATTGGGGATACAAGCATCATAAAGTTACCCTAGGACAGCTGTGCACAGCGCAAACCGATGAACAGAAGCATACACAGTGAGAGCAGTGTGCACTGTTCTCACAGAGCAGAGCTTGTTCGACTTGACAGCTTCTAACATGGAAACAGAGCAAGCAGACAGCAGCCCACATGCTCTGCTTGTTATAAACATGGAAAACAGACACCCTAGCATCTGAATCACAGAAATCACTGAGAGAAGCAGAGAAATGCTGCAGGAGCATGTTTTCTTGCTAGGACCAACGAAAAACACAAATGGGCTGTGCGCAGTGCAAACAGATGAACAGAAGCATACACAGTGAGAGCTGTGTGCATGGTTCTCGCAGAGCAGAGCTTGTTCTACTTGACAGCTTCTAACATGGAAACACAGCAAGCAGACAGCAGCCCACATGCTCTGCTTGCGGCAAACATGGAAAACAGTCGCCCCAGCATCATAATCACAAAAATCAATGAGAGGAGCAGAGAAATGCTGCGGGGGCATGTTTTCTTGCTAGGACAAATGAAAACCTTACTTGGGCTGTGCACAGTGCAAACGGATGAACAGAAGCATACACAGTGAGAGCTGTGTGCACTGTTCTCGCACAGCAGAGCTTGTTCGACTTGACAGCTTCTAACATGGAAACAGAGGAAGCAGACAGCAATCCACATGCTCTGCTTGCTGCAAATGTGGAAAACAGACACCCCAGCATCAGAATCTCAGAAATCACTGAGAGAAGCCGAGAAATGCTGCAGGAGCATGTTTTCTTGCTTGAAAAAGTGAAAAACTCACTTGGGCCGTGCACAGCGCAAACCAATGAACAGAAGCAAACACAGTGAGAGCTGTGTGTATGGTTCTCGCAAAGCAGAGCTTGTTCACCTTGACAGCTTCTAACATGGAAACACAGCAAGCAGACCTCAGCCTACATTCTCTGCGTGTTGCAAAGATGGAAAACAGACACCCTAGTATCAGAATCTCAGAAATCACTGAGCAAAACAGAGAAATGCTGCAGGACCATGCTTGCTTGCTTGAAAAAGTGAAAAACTTACTTGGGCTGTGCACAGTGCAAACAGATGAACAGAAGCATACACAGCGAGAGCAGTGTGCACTGTTCTCGCGAAGCAGAGCTTGTTCACCTTGACAGCTTCTAACATGGAAACACAGCAAGCAGACAGCAGCCCACATGCTCTGCTTGTTATAAACATGGAAAACAGACATCCTAGCATCAGAATCTCAGAAATCACAGAGAGAAGTAGAGAAATGCTGCAGGAGCATGTTTTCTTGCTAGGACCAACGAAAAACACAAATGGGCTGTGCGCAGTGCAAACAGATGAACAGAAGCATACACAGTGAGAGCTGTGTGCATGGTTCTTGCAGAGCAGAGCTTGTTCTACTTGACAGCTTCTAACATGGAAACACAGCAAGCAGACAGCAGCCCACATGCTCTGCTTGCGGCAAACATGGAAAACAGACGCCCCAGCATCATAATCACAAAAATCAATGAGAGGAGCAGAGAAATGCTGTGGGGGCATTTTTTCTTGCTAGGACAAATGAAAACCTTACTTGGGCTGTGCACAGTGCAAACGGATGAACAGAAGCATGCACAGTGAGAGCTGTGTGCACTGTTCTCGCACAGCAGAGCTTGTTCGACTTGACAGCTTCTAACATGGAAACAGAGGAAGCAGACAGCAATCCACATGCTCTGCTTGCTGCAAATGTGGAAAACAGACACCCCAGCATCAGAATCTCAGAAATCACTGAGAGAAGCAGAGAAAGGCTGCAGGAGCATGTTTTCTTGCTTGAAAAAGTGAAAAACTCACTTGGGCCGTGCACAGCGCAAACCAATGAACAGAAGCAAACACAGTGAGAGCTGTGTGTATGGTTCTCGCAAAGCAGAGCTTGTTCACCTTGACAGCTTCTAACATGGAAACACAGCAAGCAGACCTCAGCCTACATTCTCTGCGTGTTGCAAAGATGGAAAACAGACACCCTAGTATCAGAATCTCAGAAATCACTGAGCAAAGCAGAGAAATGCTGCAGGACCATGCTTGCTTGCTTGAAAAAGTGAAAAACTTACTTGGGCTGTGCACAGTGCAAACAGATGAACAGAAGCATACACAGCGAGAGCAGTGTGCACTGTTCTCGCGAAGCAGAGCTTGTTCACCTTGACAGCTTCTAACATGGAAACACAGCAAGCAGACAGCAGCCCACATGCTCTGCTTGTTATAAACATGGAAAACAGACATCCTAGCATCAGAATCTCAGAAATCACTGAGAGAAGTAGAGAAATTCTGCAGGAGCATGTTTGCTTCCTAGGACAAATGAAAAACTCACATGGGCCATGCACAGTGCAAACGGATGAAAAGAAGCATACACAGCGAGAGCAGTGTGCACTGTTCTCGCAAAGCAGAGCTTGTTCAGCTTGCCAGCTTCTAACATGGAAAGAGAGCAAGCAGACAGCAGCCCACATGCTCTGCTTGTTATAAACATGGAAAACAGACACCCTAGCATCAGAATCTCAGAAATCACAGAGAGAAGCCGAGAAATGCTGCAGGAGCATGTTTTCTTGCTTGAAAAAGTGAAAAACTCACTTGGGCCGTGCACAGCGCAAACCAATGAACAGAAGCAAACACAGTGAGAGCTGTGTGTATGGTTCTCGCAAAGCAGAGCTTGTTCACCTTGACAGCTTCTAACATGGAAACACAGCAAGCAGACCTCAGCCTACATTCTCTGCGTGTTGCAAAGATGGAAAACAGACACCCTAGTATCAGAATCTCAGAAATCACTGAGCGAAGCAGAGAAATGCTGCAGGACCATGCTTGCTTGCTTGAAAAAGTGAAAAACTTACTTGCGCTGGGCACACTGCAAACAGATGAACAGAAGCATACATAGCGAGAGCAGTGTGCACTGTTCTCGCGAAGCAGAGCTTGTTCACCTTGACAGCTTCTAACATGGAAACACAGCAAGCAGACAGCAGCCCACATGCTCTGCTTGCTGCAAACATGGAAAACAGACACCCTAGCATCAGAATCTCAGAAATCACTGAGAGAAGTAGAGAAATGCTGCAGAAGCATGTTTGCTTCCTAGGACAAATGAAAAACTCACATGGGCCATGCACAGTGCAAACGGATGAAAAGAAGCATACACAGCGAGAGCAGTGTGCACTGTTCTCGCAAAGCAGAGCTTGCTCAGCTTGCCAGCTTCTAACATGGAAACACAGCAAGCAGACCTCAGCCTACATTCTCTGCGTGTTGCAAAGATGGAAAACAGACACCCTAGTATCAGAATCTCAGAAATCACTGAGCAAAGCAGAGAAATGCTGCAGGACCATGCTTGCTTGCTTGAAAAAGTGAAAAACTTACTTGGGCTGTGCACAGTGCAAACAGATGAACAGAAGCATACACAGCGAGAGCAGTGTGCACTGTTCTCGCGAAGCAGAGCTTGTTCACCTTGACAGCTTCTAACATGGAAACACAGCAAGCAGACAGCAGCCCACATGCTCTGCTTGTTATAAACATGGAAAACAGACATCCTAGCATCAGAATCTCAGAAATCACTGAGAGAAGTAGAGAAATGCTGCAGGAGCATGTTTGCTTCCTAGGACAAATGAAAAACTCACATGGGCCATGCACAGTGCAAACGGATGAAAAGAAGCATACACAGCGAGAGCAGTGTGCACTGTTCTCGCAAAGCAGAGCTTGTTCAGCTTGCCAGCTTCTAACATGGAAAGAGAGCAAGCAGACAGCAGCCCACATGCTCTGCTTGTTATAAACATGGAAAACAGACACCCTATCATCAGAATCTCAGAAATCACAGAGAGAAGTAGAGAAATGTTGCAGAAGCATGTTTTCTTGCTAGGACCAACGAAAAACACAAATGGGCTGTGCGCAGTGCAAACAGATGAACAGAAGCATACACAGTGAGAGCTGTGTGCATGGTTCTCGCACAGCAGAGCTTGTTCTACTTGACAGCTTCTGACATGGAAAGAGAGCAGGCAGACAGGAAACCACATGCTGTGCTTGCTGCAAACATGGAAAACAGACGCCCCAGCATCAGAATCTCAGAAATCACTGAGAGAAGCAGAGAAATGCTGCGGGGGCATGTTTTCTTCCTAGGACAAATGAAAACCTTACTTGGGCTGTGCACAGTGCAAACGGATGAACAGAAGCATACACAGTGAGAGCTGTATGCACTGTTCTCGCGAAGCAGAGCTTGTTCGACTTGACAGCTTCTAACATGGAAACAGAGCAAGCAGACAGCAGCCCACATGCTCTGCTTGCTGCAAACGTGGAAAACAGACACCCTAGCATCAGAATCTCAGAAATCACTGGGCGAAGCAGAGAAATGCTGCAGGACCATGCTTGCTTGCTTGAAAAAGTGAAAAACTTACTTGGGCTGTGCACAGTGCAAACAGATGAACAGAAGCATACACAGCGAGAGCCGTGTGCACTGTTCTCGCGAAGCAGAGCTTGTTCACCTTGACAGCTTCTAACATGGAAACACAGCAAGCAGACAGCAGCCCACATGCTCTGCTTGCTGCAAACGTGGAAAACAGACACCCTAGCATCAGAATCTCAGAAATCACTGAGAGAAGTAGAGAAATGCTGCAGGAGCATGTTTGCTTCCTAGGACAAATGAAAAACTCACATGGGCCATGCACAGTGCAAACGGATGAAAAGAAGCATACACAGCGAGAGCAGTGTGCACTGTTCTCGCAAAGCAGAGCTTGTTCAGCTTGCCAGCTTCTAACATGGAAAGTAAGCAAGCAGACAGCAGCCCACATGCTCTGCTTGTTATAAACATGGAAAACAGACACCCTAGCATCAGAATCTCAGAAATCACAGAGAGAAGCCGAGAAATGCTGCAGGAGCATGTTTTCTTGCTTGAAAAAGTGAAAAACTCACTTGGGCCGTGCACAGCGCAAACCAATGAACAGAAGCAAACACAGTGAGAGCTGTGTGTATGGTTCTCGCAAAGCAGAGCTTGTTCACCTTGACAGCTTCTAACATGGAAACACAGCAAGCAGACCTCAGCCTACATTCTCTGCGTGTTGCAAAGATGGAAAACAGACACCCTAGTATCAGAATCTCAGAAATCACTGAGCGAAGCAGAGAAATGCTGCAGGACCATGCTTGCTTGCTTGAAAAAGTGAAAAACTTACTTGCGCTGGGCACACTGCAAACAGATGAACAGAAGCATACATAGCGAGAGCAGTGTGCACTGTTCTCGCGAAGCAGAGCTTGTTCACCTTGACAGCTTCTAACATGGAAACACAGCAAGCAGACAGCAGCCCACATGCTCTGCTTGCTGCAAACATGGAAAACAGACACCCTAGCATCAGAATCTCAGAAATCACTGAGAGAAGTAGAGAAATGCTGCAGAAGCATGTTTGCTTCCTAGGACAAATGAAAAACTCACATGGGCCATGCACAGTGCAAACGGATGAAAAGAAGCATACACAGCGAGAGCAGTGTGCACTGTTCTCGCAAAGCAGAGCTTGTTCAGCTTGCCAGCTTCTTACATGGAAAGAGAGCAAGCAGACAGCAGCCCACATGCTCTGCTTGTTATAAACATGGAAAACAGACACCCTAGCATCAGAATCTCAGAAATCACAGAGAGAAGTAGAGAAATGCTGCAGGAGCATGTTTTCTTGCTAGGACCAACGAAAAACACAAATGGGCTGTGCGCAGTGCAAACAGATGAACAGAAGCATACACAGTGAGAGCTGTGTGCATGGTTCTTGCAGAGCAGAGCTTGTTCTACTTGACAGCTTCTAACATGGAAACACAGAAAGCAGACAGCAGCCCACATGCTCTGCTTGCGGCAAACATGGAAAACAGACGCCCCAGCATCATAATCACAAAAATCAATGAGAGGAGAAGAGAAATGCTGCGGGGGCATTTTTTCTTGCTAGGACAAATGAAAACCTTACTTGGGCTGTGCACAGTGCAAACGGATGAACAGAAGCAATCACAGTGAGAACTGTGTGCACTGTTCTCGCACAGCAGAGCTTGTTCGACTTGACAGCTTCTAACATGGAAACAGAGCAAGCAGACAGCAATCCACATGCTCTGCTTGCTGCAAATGTGGAAAACAGACACCCCAGCATCAGAATCTCAGAAATCACTGAGAGAAGCAGAGAAATGCTGCAGGAGCATGTTTGCTTCCTAGGACAAATGAAAAACTCACATGGGCCATGCACAGTGCAAACGGATGAAAAGAAGCATACACAGCGAGAGCAGTGTGCACTGTTCTCGCAAAGCAGAGCTTGTTCAGCTTGCCAGCTTCTTACATTGAAAGAGAGCAAGCAGACAGCAGCCCACATGCTCTGCATGTTATAAACATGGAAAACAGACACCCTAGCATCAGAATCTCAGAAATCACAGAGAGAAGTAGAGAAATGCTGCAGGAGCATGTTTTCTTGCTAGGACCAACGAAAAACACAAATGGGGTGTGCGCAGTGCAAACAGATGAACAGAAGCATACACAGTGAGAGCTGTGTGCATGGTTCTTGCAGAGCAGAGCTTGTTCTACTTGACAGCTTCTAACATGGAAACAGAGCAAGCAGACAGCAATCCACATGCTCTGCTTGCTGCAAATGTGGAAAACAGACACCCCAGCATCATAATCACAAAAATCAATGAGAGGAGCAGAGAAATGCTGTGGGGGCATTTTTTCTTGCTAGGACAAATGAAAACCTTACTTGGGCTGTGCACAGTGCAAACGGATGAACAGAAGCATACACAGTGAGAGCTGTGTGCACTGTTCTCGCACAGCAGAGCTTGTTCGACTTGACAGCTTCTAACATGGAAACAGAGGAAGCAGACAGCAATCCACATGCTCTGCTTGCTGCAAATGTGGAAAACAGACACCCCAGCATCAGAATCTCAGAAATCACTGAGAGAAGCAGAGAAATGCTGCAGGAGCATGTTTTCTTGCTTGAAAAAGTGAAAAACTCACTTGGGCCGTGCACAGCGCAAACCAATGAACAGAAGCAAACACAGTGAGAGCTGTGTGTATGGTTCTCGCAAAGCAGAGCTTGTTCACCTTGACAGCTTCTAACATGGAAACACAGCAAGCAGACCTCAGCCTACATTCTCTGCGTGTTGCAAAGATGGAAAACAGACACCCTAGTATCAGAATCTCAGAAATCACTGAGCAAAGCAGAGAAATGCTGCAGGACCATGCTTGCTTGCTTGAAAAAGTGAAAAACTTACTTGGGCTGTGCACAGTGCAAACAGATGAACAGAAGCATACACAGCGAGAGCAGTGTGCACTGTTCTCGCGAAGCAGAGCTTGTTCACTTTGACAGCTTCTAACATGGAAACACAGCAAGCAGACAGCAGCCCACATGCTCTGCTTGTTATAAACATGGAAAACAGACATCCTAGCATCAGAATCTCAGAAATCACTGAGAGAAGTAGAGAAATGCTGCAGGAGCATGTTTGCTTCCTAGGACAAATGAAAAACTCACATGGGCCATGCACAGTGCAAACGGATGAAAAGAAGCATACACAGCGAGAGCAGTGTGCACTGTTCTCGCAAAGCAGAGCTTGTTCAGCTTGCCAGCTTCTAACATGGAAAGAGAGCAAGCAGACAGCAGCCCACATGCTCTGCTTGTTATAAACATGGAAAACAGACACCCTATCATCAGAATCTCAGAAATCACAGAGAGAAGTAGAGAAATGTTGCAGAAGCATGTTTTCTTGCTAGGACCAACGAAAAACACAAATGGGCTGTGCGCAGTGCAAACAGATGAACAGAAGCATACACAGTGAGAGCTGTGTGCATGGTTCTCGCACAGCAGAGCTTGTTCTACTTGACAGCTTCTGACATGGAAAGAGAGCAGGCAGACAGGAAACCACATGCTGTGCTTGCTGCAAACATGGAAAACAGACGCCCCAGCATCAGAATCTCAGAAATCACTGAGAGAAGCAGAGAAATGCTGCGGGGGCATGTTTTCTTCCTAGGACAAATGAAAACCTTACTTGGGCTGTGCACAGTGCAAACGGATGAACAGAAGCATACACAGTGAGAGCTGTATGCACTGTTCTCGCGAAGCAGAGCTTGTTCGACTTGACAGCTTCTAACATGGAAACAGAGCAAGCAGACAGCAGCCCACATGCTCTGCTTGCTGCAAACGTGGAAAACAGACACCCTAGCATCAGAATCTCAGAAATCACTGGGCGAAGCAGAGAAATGCTGCAGGACCATGCTTGCTTGCTTGAAAAAGTGAAAAACTTACTTGGGCTGTGCACAGTGCAAACAGATGAACAGAAGCATACACAGCGAGAGCCGTGTGCACTGTTCTCGCGAAGCAGAGCTTGTTCACCTTGACAGCTTCTAACATGGAAACACAGCAAGCAGACAGCAGCCCACATGCTCTGCTTGCTGCAAACGTGGAAAACAGACACCCTAGCATCAGAATCTCAGAAATCACTGAGAGAAGTAGAGAAATGCTGCAGGAGCATGTTTGCTTCCTAGGACAAATGAAAAACTCACATGGGCCATGCACAGTGCAAACGGATGAAAAGAAGCATACACAGCGAGAGCAGTGTGCACTGTTCTCGCAAAGCAGAGCTTGTTCAGCTTGCCAGCTTCTAACATGGAAACAGAGCAAGCAGACAGCAGCCCACATGCTCTGCTTGTTATAAACATGGAAAACAGACACCCTAGCATCAGAATCTCAGAAATCACAGAGAGAAGTAGAGAAATGCTGCAGGAGCATGTTTTCTTGCTAGGACCAACGAAAAACACAAATGGGCTGTGCGCAGTGCAAACAGATGAACAGAAGCATACACAGTGAGAGCAGTGTGCATGGTTCTCGCAGAGCAGAGCTTGTTCTACTTGACAGCTTCTAACATGGAAACACAGCAAGCAGACAGCAGCCCACATGCTCTGCTTGCGGCAAACATGGAAAACAGTCGCCCCAGCATCATAATCACAAAAATCAATGAGAGGAGCAGAGAAATGCTGCGGGGGCATGTTTTCTTGCTAGGACAAATGAAAACCTTACTTGGGCTGTGCACAGTGCAAACTGATGAACAGAAGCATACACAGTGAGAGCTGTGTGCACTGTTCTCGCACAGCAGAGCTTGTTCGACTTGACAGCTTCTAACATGGAAACAGAGGAAGCAGACAGCAATCCACATGCTCTGCTTGCTGCAAATGTGGAAAACAGACACCCCAGCATCAGAATCTCAGAAATCACTGAGAGAAGCCGAGAAATGCTGCAGGAGCATGTTTTCTTGCTTGAAAAAGTGAAAAACTCACTTGGGCCGTGCACAGCGCAAACCAATGAACAGAAGCAAACACAGTGAGAGCTGTGTGTATGGTTCTCGCAAAGCAGAGCTTGTTCACCTTGACAGCTTCTAACATGGAAACACAGCAAGCAGACCTCAGCCTACATTCTCTGCGTGTTGCAAAGATGGAAAACAGACACCCTAGTATCAGAATCTCAGAAATCACAGAGCAAAACAGAGAAATGCTGCAGGACCATGCTTGCTTGCTTGAAAAAGTGAAAAACTTACTTGGGCTGTGCACAGTGCAAACAGATGAACAGAAGCATACACAGCGAGAGCAGTGTGCACTGTTCTCGCGAAGCAGAGCTTGTTCACCTTGACAGCTTCTAACATGGAAACACAGCAAGCAGACAGCAGCCCACATGCTCTGCTTGTTATAAACATGGAAAACAGACATCCTAGCATCAGAATCTCAGAAATCACTGAGAGAAGTAGAGAAATGCTGCAGGAGCATGTTTTCTTGCTAGGACCAACGAAAAACACAAATGGGCTGTGCGCAGTGCAAACAGATGAACAGAAGCATACACAGTGAGAGCTGTGTGCATGGTTCTTGCAGAGCAGAGCTTGTTCTACTTGACAGCTTCTAACATGGAAACACAGCAAGCAGACAGCAGCCCACATGCTCTGCTTGCGGCAAACATGGAAAACAGACGCCCCAGCATCATAATCACAAAAATCAATGAGAGGAGCAGAGAAATGCTGTGGGGGCATTTTTTCTTGCTAGGACAAATGAAAACCTTACTTGGGCTGTGCACAGTGCAAACGGATGAACAGAAGCATGCACAGTGAGAGCTGTGTGCACTGTTCTCGCACAGCAGAGCTTGTTCGACTTGACAGCTTCTAACATGGAAACAGAGGAAGCAGACAGCAATCCACATGCTCTGCTTGCTGCAAATGTGGAAAACAGACACCCCAGCATCAGAATCTCAGAAATCACTGAGAGAAGCCGAGAAATGCTGCAGGAGCATGTTTTCTTGCTTGAAAAAGTGAAAAACTCACTTGGGCCGTGCACAGCGCAAACCAATGAACAGAAGCAAACACAGTGAGAGCTGTGTGTATGGTTCTCGCAAAGCAGAGCTTGTTCACCTTGACTGCTTCTAACATGGAAACACAGCAAGCAGACCTCAGCCTACATTCTCTGCGTGTTGCAAAGATGGAAAACAGACACCCTAGTATCAGAATCTCAGAAATCACTGAGCGAAGCAGAGAAATGCTGCAGGACCATGCTTGCTTGCTTGAAAAAGTGAAAAACTTACTTGGGCTGTGCACAGTGCAAACAGATGAACAGAAGCATACACAGCGAGAGCAGTGTGCACTGTTCTCGCGAAGCAGAGCTTGTTCGCCTTGACAGCTTCTAACATGGAAACACAGCAAGCAGACAGCAGCCCACATGCTCTGCTTGTTATAAACATGGAAAACAGACATCCTAGCATCAGAATCTCAGAAATCACTGAGAGAAGTAGAGAAATGCTGCAGGAGCATGTTTGCTTCCTAGGACAAATGAAAAACTCACATGGGCCATGCACAGTGCAAACGGATGAAAAGAAGCATACACAGCGAGAGCAGTGTGCACTGTTCTCGCAAAGCAGAGCTTGTTCAGCTTGCCAGCTTCTAACATGGAAAGAGAGCAAGCAGACAGCAGCCCACATGCTCTGCTTGTTATAAACATGGAAAACAGACACCCTAGCATCAGAATCTCAGAAATCACAGAGAGAAGCCGAGAAATGCTGCAGGAGCATGTTTTCTTGCTTGAAAAAGTGAAAAACTCACTTGGGCCGTGCACAGCGCAAACCAATGAACAGAAGCAAACACAGTGAGAGCTGTGTGTATGGTTCTCGCAAAGCAGAGCTTGTTCACCTTGACAGCTTCTAACATGGAAACACAGCAAGCAGACCTCAGCCTACATTCTCTGTGTGTTGCAAAGATGGAAAACAGACACCCTAGTATCAGAATCTCAGAAATCACTGAGCGAAGCAGAGAAATGCTGCAGGACCATGCTTGCTTGCTTGAAAAAGTGAAAAACTTACTTGCGCTGGGCACACTGCAAACAGATGAACAGAAGCATACATAGCGAGAGCAGTGTGCACTGTTCTCGCGAAGCAGAGCTTGTTCACCTTGACAGCTTCTAACATGGAAACACAGCAAGCAGACAGCAGCCCACATGCTCTGCTTGCTGCAAACATGGAAAACAGACACCCTAGCATCAGAATCTCAGAAATCACAGAGAGAAGTAGAGAAATGCTGCAGGAGCATGTTTTCTTGCTAGGACCAACGAAAAACACAAATGGGGTGTGCGCAGTGCAAACAGATGAACAGAAGCATACACAGTGAGAGCTGTGTGCATGGTTCTTGCAGAGCAGAGCTTGTTCTACTTGACAGCTTCTAACATGGAAACACAGCAAGCAGACAGCAGCCCACATGCTCTGCTTGCGGCAAACATGGAAAACAGACGCCCCAGCATCATAATCACAAAAATCAATGAGAGGAGAAGAGAAATGCTGCGGGGGCATTTTTTCTTGCTAGGACAAATGAAAACCTTACTTGGGCTGTGCACAGTGCAAACGGATGAACAGAAGCAATCACAGTGAGAACTGTGTGCACTGTTCTCGCACAGCAGAGCTTGTTCGACTTGACAGCTTCTAACATGGAAACAGAGCAAGCAGACAGCAATCCACATGCTCTGCTTGCTGCAAATGTGGAAAACAGACACCCCAGCATCAGAATCTCAGAAATCACTGAGAGAAGCAGAGAAATGCTGCAGGAGCATGTTTGCTTCCTAGGACAAATGAAAAACTCACATGGGCCATGCACAGTGCAAACGGATGAAAAGAAGCATACACAGCGAGAGCAGTGTGCACTGTTCTCGCAAAGCAGAGCTTGTTCAGCTTGCCAGCTTCTTACATTGAAAGAGAGCAAGCAGACAGCAGCCCACATGCTCTGCTTGTTATAAACATGGAAAACAGACACCCTAGCATCAGAATCTCAGAAATCACAGAGAGAAGTAGAGAAATGCTGCAGGAGCATGTTTTCTTGCTAGGACCAACGAAAAACACAAATGGGGTGTGCGCAGTGCAAACAGATGAACAGAAGCATACACAGTGAGAGCTGTGTGCATGGTTCTTGCAGAGCAGAGCTTGTTCTACTTGACAGCTTCTAACATGGAAACACAGCAAGCAGACAGCAGCCCACATGCTCTGCTTGCGGCAAACATGGAAAACAGACGCCCCAGCATCATAATCACAAAAATCAATGAGAGGAGAAGAGAAATGCTGCGGGGGCATTTTTTCTTGCTAGGACAAATGAAAACCTTACTTGGGCTGTGCACAGTGCAAACGGATGAACAGAAGCAAACACAGTGAGAGCTGTGTGTATGGTTCTCGCAAAGCAGAGCTTGTTCACCTTGACAGCTTCTAACATGGAAACACAGCAAGCAGACCTCAGCCTACATTCTCTGCGTGTTGCAAAGATGGAAAACAGACACCCTAGTATCAGAATCTCAGAAATCACTGAGCAAAGCAGAGAAATGCTGCAGGACCATGCTTGCTTGCTTGAAAAAGTGAAAAACTTACTTGGGCTGTGCACAGTGCAAACAGATGAACAGAAGCATACACAGCGAGAGCAGTGTGCACTGTTCTCGCGAAGCAGAGCTTGTTCACCTTGACAGCTTCTAACATGGAAACACAGCAAGCAGACAGCAGCCCACATGCTCTGCTTGTTATAAACATGGAAAACAGACATCCTAGCATCAGAATCTCAGAAATCACTGAGAGAAGTAGAGAAATGCTGCAGGAGCATGTTTGCTTCCTAGGACAAATGAAAAACTCACATGGGCCATGCACAGTGCAAACGGATGAAAAGAAACATACACAGCGAGAGCAGTGTGCACTGTTCTCGCAAAGCAGAGCTTGTTCGACTTGACAGCTTCTAACATGGAAACAGAGCAAGCAGACAGCAATCCACATGCTCTGCTTGCTGCAAATGTGGAAAACAGACACCCCAGCATCAGAATCTCAGAAATCACTGAGAGAAGCCGAGAAATGCTGCAGGAGCATGTTTTCTTGCTTGAAAAAGTGAAAAACTCACTTGGGCCGTGCACAGTGCAAACGGATGAAAAGAAGCATACACAGCGAGAGCAGTGTGCACTGTTCTCGCAAAGCAGAGCTTGTTCAGCTTGCCAGCTTCTTACATGGAAAGAGAGCAAGCAGACAGCAGCCCACATGCTCTGCTTGTTATAAACATGGAAAACAGACACCCTAGCATCAGAATCTCAGAAATCACAGAGAGAAGTAGAGAAATGCTGCAGGAGCATGTTTTCTTGCTAGGACCAACGAAAAACACAAATGGGCTGTGCGCAGTGCAAACAGATGAACAGAAGCATACACAGTGAGAGCTGTGTGCATGGTTCTTGCAGAGCAGAGCTTGTTCTACTTGACAGCTTCTAACATGGAAACACAGCAAGCAGACAGCAGCCCACATGCTCTGCTTGCGGCAAACATGGAAAACAGACGCCCCAGCATCATAATCACAAAAATCAATGAGAGGAGAAGAGAAATGCTGCGGGGGCATTTTTTCTTGCTAGGACAAATGAAAACCTTACTTGGGCTGTGCACAGTGCAAACGGATGAACAGAAGCAATCACAGTGAGAGCTGTGTGCACTGTTCTCGCACAGCAGAGCTTGTTCGACTTGACAGCTTCTAACATGGAAACAGAGCAAGCAGACAGCAATCCACATGCTCTGCTTGCTGCAAATGTGGAAAACAGACACCCCAGCATCAGAATCTCAGAAATCACTGAGAGAAGCAGAGAAATGCTGCAGGAGCATGTTTTCTTGCTTGAAAAAGTGAAAAACTCACTTGGGCCGTGCACAGCGCAAACCAATGAACAGAAGCAAACACAGTGAGAGCTGTGTGTATGGTTCTCGCAAAGCAGAGCTTGTTCACCTTGACAGCTTCTAACATGGAAACACAGCAAGCAGACCTCAGCCTACATTCTCTGCGTGTTGCAAAGATGGAAAACAGACACCCTAGTATCAGAATCTCAGAAATCACTGAGCAAAGCAGAGAAATGCTGCAGGACCATGCTTGCTTGCTTGAAAAAGTGAAAAACTTACTTGGGCTGTGCACAGTGCAAACAGATGAACAGAAGCATACACAGCGAGAGCAGTGTGCACTGTTCTCGCGAAGCAGAGCTTGTTCACCTTGACAGCTTCTAACATGGAAACACAGCAAGCAGACAGCAGCCCACATGCTCTGCTTGTTATAAACATGGAAAACAGACATCCTAGCATCAGAATCTCAGAAATCACTGAGAGAAGTAGAGAAATGCTGCAGGAGCATGTTTGCTTCCTAGGACAAATGAAAAACTCACATGGGCCATGCACAGTGCAAACGGATGAAAAGAAACATACACAGCGAGAGCAGTGTGCACTGTTCTCGCAAAGCAGAGCTTGTTCAGCTTGCCAGCTTCTAACATGGAAAGAGAGCAAGCAGACAGCAGCCCACATGCTCTGCTTGTTATAAACATGGAAAACAGACACCCTAGCATCAGAATCTCAGAAATCACAGAGAGAAGTAGAGAAATGCTGCAGAAGCATGTTTTCTTGCTAGGACCAACGAAAAACACAAATGGGCTGTGCGCAGTGCAAACAGATGAACAGAAGCATACACAGTGAGAGCTGTGTGCATGGTTCTCGCAGAGCAGAGCTTGTTCTACTTGACAGCTTCTGACATGGAAAGAGAGCAAGCAGACAGGAAACCACATGCTGTGCTTGCTGCAAACATGGAAAACAGACGCCCCAGCATCAGAATCTCAGAAATCACTGAGAGAAGCAGAGAAATGCTGCGGGGGCATGTTTTCTTGCTAGGACAAATGAAAACCTTACTTGGGCTGTGCACAGTGCAAACGGATGAACAGAAGCATACACAGTGAGAGCTGTATGCACTGTTCTCGCACAGCAGAGCTTGTTCGACTTGACAGCTTCTAACATGGAAACAGAGCAAGCAGACAGCAATCCACATGCTCTGCTTGCTGCAAATGTGGAAAACAGACACCCCAGCATCAGAATCTCAGAAATCACTGAGCGAAGCAGAGAAATGCTGCAGGACCATGCTTGCTTGCTTGAAAAAGTGAAAAACTTACTTGGGCTGTGCACAGTGCAAACAGATGAACAGAAGCATACACAGCGAGAGCAGTGTGCACTGTTCTCGCAAAGCAGAGCTTGTTCAGCTTGCCAGCTTCTAACATGGAAAGAGAGCAAGCAGACAGCAGCCCACATGCTCTGCTTGTTATAAACATGGAAAACAGACACCCTAGCATCAGAATCTCAGAAATCACAGGGAGAAGTAGAGAAATGCTGCAGGAGCATGTTTTCTTGCTAGGACCAACGAAAAACACAAATGGGCTGTGCGCAGTGCAAACAGATGAACAGAAGCATACACAGTGAGAGCTGTGTGCATGGTTCTTGCAGAGCAGAGCTTGTTCTACTTGACAGCTTCTAACATGGAAACACAGCAAGCAGACAGCAGCCCACATGCTCTGCTTGCGGCAAACATGGAAAACAGACGCCCCAGCATCATAATCACAAAAATCAATGAGAGGAGCAGAGAAATGCTGTGGGGGCATTTTTTCTTGCTAGGACAAATGAAAACCTTACTTGGGCTGTGCACAGTGCAAACGGATGAACAGAAGCATACACAGTGAGAGCTGTGTGCACTGTTCTCGCACAGCAGAGCTTGTTCGACTTGACAGCTTCTAACATGGAAACAGAGGAAGCAGACAGCAATCCACATGCTCTGCTTGCTGCAAATGTGGAAAACAGACACCCCAGCATCAGAATCTCAGAAATCACTGAGAGAAGCAGAGAAATGCTGCAGGAGCATGTTTTCTTGCTTGAAAAAGTGAAAAACTCACTTGGGCCGTGCACAGCGCAAACCAATGAACAGAAGCAAACACAGTGAGAGCTGTGTGTATGGTTCTCGCAAAGCAGAGCTTGTTCACCTTGACAGCTTCTAACATGGAAACACAGCAAGCAGACCTCAGCCTACATTCTCTGCGTGTTGCAGAGATGGAAAACAGACACCCTAGAATCAGAATCTCAGAAATCACTGAGCAAAGCAGAGAAATGCTGCAGGACCATGCTTGCTTGCTTGAAAAAGTGAAAAACTTACTTGGGCTGTGCACAGTGCAAACAGATGAACAGAAGCATACACAGCGAGAGCAGTGTGCACTGTTCTCGCGAAGCAGAGCTTGTTCACCTTGACAGCTTCTAACATGGAAACACAGCAAGCAGACAGCAGCCCACATGCTCTGCTTGTTATAAACATGGAAAACAGACATCCTAGCATCAGAATCTCAGAAATCACAGAGAGAAGTAGAGAAATGCTGCAGAAGCATGTTTTCTTGCTAGGACCAACGAAAAACACAAATGGGCTGTGCGCAGTGCAAACAGATGAACAGAAGCATACACAGTGAGAGCTGTGTGCATGGTTCTCGCAGAGCAGAGCTTGTTCTACTTGACAGCTTCTGACATGGAAAGAGAGCAAGCAGACAGGACACCACATGCTGTGCTTGCTGCAAACATGGAAAACAGACGCCCCAGCATCAGAATCTCAGAAATCACTGAGAGAAGCAGAGAAATGCTGCGGGGGCATGTTTTCTTGCTAGGACAAATGAAAACCTTACTTGGGCTGTGCACAGTGCAAACGGATGAACAGAAGCATACACAGTGAGAGCTGTATGCACTGTTCTCGCACAGCAGAGCTTGTTCGACTTGACAGCTTCTAACATGGAAACAGAGCAAGCAGACAGCAATCCACATGCTCTGCTTGCTGCAAATGTGGAAAACAGACACCCCAGCATCAGAATCTCAGAAATCACTGAGCGAAGCAGAGAAATGCTGCAGGACCATGCTTGCTTGCTTGAAAAAGTGAAAAACTTACTTGGGCTGTGCACAGTGCAAACAGATGAACAGAAGCATACACAGCGAGAGCAGTGTGCACTGTTCTCGCGAAGCAGAGCTTGTTCACCTTGACAGCTTCTAACATGGAAACACAGCAAGCAGACAGCAGCCCACATGCTCTGCTTGCTGCAAACCTGGAAAACAGACACCCTAGCATCAGAATCTCAGAAATCACGGAGAGAAGTAGAGAAATGCTGCAGGAGCATGTTTGCTTCCTAGGACAAATGAAAAACTCACATGGGCCATGCACAGTGCAAACGGATGAAAAGAAGCATACACAGCGAGAGCAGTGTGCACTGTTCTCGCAAAGCAGAGCTTGTTCAGCTTGCCAGCTTCTACCATGGAAAGAGAGCAAGCAGACAGCAGCCCACATGCTCTGCTTGTTATAAACATGGAAAACAGACACCCTAGCATCAGAATCTCAGAAATCACAGGGAGAAGTAGAGAAATGCTGCAGGAGCATGTTTTCTTGCTAGGACCAACGAAAAACACAAATGGGCTGTGCGCAGTGCAAACAGATGAACAGAAGCATACACAGTGAGAGCTGTGTGCATGGTTCTTGCAGAGCAGAGCTTGTTCTACTTGACAGCTTCTAACATGGAAACACAGCAAGCAGACAGCAGCCCACATGCTCTGCTTGCGGCAAACATGGAAAACAGACGCCCCAGCATCATAATCACAAAAATCAATGAGAGGAGCAGAGAAATGCTGTGGGGGCATTTTTTCTTGCTAGGACAAATGAAAACCTTACTTGGGCTGTGCACAGTGCAAACGGATGAACAGAAGCATACACAGTGAGAGCTGTGTGCACTGTTCTCGCACAGCAGAGCTTGTTCGACTTGACAGCTTCTAACATGGAAACAGAGCAAGCAGACAGCAATCCACATGCTCTGCTTGCTGCAAATGTGGAAAACAGACACCCCAGCATCAGAATCTCAGAAATCACAGAGAGAAGCAGAGAAATGCTGCAGGAGCATGTTTTCTTGCTTGAAAAAGTGAAAAACTCACTTGGGCCGTGCACAGCGCAAACCAATGAACAGAAGCAAACACAGTGAGAGCTGTGTGTATGGTTCTCGCAAAGCAGAGCTTGTTCACCTTGACAGCTTCTAACATGGAAACACAGCAAGCAGACCTCAGCCTACATTCTCTGCGTGTTGCAAAGATGGAAAACAGACACCCTAGTATCAGAATCTCAGAAATCACTGAGCAAAGCAGAGAAATGCTGCAGGACCATGCTTGCTTGCTTGAAAAAGTGAAAAACTTACTTGGGCTGTGCACAGTGCAAACAGATGAACAGAAGCATACACAGCGAGAGCAGTGTGCACTGTTCTCGCGAAGCAGAGCTTGTTCACCTTGACAGCTTCTAACATGGAAACACAGCAAGCAGACAGCAGCCCACATGCTCTGCTTGTTATAAACATGGAAAACAGACATCCTAGCATCAGAATCTCAGAAATCACTGAGAGAAGTAGAGAAATGCTGCAGGAGCATGTTTGCTTCCTAGGACAAATGAAAAACTCACATGGGCCATGCACAGTGCAAACGGATGAAAAGAAACATACACAGCGAGAGCAGTGTGCACTGTTCTCGCAAAGCAGAGCTTGTTCAGCTTGCCAGCTTCTAACATGGAAAGAGAGCAAGCAGACAGCAGCCCACATGCTCTGCTTGTTATAAACATGGAAAACAGACACCCTAGCATCAGAATCTCAGAAATCACAGAGAGAAGTAGAGAAATGCTGCAGAAGCATGTTTTCTTGCTAGGACCAACGAAAAACACAAATGGGCTGTGCGCAGTGCAAACAGATGAACAGAAGCATACACAGTGAGAGCTGTGTGCATGGTTCTCGCACAGCTGAGCTTGTTCTACTTGACAGCTTCTGACATGGAAAGAGAGCAAGCAGACAGGAAACCACATGCTGTGCTTGCTGCAAACATGGAAAACAGACGCCCCAGCATCAGAATCTCAGAAATCACTGAGAGAAGCAGAGAAATGCTGCGGGGGCATGTTTTCTTGCTAGGACAAATGAAAACCTTACTTGGGCTGTGCACAGTGCAAACGGATGAACAGAAGCATACACAGTGAGAGCTGTATGCACTGTTCTCGCACAGCAGAGCTTGTTCGACTTGACAGCTTCTAACATGGAAACAGAGCAAGCAGACAGCAATCCACATGCTCTGCTTGCTGCAAATGTGGAAAACAGACACCCCAGCATCAGAATCTCAGAAATCACTGAGCGAAGCAGAGAAATGCTGCAGGACCATGCTTGCTTGCTTGAAAAAGTGAAAAACTTACTTGGGCTGTGCACAGTGCAAACAGATGAACAGAAGCATACACAGCGAGAGCAGTGTGCACTGTTCTCGCAAAGCAGAGCTTGTTCAGCTTGCCAGCTTCTAACATGGAAAGAGAGCAAGCAGACAGCAGCCCACATGCTCTGCTTGTTATAAACATGGAAAACAGACACCCTAGCATCAGAATCTCAGAAATCACAGGGAGAAGTAGAGAAATGCTGCAGGAGCATGTTTTCTTGCTAGGACCAACGAAAAACACAAATGGGCTGTGCGCAGTGCAAACAGATGAACAGAAGCATACACAGTGAGAGCTGTGTGCATGGTTCTTGCAGAGCAGAGCTTGTTCTACTTGACAGCTTCTAACATGGAAACACAGCAAGCAGACAGCAGCCCACATGCTCTGCTTGCGGCAAACATGGAAAACAGACGCCCCAGCATCATAATCACAAAAATCAATGAGAGGAGAAGAGAAATGCTGCGGGGGCATGTTTTCTTGCTAGGACAAATGAAAACCTTACTTGGGCTGTGCACAGTGCAAACGGATGAACAGAAGCATACACAGTGAGAGCTGTGTGCACTGTTCTCGCACAGCAGAGCTTGTTCGACTTGACAGCTTCTAACATGGAAACAGAGCAAGCAGACAGCAATCCACATGCTCTGCTTGCTGCAAATGTGGAAAACAGACACCCCAGCATCAGAATCTCAGAAATCACTGAGAGAAGCAGAGAAATGCTGCAGGAGCATGTTTTCTTGCTTGAAAAAGTGAAAAACTCACTTGGGCCGTGCACAGCGCAAACCAATGAACAGAAGCAAACACAGTGAGAGCTGTGTGTATGGTTCTCGCAAAGCAGAGCTTGTTCACCTTGACAGCTTCTAACATGGAAACACAGCAAGCAGACCTCAGCCTACATTCTCTGCGTGTTGCAAAGATGGAAAACAGACACCCTAGTATCAGAATCTCAGAAATCACTGAGCAAAGCAGAGAAATGCTGCAGGACCATGCTTGCTTGCTTGAAAAAGTGAAAAACTTACTTGGGCTGTGCACAGTGCAAACAGATGAACAGAAGCATACACAGCGAGAGCAGTGTGCACTGTTCTCGCGAAGCAGAGCTTGTTCACCTTGACAGCTTCTAACATGGAAACACAGCAAGCAGACAGCAGCCCACATGCTCTGCTTGTTATAAACATGGAAAACAGACATCCTAGCATCAGAATCTCAGAAATCACTGAGAGAAGTAGAGAAATGCTGCAGGAGCATGTTTGCTTCCTAGGACAAATGAAAAACTCACATGGGCCATGCACAGTGCAAACGGATGAAAAGAAACATACACAGCGAGAGCAGTGTGCACTGTTCTCGCAAAGCAGAGCTTGTTCAGCTTGCCAGCTTCTAACATGGAAAGAGAGCAAGCAGACAGCAGCCCACATGCTCTGCTTGTTATAAACATGGAAAACAGACACCCTAGCATCAGAATCTCAGAAATCACAGAGAGAAGTAGAGAAATGCTGCAGAAGCATGTTTTCTTGCTAGGACCAACGAAAAACACAAATGGGCTGTGCGCAGTGCAAACAGATGAACAGAAGCATACACAGTGAGAGCTGTGTGCATGGTTCTCGCACAGCTGAGCTTGTTCTACTTGACAGCTTCTGACATGGAAAGAGAGCAAGCAGACAGGAAACCACATGCTGTGCTTGCTGCAAACATGGAAAACAGACGCCCCAGCATCAGAATCTCAGAAATCACTGAGAGAAGCAGAGAAATGCTGCGGGGGCATGTTTTCTTGCTAGGACAAATGAAAACCTTACTTGGGCTGTGCACAGTGCAAACGGATGAACAGAAGCATACACAGTGAGAGCTGTATGCACTGTTCTCGCACAGCAGAGCTTGTTCGACTTGACAGCTTCTAACATGGAAACAGAGCAAGCAGACAGCAATCCACATGCTCTGCTTGCTGCAAATGTGGAAAACAGACACCCCAGCATCAGAATCTCAGAAATCACTGAGCGAAGCAGAGAAATGCTGCAGGACCATGCTTGCTTGCTTGAAAAAGTGAAAAACTTACTTGGGCTGTGCACAGTGCAAACAGATGAACAGAAGCATACACAGCGAGAGCAGTGTGCACTGTTCTCGCAAAGCAGAGCTTGTTCAGCTTGCCAGCTTCTAACATGGAAAGAGAGCAAGCAGACAGCAGCCCACATGCTCTGCTTGTTATAAACATGGAAAACAGACACCCTAGCATCAGAATCTCAGAAATCACAGGGAGAAGTAGAGAAATGCTGCAGGAGCATGTTTTCTTGCTAGGACCAACGAAAAACACAAATGGGCTGTGCGCAGTGCAAACAGATGAACAGAAGCATACACAGTGAGAGCTGTGTGCATGGTTCTTGCAGAGCAGAGCTTGTTCTACTTGACAGCTTCTAACATGGAAACACAGCAAGCAGACAGCAGCCCACATGCTCTGCTTGCGGCAAACATGGAAAACAGACGCCCCAGCATCATAATCACAAAAATCAATGAGAGGAGCAGAGAAATGCTGTGGGGGCATTTTTTCTTGCTAGGACAAATGAAAACCTTACTTGGGCTGTGCACAGTGCAAACGGATGAACAGAAGCATACACAGTGAGAGCTGTGTGCACTGTTCTCGCACAGCAGAGCTTGTTCGACTTGACAGCTTCTAACATGGAAACAGAGGAAGCAGACAGCAATCCACATGCTCTGCTTGCTGCAAATGTGGAAAACAGACACCCCAGCATCAGAATCTCAGAAATCACTGAGAGAAGCAGAGAAATGCTGCAGGAGCATGTTTTCTTGCTTGAAAAAGTGAAAAACTCACTTGGGCCGTGCACAGCGCAAACCAATGAACAGAAGCAAACACAGTGAGAGCAGTGTGCACTGTTCTCGCGAAGCAGAGCTTGTTCACCTTGACAGCTTCTAACATGGAAACACAGCAAGCAGACAGCAGCCCACATGCTCTGCTTGTTATAAACATGGAAAACAGACATCCTAGCATCAGAATCTCAGAAATCACTGAGAGAAGTAGAGAAATGCTGCAGGAGCATGTTTGCTTCCTAGGACAAATGAAAAACTCACATGGGCCATGCACAGTGCAAACGGATGAAAAGAAGCATACACAGCGAGAGCAGTGTGCACTGTTCTCGCAAAGCAGAGCTTGTTCAGCTTGCCAGCTTCTAACATGGAAAGAGAGGAAGCAGACAGCAGCCCACATGCTCTGCTTGTTATAAACATGGAAAACAGACACCCTAGCATCAGAATCTCAGAAATCACAGGGAGAAGTAGAGAAATGCTGCAGGAGCATGTTTTCTTGCTAGGACCAACGAAAAACACAAATGGGCTGTGCGCAGTGCAAACAGATGAACAGAAGCATACACAGTGAGAGCTGTGTGCATGGTTCTTGCAGAGCAGAGCTTGTTCTACTTGACAGCTTCTAACATGGAAACACAGCAAGCAGACAGCAGCCCACATGCTCTGCTTGCGGCAAACATGGAAAACAGACGCCCCAGCATCATAATCACAAAAATCAATGAGAGGAGCAGAGAAATGCTGCGGGGGCATGTTTTCTTGCTAGGACAAATGAAAACCTTACTTGGGCTGTGCACAGTGCAAACGGATGAACAGAAGCATACACAGTGAGAGCTGTGTGCACTGTTCTCGCACAGCAGAGCTTGTTCGACTTGACAGCTTCTAACATGGAAACAGAGCAAGCAGACAGCAATCCACATGCTCTGCTTGCTGCAAATGTGGAAAACAGACACCCCAGCATCAGAATCTCAGAAATCACTGAGAGAAGCAGAGAAATGCTGCAGGAGCATGTTTTCTTGCTTGAAAAAGTGAAAAACTCACTTGGGCCGTGCACAGCGCAAACCAATGAACAGAAGCAAACACAGTGAGAGCTGTGTGTATGGTTCTCGCAAAGCAGAGCTTGTTCACCTTGACAGCTTCTAACATGGAAACACAGCAAGCAGACCTCAGCCTACATTCTCTGCGTGTTGCAAAGATGGAAAACAGACACCCTAGTATCAGAATCTCAGAAATCACTGAGCAAAGCAGAGAAATGCTGCAGGACCATGCTTGCTTGCTTGAAAAAGTGAAAAACTTACTTGGGCTGTGCACAGTGCAAACAGATGAACAGAAGCATACACAGCGAGAGCAGTGTGCACTGTTCTCGCGAAGCAGAGCTTGTTCACCTTGACAGCTTCTAACATGGAAACACAGCAAGCAGACAGCAGCCCACATGCTCTGCTTGTTATAAACATGGAAAACAGACATCCTAGCATCAGAATCTCAGAAATCACTGAGAGAAGTAGAGAAATGCTGCAGGAGCATGTTTGCTTCCTAGGACAAATGAAAAACTCACATGGGCCATGCACAGTGCAAACGGATGAAAAGAAACATACACAGCGAGAGCAGTGTGCACTGTTCTCGCAAAGCAGAGCTTGTTCAGCTTGCCAGCTTCTAACATGGAAAGAGAGCAAGCAGACAGCAGCCCACATGCTCTGCTTGTTATAAACATGGAAAACAGACACCCTAGCATCAGAATCTCAGAAATCACAGAGAGAAGTAGAGAAATGCTGCAGAAGCATGTTTTCTTGCTAGGACCAACGAAAAACACAAATGGGCTGTGCGCAGTGCAAACAGATGAACAGAAGCATACACAGTGAGAGCTGTGTGCACTGTTCTCGCACAGCAGAGCTTGTTCGACTTGACAGCTTCTAACATGGAAACAGAGCAAGCAGACAGCAATCCACATGCTCTGCTTGCTGCAAATGTGGAAAACAGACGCCCCAGCATCAGAATCTCAGAAATCACTGAGAGAAGCAGAGAAATGCTGCGGGGGCATGTTTTCTTGCTTGAAAAAGTGAAAAACTCACTTGGGCCGTGCACAGCGCAAACCAATGAACAGAAGCAAACACAGTGAGAGCTGTGTGTATGGTTCTCGCAAAGCAGAGCTTGTTCACCTTGACAGCTTCTAACATGGAAACACAGCAAGCAGACCTCAGCCTACATTCTCTGCGTGTTGCAAAGATGGAAAACAGACACCCTAGTATCAGAATCTCAGAAATCACTGAGCGAAGCAGAGAAATGCTGCAGGACCATGCTTGCTTGCTTGAAAAAGTGAAAAACTTACTTGGGCTGTGCACAGTGCAAACAGATGAACAGAAGCATACACAGCGAGAGCAGTGTGCACTGTTCTCGCGAAGCAGAGCTTGTTCACCTTGACAGCTTCTAACATGGAAACACAGCAAGCAGACAGCAGCCCACATGCTCTGCTTGTTATAAACATGGAAAACAGACATCCTAGCATCAGAATCTCAGAAATCACTGAGAGAAGTAGAGAAATGCTGCAGGAGCATGTTTGCTTCCTAGGACAAATGAAAAACTCACATGGGCCATGCACAGTGCAAACGGATGAAAAGAAGCATACACAGCGAGAGCAGTGTGCACTGTTCTCGCAAAGCAGAGCTTGTTCAGCTTGCCAGCTTCTAACATGGAAAGAGAGCAAGCAGACAGCAGCCCACATGCTCTGCTTGTTATAAACATGGAAAACAGACACCCTAGCATCAGAATCTCAGAAATCACAGAGAGAAGTAGAGAAATGCTGCAGGAGCATGTTTTCTTGCTAGGACCAACGAAAAACACAAATGGGCTGTGCGCAGTGCAAACAGATGAACAGAAGCATACACAGTGAGAGCTGTGTGCATGGTTCTCGCAGAGCAGAGCTTGTTCTACTTGACAGCTTCTGACATGGAAAGAGAGCAAGCAGACAGGACACCACATGCTGTGCTTGCTGCAAACATGGAAAACAGACGCCCCAGCATCAGAATCTCAGAAATCACAGAGAGAAGTAGAGAAATGCTGCAGGAGCATGTTTTCTTGCTAGGACCAACGAAAAACACAAATGGGCTGTGCGCAGTGCAAACAGATGAACAGAAGCATACACAGAGAGAGCTGTGTGCATGGTTCTTGCAGAGCAGAGCTTGTTCTACTTGACAGCTTCTAACATGGAAACACAGCAAGCAGACAGCAGCCCACATGCTCTGCTTGCGGCAAACATGGAAAACAGACGCCCCAGCATCATAATCACAAAAATCAATGAGAGGAGAAGAGAAATGCTGCGGGGGCATGTTTTCTTGCTAGGACAAATGAAAACCTTACTTGGGCTGTGCACAGTGCAAACGGATGAACAGAAGCAATCACAGTGAGAGCTGTGTGCACTGTTCTCGCACAGCAGAGCTTGTTCGACTTGACAGCTTCTAACATGGAAACAGAGCAAGCAGACAGCAATCCACATGCTCTGCTTGCTGCAAATGTGGAAAACAGACACCCCAGCATCAGAATCTCAGAAATCACTGAGAGAAGCAGAGAAATGCTGCAGGAGCATGTTTTCTTGCTTGAAAAAGTGAAAAACTCACTTGGGCCGTGCACAGCGCAAACCAATGAACAGAAGCAAACACAGTGAGAGCTGTGTGTATGGTTCTCGCAAAGCAGAGCTTGTTCACCTTGACAGCTTCTAACATGGAAACACAGCAAGCAGACCTCAGCCTACATTCTCTGCGTGTTGCAAAGATGGAAAACAGACACCCTAGTATCAGAATCTCAGAAATCACTGAGCAAAGCAGAGAAATGCTGCAGGACCATGCTTGCTTGCTTGAAAAAGTGAAAAACTTACTTGGGCTGTGCACAGTGCAAACAGATGAACAGAAGCATACACAGCGAGAGCAGTGTGCACTGTTCTCGCGAAGCAGAGCTTGTTCACCTTGACAGCTTCTAACATGGAAACACAGCAAGCAGACAGCAGCCCACATGCTCTGCTTGTTATAAACATGGAAAACAGACATCCTAGCATCAGAATCTCAGAAATCACTGAGAGAAGTAGAGAAATGCTGCAGGAGCATGTTTGCTTCCTAGGACAAATGAAAAACTCACATGGGCCATGCACAGTGCAAACGGATGAAAAGAAACATACACAGCGAGAGCAGTGTGCACTGTTCTCGCAAAGCAGAGCTTGTTCAGCTTGCCAGCTTCTAACATGGAAAGAGAGCAAGCAGACAGCAGCCCACATGCTCTGCTTGTTATAAACATGGAAAACAGACACCCTAGCATCAGAATCTCAGAAATCACAGAGAGAAGTAGAGAAATGCTGCAGAAGCATGTTTTCTTGCTAGGACCAACGAAAAACACAAATGGGCTGTGCGCAGTGCAAACAGATGAACAGAAGCATACACAGTGAGAGCTGTGTGCATGGTTCTCGCACAGCTGAGCTTGTTCTACTTGACAGCTTCTGACATGGAAAGAGAGCAAGCAGACAGGAAACCACATGCTGTGCTTGCTGCAAACATGGAAAACAGACGCCCCAGCATCAGAATCTCAGAAATCACTGAGAGAAGCAGAGAAATGCTGCGGGGGCATGTTTTCTTGCTAGGACAAATGAAAACCTTACTTGGGCTGTGCACAGTGCAAACGGATGAACAGAAGCATACACAGTGAGAGCTGTATGCACTGTTCTCGCACAGCAGAGCTTGTTCGACTTGACAGCTTCTAACATGGAAACAGAGCAAGCAGACAGCAATCCACATGCTCTGCTTGCTGCAAATGTGGAAAACAGACACCCCAGCATCAGAATCTCAGAAATCACTGAGCGAAGCAGAGAAATGCTGCAGGACCATGCTTGCTTGCTTGAAAAAGTGAAAAACTTACTTGGGCTGTGCACAGTGCAAACAGATGAACAGAAGCATACACAGCGAGAGCAGTGTGCACTGTTCTCGCAAAGCAGAGCTTGTTCAGCTTGCCAGCTTCTAACATGGAAAGAGAGCAAGCAGACAGCAGCCCACATGCTCTGCTTGTTATAAACATGGAAAACAGACACCCTAGCATCAGAATCTCAGAAATCACAGGGAGAAGTAGAGAAATGCTGCAGGAGCATGTTTTCTTGCTAGGACCAACGAAAAACACAAATGGGCTGTGCGCAGTGCAAACAGATGAACAGAAGCATACACAGTGAGAGCTGTGTGCATGGTTCTTGCAGAGCAGAGCTTGTTCTACTTGACAGCTTCTAACATGGAAACACAGCAAGCAGACAGCAGCCCACATGCTCTGCTTGCGGCAAACATGGAAAACAGACGCCCCAGCATCATAATCACAAAAATCAATGAGAGGAGAAGAGAAATGCTGCGGGGGCATGTTTTCTTGCTAGGACAAATGAAAACCTTACTTGGGCTGTGCACAGTGCAAACGGATGAACAGAAGCATACACAGTGAGAGCTGTGTGCACTGTTCTCGCACAGCAGAGCTTGTTCGACTTGACAGCTTCTAACATGGAAACAGAGCAAGCAGACAGCAATCCACATGCTCTGCTTGCTGCAAATGTGGAAAACAGACACCCCAGCATCAGAATCTCAGAAATCACTGAGAGAAGCAGAGAAATGCTGCAGGAGCATGTTTTCTTGCTTGAAAAAGTGAAAAACTCACTTGGGCCGTGCACAGCGCAAACCAATGAACAGAAGCAAACACAGTGAGAGCTGTGTGTATGGTTCTCGCAAAGCAGAGCTTGTTCACCTTGACAGCTTCTAACATGGAAACACAGCAAGCAGACCTCAGCCTACATTCTCTGCGTGTTGCAAAGATGGAAAACAGACACCCTAGTATCAGAATCTCAGAAATCACTGAGCAAAGCAGAGAAATGCTGCAGGACCATGCTTGCTTGCTTGAAAAAGTGAAAAACTTACTTGGGCTGTGCACAGTGCAAACAGATGAACAGAAGCATACACAGCGAGAGCAGTGTGCACTGTTCTCGCGAAGCAGAGCTTGTTCACCTTGACAGCTTCTAACATGGAAACACAGCAAGCAGACAGCAGCCCACATGCTCTGCTTGTTATAAACATGGAAAACAGACATCCTAGCATCAGAATCTCAGAAATCACTGAGAGAAGTAGAGAAATGCTGCAGGAGCATGTTTGCTTCCTAGGACAAATGAAAAACTCACATGGGCCATGCACAGTGCAAACGGATGAAAAGAAACATACACAGCGAGAGCAGTGTGCACTGTTCTCGCAAAGCAGAGCTTGTTCAGCTTGCCAGCTTCTAACATGGAAAGAGAGCAAGCAGACAGCAGCCCACATGCTCTGCTTGTTATAAACATGGAAAACAGACACCCTAGCATCAGAATCTCAGAAATCACAGAGAGAAGTAGAGAAATGCTGCAGAAGCATGTTTTCTTGCTAGGACCAACGAAAAACACAAATGGGCTGTGCGCAGTGCAAACAGATGAACAGAAGCATACACAGTGAGAGCTGTGTGCATGGTTCTCGCACAGCTGAGCTTGTTCTACTTGACAGCTTCTGACATGGAAAGAGAGCAAGCAGACAGGAAACCACATGCTGTGCTTGCTGCAAACATGGAAAACAGACGCCCCAGCATCAGAATCTCAGAAATCACTGAGAGAAGCAGAGAAATGCTGCGGGGGCATGTTTTCTTGCTAGGACAAATGAAAACCTTACTTGGGCTGTGCACAGTGCAAACGGATGAACAGAAGCATACACAGTGAGAGCTGTATGCACTGTTCTCGCACAGCAGAGCTTGTTCGACTTGACAGCTTCTAACATGGAAACAGAGCAAGCAGACAGCAATCCACATGCTCTGCTTGCTGCAAATGTGGAAAACAGACACCCCAGCATCAGAATCTCAGAAATCACTGAGCGAAGCAGAGAAATGCTGCAGGACCATGCTTGCTTGCTTGAAAAAGTGAAAAACTTACTTGGGCTGTGCACAGTGCAAACAGATGAACAGAAGCATACACAGCGAGAGCAGTGTGCACTGTTCTCGCAAAGCAGAGCTTGTTCAGCTTGCCAGCTTCTAACATGGAAAGAGAGCAAGCAGACAGCAGCCCACATGCTCTGCTTGTTATAAACATGGAAAACAGACACCCTAGCATCAGAATCTCAGAAATCACAGGGAGAAGTAGAGAAATGCTGCAGGAGCATGTTTTCTTGCTAGGACCAACGAAAAACACAAATGGGCTGTGCGCAGTGCAAACAGATGAACAGAAGCATAAACAGTGAGAGCTGTGTGCATGGTTCTCGCAGAGCAGAGCTTGTTCTACTTGACAGCTTCTGACATGGAAAGAGAGCAAGCAGACAGGACACCACATGCTGTGCTTGCTGCAAACATGGAAAACAGACGCCCCAGCATCAGAATCTCAGAAATCACTGAGAGAAGCAGAGAAATGCTGCGGGGGCATGTTTTCTTGCTAGGACAAATGAAAACCTTACTTGGGCTGTGCACAGTGCAAACGGGTGAACAGAAGCATACACAGTGAGAGCTGTATGCACTGTTCTCGCACAGCAGAGCTTGTTCGACTTGACAGCTTCTAACATGGAAACAGAGCAAGCAGACAGCAATCCACATGCTCTGCTTGCTGCAAATGTGGAAAACAGACACCCCAGCATCAGAATCTCAGAAATCACTGAGCGAAGCAGAGAAATGCTGCAGGACCATGCTTGCTTGCTTGAAAAAGTGAAAAACTTACTTGGGCTGTGCACAGTGCAAACAGATGAACAGAAGCATACACAGCGAGAGCAGTGTGCACTGTTCTCGCAAAGCAGAGCTTGTTCAGCTTGCCAGCTTCTAACATGGAAAGAGAGCAAGCAGACAGCAGCCCACATGCTCTGCTTGTTATAAACATGGAAAACAGACATCCTAGCATCAGAATCTCAGAAATCACTGAGAGAAGTAGAGAAATGCTGCAGGAGCATGTTTGCTTCCTAGGACAAATGAAAAACTCACATGGGCCATGCACAGTGCAAACGGATGAAAAGAAGCATACACAGCGAGAGCAGTGTGCACTGTTCTCGCAAAGCAGAGCTTGTTCAGCTTGCCAGCTTCTAACATGGAAAGAGAGCAAGCAGACAGCAGCCCACATGCTCTGCTTGTTATAAACATGGAAAACAGACACCCTAGCATCAGAATCTCAGAAATCACAGGGAGAAGTAGAGAAATGCTGCAGGAGCATGTTTTCTTGCTAGGACCAACGAAAAACACAAATGGGCTGTGCGCAGTGCAAACAGATGAACAGAAGCATACACAGTGAGAGCTGTGTGCATGGTTCTTGCAGAGCAGAGCTTGTTCTACTTGACAGCTTCTAACATGGAAACACAGCAAGCAGACAGCAGCCCACATGCTCTGCTTGCGGCAAACATGGAAAACAGACGCCCCAGCATCATAATCACAAAAATCAATGAGAGGAGCAGAGAAATGCTGTGGGGGCATTTTTTCTTGCTAGGACAAATGAAAACCTTACTTGGGCTGTGCACAGTGCAAACGGATGAACAGAAGCATACACAGTGAGAGCTGTGTGCACTGTTCTCGCACAGCAGAGCTTGTTCGACTTGACAGCTTCTAACATGGAAACAGAGCAAGCAGACAGCAATCCACATGCTCTGCTTGCTGCAAATGTGGAAAACAGACACCCCAGCATCAGAATCTCAGAAATCACTGAGAGAAGCAGAGAAATGCTGCAGGAGCATGTTTTCTTGCTTGAAAAAGCGAAAAACTCACTTGGGCCGTGCACAGCGCAAACCAATGAACAGAAGCAAACACAGTGAGAGCTGTGTGTATGGTTCTCGCAAAGCAGAGCTTGTTCACCTTGACAGCTTCTAACATGGAAACACAGCAAGCAGACCTCAGCCTACATTCTCTGCGTGTTGCAAAGATGGAAAACAGACACCCTAGTATCAGAATCTCATAAATCACTGAGCAAAGCAGAGAAATGCTGCAGGACCATGCTTGCTTGCTTGAAAAAGTGAAAAACTTACTTGGGCTGTGCACAGTGCAAACAGATGAACAGAAGCATACACAGCGAGAGCAGTGTGCACTGTTCTCGCGAAGCAGAGCTTGTTCACCTTGACAGCTTCTAACATGGAAACACAGCAAGCAGACAGCAGCCCACATGCTCTGCTTGTTATAAACATGGAAAACAGACATCCTAGCATCAGAATCTCAGAAATCACTGAGAGAAGTAGAGAAATGCTGCAGGAGCATGTTTGCTTCCTAGGACAAATGAAAAACTCACATGGGCCATGCACAGTGCAAACGGATGAAAAGAAGCATACACAGCGAGAGCAGTGTGCACTGTTCTCGCAAAGCAGAGCTTGTTCAGCTTGCCAGCTTCTAACATGGAAAGAGAGCAAGCAGACAGCAGCCCACATGCTCTGCTTGTTATAAACATGGAAAACAGACACCCTAGCATCAGAATCTCAGAAATCACAGGGAGAAGTAGAGAAATGCTGCAGGAGCATGTTTTCTTGCTAGGACCAACGAAAAACACAAATGGGCTGTGCGCAGTGCAAACAGATGAACAGAAGCATACACAGTGAGAGCTGTGTGCATGGTTCTTGCAGAGCAGAGCTTGTTCTACTTGACAGCTTCTAACATGGAAACACAGCAAGCAGACAGCAGCCCACATGCTCTGCTTGCGGCAAACATGGAAAACAGACGCCCCAGCATCATAATAACAAAAATCAATGAGAGGAGCAGAGAAATGCTGTGGGGGCATTTTTTCTTGCTAGGACAAATGAAAACCTTACTTGGGCTGTGCACAGTGCAAACGGATGAACAGAAGCATACACAGTGAGAGCTGTGTGCACTGTTCTCGAACAGCAGAGCTTGTTCGACTTGACAGCTTCTAACATGGAAACAGAGCAAGCAGACAGCAATCCACATGCTCTGCTTGCTGCAAATGTGGAAAACAGACACCCCAGCATCAGAATCTCAGAAATCACTGAGAGAAGCAGAGAAATGCTGCAGGAGCATGTTTTCTTGCTTGAAAAAGTGAAAAACTCACTTGGGCCGTGCACAGCGCAAACCAATGAACAGAAGCAAACACAGTGAGAGCAGTGTGCACTGTTCTCGCGAAGCAGAGCTTGTTCACCTTGACAGCTTCTAACATGGAAACACAGCAAGCAGACAGCAGCCCACATGCTCTGCTTGTTATAAACATGGAAAACAGACATCCTAGCATCAGAATCTCAGAAATCACTGAGAGAAGTAGAGAAATGCTGCAGGAGCATGTTTGCTTCCTAGGACAAATGAAAAACTCACATGGGCCATGCACAGTGCAAACGGATGAAAAGAAGCATACACAGCGAGAGCAGTGTGCACTGTTCTCGCAAAGCAGAGCTTGTTCAGCTTGCCAGCTTCTAACATGGAAAGAGAGGAAGCAGACAGCAGCCCACATGCTCTGCTTGTTATAAACATGGAAAACAGACACCCTAGCATCAGAATCTCAGAAATCACAGGGAGAAGTAGAGAAATGCTGCAGGAGCATGTTTTCTTGCTAGGACCAACGAAAAACACAAATGGGCTGTGCGCAGTGCAAACAGATGAACAGAAGCATACACAGTGAGAGCTGTGTGCATGGTTCTTGCAGAGCAGAGCTTGTTCTACTTGACAGCTTCTAACATGGAAACACAGCAAGCAGACAGCAGCCCACATGCTCTGCTTGCGGCAAACATGGAAAACAGACGCCCCAGCATCATAATCACAAAAATCAATGAGAGGAGCAGAGAAATGCTGCGGGGGCATGTTTTCTTGCTAGGACAAATGAAAACCTTACTTGGGCTGTGCACAGTGCAAACGGATGAACAGAAGCATACACAGTGAGAGCTGTGTGCACTGTTCTCGCACAGCAGAGCTTGTTCGACTTGACAGCTTCTAACATGGAAACAGAGCAAGCAGACAGCAATCCACATGCTCTGCTTGCTGCAAATGTGGAAAACAGACACCCCAGCATCAGAATCTCAGAAATCACTGAGAGAAGCAGAGAAATGCTGCAGGAGCATGTTTTCTTGCTTGAAAAAGTGAAAAACTCACTTGGGCCGTGCACAGCGCAAACCAATGAACAGAAGCAAACACAGTGAGAGCTGTGTGTATGGTTCTCGCAAAGCAGAGCTTGTTCACCTTGACAGCTTCTAACATGGAAACACAGCAAGCAGACCTCAGCCTACATTCTCTGCGTGTTGCAAAGATGGAAAACAGACACCCTAGTATCAGAATCTCAGAAATCACTGAGCAAAGCAGAGAAATGCTGCAGGACCATGCTTGCTTGCTTGAAAAAGTGAAAAACTTACTTGGGCTGTGCACAGTGCAAACAGATGAACAGAAGCATACACAGCGAGAGCAGTGTGCACTGTTCTCGCGAAGCAGAGCTTGTTCACCTTGACAGCTTCTAACATGGAAACACAGCAAGCAGACAGCAGCCCACATGCTCTGCTTGTTATAAACATGGAAAACAGACATCCTAGCATCAGAATCTCAGAAATCACTGAGAGAAGTAGAGAAATGCTGCAGGAGCATGTTTGCTTCCTAGGACAAATGAAAAACTCACATGGGCCATGCACAGTGCAAACGGATGAAAAGAAACATACACAGCGAGAGCAGTGTGCACTGTTCTCGCAAAGCAGAGCTTGTTCAGCTTGCCAGCTTCTAACATGGAAAGAGAGCAAGCAGACAGCAGCCCACATGCTCTGCTTGTTATAAACATGGAAAACAGACACCCTAGCATCAGAATCTCAGAAATCACAGAGAGAAGTAGAGAAATGCTGCAGAAGCATGTTTTCTTGCTAGGACCAACGAAAAACACAAATGGGCTGTGCGCAGTGCAAACAGATGAACAGAAGCATACACAGTGAGAGCTGTGTGCACTGTTCTCGCACAGCAGAGCTTGTTCGACTTGACAGCTTCTAACATGGAAACAGAGCAAGCAGACAGCAATCCACATGCTCTGCTTGCTGCAAATGTGGAAAACAGACGCCCCAGCATCAGAATCTCAGAAATCACTGAGAGAAGCAGAGAAATGCTGCGGGGGCATGTTTTCTTGCTTGAAAAAGTGAAAAACTCACTTGGGCCGTGCACAGCGCAAACCAATGAACAGAAGCAAACACAGTGAGAGCTGTGTGTATGGTTCTCGCAAAGCAGAGCTTGTTCACCTTGACAGCTTCTAACATGGAAACACAGCAAGCAGACCTCAGCCTACATTCTCTGCGTGTTGCAAAGATGGAAAACAGACACCCTAGTATCAGAATCTCAGAAATCACTGAGCGAAGCAGAGAAATGCTGCAGGACCATGCTTGCTTGCTTGAAAAAGTGAAAAACTTACTTGGGCTGTGCACAGTGCAAACAGATGAACAGAAGCATACACAGCGAGAGCAGTGTGCACTGTTCTCGCGAAGCAGAGCTTGTTCACCTTGACAGCTTCTAACATGGAAACACAGCAAGCAGACAGCAGCCCACATGCTCTGCTTGTTATAAACATGGAAAACAGACATCCTAGCATCAGAATCTCAGAAATCACTGAGAGAAGTAGAGAAATGCTGCAGGAGCATGTTTGCTTCCTAGGACAAATGAAAAACTCACATGGGCCATGCACAGTGCAAACGGATGAAAAGAAGCATACACAGCGAGAGCAGTGTGCACTGTTCTCGCAAAGCAGAGCTTGTTCAGCTTGCCAGCTTCTAACATGGAAAGAGAGCAAGCAGACAGCAGCCCACATGCTCTGCTTGTTATAAACATGGAAAACAGACACCCTAGCATCAGAATCTCAGAAATCACAGAGAGAAGTAGAGAAATGCTGCAGGAGCATGTTTTCTTGCTAGGACCAACGAAAAACACAAATGGGCTGTGCGCAGTGCAAACAGATGAACAGAAGCATACACAGTGAGAGCTGTGTGCATGGTTCTCGCAGAGCAGAGCTTGTTCTACTTGACAGCTTCTGACATGGAAAGAGAGCAAGCAGACAGGACACCACATGCTGTGCTTGCTGCAAACATGGAAAACAGACGCCCCAGCATCAGAATCTCAGAAATCACAGAGAGAAGTAGAGAAATGCTGCAGGAGCATGTTTTCTTGCTAGGACCAACGAAAAACACAAATGGGCTGTGCGCAGTGCAAACAGATGAACAGAAGCATACACAGAGAGAGCTGTGTGCATGGTTCTTGCAGAGCAGAGCTTGTTCTACTTGACAGCTTCTAACATGGAAACACAGCAAGCAGACAGCAGCCCACATGCTCTGCTTGCGGCAAACATGGAAAACAGACGCCCCAGCATCATAATCACAAAAATCAATGAGAGGAGAAGAGAAATGCTGCGGGGGCATGTTTTCTTGCTAGGACAAATGAAAACCTTACTTGGGCTGTGCACAGTGCAAACGGATGAACAGAAGCAATCACAGTGAGAGCTGTGTGCACTGTTCTCGCACAGCAGAGCTTGTTCGACTTGACAGCTTCTAACATGGAAACAGAGCAAGCAGACAGCAATCCACATGCTCTGCTTGCTGCAAATGTGGAAAACAGACACCCCAGCATCAGAATCTCAGAAATCACTGAGAGAAGCAGAGAAATGCTGCAGGAGCATGTTTTCTTGCTTGAAAAAGTGAAAAACTCACTTGGGCCGTGCACAGCGCAAACCAATGAACAGAAGCAAACACAGTGAGAGCTGTGTGTATGGTTCTCGCAAAGCAGAGCTTGTTCACCTTGACAGCTTCTAACATGGAAACACAGCAAGCAGACCTCAGCCTACATTCTCTGCGTGTTGCAAAGATGGAAAACAGACACCCTAGTATCAGAATCTCAGAAATCACTGAGCAAAGCAGAGAAATGCTGCAGGACCATGCTTGCTTGCTTGAAAAAGTGAAAAACTTACTTGGGCTGTGCACAGTGCAAACAGATGAACAGAAGCATACACAGCGAGAGCAGTGTGCACTGTTCTCGCGAAGCAGAGCTTGTTCACCTTGACAGCTTCTAACATGGAAACACAGCAAGCAGACAGCAGCCCACATGCTCTGCTTGTTATAAACATGGAAAACAGACATCCTAGCATCAGAATCTCAGAAATCACTGAGAGAAGTAGAGAAATGCTGCAGGAGCATGTTTGCTTCCTAGGACAAATGAAAAACTCACATGGGCCATGCACAGTGCAAACGGATGAAAAGAAACATACACAGCGAGAGCAGTGTGCACTGTTCTCGCAAAGCAGAGCTTGTTCAGCTTGCCAGCTTCTAACATGGAAAGAGAGCAAGCAGACAGCAGCCCACATGCTCTGCTTGTTATAAACATGGAAAACAGACACCCTAGCATCAGAATCTCAGAAATCACAGAGAGAAGTAGAGAAATGCTGCAGAAGCATGTTTTCTTGCTAGGACCAACGAAAAACACAAATGGGCTGTGCGCAGTGCAAACAGATGAACAGAAGCATAAACAGTGAGAGCTGTGTGCATGGTTCTCGCAGAGCAGAGCTTGTTCTACTTGACAGCTTCTGACATGGAAAGAGAGCAAGCAGACAGGACACCACATGCTGTGCTTGCTGCAAACATGGAAAACAGACGCCCCAGCATCAGAATCTCAGAAATCACTGAGAGAAGCAGAGAAATGCTGCGGGGGCATGTTTTCTTGCTAGGACAAATGAAAACCTTACTTGGGCTGTGCACAGTGCAAACGGGTGAACAGAAGCATACACAGTGAGAGCTGTATGCACTGTTCTCGCACAGCAGAGCTTGTTCGACTTGACAGCTTCTAACATGGAAACAGAGCAAGCAGACAGCAATCCACATGCTCTGCTTGCTGCAAATGTGGAAAACAGACACCCCAGCATCAGAATCTCAGAAATCACTGAGAGAAGCAGAGAAATGCTGCAGGAGCATGTTTGCTTGCTTGAAAAAGTGAAAAACTCACTTGGGCCGTGCACAGCGCAAACCAATGAACAGAAGCAAACACAGTGAGAGCTGTGTGTATGGTTCTCGCAAAGCAGAGCTTGTTCACCTTGACAGCTTCTAACATGGAAACACAGCAAGCAGACCTCAGCCTACATTCTCTGCGTGTTGCAAAGATGGAAAACAGACACCCTAGTATCAGAATCTCAGAAATCACTGAGCAAAGCAGAGAAATGCTGCAGGACCATGCTTGCTTGCTTGAAAAAGTGAAAAACTTACTTGGGCTGTGCACAGTGCAAACAGATGAACAGAAGCATACACAGCGAGAGCAGTGTGCACTGTTCTCGCAAAGCAGAGCTTGTTCACCTTGACAGCTTCTAACATGGAAAGAGAGCAAGCAGACAGCAGCCCACATGCTCTGCTTGTTATAAACATGGAAAACAGACACCCTAGCATCAGAATCTCAGAAATCACAGAGAGAAGTAGAGAAATGCTGCAGAAGCATGTTTTCTTGCTAGGACCAACGAAAAACACAAATGGGCTGTGCGCAGTGCAAACAGATGAACAGAAGCATAAACAGTGAGAGCTGTGTGCATGGTTCTCGCAGAGCAGAGCTTGTTCTACTTGACAGCTTCTGACATGGAAAGAGAGCAAGCAGACAGGACACCACATGCTGTGCTTGCTGCAAACATGGAAAACAGACGCCCCAGCATCAGAATCTCAGAAATCACTGAGAGAAGCAGAGAAATGCTGCGGGGGCATGTTTTCTTGCTAGGACAAATGAAAACCTTACTTGGGCTGTGCACAGTGCAAACGGGTGAACAGAAGCATACACAGTGAGAGCTGTATGCACTGTTCTCGCACAGCAGAGCTTGTTCGACTTGACAGCTTCTAACATGGAAACAGAGCAAGCAGACAGCAATCCACATGCTCTGCTTGCTGCAAATGTGGAAAACAGACACCCCAGCATCAGAATCTCAGAAATCACTGAGCGAAGCAGAGAAATGCTGCAGGACCATGCTTGCTTGCTTGAAAAAGTGAAAAACTTACTTGGGCTGTGCACAGTGCAAACAGATGAACAGAAGCATACACAGCGAGAGCAGTGTGCACTGTTCTCGCGAAGCAGAGCTTGTTCACCTTGACAGCTTCTAACATGGAAACACAGCAAGCAGACAGCAGCCCACATGCTCTGCTTGTTATAAACATGGAAAACAGACATCCTAGCATCAGAATCTCAGAAATCACTGAGAGAAGTAGAGAAATGCTGCAGGAGCATGTTTGCTTCCTAGGACAAATGAAAAACTCACATGGGCCATGCACAGTGCAAACGGATGAAAAGAAGCATACACAGCGAGAGCAGTGTGCACTGTTCTCGCAAAGCAGAGCTTGTTCAGCTTGCCAGCTTCTAACATGGAAACAGAGCAAGCAGACAGCAGCCCACATGCTCTGCTTGTTATAAACATGGAAAACAGACACCCTAGCATCAGAATCTCAGAAATCACAGGGAGAAGTAGAGAAATGCTGCAGGAGCATGTTTTCTTGCTAGGACCAACGAAAAACACAAATGGGCTGTGCGCAGTGCAAACAGATGAACAGAAGCATACACAGTGAGAGCTGTGTGCATGGTTCTTGCAGAGCAGAGCTTGTTCTACTTGACAGCTTCTAACATGGAAACACAGCAAGCAGACAGCAGCCCACATGCTCTGCTTGCGGCAAACATGGAAAACAGACGCCCCAGCATCATAATCACAAAAATCAATGAGAGGAGCAGAGAAATGCTGTGGGGGCATTTTTTCTTGCTAGGACAAATGAAAACCTTACTTGGGCTGTGCACAGTGCAAACGGATGAACAGAAGCATACACAGTGAGAGCTGTGTGCACTGTTCTCGCACAGCAGAGCTTGTTCGACTTGACAGCTTCTAACATGGAAACAGAGCAAGCAGACAGCAATCCACATGCTCTGCTTGCTGCAAATGTGGAAAACAGACACCCCAGCATCAGAATCTCAGAAATCACTGAGAGAAGCAGAGAAATGCTGCAGGAGCATGTTTTCTTGCTTGAAAAAGCGAAAAACTCACTTGGGCCGTGCACAGCGCAAACCAATGAACAGAAGCAAACACAGTGAGAGCTGTGTGTATGGTTCTCGCAAAGCAGAGCTTGTTCACCTTGACAGCTTCTAACATGGAAACACAGCAAGCAGACCTCAGCCTACATTCTCTGCGTGTTGCAAAGATGGAAAACAGACACCCTAGTATCAGAATCTCATAAATCACTGAGCAAAGCAGAGAAATGCTGCAGGACCATGCTTGCTTGCTTGAAAAAGTGAAAAACTTACTTGGGCTGTGCACAGTGCAAACAGATGAACAGAAGCATACACAGCGAGAGCAGTGTGCACTGTTCTCGCGAAGCAGAGCTTGTTCACCTTGACAGCTTCTAACATGGAAACACAGCAAGCAGACAGCAGCCCACATGCTCTGCTTGTTATAAACATGGAAAACAGACATCCTAGCATCAGAATCTCAGAAATCACTGAGAGAAGTAGAGAAATGCTGCAGGAGCATGTTTGCTTCCTAGGACAAATGAAAAACTCACATGGGCCATGCACAGTGCAAACGGATGAAAAGAAGCATACACAGCGAGAGCAGTGTGCACTGTTCTCGCAAAGCAGAGCTTGTTCAGCTTGCCAGCTTCTAACATGGAAAGAGAGCAAGCAGACAGCAGCCCACATGCTCTGCTTGTTATAAACATGGAAAACAGACACCCTAGCATCAGAATCTCAGAAATCACAGGGAGAAGTAGAGAAATGCTGCAGGAGCATGTTTTCTTGCTAGGACCAACGAAAAACACAAATGGGCTGTGCGCAGTGCAAACAGATGAACAGAAGCATACACAGTGAGAGCTGTGTGCATGGTTCTTGCAGAGCAGAGCTTGTTCTACTTGACAGCTTCTAACATGGAAACACAGCAAGCAGACAGCAGCCCACATGCTCTGCTTGCGGCAAACATGGAAAACAGACGCCCCAGCATCATAATAACAAAAATCAATGAGAGGAGCAGAGAAATGCTGTGGGGCCATTTTTTCTTGCTAGGACAAATGAAAACCTTACTTGGGCTGTGCACAGTGCAAACGGATGAACAGAAGCATACACAGTGAGAGCTGTGTGCACTGTTCTCGAACAGCAGAGCTTGTTCGACTTGACAGCTTCTAACATGGAAACAGAGCAAGCAGACAGCAATCCACATGCTCTGCTTGCTGCAAATGTGGAAAACAGACACCCCAGCATCAGAATCTCAGAAATCACTGAGAGAAGCAGAGAAATGCTGCAGGAGCATGTTTTCTTGCTTGAAAAAGTGAAAAACTCACTTGGGCCGTGCACAGCGCAAACCAATGAACAGAAGCAAACACAGTGAGAGCTGTGTGTATGGTTCTCGCAAAGCAGAGCTTGTTCACCTTGACAGCTTCTAACATGGAAACACAGCAAGCAGACCTCAGCCTACATTCTCTGCGTGTTGCAAAGATGGAAAACAGACACCCTAGTATCAGAATCTCAGAAATCACTGAGCAAAGCAGAGAAATGCTGCAGGACCATGCTTGCTTGCTTGAAAAAGTGAAAAACTTACTTGGGCTGTGCACAGTGCAAACAGATGAACAGAAGCATACACAGCGAGAGCAGTGTGCACTGTTCTCGCAAAGCAGAGCTTGTTCACCTTGACAGCTTCTAACATGGAAACACAGCAAGCAGACAGCAGCCCACATGCTCTGCTTGTTATAAACATGGAAAACAGACACCCTAGCATCAGAATCTCAGAAATCACAGAGAGAAGTAGAGAAATGCTGCAGAAGCATGTTTTCTTGCTAGGACCAACGAAAAACACAAATGGGCTGTGCGCAGTGCAAACAGATGAACAGAAGCATACACAGTGAGAGCTGTGTGCATGGTTCTCGCACAGCTGAGCTTGTTCTACTTGACAGCTTCTGACATGGAAAGAGAGCAGGCAGACAGGAAACCACATGCTGTGCTTGCTGCAAACATGGAAAACAGACGCCCCAGCATCAGAATCTCAGAAATCACTGAGAGAAGCAGAGAAATGCTGCGGGGGCATGTTTTCTTCCTAGGACAAATGAAAACCTTACTTGGGCTGTGCACAGTGCAAACGGATGAACAGAAGCATACACAGTGAGAGCTGTATGCACTGTTCTCGCACAGCAGAGCTTGTTCGACTTGACAGCTTCTAACATGGAAACAGAGCAAGCAGACAGCAATCCACATGCTCTGCTTGCTGCAAATGTGGAAAACAGACACCCCAGCATCAGAATCTCAGAAATCACTGGGCGAAGCAGAGAAATGCTGCAGGACCATGCTTGCTTGCTTGAAAAAGTGAAAAACTTACTTGGGCTGTGCACAGTGCAAACAGATGAACAGAAGCATACACAGCGAGAGCCGTGTGCACTGTTCTCGCGAAGCAGAGCTTGTTCACCTTGACAGCTTCTAACATGGAAACACAGCAAGCAGACAGCAGCCCACATGCTCTGCTTGCTGCAAACATGGAAAACAGACACCCTAGCATCAGAATCTCAGAAATCACTGAGAGAAGTAGAGAAATGCTGCAGGAGCATGTTTGCTTCCTAGGACAAATGAAAAACTCACATGGGCCATGCACAGTGCAAACGGATGAAAAGAAGCATACACAGCGAGAACAGTGTGCACTGTTCTCGCAAAGCAGAGCTTGTTCAGCTTGCCAGCTTCTAACATGGAAAGAGAGCAAGCAGACAGCAGCCCACATGCTCTGCTTGTTATAAACATGGAAAACAGACACCCTAGCATCAGAATCTCAGAAATCACAGGGAGAAGTAGAGAAATGCTGCAGAAGCATGTTTTCTTGCTAGGACCAACGAAAAACACAAATGGGCTGTGCGCAGTGCAAACAGATGAACAGAAGCATACACAGTGAGAGCTGTGTGCATGGTTCTTGCAGAGCAGAGCTTGTTCTACTTGACAGCTTCTAACATGGAAACACAGCAAGCAGACAGCAGCCCACATGCTCTGCTTGCGGCAAACATGGAAAACAGTCGCCCCAGCATCATAATCACAAAAATCAATGAGAGGAGCAGAGAAATGCTGCGGGGGCATTTTTTCTTGCTAGGACAAATGAAAACCTTACTTGGGCTGTGCACAGTGCAAACGGATGAACAGAAGCATACACAGTGAGAGCTGTGTGCACTGTTCTCGCACAGCAGAGCTTGTTCGACTTGACAGCTTCTAACATGGAAACAGAGGAAGCAGACAGCAATCCACATGCTCTGCTTGCTGCAAATGTGGAAAACAGACACCCCAGCATCAGAATCTCAGAAATCACTGAGAGAAGCAGAGAAATGCTGCAGGAGCATGTTTTCTTGCTTGAAAAAGTGAAAAACTCACTTGGGCCGTGCACAGCGCAAACCAATGAACAGAAGCAAACACAGTGAGAGCTGTGTGTATGGTTCTCGCAAAGCAGAGCTTGTTCACCTTGACAGCTTCTAACATGGAAACACAGCAAGCAGACCTCAGCCTACATTCTCTGCGTGTTGCAAAGATGGAAAACAGACACCCTAGTATCAGAATCTCAGAAATCACTGAGCAAAGCAGAGAAATGCTGCAGGACCATGCTTGCTTGCTTGAAAAAGTGAAAAACTTACTTGGGCTGTGCACAGTGCAAACAGATGAACAGAAGCATACACAGCGAGAGCAGTGTGCACTGTTCTCGCGAAGCAGAGCTTGTTCACCTTGACAGCTTCTAACATGGAAACACAGCAAGCAGACAGCAGCCCACATGCTCTGCTTGTTATAAACATGGAAAACAGACATCCTAGCATCAGAATCTCAGAAATCACTGAGAGAAGTAGAGAAATGCTGCAGGAGCATGTTTGCTTCCTAGGACAAATGAAAAACTCACATGGGCCATGCACAGTGCAAACGGATGAAAAGAAGCATACACAGCGAGAGCAGTGTGCACTGTTCTCGCAAAGCAGAGCTTGTTCAGCTTGCCAGCTTCTTACATGGAAAGAGAGCAAGCAGACAGCAGCCCACATGCTCTGCTTGTTATAAACATGGAAAACAGACACCCTAGCATCAGAATCTCAGAAATCACAGAGAGAAGTAGAGAAATGCTGCAGGAGCATGTTTTCTTGCTAGGACCAACGAAAAACACAAATGGGGTGTGCGCAGTGCAAACAGATGAACAGAAGCATACACAGTGAGAGCTGTGTGCACTGTTCTCGCACAGCAGAGCTTGTTCGACTTGACAGCTTCTAACATGGAAACAGAGCAAGCAGACAGCAATCCACATGCTCTGCTTGCTGCAAATGTGGAAAACAGACACCCCAGCATCAGAATCTCAGAAATCACTGAGAGAAGCAGAGAAATGCTGCAGGAGCATGTTTTCTTGCTTGAAAAAGTGAAAAACTCACTTGGGCCGTGCACAGCGCAAACCAATGAACAGAAGCAAACACAGTGAGAGCTGTGTGTATGGTTCTCGCAAAGCAGAGCTTGTTCACCTTGACAGCTTCTAACATGGAAACACAGCAAGCAGACCTCAGCCTACATTCTCTGCGTGTTGCAAAGATGGAAAACAGACACCCTAGTATCAGAATCTCAGAAATCACTGAGCAAAGCAGAGAAATGCTGCAGGACCATGCTTGCTTGCTTGAAAAAGTGAAAAACTTACTTGGGCTGTGCACAGTGCAAACAGATGAACAGAAGCATACACAGCGAGAGCAGTGTGCACTGTTCTCGCGAAGCAGAGCTTGTTCACCTTGACAGCTTCTAACATGGAAACACAGCAAGCAGACAGCAGCCCACATGCTCTGCTTGTTATAAACATGGAAAACAGACATCCTAGCATCAGAATCTCAGAAATCACTGAGAGAAGTAGAGAAATGCTGCAGGAGCATGTTTGCTTCCTAGGACAAATGAAAAACTCACATGGGCCATGCACAGTGCAAACGGATGAAAAGAAACATACACAGCGAGAGCAGTGTGCACTGTTCTCGCAAAGCAGAGCTTGTTCAGCTTGCCAGCTTCTAACATGGAAAGAGAGCAAGCAGACAGCAGCCCACATGCTCTGCTTGTTATAAACATGGAAAACAGACACCCTAGCATCAGAATCTCAGAAATCACAGAGAGAAGTAGAGAAATGCTGCAGGAGCATGTTTTCTTGCTAGGACCAACGAAAAACACAAATGGGCGGTGCGCAGTGCAAACAGATGAACAGAAGCATACACAGTGAGAGCTGTGTACTGTTCTCGCACAGCAGAGCTTGTTCGACTTGACAGCTTCTAACATGGAAACAGAGCAAGCAGACAGCAATCCACATGCTCTGCTTGCTGCAAATGTGGAAAACAGACACCCCAGCATCAGAATCTCAGAAATCACTGAGAGAAGCAGAGAAATGCTGCAGGAGCATGTTTTCTTGCTTGAAAAAGTGAAAAACTCACTTGGGCCGTGCACAGCGCAAACCAATGAACAGAAGCAAACACAGTGAGAGCTGTGTGTATGGTTCTCGCAAAGCAGAGCTTGTTCACCTTGACAGCTTCTAACATGGAAACACAGCAAGCAGACCTCAGCCTACATTCTCTGCGTGTTGCAAAGATGGAAAACAGACACCCTAGTATCAGAATCTCAGAAATCACTGAGCAAAGCAGAGAAATGCTGCAGGACCATGCTTGCTTGCTTGAAAAAGTGAAAAACTTACTTGGGCTGTGCACAGTGCAAACAGATGAACAGAAGCATACATAGCGAGAGCAGTGTGCACTGTTCTCGCGAAGCAGAGCTTGTTCACCTTGACAGCTTCTAACATGGAAACACAGCAAGCAGACAGCAGCCCACATGCTCTGCTTGTTATAAACATGGAAAACAGACATCCTAGCATCAGAATCTCAGAAATCACTGAGAGAAGTAGAGAAATGCTGCAGGAGCATGTTTGCTTCCTAGGACAAATGAAAAACTCACATGGGCCATGCACAGTGCAAACGGATGAAAAGAAACATACACAGCGAGAGCAGTGTGCACTGTTCTCGCAAAGCAGAGCTTGTTCAGCTTGCCAGCTTCTAACATGGAAAGAGAGCAAGCAGACAGCAGCCCACATGCTCTGCTTGTTATAAACATGGAAAACAGACACCCTAGCATCAGAATCTCAGAAATCACAGAGAGAAGTAAAGAAATGCTGCAGAAGCATGTTTTCTTGCTAGGACCAACGAAAAACACAAATGGGCTGTGCGCAGTGCAAACAGATGAACAGAAGCATACACAGTGAGAGCTGTGTGCATGGTTCTCGCAGAGCAGAGCTTGTTCTACTTGACAGCTTCTGACATGGAAAGAGAGCAAGCAGACAGGACAGCACATGCTGTGCTTGCTGCAAACATGGAAAACAGACGCCCCAGCATCAGAATCTCAGAAATCACTGAGAGAAGCAGAGAAATGCTGCGGGGGCATGTTTTCTTGCTAGGACAAATGAAAACCTTACTTGGGCTGTGCACAGTGCAAACGGGTGAACAGAAGCATACACAGTGAGAGCTGTATGCACTGTTCTCGCACAGCAGAGCTTGTTCGACTTGACAGCTTCTAACATGGAAACAGAGCAAGCAGACAGCAATCCACATGCTCTGCTTGCTGCAAATGTGGAAAACAGACACCCCAGCATCAGAATCTCAGAAATCACTGAGCGAAGCAGAGAAATGCTGCAGGACCATGCTTGCTTGCTTGAAAAAGTGAAAAACTCACATGGGCCATGCACAGTGCAAACGGATGAAAAGAAGCATACACAGCGAGAGCAGTGTGCACTGTTCTCGCAAAGCAGAGCTTGTTCAGCTTGCCAGCTTCTAACATGGAAAGAGAGCAAGCAGACAGCAGCCCACATGCTCTGCTTGCTGCAAACCTGGAAAACAGACACCCTAGCATCAGAATCTCAGAAATCACTGAGCAAAGCAGAGAAATGCTGCAGGACCATGCTTGCTTGCTTGAAAAAGTGAAAAACTTACTTGGGCTGTGCACAGTGCAAACAGATGAACAGAAGCATACACAGCGAGAGCAGTGTGCACTGTTCTCGCGAAGCAGAGCTTGTTCACCTTGACAGCTTCTAACATGGAAACACAGCAAGCAGACAGCAGCCCACATGCTCTGCTTGTTATAAACATGGAAAACAGACACCCTAGCATCAGAATCTCAGAAATCACAGAGAGAAGTAGAGAAATGCTGCAGAAGCATGTTTTCTTGCTAGGACCAACGAAAAACACAAATGGGCTGTGCGCAGTGCAAACAGATGAACAGAAGCATACACAGTGAGAGCTGTGTGCATGGTTCTCGCACAGCAGAGCTTGTTCTACTTGACAGCTTCTGACATGGAAAGAGAGCAGGCAGACAGGAAACCACATGCTGTGCTTGCTGCAAACATGGAAAACAGACGCCCCAGCATCAGAATCTCAGAAATCACTGAGAGAAGCAGAGAAATGCTGCGGGGGCATGTTTTCTTCCTAGGACAAATGAAAACCTTACTTGGGCTGTGCACAGTGCAAACGGATGAACAGAAGCATACACAGTGAGAGCTGTATGCACTGTTCTCGCACAGCAGAGCTTGTTCGACTTGACAGCTTCTAACATGGAAACAGAGCAAGCAGACAGCAATCCACATGCTCTGCTTGCTGCAAATGTGGAAAACAGACACCCCAGCATCAGAATCTCAGAAATCACTGGGCGAAGCAGAGAAATGCTGCAGGACCATGCTTGCTTGCTTGAAAAAGTGAAAAACTTACTTGGGCTGTGCACAGTGCAAACAGATGAACAGAAGCATACACAGCGAGAGCCGTGTGCACTGTTCTCGCGAAGCAGAGCTTGTTCACCTTGACAGCTTCTAACATGGAAACACAGCAAGCAGACAGCAGCCCACATGCTCTGCTTGCTGCAAACATGGAAAACAGACACCCTAGCATCAGAATCTCAGAAATCACTGAGAGAAGTAGAGAAATGCTGCAGGAGCATGTTTGCTTCCTAGGACAAATGAAAAACTCACATGGGCCATGCACAGTGCAAACGGATGAAAAGAAGCATACACAGCGAGAGCAGTGTGCACTGTTCTCGCAAAGCAGAGCTTGTTCAGCTTGCCAGCTTCTAACATGGAAAGAGAGCAAGCAGACGGCAGCCCACATGCTCTGCTTGTTATAAACATGGAAAACAGACACCCTAGCATCAGAATCTCAGAAATCACAGAGAGAAGCCGAGAAATGCTGCAGGAGCATGTTTTCTTGCTTGAAAAAGTGAAAAACTCACTTGGACCGTGCACAGCGCAAACAGATGAACAGAAGCATACACAGTGAGAGCTGTGTGCATGGTTCTCGCAAAGCAGAGCTTGTTCTACTTGACAGCTTCTAACATGGAAACACAGCAAGAAGACCTCAGCCTGCATTCTCTGCGTGTTGCAAAGATGGAAAACAGACACCCTAGTATCAGAATCTCAGAAATCACTGAGCGAAGCAGAGAAATGCTGCAGGACCATGCTTGCTTGCTTGAAAAAGTGAAAAACTTACTTGGGCTGTGCACAGTGCAAACAGATGAACAGAAGCATACATAGCGAGAGCCGTGTGCACTGTTCTCGCGAAGCAGAGCTTGTTCACCTTGACAGCTTCTAACATGGAAACACAGCAAGCAGACAGCAGCCCACATGCTCTGCTTGCTGCAAACATGGAAAACAGACACCCTAGCATCAGAATCTCAGAAATCACTGAGAGAAGTAGAGAAATGCTGCAGGAGCATGTTTGCTTCCTAGGACAAATGAAAAACTCACATGGGCCATGCACAGTGCAAACGGATGAAAAGAAGCATACACAGCGAGAGCAGTGTGCACTGTTCTCGCAAAGCAGAGCTTGTTCAGCTTGCCAGCTTCTAACATGGAAACACAGCAAGCAGACAGCAGCCCACATGCTCTGCTTGTTATAAACATGGAAAACAGACACCCTAGCATCAGAATCTCAGAAATCACAGAGAGAAGTAGAGAAATGCGGCAGGAGCATGTTTTCTTGCTAGGACCAACGAAAAACACAAATGGGCTGTGCGCAGTGCAAACAGATGAACAGAAGCATACACAGTGAGAGCTGTGTGCATGGTTCTCGCAGAGCAGAGCTTGTTCTACTTGACAGCTTCTAACATGGAAACACAGCAAGCAGACAGCAGCCCACATGCTCTGCTTGCGGCAAACATGGAAAACAGTCGCCCCAGCATCATAATCACAAAAATCAATGAGAGGAGCAGAGAAATGCTGCGGGGGCATGTTTTCTTGCTAGGACAAATGAAAACCTTACTTGGGCTGTGCACAGTGCAAACTGATGAACAGAAGCATACACAGTGAGAGCTGTGTGCACTGTTCTCGCACAGCAGAGCTTGTTCGACTTGACAGCTTCTAACATGGAAACAGAGCAAGCAGACAGCAATCCACATGCTCTGCTTGCTGCAAATGTGGAAAACAGACACCCCAGCATCAGAATCTCAGAAATCACTGAGAGAAGCCGAGAAATGCTGCAGGAGCATGTTTTCTTGCTTGAAAAAGTGAAAAACTCACTTGGGCCGTGCACAGCGCAAACCAATGAACAGAAGCAAACACAGTGAGAGCTGTGTGTATGGTTCTCGCAAAGCAGAGCTTGTTCACCTTGACAGCTTCTAACATGGAAACACAGCAAGCAGACCTCAGCCTACATTCTCTGCGTGTTGCAAAGATGGAAAACAGACACCCTAGTATCAGAATCTCAGAAATCACTGAGCGAAGCAGAGAAATGCTGCAGGACCATGCTTGCTTGCTTGAAAAAGTGAAAAACTTACTTGGGCTGTGCACAGTGCAAACAAATGAACAGAAGCATACATAGCGAGAGCAGTGTGCACTGTTCTCGCGAAGCAGAGCTTGTTCACCTTGACAGCTTCTAACATGGAAACACAGCAAGCAGACAGCAGCCCACATGCTCTGCTTGCTGCAAACATGGAAAACAGACACCCTAGCATCAGAATCTCAGAAATCACGGAGAGAAGTAGAGAAATGCTGCAGGAGCATGTTTGCTTCCTAGGACAAATGAAAAACTCACATGGGCCATGCACAGTGCAAACGGATGAAAAGAAGCATACACAGCGAGAGCAGTGTGCACTGTTCTCGCAAAGCAGAGCTTGTTCAGCTTGCCAGCTTCTAACATGGAAACAGAGCAAGCAGACAGCAGCCCACATGCTCTGCTTGTTATAAACATGGAAAACAGACACCCTAGCATCAGAATCTCAGAAATCACAGAGAGAAGTAGAGAAATGCTGCAGGAGCATGTTTTCTTGCTAGGACCAACGAAAAACACAAATGGGCTGTGCGCAGTGCAAACAGATGAACAGAAGCATACACAGTGAGAGCTGTGTGCATGGTTCTCGCAGAGCAGAGCTTGTTCTACTTGACAGCTTCTAACATGGAAACACAGCAAGCAGACAGCAGCCCACATGCCCTGCTTGCGGCAAACATGGAAAACAGTCGCCCCAGCATCATAATCACAAAAATCAATGAGAGGAGCAGAGAAATGCTGCGGGGGCATGTTTTCTTGCTAGGACAAATGAAAACCTTACTTGGGCTGTGCACAGTGCAAACGGATGAACAGAAGCATACACAGTGAGAGCTGTGTGCACTGTTCTCGCACAGCAGAGCTTGTTCGACTTGACAGCTTCTAACATGGAAACAGAGCAAGCAGACAGCAATCCACATGCTCTGCTTGCTGCAAATGTGGAAAACAGACACCCCAGCATCAGAATCTCAGAAATCACTGAGAGAAGCCGAGAAATGCTGCAGGAGCATGTTTTCTTGCTTGAAAAAGTGAAAAACTCACTTGGGCCGTGCACAGCGCAAACCAATGAACAGAAGCAAACACAGTGAGAGCTGTGTGTATGGTTCTGGCAAAGCAGAGCTTGTTCACCTTGACAGCTTCTAACATGGAAACACAGCAAGCAGACCTCAGCCTACATTCTCTGCGTGTTGCAAAGATGGAAAACAGACACCCTAGTATCAGAATCTCAGAAATCACTGAGCGAAGCAGAGAAATGCTGCAGGACCATGCTTGCTTGCTCGAAAAAGTGAAAAACTTACTTGGGCTGTGCACAGTGCAAAGAGATGAACAGAAGCATACACAGCGAGAGCTGTGTGCACTGTTCTCGCGAAGCAGAGCTTGTTCACCTTGACAGCTTCTAACATGGAAACACAGCAAGCAGACAGCAGCCCACATGCTCTGCTTGCTGCAAACATGGAAAACAGACACCCTAGCATCAGAATCCCAGAAATCACTGAGAGAAGTAGAGAAATGCTGCAGGAGCATGTTTGCTTCCTAGGACAAATGAAAAACTCACATGGGCCATGCACAGTGCAAACGGATGAAAAGAAGCATACACAGCGAGAGCAGTGTGCACTGTTCTCGCAAAGCAGAGCTTGTTCAGCTTGCCAGCTTCTAACATGGAAACAGAGCAAGCAGACAGCAGCCCACATGCTCTGCTTGTTATAAACATGGAAAACAGACACCCTAGCATCAGAATCTCAGAAATCACAGAGAGAAGTAGAGAAATGCTGCAGGAGCATGTTTTCTTGCTAGGACCAACGAAAAACACAAATGGGCTGTGCGCAGTGCAAACAGATGAACAGAAGCATACACAGTGAGAGCTGTGTGCATGGTTCTCGCAGAGCAGAGCTTGTTCTACTTGACAGCTTCTAACATGGAAACACAGCAAGCAGACAGCAGCCTACATGCTCTGCTTGCGGCAAACATGGAAAACAGACGCCCCAGCATCATAATCACAAAAATCAATGAGAGGAGCAGAGAAATGCTGCGGGGGCATGTTTTCTTGCTAGGACAAATGAAAACCTTACTTGGGCTGTGCACAGTGCAAACGGATGAACAGAAGCATACACAGTGAGAGCTGTGTGCACTGTTCTCGCACAGCAGAGCTTGTTCGACTTGACAGCTTCTAACATGGAAACAGAGCAAGCAGACAGCAATCCACATGCTCTGCTTGCTGCAAATGTGGAAAACAGACACCCCAGCATCAGAATCTCAGAAATCACAGAGAGAAGCAGAGAAATGCTGCAGGAGCATGTTTTCTTGCTTGAAAAAGTGAAAAACTCACTTGGGCCGTGCACAGCGCAAACCAATGAACAGAAGCAAACACAGTGAGAGCTGTGTGTATGGTTCTCGCAAAGCAGAGCTTGTTCACCTTGACAGCTTCTAACATGGAAACACAGCAAGCAGACCTCAGCCTACATTCTCTGCGTGTTGCAAAGATGGAAAACAGACACCCTAGTATCAGAATCTCAGAAATCACTGAGCGAAGCAGAGAAATGCTGCAGGACCATGCTTGCTTGCTTGAAAAAGTGAAAAACTTACTTGGGCTGTGCACAGTGCAAACAGATGAACAGAAGCATACATAGCGAGAGCAGTGTGCACTGTTCTCGCGAAGCAGAGCTTGTTCACCTTGACAGCTTCTAACATGGAAACACAGCAAGCAGACAGCAGCCCACATGCTCTGCTTGCTGCAAACATGGAAAACAGACACCCTAGCATCAGAATCTCAGAAATCACGGAGAGAAGTAGAGAAATGCTGCAGGAGCATGTTTGCTTCCTAGGACAAATGAAAAACTCACATGGGCCATGCACAGTGCAAACGGATGAAAAGAAGCATACACAGCGAGAGCAGTGTGCACTGTTCTCGCAAAGCAGAGCTTGTTCAGCTTGCCAGCTTCTAACATGGAAACAGAGCAAGCAGACAGCAGCCCACATGCTCTGCTTGTTATAAACATGGAAAACAGACACCCTAGCATCAGAATCTCAGAAATCACAGAGAGAAGTAGAGAAATGCTGCAGGAGCATGTTTTCTTGCTAGGACCAACGAAAAACACAAATGGGCTGTGCGCAGTGCAAACAGATGAACAGAAGCATACACAGTGAGAGCTGTGTGCATGGTTCTCGCAGAGCAGAGCTTGTTCTACTTGACAGCTTCTAACATGGAAACACAGCAAGCAGACAGCAGCCCACATGCTCTGCTTGCGGCAAACATGGAAAACAGTCGCCCCAGCATCATAATCACAAAAATCAATGAGAGGAGCAGAGAAATGCTGCGGGGGCATGTTTTCTTGCTAGGACAAATGAAAACCTTACTTGGGCTGTGCACAGTGCAAACGGATGAACAGAAGCATACACAGTGAGAGCTGTGTGCACTGTTCTCGCACAGCAGAGCTTGTTCGACTTGACAGCTTCTAACATGGAAACAGAGCAAGCAGACAGCAATCCACATGCTCTGCTTGCTGCAAATGTGGAAAACAGACACCCCAGCATCAGAATCTCAGAAATCACAGAGAGAAGCCGAGAAATGCTGCAGGAGCATGTTTTCTTGCTTGAAAAAGTGAAAAACTCACTTGGGCCGTGCACAGCGCAAACCAATGAACAGAAGCAAACACAGTGAGAGCTGTGTGTATGGTTCTGGCAAAGCAGAGCTTGTTCACCTTGACAGCTTCTAACATGGAAACACAGCAAGCAGACCTCAGCCTACATTCTCTGCGTGTTGCAAAGATGGAAAACAGACACCCTAGTATCAGAATCTCAGAAATCACTGAGCGAAGCAGAGAAATGCTGCAGGACCATGCTTTCTTGCTTGAAAAAGTGAAAAACTTACTTGGGCTGTGCACAGTGCAAACAGATGAACAGAAGCATACACAGCGAGAGCTGTGTGCACTGTTCTCGCGAAGCAGAGCTTGTTCACCTTGACAGCTTCTAACATGGAAACACAGCAAGCAGACAGCAGCCCACATGCTCTGCTTGCTGCAAACATGGAAAACAGACACCCTAGCATCAGAATCCCAGAAATCACTGAGAGAAGTAGAGAAATGCTGCAGGAGCATGTTTGCTTCCTAGGACAAATGAAAAACTCACATGGGCCATGCACAGTGCAAACGGATGAAAAGAAGCATACACAGCGAGAGCAGTGTGCACTGTTCTCGCAAAGCAGAGCTTGTTCAGCTTGCCAGCTTCTAACATGGAAAGAGAGCAAGCAGACAGCAGCCCACATGCTCTGCTTGTTATAAACATGGAAAACAGACACCCTAGCATCAGAATCTCAGAAATCACAGAGAGAAGTAGAGAAATGCTGCAGGAGCATGTTTTCTTGCTAGGACCAACGAAAAACACAAATGGGCTGTGCGCAGTGCAAACAGATGAACAGAAGCATACACAGTGAGAGCTGTGTGCATGGTTCTCGCAGAGCAGAGCTTGTTCTACTTGACAGCTTCTAACATGGAAACACAGCAAGCAGACAGCAGCCCACATGCTCTGCTTGCGGCAAACATGGAAAACAGTCGCCCCAGCATCGTAATCACAAAAATCAATGAGAGGAGCAGAGAAATGCTGCGGGGGCATGTTTTCTTGCTAGGACAAATGAAAACCTTACTTGGGCTGTGCACAGTGCAAACGGATGAACAGAAGCATACACAGTGAGAGCTGTGTGCACTGTTCTCGCACAGCAGAGCTTGTTCGACTTGACAGCTTCTAACATGGAAACAGAGCAAGCAGACAGCAATCCACATGCTCTGCTTGCTGCAAATGTGGAAAACAGACACCCCAGCATCAGAATCTCAGAAATCACAGAGAGAAGCCGAGAAATGCTGCAGGAGCATGTTTTCTTGCTTGAAAAAGTGAAAAACTCACTTGGGCCGTGCACAGCGCAAACCAATGAACAGAAGCAAACACAGTGAGAGCTGTGTGTATGGTTCTGGCAAAGCAGAGCTTGTTCACCTTGACAGCTTCTAACATGGAAACACAGCAAGCAGACCTCAGCCTACATTCTCTGCGTGTTGCAAAGATGGAAAACAGACACCCTAGTATCAGAATCTCAGAAATCACTGAGCGAAGCAGAGAAATGCTGCAGGACCATGCTTGCTTGCTTGAAAAAGTGAAAAACTTACTTGGGCTGTGCACAGTGCAAACGGATGAACAGAAGCATACACAGCGAGAGCAGTGTGCACTGTTCTCGCGAAGCAGAGCTTGTTCACCTTGACAGCTTCTAACATGGAAACACAGCAAGCAGACAGCAGCCCACATGCTCTGCTTGCTGCAAACATGAAAAACAGACACCCTAGCATCAGAATCTCAGAAATCACTGAGAGAAGTAGAGAAATGCTGCAGGAGCATGTTTGCTTCCTAGGACAAATGAAAAACTCACATGGGCCATGCACAGTGCAAACGGATGAAAAGAAGCATACACAGCGAGAGCAGTGTGCACTGTTCTCGCAAAGCAGAGCTTGTTCAGCTTGCCAGCTTCTAACATGGAAAGAGAGCAAGCAGACAGCAGCCCACATGCTCTGCTTGTTATAAACATGGAAAACAGACACCCTAGCATCAGAATCTCAGAAATCACAGGGAGAAGTAGAGAAATGCTGCAGGAGCATATTTTCTTGCTAGGACCAACGAAAAACACAAATGGGGTGTGCGCAGTGCAAACAGATGAACAGAAGCATACACAGTGAGAGCTGTGTGCATGGTTCTTGCAGAGCAGAGCTTGTTCTACTTGACAGCTTCTAACATGGAAACACAGCAAGCAGACAGCAGCCCACATGCTCTGCTTGCGGCAAACATGGAAAACAGACGCCCCAGCATCATAATCACAAAAATCAATGAGAGGAGCAGAGAAATGCTGCGGGGGCATTTTTTCTTGCTAGGACAAATGAAAACCTTACTTGGGCTGTGCACAGTGCAAACGGATGAACAGAAGCATACACAGTGAGAGCTGTGTGCACTGTTCTCGCACAGCAGAGCTTGTTCGACTTGACAGCTTCTAACATGGAAACAGAGCAAGCAGACAGCAATCCACATGCTCTGCTTGCTGCAAATGTGGAAAACAGACACCCCAGCATCAGAATCTCAGAAATCATTGAGAGAAGCAGAGAAATGCTGCAGGAGCATGTTTTCTTGCTTGAAAAAGTGAAAAACTCACTTGGGCCGTGCACAGCGCAAACCAATGAACAGAAGCAAACACAGTGAGAGCTGTGTGTATGGTTCTCGCAAAGCAGAGCTTGTTCACCGTGACAGCTTCTAACATGGAAACACAGCAAGCAGACCTCAGCCTACATTCTCTGCGTGTTGCAAAGATGGAAAACAGACACCCTAGTATCAGAATCTCAGAAATCACTGAGCAAAGCAGAGAAATGCTGCAGGACCATGCTTGCTTGCTTGAAAAAGTGAAAAACTTACTTGGGCTGTGCACAGTGCAAACGGATGAACAGAAGCATACACAGCGAGAGCAGTGTGCACTGTTCTCGCGAAGCAGAGCTTGTTCACCTTGACAGCTTCTAACATGGAAACACAGCAAGCAGACAGCAGCCCACATGCTCTGCTTGCTGCAAACATGGAAAACAGACACCCTAGCATCAGAATCCCAGAAATCACTGAGAGAAGTAGAGAAATGCTGCAGGAGCATGTTTGCTTCCTAGGACAAATGAAAAACTCACATGGGCCATGCACAGTGCAAACGGATGAAAAGAAGCATACACAGCGAGAGCAGTGTGCACCGTTCTCGCAAAGCAGAGCTTGTTCAGCTTGCCAGCTTCTAACATGGAAAGAGAGCAAGCAGACAGCAGCCCACATGCTCTGCTTGTTATAAACATGGAAAACCGACACCCTAGCATCAGAATCTCAGAAATCACTGAGAGAAGCAGAGAAATGCTGCAGGAGCATGTTTTCTTGCTAGGACCAATGAAAAACACAAATGGGCTGTGCGCAGTGCAAACAGATGAACAGAAGCATACACAGTGAGAGCTGTGTGCATGGTTCTCGCAGAGCAGAGCTTGTTCTACTTGACAGCTTCTAACATGGAAACACAGCAAGCAGACAGCAGCCCACATGCTCTGCTTGCGGCAAACATGGAAAACAGTCGCCCCAGCATCGTAATCACAAAAATCAATGAGAGGAGCAGAGAAATGCTGCGGGGGCATGTTTTCTTGCTAGGACAAATGAAAACCTTACTTGGGCTGTGCACAGTGCAAACGGATGAACAGAAGCATACACAGTGAGAGCTGTGTGCACTGTTCTCGCACAGCAGAGCTTGTTCGACTTGACAGCTTCTAACATGGAAACAGAGCAAGCAGACAGCAATCCACATGCTCTGCTTGCTGCAAATGTGGAAAACAGACACCCCAGCATCAGAATCTCAGAAATCACAGAGAGAAGCCGAGAAATGCTGCAGGAGCATGTTTTCTTGCTTGAAAAAGTGAAAAACTCACTTGGGCCGTGCACAGCGCAAACCAATGAACAGAAGCAAACACAGTGAGAGCTGTGTGTATGGTTCTCGCAAAGCAGAGCTTGTTCACCTTGACAGCTTCTAACATGGAAACACAGCAAGCAGACCTCAGCCTACATTCTCTGCGTGTTGCAAAGATGGAAAACAGACACCCTAGTATCAGAATCTCAGAAATCACTGAGCAAAGCAGAGAAATGCTGCAGGACCATGCTTGCTTGCTTGAAAAAGTGAAAAACTTACTTGGGCTGTGCACAGTGCAAACAGATGAACAGAAGCATACACAGCGAGAGCTGTGTGCACTGTTCTCGCGAAGCAGAGCTTGTTCACCTTGACAGCTTCTAACATGGAAACACAGCAAGCAGACAGCAGCCCACATGCTCTGCTTGCTGCAAACATGGAAAACAGACACCCTAGCATCAGAATCCCAGAAATCACTGAGAGAAGTAGAGAAATGCTGCAGGAGCATGTTTGCTTCCTAGGACAAATGAAAAACTCACATGGGCCATGCACAGTGCAAACGGATGAAAAGAAGCATACACAGCGAGAGCGGTGTGCACCGTTCTCGCAAAGCAGAGCTTGTTCAGCTTGCCAGCTTCTAACATGGAAACAGAGCAAGCAGACAGCAGCCCACATGCTCTGCTTGTTATAAACATGGAAAACAGACACCCTAGCATCAGAATCTCAGAAATCACAGAGAGAAGTAGAGAAATGCTGCAGGAGCATGTTTTCTTGCTAGGACCAACGAAAAACACAAATGGGCTGTGCGCAGTGCAAACAGATGAACAGAAGCATACACAGTGAGAGCTGTGTGCATGGTTCTCGCAGAGCAGAGCTTGTTCTACTTGACAGCTTCTAACATGGAAACACAGCAAGGAGACAGCAGCCTACATGCTCTGCTTGCGGCAAACATGGAAAACAGACGCCCCAGCATCATAATCACAAAAATCAATGAGAGGAGCAGAGAAATGCTGTGGGGGCATGTTTTCTTGCTAGGGCAAATGAAAACCTTACTTGGGCTGTGCACAGTGCAAACGGATGAACAGAAGCATACACAGTGAGAGCTGTGTGCACTGTTCTCGCACAGCAGAGCTTGTTCGACTTGACAGCTTCTAACATGGAAACAGAGCAAGCAGACAGCAATCCACATGCTCTGCTTGCTGCAAATGTGGAAAACAGACACCCCAGCATCAGAATCTCAGAAATCACAGAGAGAAGCAGAGAAATGCTGCAGGAGCATGTTTTCTTGCTTGAAAAAGTGAAAAACTCACTTGGGCCGTGCACAGCGCAAACCAATGAACAGAAGCAAACACAGTGAGAGCTGTGTGTATGGTTCTCGCAAAGCAGAGCTTGTTCACCTTGACAGCTTCTAACATGGAAACACAGCAAGCAAGCAGACTCAGCCTACATTCTCTGCGTGTTGCAAAGATGGAAAACAGACACCCTAGTATCAGAATCTCAGAAATCACTGAGCGAAGCAGAGAAATGCTGCAGGACCATGCTTGCTTGCTTGAAAAAGTGAAAAACTTACTTGGGCTGTGCACAGTGCAAACAGATGAACAGAAGCATACATAGCGTGAGCAGTGTGCACTGTTCTCGCGAAGCAGAGCTTGTTCACCTTGACAGCTTCTAACATGGAACACAGCAAGCAGACAGCAGCCCACATGCTCTGCTTGCTGCAAACATGAAAACAGACACCCTAGCAATCAGAATCTCAGAAATCACTGAGAGAAGTAGAGAAATGCTGCAGGAGCATGTTTGCTTCCTAGGACAAATGAAAAACTCACATGGGCCATGCACAGTGGAAACGGATGAAAAGAAGCATACACAGCGAGAGCAGTGTGCACTGTTCTCGCAAAGCAGAGCTTGTTCAGCTTGCCAGCTTCTAACATGGAAACAGAGCAAGCAGACAGCAGCCACATGCTCTGCTTGTTATAAACATGGAAAACAGACACCCTAGCATCAGAATCTCAGAAATCACAGAGAGAAGTAGAGAAATGCTGCAGGAGCATGTTTTCTTGCTAGGACCAACGAAAAACACAAATGGGCTGTGCGCAGTGCAAACAGATGAACAGAAGCATACACAGTGAGAGCTGTGTGCATGGTTCTCGCAGAGCAGAGCTTGTTCTACTTGACAGCTTCTAACATGGAAACACAGCAAGCAGACAGCAGCCCACATGCTCTGCTTGCTGCAAACATGGAAAACAGACACCCTAGCATCAGAATCCCAGAAATCACTGAGAGAAGTAGAGAAATGCTGCAGGAGCATGTTTGCTTCCTAGGACAAATGAAAAACTCACATGGGCCATGCACAGTGCAAACGGATGAAAAGAAGCATACACAGCGAGAGCAGTGTGCACTGTTCTCGCAAAGCAGAGCTTGTTCAGCTTGCCAGCTTCTAACATGGAAACAGAGCAAGCAGACAGCAGCCCACATGCTCTGCTTGTTATAAACATGAAAACAGACACCCTAGCATCAGAATCTCAGAAATCACAGAGAGAAGTAGAGAAATGCTGCAGGAGCATGTTTTCTTGCTAGACCAACGAAAAACACAAATGGGCTTGTGCGCAGTGCAAACAGATGAACAGAAGCATACACAGAGAGAGCTGTGTGCATGGTTCTCGCAGAGGCAGAGCTTGTTCTACTTGACAGCTTCTAACATGGAAACACAGCAAGCAAATAGCAGCCCACATGCTCTGCTTGCGGCAAACTGGAAAACAGTCGCCCCAGCATCATAATCACAAAAATCAATGAGAGGAGGCAGAGAAAATGCTGCGGGGGCATGTTTTCTTGCTAGGACAAATGAAAACCTTACTTGGGCTGTGCACAGTGCAAACGGATGAACAGAAGCATACACAGTGAGAGCTGTGTGCACTGTTCTCGCACAGCAGAGCTTGTTCGACTTGACAGCTTCTAACATGGAAACAGAGAAAGCAGACAGCAATCCACATGCTCTGCTTGCTGCAAATGTGGGAAAACAGACACCCCAGCATCAGAATCTCAGAAATCACTGAGAGAAGCAGAGAAATGCTGCAGGAGCATGTTTTCTTGCTTGAAAAAGTGAAAAACTCACTTGGGCCGTGCACAGCGCAAACCAATGAACAGAAGCAAACACAGTGAGAGCTGTGTGTATGGTTCTCGCAAAGCAGAGCTTGTTCACCTTGACAGCTTCTAACATGGAAACACAGCAAGCAGACCTCAGCCTACATTCTCTGCGTGTTGCAAAGATGGAAAACAGACACCCTTGTATCAGAATCTCAGAAATCACTGAGCGAAGCAGAGAAATGCTGCAGGACCATGCTTGCTTGCTTGAAAAAGTGAAAAACTTACTTGGGCTTGTGCACAGTGCAAACAGATGAACAGAAGCATACATAGCGAGAGCAGTGTGCACTGTTCTCGCCGAAGCAGAGCTTGTTCACCTTGACAGCTTCTAACATGGAAACACAGCAAGCAGACAGCAGCCCACATGCTCTGCTTGCTGCAAACATGGAAAACAGACACCCTAGCATCAGAATCTCAGAAATCACGGAGAGAAGTAGAGAAATGCTGCAGGAGCATGTTTGCTCCTAGGACAAAATGAAAAACTCACATGGCCATGCACAGTGCAAACGGATGAAAAGAAGCATACACAGCGAGAGCAGTGTGCACTGTTCTCGCAAAGCAGAGCTTGTTCAGCTTGCCAGCTTCTAACATGGAAACAGAGCAAGCAGACAGCAGCCCACATGCTCTGCTTGTTATAAACATGGAAAACAGACACCCTAGCATCAGAATCTCAGAAATCACAGAGAGAAGCAGAGAAATGCTGCAGGAGCATGTTTTCTTGCTAGGACCAACGAAAAACACAAATGGGCTGTGCGCAGTGCAAACAGATGAACAGAAGCATACACAGTGAGAGCTGTGTGCATGGTTCTCGCAGAGCAGAGCTTGTTCTACTTGACAGCTTCTAACATGGAAACACAGCAAGCAGACAGCAGCCCACATGCTCTGCTTGCGGCAAACATGGAAAACAGTCGCCCAGCATCGTAATCACAAAAATCAATGAGAGGAGCAGAGAAATGCTGCGGGGGCATGTTTTCTTGCTAGGACAAATGAAAACCTTACTTGGGCTGTGCACAGTGCAAACGGATGAACAGAAGCATACCACAGTGAGAGCTGTGTGCACTGTTCTCGCACAGCAGAGCTTGTTTCGACTTGACAGCTTCTAACATGGAAAATAGAGCAAGCAGACAGCAATCCACATGCTCTGCTTGTGCTGCAAATGTGGAAAACAGACACCCCAGCATCAGAATCTCAGAAATCACAGAGAGAAGCCGAGAAATGCTGCAGGAGCATGTTTTCTTGCTTGAAAAAGTGAAAAACTCACTTGGGCCGTGCACAGCGCAAACCAATGAACAGAAGCAAACACAGTGAGAGCTGTGTGTATGGTTCTGGCAAAGCAGAGCTTGTTCACCTTGACAGCTTCTAACATGGAACACAGCAAGCAGACCTCAGCCTACATTCTCTGCGTGTTGCAAAGATGGAAAACAGACACCCTAGTATCAGAATCTCAGAAATCACTGAGCAAAGCAGAGAAATGCATGCAGGACCATGCTTGCTTGCTTGAAAAAGTGAAAAACTTACTTGGGCTGTGCACAGTGCAAACAGATGAACAGAAGCATACACAGCGAGAGCTGTGTGCACTGTTCTCGCGAAGCAGAGCTTGTTCACCTTGACAGCTTCTAACATGGAAACAGAGCAAGCAGACAGCAGCCCACAATGCTCTGCTTGCTGCAAACATGGAAAACAGACACCCTAGCATCAGAATCCCAGAAATCACTGAGAGAAGTAGAGAAATGCTGCAGGAGCATGTTTGCTTCCTAGGACAAATGAAAAACTCACATGGGCCATGCACAGTGCAAACGGATGAAAAGAAGCATACACAGCGAGAGCAGTGTGCACTGTTCTCGCAAAGCAGAGCTTGTTCAGCTTGCCAGCTTCTAACATGGAAAGAGAGCAAGCAGACAGCAGCCCACATGCTCTGCTTGTTATAAACATGGAAAACAGACACCCTAGCATCAGAATCTCAGAAATCACAGAGAGAAGTAGAGAAATGCTGCAGGAGCATGTTTTCTTGCTAGGACCAACGAAAAACACAAATGGGCTGTGCGCAGTGCAAACAGATGAACAGAAGCATACACAGTGAGAGCTGTGTGCATGGTTCTCGCAGAGCAGAGCTTGTTCTACTTGACAGCTTCTAACATGGAAACACAGCAAGCAGACAGCAGCCCACATGCTCTGCTTGCGGCAAACATGGAAAACAGTCGCCCCAGCATCGTAATCACAAAAATCAATGAGAGGAGCAGAGAAATGCTGCGGGGGCATGTTTTCTTGCTAGGACAAATGAAAACCTTACTTGGGCTGTGCACAGTGCAAACGGATGAACAGAAGCATACACAGTGAGAGCTGTGTGCACTGTTCTCGCACAGCAGAGCTTGTTCGACTTGACAGCTTCTAACATGGAAACAGAGCAAGCAGACAGCAATCCACATGCTCTGCTTGCTGCAAATGTGGAAAACAGACACCCCAGCATCAGAATCTCAGAAATCACAGAGAGAAGCCGAGAAATGCTGCAGGAGCATGTTTTCTTGCTTGAAAAAGTGAAAAACTCACTTGGGCCGTGCACAGCGCAAACCAATGAACAAAAGCAAACACAGTGAGAGCTGTGTGTATGGTTCTGGCAAAGCAGAGCTTGTTCACCTTGACAGCTTCTAACATGGAAACACAGCAAGCAGACCTCAGCCTACATTCTCTGCGTGTTGCAAAGATGGAAAACAGACACCCTAGTATCAGAATCTCAGAAATCACTGAGCGAAGCAGAGAAATGCTGCAGGACCATGCTTGCTTGCTTGAAAAAGTGAAAAACTTACTTGGGCTGTGCACAGTGCAAACGGATGAACAGAAGCATACACAGCGAGAGCAGTGTGCACTGTTCTCGCGAAGCAGAGCTTGTTCACCTTGACAGCTTCTAACATGGAAACACAGCAAGCAGACAGCAGCCCACATGCTCTGCTTGCTGCAAACATGGAAAACAAACACCCTAGCATCAGAATCTCAGAAATCACTGAGAGAAGTAGAGAAATGCTGCAGGAGCATGTTTGCTTCCTAGGACAAATGAAAAACTCACATGGGCCATGCACAGTGCAAACGGATGAAAAGAAGCATACACAGCGAGAGCAGTGTGCACTGTTCTCGCAAAGCAGAGCTTGTTCAGCTTGCCAGCTTCTAACATGGAAAGAGAGCAAGCAGACAGCAGCCCACATGCTCTGCTTGTTATAAACATGGAAAACAGACACCCTAGCATCAGAATCTCAGAAATCACAGGGAGAAGTAGAGAAATGCTGCAGGAGCATATTTTCTTGCTAGGACCAACGAAAAACACAAATGGGGTGTGCGCAGTGCAAACAGATGAACAGAAGCATACACAGTGAGAGCTGTGTGCATGGTTCTCGCAGAGCAGAGCTTGTTCTACTTGACAGCTTCTAACATGGAAACACAGCAAGCAGACAGCAGCCCACATGCTCTGCTTGCGGCAAACATGGAAAACAGACGCCCCAGCATCATAATCACAAAAATCAATGAGAGGAGCAGAGAAATGCTGCGGGGGCATTTTTTCTTGCTAGGACAAATGAAAACCTTACTTGGGCTGTGCACAGTGCAAACGGATGAACAGAAGCATACACAGTGAGAGCTGTGTGCACTGTTCTCGCACAGCAGAGCTTGTTCGACTTGACAGCTTCTAACATGGAAACAGAGCAAGCAGACAGCAATCCACATGCTGTGCTTGCTGCAAATGTGGAAAACAGACACCCCAGCATCAGAATCTCAGAAATCACTGAGAGAAGCAGAGAAATGCTGCAGGAGCATGTTTTCTTGCTTGAAAAAGTGAAAAACTCACTTGGGCCGTGCACAGCGCAAACCAATGAACAGAAGCAAACACAGTGAGAGCTGTGTGTATGGTTCTCGCAAAGCAGAGCTTGTTCACCTTGACAGCTTCTAACATGGAAACACAGCAAGCAGACCTCAGCCTACATTCTCTGCGTGTTGCAAAGATGGAAAACAGACACCCTAGTATCAGAATCTCAGAAATCACTGAGCAAAGCAGAGAAATGCTGCAGGACCATGCTTGCTTGCTTGAAAAAGTGAAAAACTTACTTGGGCTGTGCACAGTGCAAACGGATGAACAGAAGCATACACAGCGAGAGCAGTGTGCACTGTTCTCGCAAAGCAGAGCTTGTTCAGCTTGCCAGCTTCTAACATGGAAAGAGAGCAAGCAGACAGCAGCCCACATGCTCTGCTTGTTATAAACATGGAAAACAGACACCCTAGCATCAGAATCTCAGAAATCACAGAGAGAAGTAGAGAAATGCTGCAGGAGCATGTTTTCTTGCTAGGACCAACGAAAAACACAAATGGGCGGTGCGCAGTGCAAACAGATGAACAGAAGCATACACAGTGAGAGCTGTGTGCACTGTTCTCGCACAGCAGAGCTTGTTCGACTTGACAGCTTCTAACATGGAAACAGAGCAAGCAGACAGCAATCCACATGCTCTGCTTGCTGCAAATGTGGAAAACAGACACCCCAGCATCAGAATCTCAGAAATCACTGAGAGAAGCAGAGAAATGCTGCAGGAGCATGTTTTCTTGCTTGAAAAAGTGAAAAACTCACTTGGGCCGTGCACAGCGCAAACCAATGAACAGAAGCAAACACAGTGAGAGCTGTGTGTATGGTTCTCGCAAAGCAGAGCTTGTTCACCTTGACAGCTTCTAACATGGAAACACAGCAAGCAGACCTCAGCCTACATTCTCTGCGTGTTGCAAAGATGGAAAACAGACACCCTAGTATCAGAATCTCAGAAATCACTGAGCAAAGCAGAGAAATGCTGCAGGACCATGCTTGCTTGCTTGAAAAAGTGAAAAACTTACTTGGGCTGTGCACAGTGCAAACAGATGAACAGAAGCATACATAGCGAGAGCAGTGTGCACTGTTCTCGCGAAGCAGAGCTTGTTCACCTTGACAGCTTCTAACATGGAAACACAGCAAGCAGACAGCAGCCCACATGCTCTGCTTGTTATAAACATGGAAAACAGACATCCTAGCATCAGAATCTCAGAAATCACTGAGAGAAGTAGAGAAATGCTGCAGGAGCATGTTTGCTTCCTAGGACAAATGAAAAACTCACATGGGCCATGCACAGTGCAAACGGATGAAAAGAAACATACACAGCGAGAGCAGTGTGCACTGTTCTCGCAAAGCAGAGCTTGTTCAGCTTGCCAGCTTCTAACATGGAAAGAGAGCAAGCAGACAGCAGCCCACATGCTCTGCTTGTTATAAACATGGAAAACAGACACCCTAGCATCAGAATCTCAGAAATCACAGAGAGAAGTAGAGAAATGCTGCAGAAGCATGTTTTCTTGCTAGGACCAACGAAAAACACAAATGGGCTGTGCGCAGTGCAAACAGATGAACAGAAGCATACACAGTGAGAGCTGTGTGCATGGTTCTCGCAGAGCAGAGCTTGTTCTACTTGACAGCTTCTGACATGGAAAGAGAGCAAGCAGACAGGACAGCACATGCTGTGCTTGCTGCAAACATGGAAAACAGACGCCCCAGCATCAGAATCTCAGAAATCACTGAGAGAAGCAGAGAAATGCTGCGGGGGCATGTTTTCTTGCTAGGACAAATGAAAACCTTACTTGGGCTGTGCACAGTGCAAACGGATGAACAGAAGCATACACAGTGAGAGCTGTGTGCACTGTTCTCGCACAGCAGAGCTTGTTCGACTTGACAGCTTCTAACATGGAAACAGAGCAAGCAGACAGCAATCCACATGCTCTGCTTGCTGCAAATGTGGAAAACAGACACCCCAGCATCAGAATCTCAGAAATCACTGAGCGAAGCAGAGAAATGCTGCAGGACCATGCTTGCTTGCTTGAAAAAGTGAAAAACTCACATGGGCCATGCACAGTGCAAACGGATGAAAAGAAGCATACACAGCGAGAGCAGTGTGCACTGTTCTCGCAAAGCAGAGCTTGTTCAGCTTGCCAGCTTCTAACATGGAAAGAGAGCAAGCAGACAGCAGCCCACATGCTCTGCTTGCTGCAAACCTGGAAAACAGACACCCTAGCATCAGAATCTCAGAAATCACAGGGAGAAGTAGAGAAATGCTGCAGGAGCATGTTTTCTTGCTAGGACCAACGAAAAACACAAATGGGCTGTGCGCAGTGCGAACAGATGAACAGAAGCATACACAGTGAGAGCTGTGTGCATGGTTCTTGCAGAGCAGAGCTTGTTCTACTTGACAGCTTCTAACATGGAAACACAGCAAGCAGACAGCAGCCCACATGCTCTGCTTGCGGCAAACATGGAAAACAGACGCCCCAGCATCATAATCACAAAAATCAATGAGAGGAGCAGAGAAATGCTGTGGGGGCATTTTTTCTTGCTAGGACAAATGAAAACCTTACTTGGGCTGTGCACAGTGCAAACGGATGAACAGAAGCATACACAGTGAGAGCTGTGTGCACTGTTCTCGCACAGCAGAGCTTGTTCGACTTGACAGCTTCTAACATGGAAACAGAGCAAGCAGACAGCAATCCACATGCTCTGCTTGCTGCAAATGTGGAAAACAGACACCCCAGCATCAGAATCTCAGAAATCACTGAGAGAAGCAGAGAAATGCTGCAGGAGCATGTTTTCTTGCTTGAAAAAGCGAAAAACTCACTTGGGCCGTGCACAGCGCAAACCAATGAACAGAAGCAAACACAGTGAGAGCTGTGTGTATGGTTCTCGCAAAGCAGAGCTTGTTCACCTTGACAGCTTCTAACATGGAAACACAGCAAGCAGACCTCAGCCTACATTCTCTGCGTGTTGCAAAGATGGAAAACAGACACCCTAGTATCAGAATCTCAGAAATCACTGAGCAAAGCAGAGAAATGCTGCAGGACCATGCTTGCTTGCTTGAAAAAGTGAAAAACTTACTTGGGCTGTGCACAGTGCAAACAGATGAACAGAAGCATACACAGCGAGAGCAGTGTGCACTGTTCTCGCGAAGCAGAGCTTGTTCACCTTGACAGCTTCTAACATGGAAACACAGCAAGCAGACAGCAGCCCACATGCTCTGCTTGTTATAAACATGGAAAACAGACACCCTAGCATCAGAATCTCAGAAATCACAGAGAGAAGTAGAGAAATGCTGCAGAAGCATGTTTTCTTGCTAGGACCAACGAAAAACACAAATGGGCTGTGCGCAGTGCAAACAGATGAACAGAAGCATACACAGTGAGAGCTGTGTGCATGGTTCTCGCACAGCAGAGCTTGTTCTACTTGACAGCTTCTGACATGGAAAGAGAGCAGGCAGACAGGAAACCACATGCTGTGCTTGCTGCAAACATGGAAAACAGACGCCCCAGCATCAGAATCTCAGAAATCACTGAGAGAAGCAGAGAAATGCTGCGGGGGCATGTTTTCTTCCTAGGACAAATGAAAACCTTACTTGGGCTGTGCACAGTGCAAACGGATGAACAGAAGCATACACAGTGAGAGCTGTATGCACTGTTCTCGCACAGCAGAGCTTGTTCGACTTTACAGCTTCTAACATGGAAACAGAGCAAGCAGACAGCAATCCACATGCTCTGCTTGCTGCAAATGTGGAAAACAGACACCCCAGCATCAGAATCTCAGAAATCACTGGGCGAAGCAGAGAAATGCTGCAGGACCATGCTTGCTTGCTTGAAAAAGTGAAAAACTTACTTGGGCTGTGCACAGTGCAAACAGATGAACAGAAGCATACACAGCGAGAGCCGTGTGCACTGTTCTCGCGAAGCAGAGCTTGTTCACCTTGACAGCTTCTAACATGGAAACACAGCAAGCAGACAGCAGCCCACATGCTCTGCTTGCTGCAAACATGGATAACAGACACCCTAGCATCAGAATCTCAGAAATCACTGAGAGAAGTAGAGAAATGCTGCAGGAGCATGTTTGCTTCCTAGGACAAATGAAAAACTCACATGGGCCATGCACAGTGCAAACGGATGAAAAGAAGCATACACAGCGAGAGCAGTGTGCACTGTTCTCGCAAAGCAGAGCTTGTTCAGCTTGCCAGCTTCTAACATGGAAAGAGAGCAAGCAGACAGCAGCCCACATGCTCTGCTTGTTATAAACATGGAAAACAGACACCCTAGCATCAGAATCTCAGAAATCACAGAGAGAAGCCGAGAAATGCTGCAGGAGCATGTTTTCTTGCTTGAAAAAGTGAAAAACTCACTTGGACCGTGCACAGCGCAAACAGATGAACAGAAGCATACACAGTGAGAGCTGTGTGCATGGTTCTGGCAAAGCAGAGCTTGTTCTACTTGACAGCTTCTAACATGGAAACACAGCAAGAAGACCTCAGCCTGCATTCTCTGCGTGTTGCAAAGATGGAAAACAGACACCCTAGTATCAGAATCTCAGAAATCACTGAGCGAAGCAGAGAAATGCTGCAGGACCATGCTTGCTTGCTTGAAAAAGTGAAAAACTTACTTGGGCTGTGCACAGTGCAAACAGATGAACAGAAGCATACATAGCGAGAGCCGTGTGCACTGTTCTCGCGAAGCAGAGCTTGTTCACCTTGACAGCTTCTAACATGGAAACACAGCAAGCAGACAGCAGCCCACATGCTCTGCTTGCTGCAAACATGGAAAACAGACACCCTAGCATCAGAATCTCAGAAATCACTGAGAGAAGTAGAGAAATGCTGCAGGAGCATGTTTGCTTCCTAGGACAAATGAAAAACTCACATGGGCCATGCACAGTGCAAACGGATGAAAAGAAGCATACACAGCGAGAGCAGTGTGCACTGTTCTCGCAAAGCAGAGCTTGTTCAGCTTGCCAGCTTCTAACATGGAAACACAGCAAGCAGACAGCAGCCCACATGCTCTGCTTGTTATAAACATGGAAAACAGACACCCTAGCATCAGAATCTCAGAAATCACAGAGAGAAGTAGAGAAATGCGGCAGGAGCATGTTTTCTTGCTAGGACCAACGAAAAACACAAATGGGCTGTGCGCAGTGCAAACAGATGAACAGAAGCATACACAGTGAGAGCTGTGTGCATGGTTCTCGCAGAGCAGAGCTTGTTCTACTTGACAGCTTCTAACATGGAAACACAGCAAGCAGACAGCAGCCCACATGCTCTGCTTGCGGCAAACATGGAAAACAGTCGCCCCAGCATCATAATCACAAAAATCAATGAGAGGAGCAGAGAAATGCTGCGGGGGCATGTTTTCTTGCTAGGACAAATGAAAACCTTACTTGGGCTGTGCACAGTGCAAACTGATGAACAGAAGCATACACAGTGAGAGCTGTGTGCACTGTTCTCGCGAAGCAGAGCTTGTTCGACTTGACAGCTTCTAACATGGAAACAGAGCAAGCAGACAGCAATCCACATGCTCTGCTTGCTGCAAATGTGGAAAACAGACACCCCAGCATCAGAATCTCAGAAATCACTGAGAGAAGCCGAGAAATGCTGCAGGAGCATGTTTTCTTGCTTGAAAAAGTGAAAAACTCACTTGGGCCGTGCACAGCGCAAACCAATGAACAGAAGCAAACACAGTGAGAGCTGTGTGTATGGTTCTCGCAAAGCAGAGCTTGTTCACCTTGACAGCTTCTAACATGGAAACACAGCAAGCAGACCTCAGCCTACATTCTCTGCGTGTTGCAAAGATGGAAAACAGACACCCTAGTATCAGAATCTCAGAAATCACTGAGCGAAGCAGAGAAATGCTGCAGGACCATGCTTGCTTGCTCGAAAAAGTGAAAAACTTACTTGGGCTGTGCACAGTGCAAAGAGATGAACAGAAGCATACACAGCGAGAGCTGTGTGCACTGTTCTCGCGAAGCAGAGCTTGTTCACCTTGACAGCTTCTAACATGGAAACACAGCAAGCAGACAGCAGCCCACATGCTCTGCTTGCTGCAAACATGGAAAACAGACACCCTAGCATCAGAATCCCAGAAATCACTGAGAGAAGTAGAGAAATGCTGCAGGAGCATGTTTGCTTCCTAGGACAAATGAAAAACTCACATGGGCCATGCACAGTGCAAACGGATGAAAAGAAGCATACACAGCGAGAGCAGTGTGCACTGTTCTCGCAAAGCAGAGCTTGTTCAGCTTGCCAGCTTCTAACATGGAAACAGAGCAAGCAGACAGCAGCCCACATGCTCTGCTTGTTATAAACATGGAAAACAGACACCCTAGCATCAGAATCTCAGAAATCACAGAGAGAAGTAGAGAAATGCTGCAGGAGCATGTTTTCTTGCTAGGACCAACGAAAAACACAAATGGGCTGTGCGCAGTGCAAACAGATGAACAGAAGCATACACAGTGAGAGCTGTGTGCATGGTTCTCGCAGAGCAGAGCTTGTTCTACTTGACAGCTTCTAACATGGAAACACAGCAAGCAGACAGCAGCCTACATGCTCTGCTTGCGGCAAACATGGAAAACAGACGCCCCAGCATCATAATCACAAAAATCAATGAGAGGAGCAGAGAAATGCTGCGGGGGCATGTTTTCTTGCTAGGACAAATGAAAACCTTACTTGGGCTGTGCACAGTGCAAACGGATGAACAGAAGCATACACAGTGAGAGCTGTGTGCACTGTTCTCGCACAGCAGAGCTTGTTCGACTTGACAGCTTCTAACATGGAAACAGAGCAAGCAGACAGCAATCCACATGCTCTGCTTGCTGCAAATGTGGAAAACAGACACCCCAGCATCAGAATCTCAGAAATCACAGAGAGAAGCAGAGAAATGCTGCAGGAGCATGTTTTCTTGCTTGAAAAAGTGAAAAACTCACTTGGGCCGTGCACAGCGCAAACCAATGAACAGAAGCAAACACAGTGAGAGCTGTGTGTATGGTTCTCGCAAAGCAGAGCTTGTTCACCTTGACAGCTTCTAACATGGAAACACAGCAAGCAGACCTCAGCCTACATTCTCTGCGTGTTGCAAAGATGGAAAACAGACACCCTAGTATCAGAATCTCAGAAATCACTGAGCGAAGCAGAGAAATGCTGCAGGACCATGCTTGCTTGCTTGAAAAAGTGAAAAACTTACATGGGCTGTGCACAGTGCAAACAGATGAACAGAAGCATACATAGCGAGAGCAGTGTGCACTGTTCTCGCGAAGCAGAGCTTGTTCACCTTGACAGCTTCTAACATGGAAACACAGCAAGCAGACAGCAGCCCACATGCTCTGCTTGCTGCAAACATGGAAAACAGACACCCTAGCATCAGAATCTCAGAAATCACGGAGAGAAGTAGAGAAATGCTGCAGGAGCATGTTTGCTTCCTAGGACAAATGAAAAACTCACATGGGCCATGCACAGTGCAAACGGATGAAAAGAAGCATACACAGCGAGAGCAGTGTGCACTGTTCTCGCAAAGCAGAGCTTGTTCAGCTTGCCAGCTTCTAACATGGAAACAGAGCAAGCAGACAGCAGCCCACATGCTCTGCTTGTTATAAACATGGAAAACAGACACCCTAGCATCAGAATCTCAGAAATCACAGAGAGAAGTAGAGAAATGCTGCAGGAGCATGTTTTCTTGCTAGGACCAACGAAAAACACAAATGGGCTGTGCGCAGTGCAAACAGATGAACAGAAGCATACACAGTGAGAGCTGTGTGCATGGTTCTCGCAGAGCAGAGCTTGTTCTACTTGACAGCTTCTAACATGGAAACACAGCAAGCAGACAGCAGCCCACATGCTCTGCTTGCGGCAAACATGGAAAACAGTCGCCCCAGCATCATAATCACAAAAATCAATGAGAGGAGCAGAGAAATGCTGCGGGGGCATGTTTTCTTGCTAGGACAAATGAAAACCTTACTTGGGCTGTGCACAGTGCAAACGGATGAACAGAAGCATACACAGTGAGAGCTGTGTGCACTGTTCTCGCACAGCAGAGCTTGTTCGACTTGACAGCTTCTAACATGGAAACAGAGCAAGCAGACAGCAATCCACATGCTCTGCTTGCTGCAAATGTGGAAAACAGACACCCCAGCATCAGAATCTCAGAAATCACAGAGAGAAGCCGAGAAATGCTGCAGGAGCATGTTTTCTTGCTTGAAAAAGTGAAAAACTCACTTGGGCCGTGCACAGCGCAAACCAATGAACAGAAGCAAACACAGTGAGAGCTGTGTGTATGGTTCTGGCAAAGCAGAGCTTGTTCACCTTGACAGCTTCTAACATGGAAACACAGCAAGCAGACCTCAGCCTACATTCTCTGCGTGTTGCAAAGATGGAAAACAGACACCCTAGTATCAGAATCTCAGAAATCACTGAGCGAAGCAGAGAAATGCTGCAGGACCATGCTTTCTTGCTTGAAAAAGTGAAAAACTTACTTGGGCTGTGCACAGTGCAAACAGATGAACAGAAGCATACACAGCGAGAGCTGTGTGCACTGTTCTCGCGAAGCAGAGCTTGTTCACCTTGACAGCTTCTAACATGGAAACACAGCAAGCAGACAGCAGCCCACATGCTCTGCTTGCTGCAAACATGGAAAACAGACACCCTAGCATCAGAATCCCAGAAATCACTGAGAGAAGTAGAGAAATGCTGCAGGAGCATGTTTGCTTCCTAGGACAAATGAAAAACTCACATGGGCCATGCACAGTGCAAACGGATGAAAAGAAGCATACACAGCGAGAGCAGTGTGCACTGTTCTCGCAAAGCAGAGCTTGTTCAGCTTGCCAGCTTCTAACATGGAAAGAGAGCAAGCAGACAGCAGCCCACATGCTCTGCTTGTTATAAACATGGAAAACAGACACCCTAGCATCAGAATCTCAGAAATCACAGAGAGAAGTAGAGAAATGCTGCAGGAGCATGTTTTCTTGCTAGGACCAACGAAAAACACAAATGGGCTGTGCGCAGTGCAAACAGATGAACAGAAGCATACACAGTGAGAGCTGTGTGCATGGTTCTCGCAGAGCAGAGCTTGTTCTACTTGACAGCTTCTAACATGGAAACACAGCAAGCAGACAGCAGCCCACATGCTCTGCTTGCGGCAAACATGGAAAACAGTCGCCCCAGCATCGTAATCACAAAAATCAATGAGAGGAGCAGAGAAATGCTGCGGGGGCATGTTTTCTTGCTAGGACAAATGAAAACCTTACTTGGGCTGTGCACAGTGCAAACGGATGAACAGAAGCATACACAGTGAGAGCTGTGTGCACTGTTCTCGCACAGCAGAGCTTGTTCGACTTGACAGCTTCTAACATGGAAACAGAGCAAGCAGACAGCAATCCACATGCTCTGCTTGCTGCAAATGTGGAAAACAGACACCCCAGCATCAGAATCTCAGAAATCACAGAGAGAAGCCGAGAAATGCTGCAGGAGCATGTTTTCTTGCTTGAAAAAGTGAAAAACTCACTTGGGCCGTGCACAGCGCAAACCAATGAACAGAAGCAAACACAGTGAGAGCTGTGTGTATGGTTCTGGCAAAGCAGAGCTTGTTCACCTTGACAGCTTCTAACATGGAAACACAGCAAGCAGACCTCAGCCTACATTCTCTGTGTGTTGCAAAGATGGAAAACAGACACCCTAGTATCAGAATCTCAGAAATCACTGAGCGAAGCAGAGAAATGCTGCAGGACCATGCTTGCTTGCTTGAAAAAGTGAAAAACTTACTTGGGCTGTGCACAGTGCAAACGGATGAACAGAAGCATACACAGCGAGAGCAGTGTGCACTGTTCTCGCGAAGCAGAGCTTGTTCACCTTGACAGCTTCTAACATGGAAACACAGCAAGCAGACAGCAGCCCACATGCTCTGCTTGCTGCAAACATGAAAAACAGACACCCTAGCATCAGAATCCCAGAAATCACTGAGAGAAGTAGAGAAATGCTGCAGGAGCATGTTTGCTTCCTAGGACAAATGAAAAACTCACATGGGCCATGCACAGTGCAAACGGATGAAAAGAAGCATACACAGCGAGAGCAGTGTGCACTGTTCTCGCAAAGCAGAGCTTGTTCAGCTTGCCAGCTTCTAACATGGAAAGAGAGCAAGCAGACAGCAGCCCACATGCTCTGCTTGTTATAAACATGGAAAACAGACACCCTAGCATCAGAATCTCAGAAATCACAGGGAGAAGTAGAGAAATGCTGCAGGAGCATATTTTCTTGCTAGGACCAACGAAAAACACAAATGGGGTGTGCGCAGTGCAAACAGATGAACAGAAGCATACACAGTGAGAGCTGTGTGCATGGTTCTTGCAGAGCAGAGCTTGTTCTACTTGACAGCTTCTAACATGGAAACACAGCAAGCAGACAGCAGCCCACATGCTCTGCTTGCGGCAAACATGGAAAACAGACGCCCCAGCATCATAATCACAAAAATCAATGAGAGGAGCAGAGAAATGCTGCGGGGGCATTTTTTCTTGCTAGGACAAATGAAAACCTTACTTGGGCTGTGCACAGTGCAAACGGATGAACAGAAGCATACACAGTGAGAGCTGTGTGCACTGTTCTCGCACAGCAGAGCTTGTTCGACTTGACAGCTTCTAACATGGAAACAGAGCAAGCAGACAGCAATCCACATGCTCTGCTTGCTGCAAATGTGGAAAACAGACACCCCAGCATCAGAATCTCAGAAATCATTGAGAGAAGCAGAGAAATGCTGCAGGAGCATGTTTTCTTGCTTGAAAAAGTGAAAAACTCACTTGGGCCGTGCACAGCGCAAACCAATGAACAGAAGCAAACACAGTGAGAGCTGTGTGTATGGTTCTCGCAAAGCAGAGCTTGTTCACCGTGACAGCTTCTAACATGGAAACACAGCAAGCAGACCTCAGCCTACATTCTCTGCGTGTTGCAAAGATGGAAAACAGACACCCTAGTATCAGAATCTCAGAAATCACTGAGCGAAGCAGAGAAATGCTGCAGGACCATGCTTGCTTGCTTGAAAAAGTGAAAAACTTACTTGGGCTGTGCACAGTGCAAACGGATGAACAGAAGCATACACAGCGAGAGCAGTGTGCACTGTTCTCGCGAAGCAGAGCTTGTTCACCTTGACAGCTTCTAACATGGAAACACAGCAAGCAGACAGCAGCCCACATGCTCTGCTTGCTGCAAACATGGAAAACAGACACCCTAGCATCAGAATCCCAGAAATCACTGAGAGAAGTAGAGAAATGCTGCAGGAGCATGTTTGCTTCCTAGGACAAATGAAAAACTCACATGGGCCATGCACAGTGCAAACGGATGAAAAGAAGCATACACAGCGAGAGCAGTGTGCACCGTTCTCGCAAAGCAGAGCTTGTTCAGCTTGCCAGCTTCTAACATGGAAAGAGAGCAAGCAGACAGCAGCCCACATGCTCTGCTTGTTATAAACATGGAAAACCGACACCCTAGCATCAGAATCTCAGAAATCACTGAGAGAAGCAGAGAAATGCTGCAGGAGCATGTTTTCTTGCTAGGACCAACGAAAAACACAAATGGGCTGTGCGCAGTGCAAACAGATGAACAGAAGCATACACAGTGAGAGCTGTGTGCATGGTTCTCGCAGAGCAGAGCTTGTTCTACTTGACAGCTTCTAACATGGAAACACAGCAAGCAGACAGCAGCCCACATGCTCTGCTTGCGGCAAACATGGAAAACAGTCGCCCCAGCATCGTAATCACAAAAATCAATGAGAGGAGCAGAGAAATGCTGCGGGGGCATGTTTTCTTGCTAGGACAAATGAAAACCTTACTTGGGCTGTGCACAGTGCAAACGGATGAACAGAAGCATACACAGTGAGAGCTGTGTGCACTGTTCTCGCACAGCAGAGCTTGTTCGACTTGACAGCTTCTAACATGGAAACAGAGCAAGCAGACAGCAATCCACATGCTCTGCTTGCTGCAAATGTGGAAAACAGACACCCCAGCATCAGAATCTCAGAAATCACAGAGAGAAGCCGAGAAATGCTGCAGGAGCATGTTTTCTTGCTTGAAAAAGTGAAAAACTCACTTGGGCCGTGCACAGCGCAAACCAATGAACAGAAGCAAACACAGTGAGAGCTGTGTGTATGGTTCTCGCAAAGCAGAGCTTGTTCACCTTGACAGCTTCTAACATGGAAACACAGCAAGCAGACCTCAGCCTACATTCTCTGCGTGTTGCAAAGATGGAAAACAGACACCCTAGTATCAGAATCTCAGAAATCACTGAGCAAAGCAGAGAAATGCTGCAGGACCATGCTTGCTTGCTTGAAAAAGTGAAAAACTTACTTGGGCTGTGCACAGTGCAAACAGATGAACAGAAGCATACACAGCGAGAGCTGTGTGCACTGTTCTCGCGAAGCAGAGCTTGTTCACCTTGACAGCTTCTAACATGGAAACACAGCAAGCAGACAGCAGCCCACATGCTCTGCTTGCTGCAAACATGGAAAACAGACACCCTAGCATCAGAATCCCAGAAATCACTGAGAGAAGTAGAGAAATGCTGCAGGAGCATGTTTGCTTCCTAGGACAAATGAAAAACTCACATGGGCCATGCACAGTGCAAACGGATGAAAAGAAGCATACACAGCGAGAGCGGTGTGCACCGTTCTCGCAAAGCAGAGCTTGTTCAGCTTGCCAGCTTCTAACATGGAAACAGAGCAAGCAGACAGCAGCCCACATGCTCTGCTTGTTATAAACATGGAAAACAGACACCCTAGCATCAGAATCTCAGAAATCACAGAGAGAAGTAGAGAAATGCTGCAGGAGCATGTTTTCTTGCTAGGACCAACGAAAAACACAAATGGGCTGTGCGCAGTGCAAACAGATGAACAGAAGCATACACAGTGAGAGCTGTGTGCATGGTTCTCGCAGAGCAGAGCTTGTTCTACTTGACAGCTTCTAACATGGAAACACAGCAAGCAGACAGCAGCCTACATGCTCTGCTTGCGGCAAACATGGAAAACAGACGCCCCAGCATCATAATCACAAAAATCAATGAGAGGAGCAGAGAAATGCTGTGGGGGCATGTTTTCTTGCTAGGGCAAATGAAAACCTTACTTGGGCTGTGCACAGTGCAAACGGATGAACAGAAGCATACACAGTGAGAGCTGTGTGCACTGTTCTCGCACAGCAGAGCTTGTTCGACTTGACAGCTTCTAACATGGAAACAGAGCAAGCAGACAGCAATCCACATGCTCTGCTTGCTGCAAATGTGGAAAACAGACACCCCAGCATCAGAATCTCAGAAATCACAGAGAGAAGCAGAGAAATGCTGCAGGAGCATGTTTTCTTGCTTGAAAAAGTGAAAAACTCACTTGGGCCGTGCACAGCGCAAACCAATGAACAGAAGCAAACACAGTGAGAGCTGTGTGTATGGTTCTCGCAAAGCAGAGCTTGTTCACCTTGACAGCTTCTAACATGGAAACACAGCAAGCAGACCTCAGCCTACATTCTCTGCGTGTTGCAAAGATGGAAAACAGACACCCTAGTATCAGAATCTCAGAAATCACTGAGCGAAGCAGAGAAATGCTGCAGGACCATGCTTGCTTGCTTGAAAAAGTGAAAAACTTACTTGGGCTGTGCACAGTGCAAACAGATGAACAGAAGCATACATAGCGAGAGCAGTGTGCACTGTTCTCGCGAAGCAGAGCTTGTTCACCTTGACAGCTTCTAACATGGAAACACAGCAAGCAGACAGCAGCCCACATGCTCTGCTTGCTGCAAACATGGAAAACAGACACCCTAGCATCAGAATCTCAGAAATCACTGAGAGAAGTAGAGAAATGCTGCAGGAGCATGTTTGCTTCCTAGGACAAATGAAAAACTCACATGGGCCATGCACAGTGCAAACGGATGAAAAGAAGCATACACAGCGAGAGCAGTGTGCACTGTTCTCGCAAAGCAGAGCTTGTTCAGCTTGCCAGCTTCTAACATGGAAACAGAGCAAGCAGACAGCAGCCCACATGCTCTGCTTGTTATAAACATGGAAAACAGACACCCTAGCATCAGAATCTCAGAAATCACAGAGAGAAGTAGAGAAATGCTGCAGGAGCATGTTTTCTTGCTAGGACCAACGAAAAACACAAATGGGCTGTGCGCAGTGCAAACAGATGAACAGAAGCATACACAGTGAGAGCTGTGTGCATGGTTCTCGCAGAGCAGAGCTTGTTCTACTTGACAGCTTCTAACATGGAAACACAGCAAGCAGACAGCAGCCCACATGCTCTGCTTGCTGCAAACATGGAAAACAGACACCCTAGCATCAGAATCCCAGAAATCACTGAGAGAAGTAGAGAAATGCTGCAGGAGCATGTTTGCTTCCTAGGACAAATGAAAAACTCACATGGGCCATGCACAGTGCAAACGGATGAAAAGAAGCATACACAGCGAGAGCAGTGTGCACTGTTCTCGCAAAGCAGAGCTTGTTCAGCTTGCCAGCTTCTAACATGGAAACAGAGCAAGCAGACAGCAGCCCACATGCTCTGCTTGTTATAAACATGGAAAACAGACACCCTAGCATCAGAATCTCAGAAATCACAGAGAGAAGTAGAGAAATGCTGCAGGAGCATGTTTTCTTGCTAGGACCAACGAAAAACACAAATGGGCTGTGCGCAGTGCAAACAGATGAACAGAAGCATACACAGTGAGAGCTGTGTGCATGGTTCTCGCAGAGCAGAGCTTGTTCTACTTGACAGCTTCTAACATGGAAACACAGCAAGCAAATAGCAGCCCACATGCTCTGCTTGCGGCAAACATGGAAAACAGTCGCCCCAGCATCATAATCACAAAAATCAATGAGAGGAGCAGAGAAATGCTGCGGGGGCATGTTTTCTTGCTAGGACAAATGAAAACCTTACTTGGGCTGTGCACAGTGCAAACGGATGAACAGAAGCATACACAGTGAGAGCTGTGTGCACTGTTCTCGCACAGCAGAGCTTGTTCGACTTGACAGCTTCTAACATGGAAACAGAGAAAGCAGACAGCAATCCACATGCTCTGCTTGCTGCAAATGTGGAAAACAGACACCCCAGCATCAGAATCTCAGAAATCACTGAGAGAAGCAGAGAAATGCTGCAGGAGCATGTTTTCTTGCTTGAAAAAGTGAAAAACTCACTTGGGCCGTGCACAGCGCAAACCAATGAACAGAAGCAAACACAGTGAGAGCTGTGTGTATGGTTCTCGCAAAGCAGAGCTTGTTCACCTTGACAGCTTCTAACATGGAAACACAGCAAGCAGACCTCAGCCTACATTCTCTGCGTGTTGCAAAGATGGAAAACAGACACCCTAGTATCAGAATCTCAGAAATCACTGAGCGAAGCAGAGAAATGCTGCAGGACCATGCTTGCTTGCTTGAAAAAGTGAAAAACTTACTTGGGCTGTGCACAGTGCAAACAGATGAACAGAAGCATACATAGCGAGAGCAGTGTGCACTGTTCTCGCGAAGCAGAGCTTGTTCACCTTGACAGCTTCTAACATGGAAACACAGCAAGCAGACAGCAGCCCACATGCTCTGCTTGCTGCAAACATGGAAAACAGACACCCTAGCATCAGAATCTCAGAAATCACGGAGAGAAGTAGAGAAATGCTGCAGGAGCATGTTTGCTTCCTAGGACAAATGAAAAACTCACATGGGCCATGCACAGTGCAAACGGATGAAAAGAAGCATACACAGCGAGAGCAGTGTGCACTGTTCTCGCAAAGCAGAGCTTGTTCAGCTTGCCAGCTTCTAACATGGAAACAGAGCAAGCAGACAGCAGCCCACATGCTCTGCTTGTTATAAACATGGAAAACAGACACCCTAGCATCAGAATCTCAGAAATCACTGAGAGAAGCAGAGAAATGCTGCAGGAGCATGTTTTCTTGCTAGGACCAACGAAAAACACAAATGGGCTGTGCGCAGTGCAAACAGATGAACAGAAGCATACACAGTGAGAGCTGTGTGCATGGTTCTCGCAGAGCAGAGCTTGTTCTACTTGACAGCTTCTAACATGGAAACACAGCAAGCAGACAGCACCCCACATGCTCTGCTTGCGGCAAACATGGAAAACAGTCGCCCCAGCATCGTAATCACAAAAATCAATGAGAGGAGCAGAGAAATGCTGCGGGGGCATGTTTTCTTGCTAGGACAAATGAAAACCTTACTTGGGCTGTGCACAGTGCAAACGGATGAACAGAAGCATACACAGTGAGAGCTGTGTGCACTGTTCTCGCACAGCAGAGCTTGTTCGACTTGACAGCTTCTAACATGGAAACAGAGCAAGCAGACAGCAATCCACATGCTCTGCTTGCTGCAAATGTGGAAAACAGACACCCCAGCATCAGAATCTCAGAAATCACAGAGAGAAGCCGAGAAATGCTGCAGGAGCATGTTTTCTTGCTTGAAAAAGTGAAAAACTCACTTGGGCCGTGCACAGCGCAAACCAATGAACAGAAGCAAACACAGTGAGAGCTGTGTGTATGGTTCTGGCAAAGCAGAGCTTGTTCACCTTGACAGCTTCTAACATGGAAACACAGCAAGCAGACCTCAGCCTACATTCTCTGCGTGTTGCAAAGATGGAAAACAGACACCCTAGTATCAGAATCTCAGAAATCACTGAGCAAAGCAGAGAAATGCTGCAGGACCATGCTTGCTTGCTTGAAAAAGTGAAAAACTTACTTGGGCTGTGCACAGTGCAAACAGATGAACAGAAGCATACACAGCGAGAGCTGTGTGCACTGTTCTCGCGAAGCAGAGCTTGTTCACCTTGACAGCTTCTAACATGGAAACACAGCAAGCAGACAGCAGCCCACATGCTCTGCTTGCTGCAAACATGGAAAACAGACACCCTAGCATCAGAATCCCAGAAATCACTGAGAGAAGTAGAGAAATGCTGCAGGAGCATGTTTGCTTCCTAGGACAAATGAAAAACTCACATGGGCCATGCACAGTGCAAACGGATGAAAAGAAGCATACACAGCGAGAGCAGTGTGCACTGTTCTCGCAAAGCAGAGCTTGTTCAGCTTGCCAGCTTCTAACATGGAAAGAGAGCAAGCAGACAGCAGCCCACATGCTCTGCTTGTTATAAACATGGAAAACAGACACCCTAGCATCAGAATCTCAGAAATCACAGAGAGAAGTAGAGAAATGCTGCAGGAGCATGTTTTCTTGCTAGGACCAACGAAAAACACAAATGGGCTGTGCGCAGTGCAAACAGATGAACAGAAGCATACACAGTGAGAGCTGTGTGCATGGTTCTCGCAGAGCAGAGCTTGTTCTACTTGACAGCTTCTAACATGGAAACACAGCAAGCAGACAGCAGCCCACATGCTCTGCTTGCGGCAAACATGGAAAACAGACGCCCCAGCATCGTAATCACAAAAATCAATGAGAGGAGCAGAGAAATGCTGCGGGGGCATTTTTTCTTGCTAGGACAAATGAAAACCTTACTTGGGCTGTGCACAGTGCAAACGGATGAACAGAAGCATACACAGTGAGAGCTGTGTGCACTGTTCTCGCACAGCAGAGCTTGTTCGACTTGACAGCTTCTAACATGGAAACAGAGCAAGCAGACAGCAATCCACATGCTGTGCTTGCTGCAAATGTGGAAAACAGACACCCCAGCATCAGAATCTCAGAAATCACTGAGAGAAGCAGAGAAATGCTGCAGGAGCATGTTTTCTTGCTTGAAAAAGTGAAAAACTCACTTGGGCCGTGCACAGCGCAAACCAATGAACAGAAGCAAACACAGTGAGAGCTGTGTGTATGGTTCTCGCAAAGCAGAGCTTGTTCACCTTGACAGCTTCTAACATGGAAACACAGCAAGCAGACCTCAGCCTACATTCTCTGCGTGTTGCAAAGATGGAAAACAGACACCCTAGTATCAGAATCTCAGAAATCACTGAGCGAAGCAGAGAAATGCTGCAGGACCATGCTTGCTTGCTTGAAAAAGTGAAAAACTTACTTGGGCTGTGCACAGTGCAAACGGATGAACAGAAGCATACACAGCGAGAGCAGTGTGCACTGTTCTCGCGAAGCAGAGCTTGTTCACCTTGCCAGCTTCTAACATGGAAAGAGAGCAAGCAGACAGCAGCCCACATGCTCTGCTTGTTATAAACATGGAAAACAGACACCCTAGCATCAGAATCTCAGAAATCACAGGGAGAAGTCGAGAAATGCTGCAGGAGCATATTTTCTTGCTAGGACCAACGAAAAACACAAATGGGGTGTGCGCAGTGCAAACAGATGAACAGAAGCATACACAGTGAGAGCTGTGTGCATGGTTCTTGCAGAGCAGAGCTTGTTCTACTTGACAGCTTCTAACATGGAAACACAGCAAGCAGACAGCAGCCCACATGCTCTGCTTGCTGCAAACATGGAAAACAGACACCCTAGCATCAGAATCTCAGAAATCACGGAGAGAAGTAGAGAAATGCTGCAGGAGCATGTTTGCTTCCTAGGACAAATGAAAAACTCACATGGGCCATGCACAGTGCAAACGGATGAAAAGAAGCATACACAGCGAGAGCAGTGTGCACTGTTCTCGCAAAGCAGAGCTTGTTCAGCTTGCCAGCTTCTAACATGGAAAGAGAGCAAGCAGACAGCAGCCCACATGCTCTGCTTGTTATAAACATGGAAAACCGACACCCTAGCATCAGAATCTCAGAAATCACTGAGAGAAGCAGAGAAATGCTGCAGGAGCATGTTTTCTTGCTAGGACCAACGAAAAACACAAATGGGCTGTGCGCAGTGCAAACAGATGAACAGAAGCATACACAGTGAGAGCTGTGTGCATGGTTCTCGCAGAGCAGAGCTTGTTCTACTTGACAGCTTCTAACATGGAAACACAGCAAGCAGACAGCAGCCTACATGCTCTGCTTGCGGCAAACATGGAAAACAGACGCCCCAGCATCATAATCACAAAAATCAATGAGAGGAGCAGAGAAATGCTGTGGGGGCATGTTTTCTTGCTAGGGCAAATGAAAACCTTACTTCGGCTGTGCACAGTGCAAACGGATGAACAGAAGCATACACAGTGAGAGCTGTGTGCACTGTTCTCGCACAGCAGAGCTTGTTCGACTTGACAGCTTCTAACATGGAAACAGAGCAAGCAGACAGCAATCCACATGCTCTGCTTGCTGCAAATGTGGAAAACAGACACCCCAGCATCAGAATCTCAGAAATCACAGAGAGAAGCAGAGAAATGCTGCAGGAGCATGTTTTCTTGCTTGAAAAAGTGAAAAACTCACTTGGGCCGTGCACAGCGCAAACCAATGAACAGAAGCAAACACAGTGAGAGCTGTGTGTATGGTTCTCGCAAAGCAGAGCTTGTTCACCTTGACAGCTTCTAACATGGAAACACAGCAAGCAGACCTCAGCCTACATTCTCTGCGTGTTGCAAAGATGGAAAACAGACACCCTAGTATCAGAATCTCAGAAATCACTGAGCGAAGCAGAGAAATGCTGCAGGACCATGCTTGCTTGCTTGAAAAAGTGAAAAACTTACTTGGGCTGTGCACAGTGCAAACAGATGAACAGAAGCATACATAGCGAGAGCAGTGTGCACTGTTCTCGCGAAGCAGAGCTTGTTCACCTTGACAGCTTCTAACATGGAAACACAGCAAGCAGACAGCAGCCCACATGCTCTGCTTGCTGCAAACATGGAAAACAGACACCCTAGCATCAGAATCTCAGAAATCACTGAGAGAAGTAGAGAAATGCTGCAGGAGCATGTTTGCTTCCTAGGACAAATGAAAAACTCACATGGGCCATGCACAGTGCAAACGGATGAAAAGAAGCATACACAGCGAGAGCAGTGTGCACTGTTCTCGGAAAGCAGAGCTTGTTCAGCTTGCCAGCTTCTAACATGGAAACAGAGCAAGCAGACAGCAGCCCACATGCTCTGCTTGTTATAAACATGGAAAACAGACACCCTAGCATCAGAATCTCAGAAATCACAGAGAGAAGTAGAGAAATGCTGCAGGAGCATGTTTTCTTGCTAGGACCAACGAAAAACACAAATGGGCTGTGCGCAGTGCAAACAGATGAACAGAAGCATACACAGTGAGAGCTGTGTGCATGGTTCTCGCAGAGCAGAGCTTGTTCTACTTGACAGCTTCTAACATGGAAACACAGCAAGCAGACAGCAGCCCACATGCTCTGCTTGCTGCAAACATGGAAAACAGACACCCTAGCATCAGAATCCCAGAAATCACTGAGAGAAGTAGAGAAATGCTGCAGGAGCATGTTTGCTTCCTAGGACAAATGAAAAACTCACATGGGCCATGCACAGTGCAAACGGATGAAAAGAAGCATACACAGCGAGAGCAGTGTGCACTGTTCTCGCAAAGCAGAGCTTGTTCAGCTTGCCAGCTTCTAACATGGAAACAGAGCAAGCAGACAGCAGCCCACATGCTCTGCTTGTTATAAACATGGAAAACAGACACCCTAGCATCAGAATCTCAGAAATCACAGAGAGAAGTAGAGAAATGCTGCAGGAGCATGTTTTCTTGCTAGGACCAACGAAAAACACAAATGGGCTGTGCGCAGTGCAAACAGATGAACAGAAGCATACACAGTGAGAGCTGTGTGCATGGTTCTCGCAGAGCAGAGCTTGTTCTACTTGACAGCTTCTAACATGGAAACACAGCAAGCAAATAGCAGCCCACATGCTCTGCTTGCGGCAAACATGGAAAACAGTCGCCCCAGCATCATAATCACAAAAATCAATGAGAGGAGCAGAGAAATGCTGCGGGGGCATGTTTTCTTGCTAGGACAAATGAAAACCTTACTTGGGCTGTGCACAGTGCAAACGGATGAACAGAAGCATACACAGTGAGAGCTGTGTGCACTGTTCTCGCACAGCAGAGCTTGTTCGACTTGACAGCTTCTAACATGGAAACAGAGAAAGCAGACAGCAATCCACATGCTCTGCTTGCTGCAAATGTGGAAAACAGACACCCCAGCATCAGAATCTCAGAAATCACTGAGAGAAGCAGAGAAATGCTGCAGGAGCATGTTTTCTTGCTTGAAAAAGTGAAAAACTCACTTGGGCCGTGCACAGCGCAAACCAATGAACAGAAGCAAACACAGTGAGAGCTGTGTGTATGGTTCTCGCAAAGCAGAGCTTGTTCACCTTGACAGCTTCTAACATGGAAACACAGCAAGCAGACCTCAGCCTACATTCTCTGCGTGTTGCAAAGATGGAAAACAGACACCCTAGTATCAGAATCTCAGAAATCACTGAGCGAAGCAGAGAAATGCTGCAGGACCATGCTTGCTTGCTTGAAAAAGTGAAAAACTTACTTGGGCTGTGCACAGTGCAAACAGATGAACAGAAGCATACATAGCGAGAGCAGTGTGCACTGTTCTCGCGAAGCAGAGCTTGTTCACCTTGACAGCTTCTAACATGGAAACACAGCAAGCAGACAGCAGCCCACATGCTCTGCTTGCTGCAAACATGGAAAACAGACACCCTAGCATCAGAATCTCAGAAATCACGGAGAGAAGTAGAGAAATGCTGCAGGAGCATGTTTGCTTCCTAGGACAAATGAAAAACTCACATGGGCCATGCACAGTGCAAACGGATGAAAAGAAGCATACACAGCGAGAGCAGTGTGCACTGTTCTCGCAAAGCAGAGCTTGTTCAGCTTGCCAGCTTCTAACATGGAAACAGAGCAAGCAGACAGCAGCCCACATGCTCTGCTTGTTATAAACATGGAAAACAGACACCCTAGCATCAGAATCTCAGAAATCACTGAGAGAAGCAGAGAAATGCTGCAGGAGCATGTTTTCTTGCTAGGACCAACGAAAAACACAAATGGGCTGTGCGCAGTGCAAACAGATGAACAGAAGCATACACAGTGAGAGCTGTGTGCATGGTTCTCGCAGAGCAGAGCTTGTTCTACTTGACAGCTTCTAACATGGAAACACAGCAAGCAGACAGCACCCCACATGCTCTGCTTGCGGCAAACATGGAAAACAGTCGCCCCAGCATCGTAATCACAAAAATCAATGAGAGGAGCAGAGAAATGCTGCGGGGGCATGTTTTCTTGCTAGGACAAATGAAAACCTTACTTGGGCTGTGCACAGTGCAAACGGATGAACAGAAGCATACACAGTGAGAGCTGTGTGCACTGTTCTCGCACAGCAGAGCTTGTTCGACTTGACAGCTTCTAACATGGAAACAGAGCAAGCAGACAGCAATCCACATGCTGTGCTTGCTGCAAATGTGGAAAACAGACACCCCAGCATCAGAATCTCAGAAATCACTGAGAGAAGCAGAGAAATGCTGCAGGAGCATGTTTTCTTGCTTGAAAAAGTGAAAAACTCACTTGGGCCGTGCACAGCGCAAACCAATGAACAGAAGCAAACACAGTGAGAGCTGTGTGTATGGTTCTCGCAAAGCAGAGCTTGTTCACCTTGACAGCTTCTAACATGGAAACACAGCAAGCAGACCTCAGCCTACATTCTCTGCGTGTTGCAAAGATGGAAAACAGACACCCTAGTATCAGAATCTCAGAAATCACTGAGCAAAGCAGAGAAATGCTGCAGGACCATGCTTGCTTGCTTGAAAAAGTGAAAAACTTACTTGGGCTGTGCACAGTGCAAACGGATGAACAGAAGCATACACAGCGAGAGCAGTGTGCACTGTTCTCGCAAAGCAGAGCTTGTTCAGCTTGCCAGCTTCTAACATGGAAAGAGAGCAAGCAGACAGCAGCCCACATGCTCTGCTTGTTATAAACATGGAAAACAGACACCCTAGCATCAGAATCTCAGAAATCACAGAGAGAAGTGGAGAAATGCTGCAGAAGCATGTTTTCTTGCTAGGACCAACGAAAAATACAAATGGGCTGTGCGCAGTGCAAACAGATGAACAGAAGCATACACAGTGAGAGCTGTATGCACTGTTCTCGCACAGCAGAGCTTGTTCGACTTGACAGCTTCTAACATGGAAACACAGCAAGCAGACAGCAGCCCACATGCTCTGCTTGCTGCAAACATGGAAAACAGACACCCTAGCATCAGAATCTCAGAAATCACTGAGAGAAGTAGAGAAATGCTGCAGGAGCATGTTTGCTTCCTAGGACAAATGAAAAACTCACATGGGCCATGCACAGTGGAAACGGATGAAAAGAAGCATACACAGCGAGAGCAGTGTGCACTGTTCTCACAAAGCAGAGCTTGTTCAGCTTGCCAGCTTCTAACATGGAAAGAGAGCAAGCAGACAGCAGCCCACATGCTCTGCTTGTTATAAACATGGAAAACAGACACCCTAGCATCAGAATCTCAGAAATCACAGAGAGAAGTAGAGAAATGCTGCAGGAGCATGTTTGCTTCCTAGGACAAATGAAAAACTCACATGGGCCATGCACAGTGCAAACAGATGAACAGAAGCATACACAGTGAGAGCTGTGTGCATGGTTCTCGCAGAGCAGAGCTTGTTCTACTTGACAGCTTCTAACATGGAAACACAGCAAGCAGACAGCAGCCCACATGCTCTGCTTGCGGCAAACATGGAAAACAGTCGCCCCAGCATCGTAATCACAAAAATCAATGAGAGGAGCAGAGAAATGCTGCGGGGGCATGTTTTCTTGCTAGGACAAATGAAAACCTTACTTGGGCTGTGCACAGTGCAAACGGATGAACAGAAGCATACACAGTGAGAGCTGTGTGCACTGTTCTCGCACAGCAGAGCTTGTTCGGCTTGACAGCTTCTAACATGGAAACAGAGCGAGCAGACAGCAATCCACATGCTCTGCTTGCTGCAAATGTGGAAAACAGACACCCCAGCATCAGAATCTCAGAAATCACTGAGAGAAGCCGAGAAATGCTGCAGGAGCATGTTTTCTTGCTTGAAAAAGTGAAAAACTCACTTGGGCCGTGCACAGCGCAAACCAATGAACAGAAGCAAACACAGTGAGAGCTGTGTGTATGGTTCTCGCAAAGCAGAGCTTGTTCACCTTGACAGCTTCTAACATGGAAACACAGCAAGCAGACCTCAGCCTACATTCTCTGCGTGTTGCAAAGATGGAAAACAGACACCCTAGTATCAGAATCTCAGAAATCACTGAGCGAAGCAGAGAAATGCTGCAGGACCATGCTTGCTTGCTTGAAAAAGTGAAAAACTTACTTGGGCTGTGCACAGTGCAAACAGATGAACAGAAGCATACACAGCGAGAGCCGTGTGCACTGTTCTCGCGAAGCAGAGCTTGTTCACCTTGACAGCTTCTAACATGGAAACACAGCAAGCAGACAGCAGCCCACATGCTCTGCTTGCTGCAAACATGGAAAACAGACACCCTAGCATCAGAATCCCAGAAATCACTGAGAGAAGTAGAGAAATGCTGCAGGAGCATGTTTGCTTCCTAGGACAAATGAAAAACTCACATGGGCCATGCACAGTGCAAACGGATGAAAAGAAGCATACACAGCGAGAGCAGTGTGCACTGTTCTCGCAAAGCAGAGCTTGTTCAGCTTGCCAGCTTCTAACATGGAAAGAGAGCAAGCAGACAGCAGCCCACATGCTCTGCTTGTTATAAACATGGAAAACAGACACCCTAGCATCAGAATCTCAGAAATCACAGAGAGAAGTAGAGAAATGCTGCAGAAGCATGTTTTCTTGCTAGGACCAACGAAAAACACAAATGGGCTGTGCGCAGTGCAAACAGATGAACAGAAGCATACACAGTGAGAGCTGAGTGCATGGTTCTCGCACAGCAGAGCTTGTTCTACTTGACAGCTTCTGACATGGAAAGAGAGCAAGCAGACAGGAAACCACATGCTGTGCTTGCTGCAAACATGGAAAACAGACGCCCCAGCATCAGAATCTCAGAAATCACTGAGAGAAGCAGAGAAATGCTGCTGGGGCATGTTTTCTTGCTAGGACAAATGAAAACCTTACTTGGGCTGTGCACAGTGCAAACGGATGAACAGAAGCATACACAGTGCGAGCTGTATGCACTGTTTTCGCACAGCAGAGCTTGTTCGACTTGACAGCTTCTAACATGGAAACAGAGCAAGCAGACAGCAATCCACATGCTCTGCTGCTGCTAATGTGGAAAAAAGACACCCCAGCATCAGAATCTCAGAAATCACTGAGCGAAGCAGAGAAATGCTGCAGGACCATGCTTGCTTGCTTGAAAAAGTGAAAAACTTACTTGGGCTGTGCACAGTGCAAACGGATGAACAGAAGCATACATAGCGAGAGCAGTGTGCACTGTTCTCGCGAAGCAGAGCTTGTTCACCTTGACAGCTTCTAACATGGAAACACAGCAAGCAGACAGCAGCCCACATGCTCTGCTTGCTGCAAACATGGAAAACAGACACCCTAGCATCAGAACCTCAGAAATCACTGAGAGAAGTAGAGAAATGCTGCAGGAGCATGTTTGCTTCCTAGGACAAATGAAAAACTCACATGGGCCATGCACAGTGCAAACGGATGAAAAGAAGCATACACAGCGAGAGCTGTGTGCACTGTTCTCGCACAGCAGAGCTTGTTCGGCTTGACAGCTTCTAACATGGAAACAGAGCGAGCAGACAGCAATCCACATGCTCTGCTTGCTGCAAATGTGGAAAACAGACACCCCAGCATCAGAATCTCAGAAATCACTGAGAGAAGCCGAGAAATGCTGCAGGAGCATGTTTTCTTGCTTGAAAAAGTGAAAAACTCACTTGGGCCGTGCACAGCGCAAACCAATGAACAGAAGCAAACACAGTGAGAGCTGTGTGTATGGTTCTCGCAAAGCAGAGCTTGTTCACCTTGACAGCTTCTAACATGGAAACACAGCAAGCAGACCTCAGCCTACATTCTCTGCGTGTTGCAAAGATGGAAAACAGACACCCTAGTATCAGAATCTCAGAAATCACTGAGCGAAGCAGAGAAATGCTGCAGGACCATGCTTGCTTGCTTGAAAAAGTGAAAAACTTACTTGGGCTGTGCACAGTGCAAACAGATGAACAGAAGCATACACAGCGAGAGCCGTGTGCACTGTTCTCGCGAAGCAGAGCTTGTTCACCTTGACAGCTTCTAACATGGAAACACAGCAAGCAGACAGCAGCCCACATGCTCTGCTTGCTGCAAACATGGAAAACAGACACCCTAGCATCAGAATCCCAGAAATCACTGAGAGAAGTAGAGAAATGCTGCAGGAGCATGTTTGCTTCCTAGGACAAATGAAAAACTCACATGGGCCATGCACAGTGCAAACGGATGAAAAGAAGCATACACAGCGAGAGCAGTGTGCACTGTTCTCGCAAAGCAGAGCTTGTTCAGCTTGCCAGCTTCTAACATGGAAAGAGAGCAAGCAGACAGCAGCCCACATGCTCTGCTTGTTATAAACATGGAAAACAGACACCCTAGCATCAGAATCTCAGAAATCACAGAGAGAAGTAGAGAAATGCTGCAGAAGCATGTTTTCTTGCTAGGACCAACGAAAAACACAAATGGGCTGTGCGCAGTGCAAACAGATGAACAGAAGCATACACAGTGAGAGCTGAGTGCATGGTTCTCGCACAGCAGAGCTTGTTCTACTTGACAGCTTCTGACATGGAAAGAGAGCAAGCAGACAGGAAACCACATGCTGTGCTTGCTGCAAACATGGAAAACAGACGCCCCAGCATCAGAATCTCAGAAATCACTGAGAGAAGCAGAGAAATGCTGCTGGGGCATGTTTTCTTGCTAGGACAAATGAAAACCTTACTTGGGCTGTGCACAGTGCAAACGGATGAACAGAAGCATACACAGTGCGAGCTGTATGCACTGTTTTCGCACAGCAGAGCTTGTTCGACTTGACAGCTTCTAACATGGAAACAGAGCAAGCAGACAGCAATCCACATGCTCTGCTGCTGCTAATGTGGAAAAAAGACACCCCAGCATCAGAATCTCAGAAATCACTGAGCGAAGCAGAGAAATGCTGCAGGACCATGCTTGCTTGCTTGAAAAAGTGAAAAACTTACTTGGGCTGTGCACAGTGCAAACGGATGAACAGAAGCATACATAGCGAGAGCAGTGTGCACTGTTCTCGCGAAGCAGAGCTTGTTCACCTTGACAGCTTCTAACATGGAAACACAGCAAGCAGACAGCAGCCCACATGCTCTGCTTGCTGCAAACATGGAAAACAGACACCCTAGCATCAGAACCTCAGAAATCACTGAGAGAAGTAGAGAAATGCTGCAGGAGCATGTTTGCTTCCTAGGACAAATGAAAAACTCACATGGGCCATGCACAGTGCAAACGGATGAAAAGAAGCATACACAGCGAGAGCTGTGTGCACTGTTCTCGCACAGCAGAGCTTGTTCGGCTTGACAGCTTCTAACATGGAAACAGAGCGAGCAGACAGCAATCCACATGCTCTGCTTGCTGCAAATGTGGAAAACAGACACCCCAGCATCAGAATCTCAGAAATCACTGAGAGAAGCCGAGAAATGCTGCAGGAGCATGTTTTCTTGCTTGAAAAAGTGAAAAACTCACTTGGGCCGTGCACAGCGCAAACCAATGAACAGAAGCAAACACAGTGAGAGCTGTGTGTATGGTTCTCGCAAAGCAGAGCTTGTTCACCTTGACAGCTTCTAACATGGAAACACAGCAAGCAGACCTCAGCCTACATTCTCTGCGTGTTGCAAAGATGGAAAACAGACACCCTAGTATCAGAATCTCAGAAATCACTGAGCGAAGCAGAGAAATGCTGCAGGACCATGCTTGCTTGCTTGAAAAAGTGAAAAACTTACTTGGGCTGTGCACAGTGCAAACAGATGAACAGAAGCATACACAGCGAGAGCCGTGTGCACTGTTCTCGCGAAGCAGAGCTTGTTCACCTTGACAGCTTCTAACATGGAAACACAGCAAGCAGACAGCAGCCCACATGCTCTGCTTGCTGCAAACATGGAAAACAGACACCCTAGCATCAGAATCCCAGAAATCACTGAGAGAAGTAGAGAAATGCTGCAGGAGCATGTTTGCTTCCTAGGACAAATGAAAAACTCACATGGGCCATGCACAGTGCAAACGGATGAAAAGAAGCATACACAGCGAGAGCAGTGTGCACTGTTCTCGCAAAGCAGAGCTTGTTCAGCTTGCCAGCTTCTAACATGGAAAGAGAGCAAGCAGACAGCAGCCCACATGCTCTGCTTGTTATAAACATGGAAAACAGACACCCTAGCATCAGAATCTCAGAAATCACAGAGAGAAGTAGAGAAATGCTGCAGAAGCATGTTTTCTTGCTAGGACCAACGAAAAACACAAATGGGCTGTGCGCAGTGCAAACAGATGAACAGAAGCATACACAGTGAGAGCTGAGTGCATGGTTCTCGCACAGCAGAGCTTGTTCTACTTGACAGCTTCTGACATGGAAAGAGAGCAAGCAGACAGGAAACCACATGCTGTGCTTGCTGCAAACATGGAAAACAGACGCCCCAGCATCAGAATCTCAGAAATCACTGAGAGAAGCAGAGAAATGCTGCTGGGGCATGTTTTCTTGCTAGGACAAATGAAAACCTTACTTGGGCTGTGCACAGTGCAAACGGATGAACAGAAGCATACACAGTGCGAGCTGTATGCACTGTTTTCGCACAGCAGAGCTTGTTCGACTTGACAGCTTCTAACATGGAAACAGAGCAAGCAGACAGCAATCCACATGCTCTGCTGCTGCTAATGTGGAAAAAAGACACCCCAGCATCAGAATCTCAGAAATCACTGAGCGAAGCAGAGAAATGCTGCAGGACCATGCTTGCTTGCTTGAAAAAGTGAAAAACTTACTTGGGCTGTGCACAGTGCAAACGGATGAACAGAAGCATACATAGCGAGAGCAGTGTGCACTGTTCTCGCGAAGCAGAGCTTGTTCACCTTGACAGCTTCTAACATGGAAACACAGCAAGCAGACAGCAGCCCACATGCTCTGCTTGCTGCAAACATGGAAAACAGACACCCTAGCATCAGAACCTCAGAAATCACTGAGAGAAGTAGAGAAATGCTGCAGGAGCATGTTTGCTTCCTAGGACAAATGAAAAACTCACATGGGCCATGCACAGTGCAAACGGATGAAAAGAAGCATACACAGCGAGAGCTGTGTGCACTGTTCTCGCACAGCAGAGCTTGTTTGGCTTGACAGCTTCTAACATGGAAACAGAGCGAGCAGACAGCAATCCACATGCTCTGCTTGCTGCAAATGTGGAAAACAGACACCCCAGCATCAGAATCTCAGAAATCACTGAGAGAAGCCGAGAAATGCTGCAGGAGCATGTTTTCTTGCTTGAAAAAGTGAAAAACTCACTTGGGCCGTGCACAGCGCAAACCAATGAACAGAAGCAAACACAGTGAGAGCTGTGTGTATGGTTCTCGCAAAGCAGAGCTTGTTCACCTTGACAGCTTCTAACATGGAAACACAGCAAGCAGACCTCAGCCTACATTCTCTGCGTGTTGCAAAGATGGAAAACAGACACCCTAGTATCAGAATCTCAGAAATCACTGAGCGAAGCAGAGAAATGCTGCAGGACCATGCTTGCTTGCTTGAAAAAGTGAAAAACTTACTTGGGCTGTGCACAGTGCAAACAGATGAACAGAAGCATACACAGCGAGAGCCGTGTGCACTGTTCTCGCGAAGCAGAGCTTGTTCACCTTGACAGCTTCTAACATGGAAACACAGCAAGCAGACAGCAGCCCACATGCTCTGCTTGCTGCAAACATGGAAAACAGACACCCTAGCATCAGAATCCCAGAAATCACTGAGAGAAGTAGAGAAATGCTGCAGGAGCATGTTTTCTTGCTAGGACCAACGAAAAACACAAATGGGCTGTGCGCAGTGCAAACGGATGAAAAGAAGCATACACAGCGAGAGCTGAGTGCATGGTTCTCGCACAGCAGAGCTTGTTCTACTTGACAGCTTCTGACATGGAAAGAGAGCAAGCAGACAGGAAACCACATGCTGTGCTTGCTGCAAACATGGAAAACAGACGCCCCAGCATCAGAATCTCAGAAATCACTGAGAGAAGCAGAGAAATGCTGCGGGGGCATGTTTTCTTGCTAGGACAAATGAAAACCTTACTTGGGCTGTGCACAGTGCAAACGGATGAACAGAAGCATACACAGTGAGAGCTGTATGCACTGTTTTCGCACAGCAGAGCTTGTTCGACTTGACAGCTTCTAACATGGAAACAGAGCAAGCAGACAGCAATCCACATGCTCTGCTGCTGCTAATGTGGAAAAAAGACACCCCAGCACCAGAATCTCAGAAATCACTGAGCAAAGCAGAGAAATGCTGCAGGACCATGCTTGCTTGCTTGAAAAAGTGAAAAACTTACTTGGGCTGTGCACAGTGCAAACGGATGAACAGAAGCATACACAGCGAGAGCAGTGTGCACTGTTCTCGCGAAGCAGAGCTTGTTCACCTTGACAGCTTCTAACATGGAAACACAGCAAGCAGACAGCAGCCCACATGCTCTGCTTGCTGCAAACATGGAAAACAGACACCCTAGCATCAGAACCTCAGAAATCACTGAGAGAAGTAGAGAAATGCTGCAGGAGCATGTTTGCTTCCTAGGACAAATGAAAAACTCACATGGGCCATGCACAGTGCAAACGGATGAAAAGAAACATACACAGCGAGAGCAGTGTGCACTGTTCTCGCAAAGCAGAGCTTGTTCAGCTTGCCAGCTTCTAACATGGAAAGAGAGCAAGCAGACAGCAGCCCACATGCTCTGCTTGTTATAAACATGGAAAACAGACACCCCAGCATCAGAATCTCAGAAATCACAGAGAGAAGTAGAGAAATGCTGCAGGAGCATGTTTGCGTCCTAGGACAAATGAAAAACTCACATGGGCCATGCACAGTGCAAACGGATGAAAAGAAGCATACACAGTGAGAGCAGTGTGCACTGTTCTCGCAAAGCAGAGCTTGTTCAGCTTGCCAGCTTCTAACATGGAAAGAGAGCAAGCAGACAGCAGCCCACATGCTCTGCTTGTTATAAACATGGAAAACAGACACCCTAGCATCAGAATCTCAGAAATCACAGAGAGAAGTAGAGAAATGCTGCAGAAGCATGTTTTCTTGCTAGGACCAATGAAAAACACAAATGGGCTGTGCGCAGTGCAAACAGATGAACAGAAGCATACACAGTGAGAGCTGAGTGCATGGTTCTCGCACAGCAGAGCTTGTTCAACTTGACAGCTTCTGACATGGAAAGAGAGCAAGCAGACAGGAACCCACATGCTGTGCTTGCTGCAAACATGGAAAACAGACGCCCCAGCATCGGAATCTCAGAAATCACTGAGAGAAGCAGAGAAATGCTGCAGGAGCATGTTTTCTTGCTTGAAAAAGTGAAAAACCCACTTGGGCCGTGCACAGTGCAAACCAATGAACAGAAGCAAACACAGTGAGAGCTGTGTGTATGGTTCTCGCAAAGCAGAGCGTGTTCACCTTGACAGCTTCTAACATGGAAACACAGCAAGCATACCTCAGCCTACATTCTCTGCGTGTTGCAAAGATGGAAAACAGACACCCTAGTATCAGAATCTCAGAAATCACTGAGCGAAGCAGAGAAATGCTGCAGGACCATCCTTGCTTGCTTGAAAAAGTGAAAAACTTACTTGGGCTGTGCACAGTGCAAACAGATGAACAGAAGCATACATAGCGAGAGCAGTGTGCACTGTTCTCGCGAAGCAGAGCTTGTTCACCTTGACAGCTTCTAACATGGAAACACAGCAAGCAGACAGCAGCCCACATGCTCTGCTTGCTGCAAACCTGGAAAACAGACACCCCAGCATCAGAATCTCAGAAATCACAGAGAGAAGTAGAGAAATGCTGCAGGAGCATGTTTTCTTGCTAGGACCAACGAAAAACACAAATGGGCTGTGTGCAGTGCAAACAGATGAACAGAAGCATACACAGTGAGAGCTGTGTGCATGGTTCTCGCAGAGCAGAGCTTGTTCTACTTGACAGCTTCTGACATGGAAAGAGAGCAAGCAGACAGGAAACCACATGCTGTGCTTGCTGCAAACATGGAAAACAGACGCCCCAGCATCAGAATCTCAGAAATCACTGAGAGAAGCTGAGAAATGCTGCGGGGGCATGTTTTCTTGCTAGGACAAATGAAAACCTTACTTGGGCTGTGCACAGTGCAAACGGATGAACAGAAGCATACACAGTGAGAGCTGTGTGCACTGCTCTCGCACAGCAGAGCGTGTTCGACTTGCCAGCTTCTAACATGGAAAGAGAGCAAGCAGACAGCAATCCACATGCTCTGCTTGCTGCAAATGTGGAAAACAGACACCCCAGCATCAGAATCTCAGAAATCACTGAGCAAAGCAGAGAAATGCTGCAGGACCATGCTTGCTTGCTTGAAAAAGTGAAAAACTTACTTGGGCTGTGCACAGTGCAAACAGATGAACAGAAGCATACATAGCGAGAGCAGTGTGCACTGTTCTCGCACAGCAGAGCTTGTTCGACTTGACAGCTTCTAACATGGAAAGAGAGCAAGCAGACAGCAGCCCACATGCTCTGCTTGCTGCAAATGTGGAAAACAGACACCCCAGCATCAGAATCTCAGAAATCACTGAGAGAAGCAGAGAAATGCTGCAGGAGCATGTTTTCTTGCTTGAAAAAGTGAAAAACTCACTTGGGCCGTGCACAGCGCAAACCAATGAACAGAAGCAAACACAGTGAGAGCTGTGTGTATGGTTCTCCCAAAGCAGAGCTTGTTCACCTTGACAACTTCTAACATGGAAACACAGCAAGCAGACCTCAGCCTACATTCTCTGCGTGTTGCAAAGATGGAAAACAGACACCCTAGTATCAGAATCTCAGAAATCACTGAGCAAAGCAGAGAAATGCTGCAGGACCATGCTTGCTTGCTTGAAAAAGTGAAAAACTTACTTGGGCTGTGACCAGTGCAAACAGATGAACAGAAGCATACACAGCGAGAGCAGTGTGCACTGTTCTCGCAAAGCAGAGCTTGTTCAGCTTGCCAGCTTCTAACATGGAAAGAGAGCAAGCAGACAGCAGCCCACATGCTCTGCTTGTTATAAACATGGAAAACAGACACCCTAGCATCAGAATCTCAGAAATCACAGAGAGAAGTAGAGAAATGCTGCAGAAGCATGTTTTCTTGCTAGGACCAACGAAAAACACAAATGGGCTGTGCGCAGTGCAAACAGACGAACAGAAGCATACACAGTGAGAGCTGTGTGCATGGTTCTCGCACAGCAGAGCTTGTTCTACTTGACAGCTTCTGACATGGAAAGAGAGCAAGCAGACAGGAAACCACATGCTGTGCTTGCTGCAAACATGGAAAACAGACGCCCCAGCATCAGAATCTCAGAAATCACTGAGAGAAGCAGAGAAATGCTGCGGGGGCATGTTTTCTTGCTAGGACAAATGAAAACCTTACTTGGGCTGTGCACAGTGCAAACGGATGAACAGAAGCATACACAGTGAGAGCTGTATGCACTGTTCTCGCACAGCAGAGCTTGTTCGACTTGACAGCTTCTAACATGGAAAGAGAGCAAGCAGACAGCAGCCCACATGCTCTGCTTGTTATAAACATGGAAAACAGACACCCTAGCATCAGAATCTCAGAAATCACAGAGAGAAGCCGAGAAATGCTGCAGGAGCATGTTTTCTTGCTTGAAAAAGTGAAAAAATCACTTGGGCCGTGCACAGCGCAAACCAATGAACAGAAGCAAACACAGTGAGAGCTGTGTGTATGGTTCTCGCAAAGCAGAGCTTGTTCACCTTGACAGCTTCTAACATGGAAACACAGCAAGCAGACCTCAGCCTACATTCTCTGCGTGTTGCAAAGATGGAAAACAGACACCCTAGTATCAGAATCTCAGAAATCACTGAGCGAAGCAGAGAAATGCTGCAGGACCATGCTTGCTTGCTTGAAAAAGTGAAAAACTTACTTGGGCTGTGCACAGTGCAAACAGATGAACAGAAGCATACATAGCGAGAGCAGTGTGCACTGTTCTCGCGAAGCAGAGCTTGTTCACCTTGACAGCTTCTAACATGGAAACACAGCAAGCAGACAGCAGCCCACATGCTCTGCTTGCTGCAAACATGGAAAACAGACACCCTAGCATCAGAATCTCAGAAATCACTGAGAGAAGTAGAGAAATGCTGCAGAAGCATGTTTGCTTCCTAGGACAAATGAAAAACTCACATGGGCCATGCACAGTGCAAACGGATGAAAAGAAGCATACACAGCGAGAGCAGTGTGCACTGTTCTCGCAAAGCAGAGCTTGTTCAGCTTGCCAGCTTCTTACATGGAAAGAGAGCAAGCAGACAGCAGCCCACATGCTCTGCTTGTTATAAACATGGAAAACAGACACCCTAGCATCAGAATCTCAGAAATCACAGAGAGAAGTAGAGAAATGCTGCAGGAGCATGTTTTCTTGCTAGGACCAACGAAAAACACAAATGGGGTGTGCGCAGTGCAAACAGATGAACAGAAGCATACACAGTGAGAGCTGTGTGCATGGTTCTTGCAGAGCAGAGCTTGTTCTACTTGACAGCTTCTAACATGGAAACACAGCAAGCAGACAGCAGCCCACATGCTCTGCTTGCGGCAAACATGGAAAACAGACGCCCCAGCATCATAATCACAAAAATCAATGAGAGGAGAAGAGAAATGCTGCGGGGGCATTTTTTCTTGCTAGGACAAATGAAAACCTTACTTGGGCTGTGCACAGTGCAAACGGATGAACAGAAGCATACACAGTGAGAGCTGTGTGCACTGTTCTCGCACAGCAGACCTTGTTCGACTTGACAGCTTCTAACATGGAAACAGAGCAAGCAGACAGCAATCCACATGCTCTGCTTGCTGCAAATGTGGAAAACAGACACCCCAGCATCAGAATCTCAGAAATCACTGAGAGAAGCAGAGAAATGCTGCAGGAGCATGTTTTCTTGCTTGAAAAAGTGAAAAACTCACTTGGGCCGTGCACAGCGCAAACCAATGAACAGAAGCAAACACAGTGAGAGCTGTGTGTATGGTTCTCGCAAAGCAGAGCTTGTTCACCTTGACAGCTTCTAACATGGAAACACAGCAAGCAGACCTCAGCCTACATTCTCTGCGTGTTGCAAAGATGGAAAACAGACACCCTAGTATCAGAATCTCAGAAATCACTGAGCAAAGCAGAGAAATGCTGCAGGACCATGCTTGCTTGCTTGAAAAAGTGAAAAACTTACTTGGGCTGTGCACAGTGCAAACAGATGAACAGAAGCATACACAGCGAGAGCAGTGTGCACTGTTCTCGCGAAGCAGAGCTTGTTCACCTTGACAGCTTCTAACATGGAAACACAGCAAGCAGACAGCAGCCCACATGCTCTGCTTGTTATAAACATGGAAAACAGACATCCTAGCATCAGAATCTCAGAAATCACTGAGAGAAGTAGAGAAATGCTGCAGGAGCATGTTTGCTTCCTAGGACAAATGAAAAACTCACGTGGGCCATGCACAGTGCAAACGGATGAAAAGAAACATACACAGCGAGAGCAGTGTGCACTGTTCTCGCAAAGCAGAGCTTGTTCAGCTTGCCAGCTTCTAACATGGAAAGAGAGCAAGCAGACAGCAGCCCACATGCTCTGCTTGTTATAAACATGGAAAACAGACACCCTAGCATCAGAATCTCAGAAATCACAGAGAGAAGTAGAGAAATGCTGCAGGAGCATGTTTTCTTGCTAGGACCAACGAAAAACACAAATGGGCTGTGCGCAGTGCAAACAGATGAACAGAAGCATACACAGTGAGAGCTGTGTGCATGGTTCTCGCAGAGCAGAGCTTGTTCTACTTGACAGCTTCTGACATGGAAAGAGAGCAAACAGACAGGAAACCACATGCTGTGCTTGCTGCAAACATGGAAAACAGACGCCCCAGCATCAGAATCTCAGAAATCACTGAGAGAAGCTGAGAAATGCTGCGGGGGCATGTTTTCTTGCTAGGACAAATGAAAACCTTACTTGGGCTGTGCACAGTGCAAACGGATGAACAGAAGCATACACAGTGAGAGCTGTATGCACTGTTCTCGCACAGCAGAGCTTGTTCGACTTGACAGCTTCTAACGTGGAAACAGAGCAAGCAGACAGCAATCCACATGCTCTGCTTGCTGCAAATGTGGAAAACAGACACCCCAGCATCAGAATCTCAGAAATCACTGGGCGAAGCAGAGAAATGCTGCAGGACCATGCTTGCTTGCTTGAAAAAGTGAAAAACTTACTTGGGCTGTGCACAGTGCAAACAGATGAACAGAAGCATACACAGCGAGAGCCGTGTGCACTGTTCTCGCGAAGCAGAGCTTGTTCACCTTGACAGCTTCTAACATGGAAACACAGCAAGCAGACAGCAGCCCACATGCTCTGCTTGCTGCAAACATGGAAAACAGACACCCTAGCATCAGAACCTCAGAAATCACTGAGAGAAGTAGAGAAATGCTGCAGGAGCATGTTTGCTTCCTAGGACAAATGAAAAACTCACATGGGCCATGCACAGTGCAAACGGATGAAAAGAAGCATACACAGCGAGAGCAGTGTGCACTGTTCTCGCAAAGCAGAGCTTGTTCAGCTTGCCAGCTTCTAACATGGAAAGAGAGCAAGCAGACAGCAGCCCACATGCTCTGCTTGTTATAAACATGGAAAACAGACGCCCCAGCATCAGAATCTCAGAAATCACTGAGAGAAGCAGAGAAATGCTACAGGAGCATGTTTTCTTGCTTGAAAAAGTGAAAAACTCACTTGGGCCGTGCACAGCGCAAACCAATGAACAGAAGCAAACACAGTGAGAGCTGTGTGTATGGTTCTCGCAAAGCAGAGCTTGTTCACCTAGACAGCTTCTAACATGGAAACACAGCAAGCAGACCTCAGCCTACATTCTCTGCGTGTTGCAAAGATGGAAAACAGACACCCTAGTATCAGAATCTCAGAAATCACTGAGCGAAGCAGAGAAATGCTGCAGGACCATGCTTGCTTGCTTGAAAAAGTGAAAAACTTACTTGGGCTGTGCACAGTGCAAACAGATGAACAGAAGCATACACAGCGAGAGCAGTGTGCACTGTTCTCGCAAAGCAGAGCTTGTTCAGCTTGCCAGCTTCTAACATGGAAACAGAGCAAGCAGACAGCAGCCCACATGCTCTGCTTGTTATAAACATGGAAAACAGACACCCTAGCCTCAGAATCTCAGAAATCACAGAGAGAAGTAGAGAAATGCTGCAGGAGCATGTTTTCTTGCTAGGACCAACGAAAAACACAAATGGGCTGTGCGCAGTGCAAACAGATGAACAGAAGCATACACAGTGAGAGCTGTGTGCATGGTTCTCGCAGAGCAGAGCTTGTTCTACTTGACAGCTTCTAACATGGAAACACAGCAAGCAGACAGCAGCCCACATGCTCTGCTTGCGGCAAACATGGAAAACAGTCGCCCCAGCATCATAATCTCAAAAATCAATGAGAGGAGCAGAGAAATGCTGCGGGGGCATGTTTTCTTGCTAGGACAAATGAAAACCTTACTTGGGCTGTGCACAGTGCAAACGGATGAACAGAAGCATACACAGTGAGAGCTGTGTGCACTGTTCTCGCACAGCAGAGCTTGTTCGACTTGACAGCTTCTAACATGGAAACAGAGCAAGCAGACAGCAATCCACATGCTCTGCTTGCTGCAAATGTGGAAAACAGACACCCCAGCATCAGAATCTCAGAAATCACTGAGAGAAGCCGAGAAATGCTGCAGGAGCATGTTTTCTTGCTTGAAAAAGTGAAAAACTCACTTGGGCCGTGCACAGCGCAAACCAATGAACAGAAGCAAACACAGTGAGAGCTGTGTGTATGGTTCTCGCAAAGCAGAGCTTGTTCACCTTGACAGCTTCTAACATGGAAACACAGCAAGCAGACCTCAGCCTACATTCTCTGCGTGTTGCAAAGATGGAAAACAGACACCCTAGTATCAGAATCTCAGAAATCATTGAGCAAAGCAGAGAAATGCTGCAGGACCATGCTTGCTTGCTTGAAAAAGTGAAAAACTTACTTGGGCTGTGCGCAGTGCAAACAGATGAACAGAAGCATACACAGTGAGAGCTGTGTGCATGGTTCTCGCAGAGCAGAGCTTGTTCTACTTGACAGCTTCTAACATGGAAACACAGCAAGCAGACAGCAGCCCACATGCTCTGCTTGCGGCAAACATGGAAAACAGTCGCCCCAGCATCATAATCACAAAAATCAATGAGAGGAGCAGAGAAATGCTGCGGGGGCATGTTTTCTTGCTAGGACAAATGAAAACCTTACTTGGGCTGTGCACAGTGCAAACGGATGAACAGAAGCATACACAGTGAGAGCTGTGTGCACTGTTCTCGCACAGCAGAGCTTGTTCGACTTGACAGCTTCTAACATGGAAACAGAGCAAGCAGACAGCAATCCACATGCTCTGCTTGCTGCAAATGTGGAAAACAGACACCCCAGCATCAGAATCTCAGAAATCACTGAGAGAAGCCGAGAAATGCTGCAGGAGCATGTTTTCTTGCTTGAAAAAGTGAAAAACTCACTTGGGCCGTGCACAGCGCAAACCAATGAACAGAAGCAAACACAGTGAGAGCTGTGTGTATGGTTCTCGCAAAGCAGAGCTTGTTCACCTTGACAGCTTCTAACATGGAAACACAGCAAGCAGACCTCAGCCTACATTCTCTGCGTGTTGCAAAGATGGAAAACAGACACCCTAGTATCAGAATCTCAGAAATCACTGAGCGAAGCAGAGAAATGCTGCAGGACCATGCTTGCTTGCTTGAAAAAGTGAAAAACTTACTTGGGCTGTGCACAGTGCAAACAGATGAACAGAAGCATACACAGCGAGAGCTGTGTGCACTGTTCTCGCGAAGCAGAGCTTGTTCACCTTGACAGCTTCTAACATGGAAACACAGCAAGCAGACAGCAGCCCACATGCTCTGCTTGCTGCAAACATGGAAAACAGACACCCTAGCATCAGAATCTCAGAAATCACGGAGAGAAGTAGAGAAATGCTGCAGGAGCATGTTTGCTTCCTAGGACAAATGAAAAACTCACATGGGCCATGCACAGTGCAAACGGATGAAAAGAAGCATACACAGCGAGAGCAGTGTGCACTGTTCTCGCAAAGCAGAGCTTGTTCAGCTTGCCAGCTTCTAACATGGAAAGAGAGCAAGCAGACAGCAGCCCACATGCTCTGCTTGTTATAAACATGGAAAACAGACACCCTAGCATCAGAATCTCAGAAATCACAGAGAGAAGTAGAGAAATGCTGCAGGAGCATGTTTTCTTGCTAGGACCAACGAAAAACACAAATGGGCTGTGCGCAGTGCAAACAGATGAACAGAAGCATACACAGTGAGAGCTGTGTGCATGGTTCTCGCAGAGCAGAGCTTGTTCTACTTGACAGCTTCTAACATGGAAACACAGCAAGCAGACAGCAGCCCACATGCTCTGCTTGCGGCAAACATGGAAAACAGTCGCCCCAGCATCATAATCACAAAAATCAATGAGAGGAGCAGAGAAATGCTGTGGGGGCATGTTTTCTTGCTAGGACAAATGAAAACCTTACTTGGGCTGTGCACAGTGCAAACGGATGAACAGAAGCATACACAGTGAGAGCTGTGTGCACTGTTCTCGCACAGCAGAGCTTGTTCGACTTGACAGCTTCTAACATGGAAACAGAGCAAGCAGACAGCAATCCACATGCTCTGCTTGCTGCAAATGTGGAAAACAGACACCCCAGCATCAGAATCTCAGAAATCACTGAGAGAAGCCGAGAAATTCTGCAGGAGCATGTTTTCTTGCTTGAAAAAGTGAAAAACTCACTTGGGCCGTGCACAGCGCAAACCAATGAACAGAAGCAAACACAGTGAGAGCTGTGTGTATGGTTCTCGCAAAGCAGAGCTTGTTCACCTTGACAGCTTCTAACATGGAAACACAGCAAGCAGACCTCAGCCTACATTCTCTGCGTGTTGCAAAGATGGAAAACAGACACCCTAGTATCAGAATCTCAGAAATCACTGAGCAAAGCAGAGAAATGCTGCAGGACCATGCTCGCTTGCTTGAAAAAGTGAAAAACTTACTTGGGCTGTGCACAGTGCAAACAGATGAACAGAAGCATACACAGCGAGAGCAGTGTGCACTGTTCTCGCGAAGCAGAGCTTGTTCGCCTTGACAGCTTCTAACATGGAAACACAGCAAGCAGACAGCAGCCCACATGCTCTGCTTGTTATAAACATGGAAAACAGACATCCTAGCATCAGAATCTCAGAAATCACTGAGAGAAGTAGAGAAATGCTGCAGGAGCATGTTTGCTTCCTAGGACAAATGAAAAACTCACATGGGCCATGCACAGTGCAAACGGATGAAAAGAAGCATACACAGCGAGAGCAGTGTGCACTGTTCTCGCAAAGCAGAGCTTGTTCAGCTTGCCAGCTTCTAACATGGAAAGAGAGCAAGCAGACAGCAGCCCACATGCTCTGCTTGTTATAAACATGGAAAACAGACACCCTAGCATCAGAATCTCAGAAATCACAGAGAGAAGCCGAGAAATGCTGCAGGAGCATGTTTTCTTGCTTGAAAAAGTGAAAAACTCACTTGGGCCGTGCACAGCGCAAACAAATGAACAGAAGCAAACACAGTGAGAGCTGTGTGTATGGTTCTCGCAAAGCAGAGCTTGTTCACCTTGACAGCTTCTAACATGGAAACACAGCAAGCAGACCTCAGCCTACATTCTCTGCGTGTTGCAAAGATGGAAAACAGACACCCTAGTATCAGAATCTCAGAAATCACTGAGCGAAGCAGAGAAATGCTGCAGGACCATGCTTGCTTGCTTGAAAAAGTGAAAAACTTACTTGGGCTGTGCACAGTGCAAACAGATGAACAGAAGCATACATAGCGAGAGCAGTGTGCACTGTTCTCGCGAAGCAGAGCTTGTTCTACTTGACAGCTTCTAACATGGAAACACAGCAAGCAGACAGCAGCCCACATGCTCTGCTTGCTGCAAACATGGAAAACAGACACCCTAGCATCAGAATCTCAGAAATCACTGAGAGAAGTAGAGAAATGCTGCAGAAGCATGTTTGCTTCCTAGGACAAATGAAAAACTCACATGGGCCATGCACAGTGCAAACGGATGAAAAGAAGCATACACAGCGAGAGCAGTGTGCACTGTTCTCGCAAAGCAGAGCTTGTTCAGCTTGCCAGCTTCTTACATGGAAAGAGAGCAAGCAGACAGCAGCCCACATGCTCTGCTTGTTATAAACATGGAAAACAGACACCCTAGCATCAGAATCTCAGAAATCACAGAGAGAAGTAGAGAAATGCTGCAGGAGCATGTTTTCTTGCTAGGACCAACGAAAAACACAAATGGGGTGTGCGCAGTGCAAACAGATGAACAGAAGCATACACAGTGAGAGCTGTGTGCATGGTTCTTGCAGAGCAGAGCTTGTTCTACTTGACAGCTTCTAACATGGAAACACAGCAAGCAGACAGCAGCCCACATGCTCTGCTTGCGGCAAACATGGAAAACAGACGCCCCAGCATCATAATCACAAAAATCAATGAGTGGAGCAGAGAAATGCTGTGGGGGCATTTTTTCTTGCTAGGACAAATGAAAACCTTACTTGGGCTGTGCACAGGGCAAACGGATGAACAGAAGCATACACAGTGAGAGCTGTGTGCACTGTTCTCGCAGAGCAGAGCTTGTTCGACTTGACAGCTTCTAACATGGAAACAGAGGAAGCAGACAGCAATCCACATGCTCTGCTTGCTGCAAATGTGGAAAACAGACACCCCAGCATCAGAATCTCAGAAATCACTGAGAGAAGCAGAGAAATGCTGCAGGAGCATGTTTTCTTGCTTGAAAAAGTGAAAAACTCACTTGGGCCGTGCACAGCGCAAACCAATGAACAGAAGCAAACACAGTGAGAGCTGTGTGTATGGTTCTCGCAAAGCAGAGCTTGTTCACCTTGAGAGCTTCTAACATGGAAACACAGCAAGCAGACCTCAGCCTACATTCTCTGCGTGTTGCAAAGATGGAAAACAGACACCCTAGTATCAGAATCTCAGAAATCACTGAGCAAAGCAGAGAAATGCTGCAGGACCATGCTTGCTTGCTTGAAAAAGTGAAAAACTTACCTGGGCTGTGCACAGTGCAAACAGATGAACAGAAGCATACACAGCGAGAGCAGTGTGCACTGTTCTCGCGAAGCAGAGCTTGTTCACCTTGACAGCTTCTAACATGGAAACACAGCAAGCAGACAGCAGCCCACATGCTCTGCTTGTTATAAACATGGAAAACAGACATCCTAGCATCAGAATCTCAGAAATCACAGAGAGAAGTAGAGAAATGCTGCAGGAGCATGTTTGCTTCCTAGGACAAATGAAAAACTCACATGGGCCATGCACAGTGCAAACGGATGAAAAGAAGCATACACAGCGAGAGCAGTGTGCACTGTTCTCGCAAAGCAGAGCTTGTTCAGCTTGCCAGCTTCTAACATGGAAAGAGAGCAAGCAGACAGCAGCCCACATGCTCTGCTTGTTATAAACATGGAAAACAGACACCCTAGCATCAGAATCTCAGAAATCACAGAGAGAAGCCGAGAAATGCTGCAGGAGCATGTTTTCTTGCTTGAGAAAGTGAAAAACTCACTTGGGCCGTGCACAGCGCAAACCAATGAACAGAAGCAAACACAGTGAGAGCTGTGTGTATGGTTCTCGCAAAGCAGAGCTTGTTCACCTTGACAGCTTCTAACATGGAAACACAGCAAGCAGACCTCAGCCTACATTCTCTGCGTGTTGCAAAGATGGAAAACAGACACCCTAGTATCAGAATCTCAGAAATCACTGAGCGAAGCAGAGAAATGCTGCAGGACCATGCTTGCTTGCTTGAAAAAGTGAAAAACTTACTTGGGCTGTGCACAGTGCAAACAGATGAACAGAAGCATACACAGCGAGAGCCGTGTGCACTGTTCTCGCGAAGCAGAGCTTGTTCAGCTTGCCAGCTTCTAACATGGAAAGAGAGCAAGCAGACAGCAGCCCACATGCTCTGCTTGTTATAAACATGGAAAACAGACACCCTAGCATCAGAATCTCAGAAATCACAGAGAGAAGTAGAGAAATGCTGCAGAAGCATGTTTTCTTGCTAGGACCAACGAAAAACACAAATGGGCTGTGCGCAGTGCAAACAGATGAACAGAAGCATACACAGTGAGAGCTGTGTGCATGGTTCTCGCAGAGCAGAGCTGGTTCTACTTGACAGCTTCTGACATGGAAAGAGAGCAAGCAGACAGGAAACCACATGCTGTGCTTGCTGCAAACATGGAAAACAGACGCCCCAGCATCAGAATCTCAGAAATCACTGAGAGAAGCAGAGCAATGCTGCGGGGGCATGTTTTCTTGCTAGGACAAATGAAAACCTTACTTGGGCTGTGCACAGTGCAAACGGATGAACAGAAGCATACACAGTGAGAGCTGTATGCACTGTTCTCGCACAGCAGAGCTTGTTCGACTTGACAGCTTCTAACATGGAAACAGAGCAAGCAGACAGCAATCCACATGCTCTGCTTGCTGCAAATGTGGAAAACAGACACCCCAGCATCAGAATCTCAGAAATCACTGAGCGAAGCAGAGAAATGCTGCAGGACCATGCTTGCTTGCTTGAAAAAGTGAAAAACTTACTTGGGCTGTGCACAGTGCAAACAGATGAACAGAAGCATACACAGCGAGAGCAGTGTGCACTGTTCTCGCGAAGCAGAGCTTGTTCACCTTGACAGCTTCTAACATGGAAACACAGCAAGCAGACAGCAGCCCACATGCTCTGCTTGCTGCAAACCTGGAAAACAGACACCCTAGCATCAGAATCTCAGAAATCACTGAGAGAAGTAGAGAAATGCTGCAGGAGCATGTTTGCTTCCTAGGACAAATGAAAAACTCACATGGGCCATGCACAGTGCAAACGGATGAAAAGAAGCATACACAGCGAGAGCAGTGTGCACTGTTCTCGCAAAGCAGAGCTTGTTCAGCTTGCCAGCTTCTAACATGGAAAGAGAGCAAGCAGACAGCAGCCCACATGCTCTGCTTGTTATAAACATGGAAAACAGACACCCTAGCATCAGAATCTCAGAAATCACAGGGAGAAGTAGAGAAATGCTGCAGGAGCATGTTTTCTTGCTAGGACCAACGAAAAACACAAATGGGCTGTGCGCAGTGCAAACAGATGAACAGAAGCATACACAGTGAGAGCTGTGTGCATGGTTCTTGCAGAGCAGAGCTTGTTCTACTTGACAGCTTCTAACATGGAAACACAGCAAGCAGACAGCAGCCCACATGCTCTGCTTGCGGCAAACATGGAAAACAGACGCCCCAGCATCATAATCACAAAAATCAATGAGAGGAGCAGAGAAATGCTGTGGGGGCATTTTTTCTTGCTAGGACAAATGAAAACCTTACTTGGGCTGTGCACAGTGCAAACGGATGAACAGAAGCATACACAGTGAGAGCTGTGTGTATGGTTCTCGCAAAGCAGAGCTTGTTCACCTTGACAGCTTCTAACATGGAAACACAGCAAGCAGACCTCAGCCTACATTCTCTGCGTGTTGCAAAGATGGAAAACAGACACCCTAGTATCAGAATCTCAGAAATCACTGAGCAAAGCAGAGAAATGCTGCAGGACCATGCTTGCTTGCTTGAAAAAGTGAAAAACTTACTTGGGCTGTGCACAGTGCAAACAGATGAACAGAAGCATACACAGCGAGAGCAGTGTGCACTGTTCTCGCAAAGCAGAGCTTGTTCACCTTGACAGCTTCTAACATGGAAACACAGCAAGCAGACAGCAGCCCACATGCTCTGCTTGTTATAAACATGGAAAACAGACACCCTAGCATCAGAATCTCAGAAATCACAGAGAGAAGTAGAGAAATGCTGCAGGAGCATGTTTGCTTCCTAGGACCAATGAAAAACACAAATGGGGTGTGCGCAGTGCAAACAGATGAACAGAAGCATACACAGTGAGAGCTGTGTGCATGGTTCTTGCAGAGCAGAGCTTGTTCTACTTGACAGCTTCTAACATGGAAACACAGCAAGCAGACAGCAGCCCACATGCTCTGCTTGCGGCAAACATGGAAAACAGACGCCCCAGCATCATAATCACAAAAATCAATGAGAGGAGCAGAGAAATGCTGCGGGGGCATGTTTTCTTCCTAGGACAAATGAAAACCTTACTTGGGCTGTGCACAGTGCAAACGGATGAACAGAAGCAATCACAGTGAGAGCTGTGTGCACTGTTCTCGCACAGCAGAGCTTGTTCGGCTTGACAGCTTCTAACATGGAAACAGAGCAAGCAGACAGCAATCCACATGCTCTGCTTGCTGCAAATGTGGAAAACAGACACCCTAGCATCAGAATCTCAGAAATCACAGAGAGAAGCCGAGAAATGCTGCAGGAGCATGTTTTCTTGCTTGAAAAAGTGAAAAACTCACTTGGGCCGTGCACAGCGCAAACCAATGAACAGAAGCAAACACAGAGAGAGCTGTGTGTATGGTTCTCGCAAAGCAGAGCTTGTTCACCTTGACAGCTTCTAACATGGAAACACAGCAAGCAGACCTCAGCCTACATTCTCTGCGTGTTGCAAAGATGGAAAACAGACACCCTAGCATCAGAATCTCAGAAATCACAGAGAGAAGTAGAGAAATGCTGCAGGAGCATGTTTTCTTGCTAGGACCAACGAAAAATACAAATGGGGTGTGCGCAGTGCAAACAGATGAACAGAAGCATACACAGTGAGAGCTGTGTGCATGGTTCTTGCAGAGCAGAGCTTGTTCTACTTGACAGCTTCTAACATGGAAACACAGCAAGCAGACAGCAGCCCACATGCTCTGCTTGCGGCAAACATGGAAAACAGACGCCCCAGCATCATAATCACAAAAATCAATGAGAGGAGCAGAGAAATGCTGTGGGGGCATTTTTTCTTGCTAGGACAAATGAAAACCTTACTTGGGCTGTGCACAGTGCAAACGGATGAACAGAAGCATACACAGTGAGAGCTGTGTGCACTGTTCTCGCACAGCAGAGCTTGTTCGACTTGACAGCTTCTAACATGGAAACAGAGGAAGCAGACAGCAATCCACATGCTCTGCTTGCTGCAAATGTGGAAAACAGACACCCCAGCATCAGAATCTCAGAAATCACTGAGAGAAGCAGAGAAATGCTGCAGGAGCATGTTTTCTTGCTTGAAAAAGTGAAAAACTCACTTGGGCCGTGCACAGCGCAAACCAATGAACAGAAGCAAACACAGTGAGAGCTGTGTGTATGGTTCTCGCAAAGCAGAGCTTGTTCACCTTGACAGCTTCTAACATGGAAACACAGCAAGCAGACCTCAGCCTACATTCTCTGCGTGTTGCAAAGATGGAAAACAGACACCCTAGTATCAGAATCTCAGAAATCACTGAGCAAAGCAGAGAAATGCTGCAGGACCATGCTTGCTTGCTTGAAAAAGTGAAAAACTTACTTGGGCTGTGCACAGTGCAAACAGATGAACAGAAGCATACACAGCGAGAGCAGTGTGCACTGTTCTCGCGAAGCAGAGCTTGTTCACCTTGACAGCTTCTAACATGGAAACACAGCAAGCAGACAGCAGCCCACATGCTCTGCTTGCTGCAAACATGGAAAACAGACACCCTAGCATCAGAATCTCAGAAATCACTGAGAGAAGTAGAGAAATGCTGCAGGAGCATGTTTGCTTCCTAGGACAAATGAAAAACTCACATGGGCCATGCACAGTGCAAACGGATGAAAAGAAGCATACACAGCGAGAGCAGTGTGCACTGTTCTCGCAAAGCAGAGCTTGTTCAGCTTGCCAGCTTCTAACATGGAAAGAGAGCAAGCAGACAGCAGCCCACATGCTCTGCTTGTTATAAACATGGAAAACAGACACCCCAGCATCAGAATCTCAGAAATCACAGAGAGAAGTAGAGAAATGCTGCAGGAGCATGTTTTCTTGCTAGGACCAACGAAAAACACAAATGGGCTGTGCGCAGTGCAAACAGATGAACAGAAGCATACACAGTGAGAGCTGTGTGCATGGTTCTCGCAGAGCAGAGCTTGTTCTACTTGACAGCTTCTAACATGGAAACACAGCAAGCAGACAGCAGCCCACATGCTCTGCGTGCGGCAAACATGGAAAACAGTCGCCCCAGCATCATAATCACAAAAATCAATGAGAGGAGCAGAGAAATGCTGCGGGGGCATGTTTTCTTGCTAGGACAAATGAAAACCTTACTTGGGCTGTGCACAGTGCAAACGGATGAACAGAAGCATACACAGTGAGAGCTGTGTGCACTGTTCTCGCACAGCAGAGCTTGTTCGACTTGACAGCTTCTAACATGGAAACAGAGCAAGCAGACAGCAATCCACATGCTCTGCTTGCTGCAAATGTGGAAAACAGACACCCCAGCATCAGAATCTCAGAAATCACTGAGAGAAGCCGAGAAATGCTGCAGGAGCATGTTTTCTTGCTTGAAAAAGTGAAAAACTCACTTGGGCCGTGCACAGCGCAAACCAATGAACAGAAGCAAACACAGTGAGAGCTGTGTGTATGGTTCTCGCAAAGCAGAGCTTGTTCACCTTGACAGCTTCTAACATGGAAACACAGCAAGCAGACCTCAGCCTACATTCTCTGCGTGTTGCAAAGATGGAAAACAGACATCCTAGCATCAGAATCTCAGAAATCACTGAGAGAAGTAGAGAAATGCTGCAGGAGCATGTTTGCTTCCTAGGACAAATGAAAAACTCACATGGGCCATGCACAGTGCAAACGGATGAAAAGAAGCATACACAGCGAGAGCAGTGTGCACTGTTCTCGCAAAGCAGAGCTTGTTCAGCTTGCCAGCTTCTAACATGGAAAGAGAGCAAGCAGACAGCAGCCCACATGCTCTGCTTGTTATAAACATGGAAAACAGACACCCTAGCATCAGAATCTCAGAAATCACAGAGAGAAGCCGAGAAATGCTGCAGGAGCATGTTTTCTTGCTTGAAAAAGTGAAAAACTTACTTGGGCTGTGCACAGTGCAAACAGATGAACAGAAGCATACATAGCGAGAGCAGTGTGCACTGTTCTCGCGAAGCAGAGCTTGTTCACCTTGACAGCTTCTAACATGGAAACACAGCAAGCAGACAGCAGCCCACATGCTCTGCTTGCTGCAAACATGGAAAACAGACACCCTAGCATCAGAATCTCAGAAATCACTGAGAGAAGTAGAGAAATGCTGCAGAAGCATGTTTGCTTCCTAGGACAAATGAAAAACTCACATGGGCCATGCACAGTGCAAACGGATGAAAAGAAGCATACACAGCGAGAGCAGTGTGCACTGTTCTCGCAAAGCAGAGCTTGTTCAGCTTGCCAGCTTCTTACATGGAAAGAGAGCAAGCAGACAGCAGCCCACATGCTCTGCTTGTTATAAACATGGAAAACAGACACCCTAGCATCAGAATCTCAGAAATCACAGAGAGAAGTAGAGAAATGCTGCAGGAGCATGTTTTCTTGCTAGGACCAACGAAAAACACAAATGGGGTGTGCGCAGTGCAAACAGATGAACAGAAGCATACACAGTGAGAGCTGTGTGCATGGTTCTTGCAGAGCAGAGCTTGTTCTACTTGACAGCTTCTAACATGGAAACACAGCAAGCAGACAGCAGCCCACATGCTCTGCTTGCGGCAAACATGGAAAACAGACGCCCCAGCATCATAATCACAAAAATCAATGAGAGGAGCAGAGAAATGCTGTGGGGGCATTTTTTCTTGCTAGGACAAATGAAAACCTTACTTGGGCTGTGCACAGTGCAAACGGATGAACAGAAGCATACACAGTGAGAGCTGTGTGCACTGTTCTCGCACAGCAGAGCTTGTTCGACTTGACAGCTTCTAACATGGAAACAGAGGAAGCAGACAGCAATCCACATGCTCTGCTTGCTGCAAATGTGGAAAACAGACACCCCAGCATCAGAATCTCAGAAATCACTGAGAGAAGCAGAGAAATGCTGCAGGAGCATGTTTTCTTGCTTGAAAAAGTGAAAAACTCACTTGGGCCGTGCACAGCGCAAACCAATGAACAGAAGCAAACACAGTGAGAGCTGTGTGTATGGTTCTCGCAAAGCAGAGCTTGTTCACCTTGACAGCTTCTAACATGGAAACACAGCAAGCAGACCTCAGCCTACATTCTCTGCGTGTTGCAAAGATGGAAAACAGACACCCTAGTATCAGAATCTCAGAAATCACTGAGCAAGGCAGAGAAATGCTGCAGGACCATGCTTGCTTGCTTGAAAAAGTGAAAAACTTACTTGGGCTGTGCACAGTGCAAACAGATGAACAGAAGCATACACAGCGAGAGCAGTGTGCACTGTTCTCGCGAAGCAGAGCTTGTTCACCTTGACAGCTTCTAACATGGAAACACAGCAAGCAGACAGCAGCCCACATGCTCTGCTTGTTATAAACATGGAAAACAGACATCCTAGCATCAGAATCTCAGAAATCACTGAGAGAAGTAGAGAAATGCTGCAGGAGCATGTTTGCTTCCTAGGACAAATGAAAAACTCACATGGGCCATGCACAGTGCAAACGGATGAAAAGAAGCATACACAGCGAGAGCAGTGTGCACTGTTCTCGCAAAGCAGAGCTTGTTCAGCTTGCCCGCTTCTAACATGGAAAGAGAGCAAGCAGACAGCAGCCCACATGCTCTGCTTGTTATAAACATGGAAAACAGACACCCTAGCATCAGAATCTCAGAAATCACAGAGAGAAGTAGAGAAATGCTGCAGAAGCATGTTTTCTTGCTAGGACCAACGAAAAACACAAATGGGCTGTGCGCAGTGCAAACAGATGAACAGAAGCATACACAGTGAGAGCTGTGTGCATGGTTCTCGCAGAGCAGAGCTGGTTCTACTTGACAGCTTCTGACATGGAAAGAGAGCAAGCAGACAGGAAACCACATGCTGTGCTTGCTGCAAACATGGAAAACAGACACCCTAGCATCAGAATCTCAGAAATCACAGAGAGAAGTAGAGAAATGCTGCAGAAGCATGTTTTCTTGCTAGGACCAACGAAAAACACAAATGGGCTGTGCACAGTGCAAACGGATGAACAGAAGCATACACAGTGAGAGCTGTGTGCACTGTTCTCGCACAGCAGAGCTTGTTCGACTTGACAGCTTCTAACATGGAAACAGAGCAAGCAGACAGCAATCCACATGCTCTGCTTGCTGCAAATGTGGAAAACAGACACCCCAGCATCAGAATCTCAGAAATCACTGAGCGAAGCAGAGAAATGCTGCAGGACCATGCTTGCTTGCTTGAAAAAGTGAAAAACTTACTTGGGCTGTGCACAGTGCAAACAGATGAACAGAAGCATACACAGCGAGAGCAGTGTGCACTGTTCTCGCGAAGCAGAGCTTGTTCACCTTGACAGCTTCTAACATGGAAACACAGCAAGCAGACAGCAGCCCACATGCTCTGCTTGCTGCAAACATGGAAAACAGACACCCTAGCATCAGAATCTCAGAAATCACTGAGAGAAGTAGAGAAATGCTGCAGGAGCATGTTTGCTTCCTAGGACAAATGAAAAACTCACATGGGCCATGCACAGTGCAAACGGATGAAAAGAAGCATACACAGCGAGAGCAGTGTGCACTGTTCTCGCAAAGCAGAGCTTGTTCAGCTTGCCAGCTTCTAACATGGAAAGAGAGCAAGCAGACAGCAGCCCACATGCTCTGCTTGTTATAAACATGGAAAACAGACACCCCAGCATCAGAATCTCAGAAATCACAGAGAGAAGTAGAGAAATGCTGCAGGAGCATGTTTTCTTGCTAGGACCAACGAAAAACACAAATGGGCTGTGCGCAGTGCAAACAGATGAACAGAAGCATACACAGTGAGAGCTGTGTGCATGGTTCTCGCAGAGCAGAGCTTGTTCTACTTGACAGCTTCTAACATGGAAACACAGCAAGCAGACAGCAGCCCACATGCTCTGCGTGCGGCAAACATGGAAAACAGTCGCCCCAGCATCATAATCACAAAAATCAATGAGAGGAGCAGAGAAATGCTGCGGGGGCATGTTTTCTTGCTAGGACAAATGAAAACCTTACTTGGGCTGTGCACAGTGCAAACGGATGAACAGAAGCATACACAGTGAGAGCTGTGTGCACTGTTCTCGCACAGCAGAGCTTGTTCGGCTTGACAGCTTCTAACATGGAAACAGAGCGAGCAGACAGCAATCCACATGCTCTGCTTGCTGCAAATGTGGAAAACAGACACCCCAGCATCAGAATCTCAGAAATCACTGAGAGAAGCCGAGAAATGCTGCAGGAGCATGTTTTCTTGCTTGAAAAAGTGAAAAACTCACTTGGGCCGTGCACAGCGCAAACCAATGAACAGAAGCAAACACAGTGAGAGCTGTGTGTATGGTTCTCGCAAAGCAGAGCTTGTTCACCTTGACAGCTTCTAACATGGAAACACAGCAAGCAGACCTCAGCCTACATTCTCTGCGTGTTGCAAAGATGGAAAACAGACATCCTAGCATCAGAATCTCAGAAATCACTGAGAGAAGTAGAGAAATGCTGCAGGAGCATGTTTGCTTCCTAGGACAAATGAAAAACTCACATGGGCCATGCACAGTGCAAACGGATGAAAAGAAGCATACACAGCGAGAGCAGTGTGCACTGTTCTCGCAAAGCAGAGCTTGTTCAGCTTGCCAGCTTCTAACATGGAAAGAGAGCAAGCAGACAGCAGCCCACATGCTCTGCTTGTTATAAACATGGAAAACAGACACCCTAGCATCAGAATCTCAGAAATCACAGAGAGAAGCCGAGAAATGCTGCAGGACCATGTTTTCTTGCTTGAAAAAGTGAAAAACTTACTTGGGCTGTGCACAGTGCAAACAGATGAACAGAAGCATACATAGCGAGAGCAGTGTGCACTGTTCTCGCGAAGCAGAGCTTGTTCACCTTGACAGCTTCTAACATGGAAACACAGCAAGCAGACAGCAGCCCACATGCTCTGCTTGCTGCAAACATGGAAAACAGACACCCTAGCATCAGAATCTCAGAAATCACTGAGAGAAGTAGAGAAATGCTGCAGAAGCATGTTTGCTTCCTAGGACAAATGAAAAACTCACATGGGCCATGCACAGTGCAAACGGATGAAAAGAAGCATACACAGCGAGAGCAGTGTGCACTGTTCTCGCAAAGCAGAGCTTGTTCAGCTTGCCAGCTTCTTACATGGAAAGAGAGCAAGCAGACAGCAGCCCACATGCTCTGCTTGTTATAAACATGGAAAACAGACACCCTAGCATCAGAATCTCAGAAATCACAGAGAGAAGTAGAGAAATGCTGCAGGAGCATGTTTTCTTGCTAGGACCAACGAAAAACACAAATGGGGTGTGCGCAGTGCAAACAGATGAACAGAAGCATACACAGTGAGAGCTGTGTGCATGGTTCTTGCAGAGCAGAGCTTGTTCTACTTGACAGCTTCTAACATGGAAACACAGCAAGCAGACAGCAGCCCACATGCTCTGCTTGCGGCAAACATGGAAAACAGACGCCCCAGCATCATAATCACAAAAATCAATGAGAGGAGCAGAGAAATGCTGTGGGGGCATTTTTTCTTGCTAGGACAAATGAAAACCTTACTTGGGCTGTGCACAGTGCAAACGGATGAACAGAAGCATACACAGTGAGAGCTGTGTGCACTGTTCTCGCACAGCAGAGCTTGTTCGACTTGACAGCTTCTAACATGGAAACAGAGGAAGCAGACAGCAATCCACATGCTCTGCTTGCTGCAAATGTGGAAAACAGACACCCCAGCATCAGAATCTCAGAAATCACTGAGAGAAGCAGAGAAATGCTGCAGGAGCATGTTTTCTTGCTTGAAAAAGTGAAAAACTCACTTGGGCCGTGCACAGCGCAAACCAATGAACAGAAGCAAACACAGTGAGAGCTGTGTGTATGGTTCTCGCAAAGCAGAGCTTGTTCACCTTGACAGCTTCTAACATGGAAACACAGCAAGCAGACCTCAGCCTACATTCTCTGCGTGTTGCAAAGATGGAAAACAGACACCCTAGTATCAGAATCTCAGAAATCACTGAGCAAAGCAGAGAAATGCTGCAGGACCATGCTTGCTTGCTTGAAAAAGTGAAAAACTTACTTGGGCTGTGCACAGTGCAAACAGATGAACAGAAGCATACACAGCGAGAGCAGTGTGCACTGTTCTCGCGAAGCAGAGCTTGTTCACCTTGACAGCTTCTAACATGGAAACACAGCAAGCAGACAGCAGCCCACATGCTCTGCTTGTTATAAACATGGAAAACAGACATCCTAGCATCAGAATCTCAGAAATCACTGAGAGAAGTAGAGAAATGCTGCAGGAGCATGTTTGCTTCCTAGGACAAATGAAAAACTCACATGGGCCATGCACAGTGCAAACGGATGAAAAGAAGCATACACAGCGAGAGCAGTGTGCACTGTTCTCGCAAAGCAGAGCTTGTTCAGCTTGCCCGCTTCTAACATGGAAAGAGAGCAAGCAGACAGCAGCCCACATGCTCTGCTTGTTATAAACATGGAAAACAGACACCCTAGCATCAGAATCTCAGAAATCACAGAGAGAAGTAGAGAAATGCTGCAGAAGCATGTTTTCTTGCTAGGACCAACGAAAAACACAAATGGGCTGTGCGCAGTGCAAACAGATGAACAGAAGCATACACAGTGAGAGCTGTGTGCATGGTTCTCGCAGAGCAGAGCTGGTTCTACTTGACAGCTTCTGACATGGAAAGAGAGCAAGCAGACAGGAAACCACATGCTGTGCTTGCTGCAAACATGGAAAACAGACACCCTAGCATCAGAATCTCAGAAATCACAGAGAGAAGTAGAGAAATGCTGCAGAAGCATGTTTTCTTGCTAGGACCAACGAAAAACACAAATGGGCTGTGCACAGTGCAAACGGATGAACAGAAGCATACACAGTGAGAGCTGTGTGCACTGTTCTCGCACAGCAGAGCTTGTTCGACTTGACAGCTTCTAACATGGAAACAGAGCAAGCAGACAGCAATCCACATGCTCTGCTTGCTGCAAATGTGGAAAACAGACACCCCAGCATCAGAATCTCAGAAATCACTGAGCGAAGCAGAGAAATGCTGCAGGACCATGCTTGCTTGCTTGAAAAAGTGAAAAACTTACTTGGGCTGTGCACAGTGCAAACAGATGAACAGAAGCATACACAGCGAGAGCAGTGTGCACTGTTCTCGCGAAGCAGAGCTTGTTCACCTTGACAGCTTCTAACATGGAAACACAGCAAGCAGACAGCAGCCCACATGCTCTGCTTGCTGCAAACCTGGAAAACAGACACCCTAGCATCAGAATCTCAGAAATCACTGAGAGAAGTAGAGAAATGCTGCAGGAGCATGTTTGCTTCCTAGGACAAATGAAAAACTCACATGGGCCATGCACAGTGCAAACGGATGAAAAGAAGCATACACAGCGAGAGCAGTGTGCACTGTTCTCGCAAAGCAGAGCTTGTTCAGCTTGCCAGCTTCTAACATGGAAAGAGAGCAAGCAGACAGCAGCCCACATGCTCTGCTTGTTATAAACATGGAAAACAGACACCCTAGCATCAGAATCTCAGAAATCACTGAGAGAAGTAGAGAAATGCTGCAGGAGCATGTTTTCTTGCTAGGACCAACGAAAAACACAAATGGGCTGTGCGCAGTGCAAACAGATGAACAGAAGCATACACAGTGAGAGCTGTGTGCATGGTTCTCGCAGAGCAGAGCTTGTTCTACTTGACAGCTTCTAACATGGAAACACAGCAAGCAGACAGCAGCCCACATGCTCTGCTTGCGGCAAACATGGAAAACAGACGCCCCAGCATCATAATCACAAAAATCAATGAGAGGAGCAGAGAAATGCTGTGGGGGCATTTTTTCTTGCTAGGACAAATGAAAACCTTACTTGGGCTGTGCACAGTGCAAACGGATGAACAGAAGCATACACAGTGAGAGCTGTGTGCACTGTTCTCGCACAGCAGAGCTTGTTCGACTTGACAGCTTCTAACATGGAAACAGAGGAAGCAGACAGCAATCCACATGCTCTGCTTGCTGCAAATGTGGAAAACAGACACCCCAGCATCAGAATCTCAGAAATCACTGAGAGAAGCAGAGAAATGCTGCAGGAGCATGTTTTCTTGCTTGAAAAAGTGAAAAACTCACTTGGGCCGTGCACAGCGCAAACCAATGAACAGAAGCAAACACAGTGAGAGCTGTGTGTATGGTTCTCGCAAAGCAGAGCTTGTTCACCTTGACAGCTTCTAACATGGAAACACAGCAAGCAGACCTCAGCCTACATTCTCTGCGTGTTGCAAAGATGGAAAACAGACACCCTAGTATCAGAATCTCAGAAATCACTGAGCAAAGCAGAGAAATGCTGCAGGACCATGCTTGCTTGCTTGAAAAAGTGAAAAACTTACTTGGGCTGTGCACAGTGCAAACAGATGAACAGAAGCATACACAGCGAGAGCAGTGTGCACTGTTCTCGCGAAGCAGAGCTTGTTCACCTTGACAGCTTCTAACATGGAAACACAGCAAGCAGACAGCAGCCCACATGCTCTGCTTGCTGCAAACATGGAAAACAGACACCCTAGCATCAGAATCCCAGAAATCACTGAGAGAAGTAGAGAAATGCTGCAGGAGCATGTTTGCTTCCTAGGACAAATGAAAAACTCACATGGGCCATGCACAGTGCAAACGGATGAAAAGAAGCATACACAGCGAGAGCAGTGTGCACTGTTCTCGCAAAGCAGAGCTTGTTCAGCTTGCCAGCTTCTAACATGGAAAGAGAGCAAGCAGACAGCAGCCCACATGCTCTGCTTGTTATAAACATGGAAAACAGACACCCTAGCATCAGAATCTCAGAAATCACAGAGAGAAGTAGAGAAATGCTGCAGAAGCATGTTTTCTTGCTAGGACCAACGAAAAACACAAATGGGCTGTGCGCAGTGCAAACAGATGAACAGAAGCATACACAGTGAGAGCTGAGTGCATGGTTCTCGCACAGCAGAGCTTGTTCTACTTGACAGCTTCTGACATGGAAAGAGAGCAAGCAGACAGGAAACCACATGCTGTGCTTGCTGCAAACATGGAAAACAGACGCCCCAGCATCAGAATCTCAGAAATCACTGAGAGAAGCAGAGAAATGCTGCTGGGGCATGTTTTCTTGCTAGGACAAATGAAAACCTTACTTGGGCTGTGCACAGTGCAAACGGATGAACAGAAGCATACACAGTGCGAGCTGTATGCACTGTTTTCGCACAGCAGAGCTTGTTCGACTTGACAGCTTCTAACATGGAAACAGAGCAAGCAGACAGCAATCCACATGCTCTGCTGCTGCTAATGTGGAAAAAAGACACCCCAGCATCAGAATCTCAGAAATCACTGAGCGAAGCAGAGAAATGCTGCAGGACCATGCTTGCTTGCTTGAAAAAGTGAAAAACTTACTTGGGCTGTGCACAGTGCAAACGGATGAACAGAAGCATACATAGCGAGAGCAGTGTGCACTGTTCTCGCGAAGCAGAGCTTGTTCACCTTGACAGCTTCTAACATGGAAACACAGCAAGCAGACAGCAGCCCACATGCTCTGCTTGCTGCAAACATGGAAAACAGACACCCTAGCATCAGAACCTCAGAAATCACTGAGAGAAGTAGAGAAATGCTGCAGGAGCATGTTTGCTTCCTAGGACAAATGAAAAACTCACATGGGCCATGCACAGTGCAAACGGATGAAAAGAAGCATACACAGCGAGAGCTGTGTGCACTGTTCTCGCACAGCAGAGCTTGTTCGGCTTGACAGCTTCTAACATGGAAACAGAGCGAGCAGACAGCAATCCACATGCTCTGCTTGCTGCAAATGTGGAAAACAGACACCCCAGCATCAGAATCTCAGAAATCACTGAGAGAAGCCGAGAAATGCTGCAGGAGCATATTTTCTTGCTTGAAAAAGTGAAAAACTCACTTGGGCCGTGCACAGCGCAAACCAATGAACAGAAGCAAACACAGTGAGAGCTGTGTGTATGGTTCTCGCAAAGCAGAGCTTGTTCACCTTGACAGCTTCTAACATGGAAACACAGCAAGCAGACCTCAGCCTACATTCTCTGCGTGTTGCAAAGATGGAAAACAGACACCCTAGTATCAGAATCTCAGAAATCACTGAGCGAAGCAGAGAAATGCTGCAGGACCATGCTTGCTTGCTTGAAAAAGTGAAAAACTTACTTGGGCTGTGCACAGTGCAAACAGATGAACAGAAGCATACACAGCGAGAGCCGTGTGCACTGTTCTCGCGAAGCAGAGCTTGTTCACCTTGACAGCTTCTAACATGGAAACACAGCAAGCAGACAGCAGCCCACATGCTCTGCTTGCTGCAAACATGGAAAACAGACACCCTAGCATCAGAATCCCAGAAATCACTGAGAGAAGTAGAGAAATGCTGCAGGAGCATGTTTGCTTCCTAGGACAAATGAAAAACTCACATGGGCCATGCACAGTGCAAACGGATGAAAAGAAGCATACACAGCGAGAGCAGTGTGCACTGTTCTCGCAAAGCAGAGCTTGTTCAGCTTGCCAGCTTCTAACATGGAAAGAGAGCAAGCAGACAGCAGCCCACATGCTCTGCTTGTTATAAACATGGAAAACAGACACCCTAGCATCAGAATCTCAGAAATCACAGAGAGAAGTAGAGAAATGCTGCAGAAGCATGTTTTCTTGCTAGGACCAACGAAAAACACAAATGGGCTGTGCGCAGTGCAAACAGATGAACAGAAGCATACACAGTGAGAGCTGAGTGCATGGTTCTCGCGCAGCAGAGCTTGTTCTACTTGACAGCTTCTGACATGGAAAGAGAGCAAGCAGACAGGAAACCACATGCTGTGCTTGCTGCAAACATGGAAAACAGACGCCCCAGCATCAGAATCTCAGAAATCACTGAGAGAAGCAGAGAAATGCTGCTGGGGCATGTTTTCTTGCTAGGACAAATGAAAACCTTACTTGGGCTGTGCACAGTGCAAACGGATGAACAGAAGCATACACAGTGAGAGCTGTATGCACTGTTTTCGCACAGCAGAGCTTGTTCGACTTGACAGCTTCTAACATGGAAACAGAGCAAGCAGACAGCAATCCACATGCTCTGCTGCTGCTAATGTGGAAAAAAGACACCCCAGCATCAGAATCTCAGAAATCACTGAGCGAAGCAGAGAAATGCTGCAGGACCATGCTTGCTTGCTTGAAAAAGTGAAAAACTTACTTGGGCTGTGCACAGTGCAAACGGATGAACAGAAGCATACATAGCGAGAGCAGTGTGCACTGTTCTCGCGAAGCAGAGCTTGTTCACCTTGACAGCTTCTAACATGGAAACACAGCAAGCAGACAGCAGCCCACATGCTCTGCTTGCTGCAAACATGGAAAACAGACACCCTAGCATCAGAACCTCAGAAATCACTGAGAGAAGTAGAGAAATGCTGCAGGAGCATGTTTGCTTCCTAGGACAAATGAAAAACTCACATGGGCCATGCACAGTGCAAACGGATGAAAAGAAGCATACACAGCGAGAGCTGTGTGCACTGTTCTCGCACAGCAGAGCTTGTTCGGCTTGACAGCTTCTAACATGGAAACAGAGCGAGCAGACAGCAATCCACATGCTCTGCTTGCTGCAAATGTGGAAAACAGACACCCCAGCATCAGAATCTCAGAAATCACTGAGAGAAGCCGAGAAATGCTGCAGGAGCATGTTTTCTTGCTTGAAAAAGTGAAAAACTCACTTGGGCCGTGCACAGCGCAAACCAATGAACAGAAGCAAACACAGTGAGAGCTGTGTGTATGGTTCTCGCAAAGCAGAGCTTGTTCACCTTGACAGCTTCTAACATGGAAACACAGCAAGCAGACCTCAGCCTACATTCTCTGCGTGTTGCAAAGATGGAAAACAGACACCCTAGTATCAGAATCTCAGAAATCACTGAGCGAAGCAGAGAAATGCTGCAGGACCATGCTTGCTTGCTTGAAAAAGTGAAAAACTTACTTGGGCTGTGCACAGTGCAAACAGATGAACAGAAGCATACACAGCGAGAGCCGTGTGCACTGTTCTCGCGAAGCAGAGCTTGTTCACCTTGACAGCTTCTAACATGGAAACACAGCAAGCAGACAGCAGCCCACATGCTCTGCTTGCTGCAAACATGGAAAACAGACACCCTAGCATCAGAATCCCAGAAATCACTGAGAGAAGTAGAGAAATGCTGCAGGAGCATGTTTGCTTCCTAGGACAAATGAAAAACTCACATGGGCCATGCACAGTGCAAACGGATGAAAAGAAGCATACACAGCGAGAGCAGTGTGCACTGTTCTCGCAAAGCAGAGCTTGTTCAGCTTGCCAGCTTCTAACATGGAAAGAGAGCAAGCAGACAGCAGCCCACATGCTCTGCTTGTTATAAACATGGAAAACAGACACCCTAGCATCAGAATCTCAGAAATCACAGAGAGAAGTAGAGAAATGCTGCAGAAGCATGTTTTCTTGCTAGGACCAACGAAAAACACAAATGGGCTGTGCGCAGTGCAAACAGATGAACAGAAGCATACACAGTGAGAGCTGAGTGCATGGTTCTCGCGCAGCAGAGCTTGTTCTACTTGACAGCTTCTGACATGGAAAGAGAGCAAGCAGACAGGAAACCACATGCTGTGCTTGCTGCAAACATGGAAAACAGACGCCCCAGCATCAGAATCTCAGAAATCACTGAGAGAAGCAGAGAAATGCTGCTGGGGCATGTTTTCTTGCTAGGACAAATGAAAACCTTACTTGGGCTGTGCACAGTGCAAACGGATGAACAGAAGCATACACAGTGAGAGCTGTATGCACTGTTTTCGCACAGCAGAGCTTGTTCGACTTGACAGCTTCTAACATGGAAACAGAGCAAGCAGACAGCAATCCACATGCTCTGCTGCTGCTAATGTGGAAAAAAGACACCCCAGCATCAGAATCTCAGAAATCACTGAGCGAAGCAGAGAAATGCTGCAGGACCATGCTTGCTTGCTTGAAAAAGTGAAAAACTTACTTGGGCTGTGCACAGTGCAAACGGATGAACAGAAGCATACATAGCGAGAGCAGTGTGCACTGTTCTCGCGAAGCAGAGCTTGTTCACCTTGACAGCTTCTAACATGGAAACACAGCAAGCAGACAGCAGCCCACATGCTCTGCTTGCTGCAAACATGGAAAACAGACACCCTAGCATCAGAACCTCAGAAATCACTGAGAGAAGTAGAGAAATGCTGCAGGAGCATGTTTGCTTCCTAGGACAAATGAAAAACTCACATGGGCCATGCACAGTGCAAACGGATGAAAAGAAGCATACACAGCGAGAGCTGTGTGCACTGTTCTCGCACAGCAGAGCTTGTTCGGCTTGACAGCTTCTAACATGGAAACAGAGCGAGCAGACAGCAATCCACATGCTCTGCTTGCTGCAAATGTGGAAAACAGACACCCCAGCATCAGAATCTCAGAAATCACTGAGAGAAGCCGAGAAATGCTGCAGGAGCATGTTTTCTTGCTTGAAAAAGTGAAAAACTCACTTGGGCCGTGCACAGCGCAAACCAATGAACAGAAGCAAACACAGTGAGAGCTGTGTGTATGGTTCTCGCAAAGCAGAGCTTGTTCACCTTGACAGCTTCTAACATGGAAACACAGCAAGCAGACCTCAGCCTACATTCTCTGCGTGTTGCAAAGATGGAAAACAGACACCCTAGTATCAGAATCTCAGAAATCACTGAGCGAAGCAGAGAAATGCTGCAGGACCATGCTTGCTTGCTTGAAAAAGTGAAAAACTTACTTGGGCTGTGCACAGTGCAAACAGATGAACAGAAGCATACACAGCGAGAGCCGTGTGCACTGTTCTCGCGAAGCAGAGCTTGTTCACCTTGACAGCTTCTAACATGGAAACACAGCAAGCAGACAGCAGCCCACATGCTCTGCTTGCTGCAAACATGGAAAACAGACACCCTAGCATCAGAATCCCAGAAATCACTGAGAGAAGTAGAGAAATGCTGCAGGAGCATGTTTGCTTCCTAGGACAAATGAAAAACTCACATGGGCCATGCACAGTGCAAACGGATGAAAAGAAGCATACACAGCGAGAGCAGTGTGCACTGTTCTCGCAAAGCAGAGCTTGTTCAGCTTGCCAGCTTCTAACATGGAAAGAGAGCAAGCAGACAGCAGCCCACATGCTCTGCTTGTTATAAACATGGAAAACAGACACCCTAGCATCAGAATCTCAGAAATCACAGAGAGAAGTAGAGAAATGCTGCAGGAGCATGTTTTCTTGCTAGGACCAACGAAAAACACAAATGGGCTGTGCGCAGTGCAAACAGATGAACAGAAGCATACACAGTGAGAGCTGAGTGCATGGTTCTCGCGCAGCAGAGGTTGTTCTACTTGACAGCTTCTGACATGGAAAGAGAGCAAGCAGACAGGAAACCACATGCTGTGCTTGCTGCAAACATGGAAAACAGACGCCCCAGCATCAGAATCTCAGAAATCACTGAGAGAAGCAGAGAAATGCTGCTGGGGCATGTTTTCTTGCTAGGACAAATGAAAACCTTACTTGGGCTGTGCACAGTGCAAACGGATGAACAGAAGCATACACAGTGAGAGCTGTATGCACTGTTTTCGCACAGCAGAGCTTGTTCGACTTGACAGCTTCTAACATGGAAACAGAGCAAGCAGACAGCAATCCACATGCTCTGCTGCTGCTAATGTGGAAAAAAGACACCCCAGCATCAGAATCTCAGAAATCACTGAGCGAAGCAGAGAAATGCTGCAGGACCATGCTTGCTTGCTTGAAAAAGTGAAAAACTTACTTGGGCTGTGCACAGTGCAAACGGATGAACAGAAGCATACATAGCGAGAGCAGTGTGCACTGTTCTCGCGAAGCAGAGCTTGTTCACCTTGACAGCTTCTAACATGGAAACACAGCAAGCAGACAGCAGCCCACATGCTCTGCTTGCTGCAAACATGGAAAACAGACACCCTAGCATCAGAACCTCAGAAATCACTGAGAGAAGTAGAGAAATGCTGCAGGAGCATGTTTGCTTCCTAGGACAAATGAAAAACTCACATGGGCCATGCACAGTGCAAACGGATGAAAAGAAGCATACACAGCGAGAGCTGTGTGCACTGTTCTCGCACAGCAGAGCTTGTTCGGCTTGACAGCTTCTAACATGGAAACAGAGCGAGCAGACAGCAATCCACATGCTCTGCTTGCTGCAAATGTGGAAAACAGACACCCCAGCATCAGAATCTCAGAAATCACTGAGAGAAGCCGAGAAATGCTGCAGGAGCATGTTTTCTTGCTTGAAAAAGTGAAAAACTCACTTGGGCCGTGCACAGCGCAAACCAATGAACAGAAGCAAACACAGTGAGAGCTGTGTGTATGGTTCTCGCAAAGCAGAGCTTGTTCACCTTGACAGCTTCTAACATGGAAACACAGCAAGCAGACCTCAGCCTACATTCTCTGCGTGTTGCAAAGATGGAAAACAGACACCCTAGTATCAGAATCTCAGAAATCACTGAGCGAAGCAGAGAAATGCTGCAGGACCATGCTTGCTTGCTTGAAAAAGTGAAAAACTTACTTGGGCTGTGCACAGTGCAAACAGATGAACAGAAGCATACACAGCGAGAGCCGTGTGCACTGTTCTCGCGAAGCAGAGCTTGTTCACCTTGACAGCTTCTAACATGGAAACACAGCAAGCAGACAGCAGCCCACATGCTCTGCTTGCTGCAAACATGGAAAACAGACACCCTAGCATCAGAATCCCAGAAATCACTGAGAGAAGTAGAGAAATGCTGCAGGAGCATGTTTTCTTGCTAGGACCAACGAAAAACACAAATGGGCTGTGCGCAGTGCAAACGGATGAAAAGAAGCATACACAGCGAGAGCTGAGTGCATGGTTCTCGCACAGCAGAGCTTGTTCTACTTGACAGCTTCTGACATGGAAAGAGAGCAAGCAGACAGGAAACCACATGCTGTGCTTGCTGCAAACATGGAAAACAGACGCCCCAGCATCAGAATCTCAGAAATCACTGAGAGAAGCAGAGAAATGCTGCGGGGGCATGTTTTCTTGCTAGGACAAATGAAAACCTTACTTGGGCTGTGCACAGTGCAAACGGATGAACAGAAGCATACACAGTGAGAGCTGTATGCACTGTTTTCGCACAGCAGAGCTTGTTCGACTTGACAGCTTCTAACATGGAAACAGAGCAAGCAGACAGCAATCCACATGCTCTGCTGCTGCTAATGTGGAAAAAAGACACCCCAGCACCAGAATCTCAGAAATCACTGAGCGAAGCATAGAAATGCTGCAGGACCATGCTTGCTTGCTTGAAAAAGTGAAAAACTTACTTGGGCTGTGCACAGTGCAAACAGATGAACAGAAGCATACATAGCGAGAGCAGTGTGCACTGTTCTCGCGAAGCAGAGCTTGTTCACCTTGACAGCTTCTAACATGGAAACACAGCAAGCAGACAGCAGCCCACATGCTCTGCTTGCTGCAAACATGGAAAACAGACACCCTAGCATCAGAATCTCAGAAATCACTGAGAGAAGTTGAGAAATGCTGCAGGAGCATGTTTGCTTCCTAGGACAAATGAAAAACTCACATGGGCCATGCACAGTGCAAACGGATGAAAATAAGCATACAGAGCGAGAGCAGTGTGCACTGTTCTCGCAAAGCAGAGCTTGTTCAGCTTGCCAGCTTCTAACATGGAAAGAGAGCAAGCAGACAGCAGCCCACATGCTCTGCTTGCGGCAAACATGGAAAACAGTCGCCCCAGCATCATAATCACAAAAATCAATGAGAGGAGCAGAGAAATGCTGCGGGGGCATGTTTTCTTGCTAGGACCAACGAAAAACACAAATGGGCTGAGCGCAGTGCAAACACATGAACAGAAGCATACACAGTGAGAGCTGTGTGCATGGTTCTCGCAGAGCAGAGCTTGTTCTACTTGACAGCTTCTAACATGGAAACACGGCAAGCAGACAGCAGCCCACATGCTCTGCTTGCGGCAAACATGGAAAACAGTCGCCCCAGCATCATAATCACAAAAATCAATGAGAGGAGCAGAGAAATGCTGCGGGGGCATGTTTTCTTGCTGGGACAAATGAAAACCTTACTTGGGCTGTGCACAGTGCAAACGGATGAACAGAAGCATACACAGTGAGAGCTGTGTGCACTGTTCTCGCACAGCAGAGCTTGTTCGACTTGACAGCTTCTAACATGGAAACAGAGCAAGCAGACAGCAATCCACATGCTCTGCTTGCTGCAAATGTGGAAAACAGACACCCCAGCATCAGAATCTCAGAAATCACAGAGAGAAGTAGAGAAATGCTGCAGGAGCATGTTTTCTTGCTTGAAAAAGTGAAAAAATCACTTGGGCCGTGCACAGCGCAAACCGATGAACAGAAGCAAACACAGTGAGAGGTGTGTGTATGGTTCTCACAAAGCAGAGCGTGTTCACCTTGACAGCTTCTAACATGGAAACACAGCAAGCAGACCTCAGCCTACATTCTCTGCGTGTTGCAAAGATGGAAAACAGACACCCTAGTATCAGAATCTCAGAAATCACTGAGTGAAGCAGAGAAATGCTGCAGGACCATGCTTGCTTGCTTGAAAAAGTGAAAAACTTACTTGGGCTGTGCACAGTGCAAACAGATGAACAGAAGCATACATAGCGAGAGCAGTGTGCACTGTTCTCGCGAAGCAGAGCTTGTTCACCTTGACAGCTTCTAACATGGAAACACAGCAAGCAGACAGCAGCCCACATGCTCTGCTTGCTGCAAACATGGAAAACAGACACCCTAGCATCAGAATCTCAGAAATCACAGAGAGAAGTAGAGAAATGCTGCAGGAGCATGTTTGCTTCCTAGGACAAATGAAAAACTCACATGGGCCATGCACAGTGCAAACGGATGAAAAGAAGCATACACAGCGAGAGCAGTGTGCACTGTTCTCGCAAAGCAGAGCTTGTTCAGCTTGCCAGCTTCTACCATGGAAAGAGAGCAAGCAGACAGCAGCCCACATGCTCTGCTTGTTATAAACATGGAAAACACACACCCTAGCATCAGAATCTCAGAAATCACAGAGAGAAGTAGAGAAATGCTGCAGGAGCATGTTTTCTTGCTAGGACCAACGAAAAACACAAATGGGCTGTGCGCAGTGCAAACAGATGAACAGAAGCATACACAGTGAGAGCTGTGTGCATGGTTCTCGCAGAGCAGAGCTTGTTCTACTTGACAGCTTCTAACATGGAAACACAGCAAGCAGACAGCAGCCCACATGCTCTGCTTGCGGCAAACATGGAAAACAGTCGCCCCAGGATCATAATCACAAAAATCAATGAGAGGAGCAGAGAAATGCTGCGGGGGCATATTTGCTTGCTAGGAAAAATGCAAAGCACCAATGGCTGTGCGCAGTGCAAACAGATGAACAGAAGCATTCACAGTGAGAGCTGTGTGCATGGTTCTCGCAGAGCAGAGCTTGTTCTACTTGACAGCTTCTAACATGGAAACACGGCAAGCAGACAGCAGCCCACATGCTCTGCTTGCGGCAAACATGGAAAACAGTCGCCCCAGCATCATAATCACAAAAATCAATGAGAGGAGCAGAGAAATGCTGCGGGGGCATGTTTTCTTGCTGGGACAAATGAAAACCTTACTTGGGCTGTGCACAGTGCAAACGGATGAACAGAAGCATACACAGTGAGAGCTGTGTGCACTGTTCTCGCACAGCAGAGCTTGTTCACCTTGTCAGCTTCTAACATGGAAACAGAGCAAGCAGACAGCAGCCCACATGCTCTGCTTGCTGCAAACATGGAAAACAGACACCCTAGCATCAGAATCTCAGAAATCACTGAGAGAAGTAGAGAAATGCTGCAGGAGCATGTTTGCTTCCTAGGACAAATGAAAAACTCACATGGGCCATGCACAGTGCAAACGGATGAAAAGAAGCATACACAGCGAGAGCAGTGTGCACTGTTCTCGCAAAGCAGAGCTTGTTCAGCTTGCCAGCTTCTAACATGGAAAGAGAGCAAGCAGACAGCAGCCCACATGCTCTGCTTGCGGCAAACATGGAAAACAGTCGCCCCAGGATCATAATCACAAAAATCAATGAGAGGAGCAGAGAAATGCTGCGGGGGCATGTTTTCTTGCTGGGACAAATGAAAACCTTACTTGGGCTGTGCACAGTGCAAACGGATGAACAGAAGCATACACAGTGAGAGCTGTGTGCACTGTTCTCGCACAGCAGAGCTTGTTCGACTTGACAGCTTCTAACATGGAAACAGAGCAAGCAGACAGCAATCCACATGCTCTGCTTGCTGCAAATGTGGAAAACAGACACCCCAGCATCTGAATCTCAGAAATCACAGAGAGAAGTAGAGAAATGCTGCAGGAGCATGTTTTCTTGCTAGAAAAAGTGAAAAAATCACTTGGGCCGTGCACAGCGCAAACCGATGAACAGAAGCAAACACAGTGAGCGGTGTGTGTATGGTTCTCGCAAAGCAGAGCGTGTTCACCTTGACAGCTTCTAACATGGAAACCGAGCAAGCAGACCTCAGCCTACATTCTCTGCGTGTTGCAAAGATGGAAAACAGACACCCTAGTATCAGAATCTCAGAAATCACTGAGCGAAGCAGAGAAATGCTGCAGGACCATGCTTGCTTGCTTGAAAAAGTGAAAAACTTACTTGGGCTGTGCACAGTGCAAGCAGATGAACAGAAGCATACATAGCGAGAGCAGTGTGCACTGTTCTCGCGAAGCAGAGCTTGTTCACTTTGACAGCTTCTAACATGGAAACACAGCAAGCAGACAGCAGCCCACATGCTCTGCTTGCTGCAAACATGGAAAACAGACACCCTAGCATCAGAATCTCAGAAATCACTGAGAGAAGTAGAGAAATGCTGCAGGAGCATGTTTGCTTCCTAGGACAAATGAAAAACTCACATGGGCCATGCACAGTGCAAACGGATGAAAAGAAGCATACACAGCGAGAGCAGTGTGCACTGTTCTCGCAAAGCAGAGCTTGTTCAGCTTGCCAGCTTCTAACATGGAAAGAGAGCAAGCAGACAGCAGCCCACATGCTCTGCTTGCGGCAAACATGGAAAACAGTCGCCCCAGCATCATAATCACAAAAATCAATGAGAGGAGCAGAGAAATGCTGCGGGGGCATGTTTTCTTGCTGGGACAAATGAAAACCTTACTTGGGCTGTGCACAGTGCAAACGGATGAACAGAAGCATACACAGTGAGAGCTGTGTGCACTGTTCTCGCACAGCAGAGCTTGTTCGACTTGACAGCTTCTAACATGGAAACAGAGCAAGCAGACAGCAATCCACATGCTCTGCTTGCTGCAAATGTGGAAAACAGACACCCCAGCATCAGAATCTCAGAAATCACAGAGAGAAGTAGAGAAATGCTGCAGGAGCATGTTTTCTTGCTTGAAAAAGTGAAAAACTCACTTGGGCTGTGCACAGTGCAAACCGATGAACAGAAGCATACACAGTGAGAGCTGTGTGTATGGTTCTCGCAAAGCAGAGCTTGTTCACCTTGACAGCTTCTAACATGGAAACACAGCAAGCAGACCTCAGCCTACATTCTCTGCGTGTTGCAAACATGGAAAACAGACACCCTAGTATCAGAATCTCAGAAATCACTGAGCGAAGCATAGAAATGCTGCAGGACCATGCTTGCTTGCTTGAAAAAGTGAAAAACTTACTTGGGCTGTGCACAGTGCAAACAGATGAACAGAAGCATACATAGCGAGAGCAGTGTGCACTGTTCTCGCGAAGCAGAGCTTGTTCACCTTGACAGCTTCTAACATGGAAACACAGCAAGCAGACAGCAGCCCACATGCTCTGCTTGCTGCAAACATGGAAAACAGACACCCTAGCATCAGAATCTCAGAAATCACTGAGAGAAGTAGAGAAATGCTGCAGGAGCATGTTTGCTTCCTAGGACAAATGAAAAACTCACATGGGCCATGCACAGTGCAAACGGATGAAAAGAAGCATACACAGCGAGAGCAGTGTGCACTGTTCTCGCAAAGCAGAGCTTGTTCAGCTTGCCAGCTTCTAACATGGAAAGAGAGCGAGCAGACAGCAGCCCACATGCTCTGCTTGCGGCAAACATGGAAAACAGTCGCCCCAGCATCATAATCACAAAAATCAATGAGAGGAGCAGAGAAATGCTGCGGGGGCATGTTTTCTTGCTAGGACCAACGAAAAACACAAATGGGCTGAGCGCAGTGCAAACAGATGAACAGAAGCATACACAGTGAGAGCTGTGTGCATGGTTCTCGCAGAGCAGAGCTTGTTCTACTTGACAGCTTCTAACATGGAAACACAGCAAGCAGACAGCAGCCCACATGCTCTGCTTGCAGCAAACATGGAAAACAGTCGCCCCAGCATCATAATCACAAAAATCAATGAGAGGAGCAGAGAAATGCTGCGGGGGCATGTTTTCTTGCTGGGACAAATGAAAACCTTACTTGGGCTGTGCACAGTGCAAACGGATGAACAGAAGCATACACAGTGAGAGCTGTGTGCACTGTTCTCGCACAGCAGAGCTTGTTCACCTTGACAGCTTCTAACATGGAAACCGAGCAAGCAGACAGCAATCCACATGCTCTGCTTGCTGCAAATGTGGAAAACAGACACCCCAGCATCAGAATCTCAGAAATCACTGAGAGAAGCAGAGAAATGCTGCAGGAGCATGTTTTCTGGCTTGAAAAAGTGAAAAAATCACTTGGGCCGTGCACAGCGCAAACCGATGAACAGAAGCAAACACAGTGAGAGGTGTGTGTATGGTTCTCGCAAAGCAGAGCGTGTTCACCTTGACAGCTTCTAACATGGAAACACAGCAAGCAGACCTCAGCCTACATTCTCTGCGTGTTGCAAAGATGGAAAACAGACACCCTAGTATCAGAATCTCAGAAATCACTGAGCGAAGCAGAGAAATGCTGCAGGACCATGCTTGCTTGCTTGAAAAAGTGAAAAACTTACTTGGGCTGTGCACAGTGCAAACAGATGAACAGAAGCATACATAGCGAGAGCAGTGTGCACTGTTCTCGCGAAGCAGAGCTTGTTCACCTTGACAGCTTCTAACATGGAAACACAGCAAGCAGACAGCAGCCCACATGCTCTGCTTGCTGCAAACATGGAAAACAGACACCCTAGCATCAGAATCTCAGAAATCACTGAGAGAAGTAGAGAAATGCTGCAGGAGCATGTTTGCTTCCTAGGACAAATGAAAAACTCACATGGGCCATGCACAGTGCAAACGGATGAAAAGAAGCATACACAGCGAGAGCAGTGTGCACTGTTCTCGCAAAGCAGAGCTTGTTCACCTTGCCAGCTTCTAACATGGAAAGAGAGCAAGCAGACAGCAGCCCACATGCTCTGCTTGTTATAAACATGGAAAACAGACACCCTAGCATCAGAATCTCAGAAATCACAGAGAGAAGTAGAGAAATGCTGCAGGAGCATGTTTTCTTGCTAGGACCAACGAAAAACACAAATGGGCTGTGCACAGTGCAAACAGATGAACAGAAGCATCCACAGTGAGAGCTGTGTGCATGGTTCTCGCAGAGCAGAGCTTGTTCTACTTGACAGCTTCTAACATGGAAACACAGCAAGCAGACAGCAGCCCACATGCTCTGCTTGCGGCAAACATGGAAAACAGTCGCCCCAGCATCATAATCACAAAAATCAATGAGAGGAGCAGAGAAATGCTGCGGGGGCATGTTTTCTTGCTGGGACAAATGAAAACCTTACTTGGGCTGTGCACAGTGCAAACGGATGAGCAGAAGCATACACAGTGAGAGCTGTGTGCACTGTTCTCGCACAGCAGAGCTTGTTCGACTTGACAGCTTCTAACATGGAAACAGAGCAAGCAGACAGCAATCCACATGCTCTGCTTGCTGCAAATGTGGAAAACAGACACCCCAGCATCAGAATCTCAGAAATCACAGAGAGAAGTAGAGAAATGCTGCAGGAGCATGTTTTCTTGCTTGAAAAAGTGAAAAACTCACTTGGGCCGTGCACAGCGCAAACCGATGAACAGAAGCATACACAGTGAGAGCTGTGTGTATGGTTCTCGCAAAGCAGAGCGTGTTCACCTTGACAGCTTCTAACATGGAAACACAACAAGCAGACCTCAGCCTACATTCTCTGCGTGTTGCAAAGATGGAAAACAGACACCCTAGTATCAGAATCTCAGAAATCACTGAGCGAAGCATAGAAATGCTGCAGGACCATGCTTGCTTGCTTGAAAAAGTGAAAAACTTACTTGGGCTGTGCACAGTGCAAACAGATGAACAGAAGCATACATAGCGAGAGCAGTGTGTACTGTTCTCGCGTAGCAGAGCTTGTTCACCTTGACAGCTTCTAACATGGAAACACAGCAAGCAGACAGCAGCCCACATGCTCTGCTTGCTGCAAACATGGAAAACAGACACCCTAGCATCAGAATCTCAGAAATCACTGAGAGAAGTAGAGAAATGCTGCAGGAGCATGTTTGCTTCCTAGGACAAATGAAAAACTCACATGGGCCATGCACAGTGCAAACGGATGAAAAGAAGCATACACAGCGAGAGCAGTGTGCACTGTTCTCGCAAAGCAGAGCTTGTTCACCTTGCCAGCTTCTAACATGGAAAGAGAGCGAGCAGACAGCAGCCCACATGCTCTGCTTGCGGCAAACATGGAAAACAGTCGCCCCAGCATCATAATCACAAAAATCAATGAGAGGAGCAGAGAAATGCTGCGGGGGCATGTTTTCTTGCTAGGACCAACGAAAAACACAAATGGGCTGAGCGCAGTGCAAACAGATGAACAGAAGCATACACAGTGAGAGCTGTGTGCATGGTTCTCGCAGAGCAGAGCTTGTTCTACTTGACAGCTTCTAACATGGAAACACAGCAAGCAGACAGCAGCCCACATGCTCTGCTTGCGGCAAACATGGAAAACAGTCGCCCCAGCATCATAATCACAAAAATCAATGAGAGGAGCAGAGAAATGCTGCGGGGGCATGTTTTCCTGCTGGGACAAATGAAAACCTTACTTGGGCTGTGCACAGTGCAAACGGATGAACAGAAGCATACACAGTGAGAGCTGTGTGCACTGTTCTCGCACAGCAGAGCTTGTTCGACTTGACAGCTTCTAACATGGAAAGAGAGCAAGCAGACAGCAATCCACATGCTCTGCTTGCTGCAAATGTGGAAAACAGACACCCCAGCATCAGAATCTCAGAAATCACAGAGAGAAGTAGAGAAATGCTGCAGGAGCATGTTTTCTTGCTTGAAAAAGTGAAAAAATCACTTGGGCCGTGCACAGCGCAAACCGATGAACAGAAGCAAACACAGTGAGAGGTGTGTGTATGGTTCTCGCAAAGCAGAGCGTGTTCACCTTGACAGCTTCTAACATGGAAACACAGCAAGCAGACCTCAGCCTACATTCTCTGCGTGTTGCAAAGATGGAAAACAGACACCCTAGTATCAGAATCTCAGAAATCACTGAGCGAAGCAGAGAAATGCTGCAGGACCATGCTTGCTTGCTTGAAAAAGTGAAAAACTTACTTGGGCTGTGCACAGTGCAAACAGATGAACAGAAGCATACATAGCGCGAGCAGTGTGCACTGTTCTCGCGAAGCAGAGCTTGTTCTACTTGACAGCTTCTAACATGGAAACACAGCAAGCAGACAGCAGCCCACATGCTCTGCTTGCTTCAAACATGGAAAACAGACACCCTAGCATCAGAATCTCAGAAATCACTGAGAGAAGTAGAGAAATGCTGCAGGAGCATGTTTGCTTCCTAGGACAAATGAAAAACTCACATGGGCCATGCACAGTGCAAACGGATGAAAAGAAGCATACACAGCGAGAGCAGTGTGCACTGTTCTCGCAAAGCAGAGCTTGTTCAGCTTGCCAGCTTCTACCATGGAAAGAGAGCAAGCAGACAGCAGCCCACATGCTCTGCTTGTTATAAACATGGAAAACGGACACCCTAGCATCAGAATCTCAGAAATCACAGAGAGAAGTAGAGAAATGCTGCAGGAGCATGTTTTCTTGCTAGGACCAACGAAAAACACAAATGGGCTGTGCGCAGTGCAAACAGATGAACAGAAGCATACACAGTGAGAGCTGTGTGCATGGTTCTCGCAGAGCAGAGCTTGTTCTACTTGACAGCTTCTAACATGGAAACACAGCAAGCAGACAGCAGCCCACATGCTCTGCTTGCGGCAAACATGGAAAACAGTCGCCCCAGGATCATAATCACAAAAATCAATGAGAGGAGCAGAGAAATGCTGCGGGGGCATGTTTGCTTGCTGGGACAAATGAAAAACACCAATGGATGTGCACAGTGCAAACAGATGAACAGAAGCATACACAGTGAGAGCTGTGTGCATGGTTCTCGCAGAGCAGAGCTTGTTCTACTTGACAGCTTCTAACATGGAAACACGGCAAGCAGACAGCAGCCCACATGCTCTGCTTGCGGCAAACATGGAAAACAGTCGCCCCAGCATCATAATCACAAAAATCAATGAGAGGAGCAGAGAAATGCTGCGGGGGCATGTTTTCTTGCTGGGACAAATGAAAACCTTACTTGGGCTGTGCACAGTGCAAACGGATGAACAGAAGCATACACAGTGAGAGCTGTGTGCACTGTTCTCGCACAGCAGAGCTTGTTCGACTTGACAGCTTTTAACATGGAAACAGAGCAAGCAGACAGCAATCCACATGCTCTGCTTGCTGCAAATGTGGAAAACAGACACCCCAGCATCAGAATCTCAGAAATCACTGAGAGAAGCCGAGAAATGCTGCAGGAGCATGTTTTCTTGCTTGAAAAAGTGAAAAACTCACTTGGGCCGTGCACAGCGCAAACCAATGAACAGAAGCAAACACAGTGAGAGCTGTGTGTATGGTTCTCGCAAAGCAGAGCTTGTTCACCTTGACAGCTTCTGACATGGAAACACAGCAAGCAGACCTCAGCGTACATTCTCTGCGTGTTGCAAAGATGGAAAACAGACACCCTAGTATCAGAATCTCAGAAATCACTGAGCGAAGCAGAGAAATGCTGCAGGACCATGCTTGCTTGCTTGAAAAAGTGAAAAACTTACTTGGGCTGTGCACAGTGCAAACAGATGAACAGAAGCATACATAGCGAGAGCAGTGTGCACTGTTCTCGCGAAGCAGAGCTTGTTCACCTTGACAGCTTCTAACATGGAAACACAGCAAGCAGACAGCAGCCCACATGCTCTGCTTGCTGCAAACATGGAAAACAGACACCCTAGCATCAGAATCTCAGAAATCACTGAGAGAAGTAGAGAAATGCTGCAGGAGCATATTTGCTTCCTAGGACAAATGAAAAACTCACATGGGCCATGCACAGTGCAAACGGATGAAAAGAAACATACACAGCGAGAGCAGTGTGCACTGTTCTCGCAAAGCAGAGCTTGTTCAGCTTGCCAGCTTCTAACATGGAAAGAGAGCGAGCAGACAGCAGCCCACATGCTCTGCTTGCGGCAAACATGGAAAACAGTCGCCCCAGCATCATAATCACAAAAATCAATGAGAGGAGCAGAGAAATGCTGCGGGGGCATGTTTTCTTGCTAGGACCAACGAAAAACACAAATGGGCTGAGCGCAGTGCAAACAGATGAACAGAAGCATACACAGTGAGAGCTGTGTGCATGGTTCTCGCAGAGCAGAGCTTGTTCTACTTGACAGCTTCTAACATGGAAACACAGCAAGCAGACAGCAGCCCACATGCTCTGCTTGCGGCAAACATGGAAAACAGTCGCCCCAGCATCATAATCACAAAAATCAATGAGAGGAGCAGAGAAATGCTGCGGGGGCATGTTTTCTTGCTAGGACCAACGAAAAACACAAATGGGCTGAGCGCAGTGCAAACAGATGAACAGAAGCATACACAGTGAGAGCTGTGTGCATGGTTCTCGCAGAGCAGAGCTTGTTCTACTTGACAGCTTCTAACATGGAAACACAGCAAGCAGACAGCAGCCCACATGCTCTGCTTGCGGCAAACATGGAAAACAGTCGCCCCAGCATCATAATCACAAAAATCAATGAGAGGAGCAGAGAAATGCTGCGGGGGCATGTTTTCTTGCTGGGACAAATGAAAACCTTAGTTGGGCTGTGCACAGTGCAAACGGATGAACAGAAGCATACACAGTGAGAGCTGTGTGCACTGTTCTCGCACGGCAGAGCTTGTTCACCTTGTCAGCTTCTAACATGGAAACACAGCAAGCAGAGAGCAATCCACATGCTCTGCTTGCTGCAAATGTGGAAAACAGACACCCCAGCATCAGAATCTCAGAAATCACAGAGAGAAGTAGAGAAATGCTGCAGGAGCATGTTTTCTTGCTTGAAAAAGTGAAAAAATCACTTGGGCCGTGCGCAGCGGAAACCGATGAACAGAAGCAAACACAGTGAGAGGTGTGTGTATGGTTCTCGCAAAGCAGAGCGTGTTCACCTTGACAGCTTCTAACATGGAAACACAGCAAGCAGACCTCAGCCTACATTCTCTGCGTGTTGCAAAGATGGAAAACAGACACCCTAGTATCAGAATCTCAGAAATCACTGAGCGAAGCAGAGAAATGCTGCAGGACCATGCTTGCTTGCTTGAAAAAGTGAAAAACTTACTTGGGCTGTGCACAGTGCAAACAGATGAACAGAAGCATACATAGCGAGAGCAGTGTGCACTGTTCTCGCGAAGCAGAGCTTGTTCAGCTTGCCGGCTTCTACCATGGAAAGAGAGCAAGCAGACAGCAGCCCACATGCTCTGCTTGCTGCAAACATGGAAAACAGACACCCTAGCATCAGAATCTCAGAAATCACAGAGAGAAGTAGAGAAATGCTGCAGGAGCATGTTTTCTTGCTAGGACCAACGAAAAACACAAATGGGCTGTGCGCAGTGCAAACAGATGAACAGAAGCATACACAGTGAGAGCTGTGTGCATGGTTCTCGCAGAGCAGAGCTTGTTCTACTTGACAGCTTCTAACATGGAAACACGGCAAGCAGACAGCAGCCCACATGCTCTGCTTGCAGCAAACATGGAAAACAGTCGCCCCAGCATCATAATCACAAAAATCAATGAGAGGAGCAGAGAAATGCTGCGGGGGCATGTTTTCTTGCTGGGACAAATGAAAACCTTACTTGGGCTGTGCACAGTGCAAACGGATGAACAGAAGCATACACAGTGAGAGCTGTGTGCACTGTTCTCGCACAGCAGAGCTTGTTCGACTTGACAGCTTCTAACATGGAAACAGAGCAAGCAGACAGCAATCCACATGCTCTGCTTGCTGCAAATGTGGAAAACAGACACCCCAGCATCAGAATCTCAGAAATCACAGAGAGAAGCAGAGAAATGCTGCAGGAGCATGTTTTCTTGCTTGAAAACGTGAAAAACTCACTTGGGCTGTGCACAGTGCAAACCGATGAACAGAAGCATACACAGTGAGAGCTGTGTGTATGGTTCTCGCAAAGCAGAGCTTGTTCACCTTGACAGCTTCTAACATGGAAACACAGCAAGCAGACCTCAGCCTACATTCTCTGCGTGTTGCAAAGATGGAAAACAGACACCCTAGTATCAGAATCTCAGAAATCACTGAGCGAAGCACAGAAATGCTGCAGGACCATGCTTGCTTGCTTGAAAAAGTGAAAAACTTACTTGGGCTGTGCGCAGTGCAAACAGATGAACAGAAGCATACATAGCGAGAGCAGTGTGCACTGTTCTCGCGAAGCAGAGCTTGTTCACCTTGACAGCTTCTAACATGGAAACACAACAAGCAGACAGCAGCCCACATGCTCTGCTTGCTGCAAACATGGAAAACAGACACCCTAGCATCAGAATCTCAGAAATCACTGAGAGAAGTAGAGAAATGCTGCAGGAGCATGTTTGCTTCCTAGGACAAATGAAAAACTCACATGGGCCATGCACAGTGCAAACGGATGAAAAGAAGCATACACAGCGAGAGCAGTGTGCACTGTTCTCGCAAAGCAGAGCTTGTTCAGCTTGCCAGCTTCTAACATGGAAAGAGAGCGAGCAGACAGCAGCCCACATGCTCTGCTTGCGGCAAACATGGAAAACAGTCGCCCCAGCATCATAATCACAAAAATCAATGAGAGGAGCAGAGAAATGCTGCGGGGGCATGTTTTCTTGCTAGGACCAACGAAAAACACAAATGGGCTGAGCGCAGTGCAAACAGATGAACAGAAGCATACACAGTGAGAGCTGTGTGCACTGTTCTCGCACAGCAGAGCTTGTTCTACTTGACAGCTTCTAACATGGAAACAGAGCAAGCAGACAGCAATCCACATGCTCTGCTTGCTGCAAATGTGGAAAACAGACACCCCAGCATCAGAATCTCAGAAATCACTGAGCGAAGCAGAGAAATGCTGCAGGACCATGCTTGCTTGCTTGAAAAAGTGAAAAACTTACTTGGGCTGTGCACAGTGCAAACAGATGAACAGAAGCATACATAGCGAGAGCAGTGTGCACTGTTCTCGCGAAGCAGAGCTTGTTCACCTTGACAGCTTCTAACATGGAAACACAGCAAGCAGACAGCAGCCCACATGCTCTGCTTGCTGCAAACATGGAAAACAGACACCCTAGCATCAGAATCTCAGAAATCACTGAGAGAAGTAGAGAAATGCTGCAGGAGCATGTTTGCTTCCTAGGACAAATGAAAAACTCACATGGGCCATGCACAGTGCAAACGGATGAAAAGAAGCATACACAGCGAGAGCAGTGTGCACTGTTCTCGCAAAGCAGAGCTTGTTCAGCTTGGCAGCTTCTAACATGGAAAGAGAGCAAGCAGACAGCCGCCCACATGCTCTGCTTGTTATAAACATGGAAAACAGACACCCTAGCATCAGAATCTCAGAAATCACAGAGAGAAGTAGAGAAATGCTGCAGGAGCATGTTTTCTTGCTAGGACCAACGAAAAACACAAATGGGCTGTGCGCAGTGCAAACAGATGAACAGAAGCATCCACAGTGAGAGCTGTGTGCATGGTTCTGGCAGAGCAGAGCTTGTTCTACTTGACAGCTTCTAACATGGAAACACAGCAAGCAGACAGCAGCCCACATGCTCTGCTTGCGGCAAACATGGAAAACAGTCGCCCCAGCATCATAATCACAAAAATCAATGAGAGGAGCAGAGAAATGCTGCGGGGGCATGTTTTCTTGCTGGGACAAATGAAAACCTTACTTGGGCTGTGCACAGTGCAAACGGATGAACAGAAGCATACACAGTGAGAGCTGTGTGCACTGTTCTCGCACAGCAGAGCTTGTTCGACTTGACAGCTTCTAACATGGAAACAGAGCAAGCAGACAGCAATCCACATGCTCTGCTTGCTGCAAATGTGGAAAACAGACACCCCAGCATCAGAATCTCAGAAATCACAGAGAGAAGTAGAGAAATGCTGCAGGAGCATGTTTTCTTGCTTGAAAAAGTGAAAAACTCACTTGGGCCGTGCACAGCACAAACCGATGAACAGAAGCATACACAGTGAGAGCTGTGTGTATGGTTCTCGCAAAGCAGAGCGTGTTCACCTTGACAGCTTCTAACATGGAAACACAACAAGCAGACCTCAGCCTACATTCTCTGCGTGTTGCAAAGATGGAAAACAGACACCCTAGTATCAGAATCTCAGAAATCACTGAGCGAAGCATAGAAATGCTGCAGGACCATGCTTGGTTGCTTGAAAAAGTGAAAAACTTACTTGGGCTGTGCACAGTGCAAACAGATGAACAGAAGCATACATAGCGAGAGCAGTGTGTACTGTTCTCGCGAAGCAGAGCTTGTTCAGCTTGCCGGCTTCTACCATGGAAAGAGAGCAAGCAGACAGCAGCCCACATGCTCTGCTTGCTGCAAACATGGAAAACAGACACCCTAGCATCAGAATCTCAGAAATCACAGAGAGAAGTAGAGAAATGCTGCAGGAGCATGTTTGCTTCCTAGGACAAATGAAAAACTCACATGGGCCATGCACAGTGCAAACGGATGAAAAGAAGCATACACAGCGAGAGCAGTGTGCACTGTTCTCGCAAAGCAGAGCTTGTTCACCTTGCCAGCTTCTAACATGGAAAGAGAGCAAGCAGACAGCAGCCCACATGCTCTGCTTGTTATAAACATGGAAAACAGACACCCTAGCATCAGAATCTCAGAAATCACAGAGAGAAGTAGAGAAATGCTGCAGGAGCATGTTTTCTTGCTAGGACCAACGAAAAACACAAATTGGCTGTGCGCAGTGCAAACAGATGAACAGAAGCATACACAGTGAGAGCTGTGTGCATGGTTCTCGCAGAGCAGAGCTTGTTCTACTTGACAGCTTCTAACATGGAAACACAGCAAGCAGACAGCAGCCCACATGCTCTGCTTGCGGCAAACATGGAAAACAGTCGCCCCAGGATCATAATCACAAAAATCAATGAGAGGAGCAGAGAAATGCTGCGGGGGCATGTTTGCTTGCTAGGACAAATGAAAAACACCAATGGCTGTGCACAGTGCAAACAGATGAACAGAAGCATACACAGTGAGAGCTGTGTGCATGGTTCTCGCAGAGCAGAGCTTGTTCAGCTTGCCAGCTTCTAACATGGAAAGAGAGCAAGCAGACAGCAGCCCACATGCTCTGCTTGCGGCAAACATGGAAAACAGTCGCCCCAGCATCATAATCACAAAAATCAATGAGAGGAGCAGAGAAATGCTGCGGGGGCATGTTTTCTTGCTGGGACAAATGAAAACCTTACTTGGGCTGTGCACAGTGCAAACGGATGAACAGAAGCATACACAGTGAGAGCTGTGTGCACTGTTCTCGCACAGCAGAGCTTGTTCGACTTGACAGCTTCTAACATGGAAACAGAGCAAGCAGGCAGCAATCCACATGCTCTGCTTGCTGCAAATGTGGAAAACAGACACCCCAGCATCAGAATCTCAGAAATCACTGAGAGAAGCAGAGAAATGCTGCAGGAGCATGTTTTCTTGCTTGAAAAAGTGAAAAACTCACTTGGGCTGTGCACAGTGCAAACCGATGAACAGAAGCATACACAGTGAGAGCTGTGTGTATGGTTCTCGCAAAGCAGAGCTTGTTCACCTTGACAGCTTCTAACATGGAAACACAGCAAGCAGACCTCAGCCTACATTCTCTGCGTGTTGCAAAGATGGAAAACAGACACCCTAGTATCAGAATCTCAGAAATCACTGAGCGAAGCATAGAAATGCTGCAGGACCATGCTTGCTTGCTTGAAAAAGTGAAAAACTTACTTGGGCTGTGCACAGTGCAAACAGATGAACAGAAGCATACATAGCGAGAGCAGTGTGTACTGTTCTCGCGAAGCAGAGCTTGTTCACCTTGACAGCTTCTAACATGGAAACACAGCAAGCAGACAGCAGCCCACATGCTCTGCTTGCTGCAAACATGGAAAACAGACACCCTAGCATCAGAATCTCAGAAATCACTGAGAGAAGTAGAGAAATGCTGCAGGAGCATATTTGCTTCCTAGGACAAATGAAAAACTCACATGGGCCATGCACAGTGCAAACGGATGAAAAGAAGCATACACAGCGAGAGCAGTGTGCACTGTTCTCGCAAAGCAGAGCTTGTTCAGCTTGCCAGCTTCTAACATGGAAAGAGAGCGAGCAGACAGCAGCCCACATGCTCAGCTTGCGGCAAACATGGAAAACAGTCGCCCCAGCATCATAATCACAAAAATCAATGAGAGGAGCAGAGAAATGCTGCGGGGGCATGTTTTCTTGCTAGGACCAACGAAAAACACAAATGGGCTGAGCGCAGTGCAAACAGATGAACAGAAGCATACACAGTGAGAGCTGTGTGCATGGTTCTCGCAGAGCAGAGCTTGTTCTACTTGACAGCTTCTAACATGGAAACACAGCAAGCAGACAGCAGCCCACATGCTCTGCTTGCGGCAAACATGGAAAACAGTCGCCCCAGCATCATAATCACAAAAATCAATGAGAGGAGCAGAGAAATGCTGCGGGGGCATGTTTTCTTGCTGGGACAAATGAAAACCTTAGTTGGGCTGTGCACAGTGCAAACGGATGAACAGAAGCATACACAGTGAGAGCTGTGTGCACTGTTCTCGCACGGCAGAGCTTGTTCACCTTGTCAGCTTCTAACATGGAAACAGAGCAAGCAGACAGCAATCCACATGCTCTGCTTGCTGCAAATGTGGAAAACAGACACCCCAGCATCAGAATCTCAGAAATCACAGAGAGAAGTAGAGAAATGCTGCAGGAGCATGTTTTCTTGCTTGAAAAAGTGAAAAAATCACTTGGGCCGTGCGCAGCGGAAACCGATGAACAGAAGCAAACACAGTGAGAGGTGTGTGTATGGTTCTCGCAAAGCAGAGCGTGTTCACCTTGACAGCTTCTAACATGGAAACACAGCAAGCAGACCTCAGCCTACATTCTCTGCGTGTTGCAAAGATGGAAAACAGACACCCTAGTATCAGAATCTCAGAAATCACTGAGCGAAGCAGAGAAATGCTGCAGGACCATGCTTGCTTGCTTGAAAAAGTGAAAAACTTACTTGGGCTGTGCACAGTGCAAACAGATGAACAGAAGCATACATAGCGAGAGCAGTGTGCACTGTTCTCGCGAAGCAGAGCTTGTTCAGCTTGCCGGCTTCTACCATGGAAAGAGAGCAAGCAGACAGCAGCCCACATGCTCTGCTTGCGGCAAACATGGAAAACAGTCGCCCCAGCATCATAATCACAAAAATCAATGAGAGGAGCAGAGAAATGCTGCGGGGGCATGTTTTCTTGCTGGGACAAATGAAAACCTTACTTGGGCTGTGCACAGTGCAAACGGATGAACAGAAGCATACACAGTGAGAGCTGTGTGCACTGTTCTCGCACAGCAGAGCTTGTTCGACTTGACAGCTTCTAACAGGGAAACAGAGCAAGCAGGCAGCAATCCACATGCTCTGCTTGCTGCAAATGTGGAAAACAGACACCCCAGCATCAGAATCTCAGAAATCACAGAGAGAAGCAGAGAAATGCTGCAGGAGCATGTTTTCTTGCTTGAAAAAGTGAAAAACTCACTTGGGCTGTGCACAGTGCAAACCGATGAACAGAAGCATACACAGTGAGAGCTGTGTATATGGTTCTCGCAAAGCAGAGCTTGTTCACCTTGACAGCTTCTAACATGGAAACACAGCAAGCAGACCTCAGCCTACATTCTCTGCGTGTTGCAAAGATGGAAAACAGACACCCTAGTATCAGAATCTCAGAAATCACTGAGCGAAGCAGAGAAATGCTGCAGGACCATGCTTGCTTGCTTGAAAAAGTGAAAAACTTACTTGGGCTGTGCACAGTGGAAACAGATGAACAGAAGCATACATAGCGAGAGCAGTGTGCACTGTTCTCGCGAAGCAGAGCTTGTTCACCTTGACAGCTTCTAACATGGAAACACAGCAAGCAGACAGCAGCCCACATGCTCTGCTTGCTGCAAACATGGAAAACAGACACCCTAGCATCAGAATCTCAGAAATCACTGAGAGAAGTAGAGAAATGCTGCAGGAGCATGTTTGCTTCCTAGGACAAATGAAAAACTCACATGGGCCATGCACAGTGCAAACGGATGAAAAGAAGCATACACAGCGAGAGCAGTGTGCACTGTTCTCGCAAAGCAGAGCTTGTTCAGCTTGGCAGCTTCTAACATGGAAAGAGAGCAAGCAGACAGCCGCCCACATGCTCTGCTTGTTATAAACATGGAAAACAGACACCCTAGCATCAGAATCTCAGAAATCACAGAGAGAAGTAGAGAAATGCTGCAGGAGCATGTTTTCTTGCTAGGACCAACGAAAAACACAAATGGGCTGTGCGCAGTGCAAACAGATGAACAGAAGCATACACAGTGAGAGCTGTGTGCATGGTTCTCGCAGAGCAGGGCTTGTTCTACTTGACAGCTTCTAACATGGAAACACAGCAAGCAGACAGCAGCCCACATGCTCTGCTTGCGGCAAACATGGAAAACAGTCGCCCCAGGATCATAATCACAAAAATCAATGAGAGGAGCAGAGAAATGCTGCGGGGGCATATTTGCTTGCTAGGACAAATGAAAAACACCAATGGCTGTGCACAGTGCAAACTGATGAACAGAAGCATACACAGTGAGAGCTGTGTGCACGGTTCTCGCAGAGCAGAGCTTGTTCAGCTTGCCAGCTTCTAACATGGAAAGAGAGCAAGCAGACAGCAGCCCACATGCTCTGCTTGCGGCAAACATGGAAAACAGTCGCCCCAGCATCATAATCACAAAAATCAATGAGAGGAGCAGAGAAATGCTGCGGGGGCATGTTTTCTTGCTGGGACAAATGAAAACCTTACTTGGGCTGTGCACAGTGCAAACGGATGAACAGAAGCATACACAGTGAGAGCTGTGTGCACTGTTCTCGCACAGCAGAGCTTGTTCGACTTGACAGCTTCTAACATGGAAACAGAGCAAGCAGACAGCAATCCACATGCTCTGCTTGCTGCAAATGTGGAAAACAGACACCCCAGCATCAGAATCTCAGAAATCACAGAGAGAAGCAGAGAAATGCTGCAGGAGCATGTTTTCTTGCTTGAAAAAGTGAAAAACTCACATGGGCTGTGCACAGTGCAAACCGATGAACAGAAGCATACACAGAGAGAGCTGTGTGCATGGTTCTCGCAAAGCAGAGCTTGTTCTACTTGACAGCTTCTAACATGGAAACACAGCAAGCAGACCTCAGCGTACATTCTCTGAATGTTGCAAAGATGAAAAACAGACACCCTAGTATCAGAATCTCAGAAATCACTGAGCGAAGCAGAGAAATGCTGCAGGACCATGCTTGCTTGCTTGAAAAAGTGAAAAACTTACTTGGGCTGTGCACAGTGCAAACAGATGAACAGAAGCATACATAGCGAGAGCAGTGTGCACCGTTCTCGCGAAGCAGAGCTTGTTCACCTTGACAGCTTCTAACATGGAAACACAGCAAGCAGACATCAGCCCACATGCTCTGCTTGCTGCAAACATGGAAAACAGACACCCTAGCATCAGAATCTCAGAAATCACTGAGAGAAGTAGAGAAATGCTGCAGGAGCATGTTTGCTTCCTAGGACAAATGAAAAACTCACATGGGCCATGCACAGTGCAAACGGATGAAAAGAAGCATACACAGTGAGAGCTGTGTGTATGGTTCTCGCAAAGCAGAGCTTGTTCACCTTGACAGCTTCTGACATGGAAACACAGCAAGCAGACCTCAGCCTACATTCTCTGCGTGTTGCAAAGATGGAAAACAGACACCCTAGTATCAGAATCTCAGAAATCACTGAGCGAAGCAGAGAAATGCTGCAGGACCATGCTTGCTTGCTTGAAAAAGTGAAAAACTTATTTGGGCTGTGCACAGTGCAAACGGATGAAAAGAAGCATACACAGTGAGAGCTGTGTGCACTGTTCTCGCACAGCAGAGCTTGTTCGACTTGACAGCTTCTAACATGGAAACAGAGCAAGCAGACAGCTATCCACATGCTCTGCTTGCTGCAAATGTGGAAAACAGACACCCCAGCATCAGAATCTCAGAAATCACAGAGAGAAGCAGAGAAATGCTGCAGGAGCATGTTTTCTTGCTTGAAAAAGTGAAAAACTCACTTGGGCCGTGCACAGCGCAAACCAATGAACAGAAGCAAACACAGTGAGAGCTCTGTGTATGGTTCTCGCAAAGCAGAGCTTGTTCACCTTGACAGCTTCTAACATGGAAACACAGCGAGCAGACAGCAGCCCACATGCTCTGCTTGCTGCAAACATGGAAAACAGACACCCTAGCATCAGAATCTCAGAAATCACTGAGAGAAGTAGAGAAATGCTGCAGGAGCATGTTTGCTTCCTAGGACAAATGAAAAACTCACATGGGCCATGCACAGTGCAAACGGATGAAAAGAAGCATACACAGCGAGAGCAGTGTGCACTGTTCTCGCAAAGCAGAGCTTGTTCAGCTTGCCAGCTTCTAACATGGAAAGAGAGCAAGCAGACAGCAGCCCACATGCTCTGCTTGTTATAAACATGGAAAACAGACACCCTAGCATCAGAATCTCAGAAATCACAGAGAGAAGTAGAGAAATGCTGCAGGAGCATGTTTTCTTGCTAGGACCAACGAAAAACACAAATGGGCTGTGCGCAGTGCAAACAGATGAACAGAAGCATACACAGTGAGAGCTGTGTGCATGGTTCTCGCAGAGCAGAGCTTGTTCTACTTGACAGCTTCTAATATGGAAACACAGCAAGCAGACAGCAGCCCACATGCTCTGCTTGCGGCAAACATGGAAAACAGTCGCCCCAGCATCATAATCACAAAAATCAATGAGAGGAGCAGAGAAATGCTGCGGGGGCATGTTTTCTTGCTGGGACAAATGAAAACCTTACTTGGGCTGTGCACAGTGCAAACGGATGAACAGAAGCATACACAGTGAGAGCTGTGTGCACTGTTCTCGCACAGCAGAGCTTGTTCGACTTGACAGCTTCTAACATGGAAACAGAGCAAGCAGACAGCAATCCACATGCTCTGCTTGCTGCAAATGTGGAAAACAGACACCCCAGCATCAGAATCTCAGAAATCACAGAGAGAAGTAGAGAAATGCTGCAGGAGCATGTTTTCTTGCTTGAAAAAGTGAAAAAATCACTTGGGCCGTGCGCAGCGGAAACCGATGAACAGAAGCAAACACAGTGAGAGGTGTGTGTATGGTTCTCGCAAAGCTGAGCGTGTTCACCTTGACAGCTTCTAACATGGAAACACAGCAAGCAGACCTCAGCCTACATTCTCTGCGTGTTGCAAAGATGGAAAACAGACACCCTAGTATCAGAATCTCAGAAATCACTGAGCGAAGCATAGAAATGCTGCAGGACCATGCTTGCTTGCTTGAAAAAGTGAAAAACTTACTTGGGCTGTGCACAGTGCAAACAGATGAACAGAAGCATACATAGCGAGAGCAGTGTGCACTGTTCTCGCGAAGCAGAGCTTGTTCAGCTTGCCGGCTTCTACCATGGAAAGAGAGCAAGCAGACAGCAGCCCACATGCTCTGCTTGCTGCAAACATGGAAAACAGACACCCTAGCATCAGAATCTCAGAAATCACAGAGAGAAGTAGAGAAATGCTGCAGGAGCATGTTTTCTTGCTAGGACCAACGAAAAACACAAATGGGCTGTGCGCAGTGCAAACAGATGAACAGAAGCATACACAGTGAGAGCTGTGTGTATGGTTCTCGCAGAGCAGAGCTTGTTCTACTTGACAGCTTCTAACACGGAAACACGGCAAGCAGACAGCAGCCCACATGCTCTGCTTGCGGCAAACATGGAAAACAGTCGCCCCAGGATCATAATCACAAAAATCAATGAGAGGAGCAGAGAAATGCTGCGGGGGCATGTTTTCTTGCTGGGACAAATGAAAACCTTACTTGGGCTGTGCACAGTGCAAACGGATGAACAGAAGCATACACAGTGAGAGCTGTGTGCACTGTTCTCGCACAGCAGAGCTTGTTCGACTTGACAGCTTCTAACATGGAAAGAGAGCAAGCAGACAGCAGCCCACATGCTCTGCTTGTTATAAACATGGAAAACAGACACCCTAGCATCAGAATCTCAGAAATCACAGAGAGAAGTAGAGAAATGCTGCAGGAGCATGTTTTCTTGCTAGGACCAACGAAAAACACAAATGGGCTGTGCGCAGTGCAAACAGATGAACAGAAGCATACACAGTGAGAGCTGTGTGCATGGTTCTCGCAGAGCAGAGCTTGTTCTACTTGACAGCTTCTAATATGGAAACACAGCAAGCAGACAGCAGCCCACATGCTCTGCTTGCGGCAAACATGGAAAACAGTCGCCCCAGCATCATAATCACAAAAATCAATGAGAGGAGCAGAGAAATGCTGCGGGGGCATGTTTTCTTGCTGGGACAAATGAAAACCTTACTTGGGCTGTGCACAGTGCAAACGGATGAACAGAAGCATACACAGTGAGAGCTGTGTGCACTGTTCTCGCACAGCAGAGCTTGTTCGACTTGACAGCTTCTAACATGGAAACAGAGCAAGCAGACAGCAATCCACATGCTCTGCTTGCTGCAAATGTGGAAAACAGACACCCCAGCATCAGAATCTCAGAAATCACAGAGAGAAGTAGAGAAATGCTGCAGGAGCATGTTTTCTTGCTTGAAAAAGTGAAAAAATCACTTGGGCCGTGCGCAGCGGAAACCGATGAACAGAAGCAAACACAGTGAGAGGTGTCTGTATGGTTCTCGCAAAGCTGAGCGTGTTCACCTTGACAGCTTCTAACATGGAAACACAGCAAGCAGACCTCAGCCTACATTCTCTGCGTGTTGCAAAGATGGAAAACAGACACCCTAGTATCAGAATCTCAGAAATCACTGAGCGAAGCATAGAAATGCTGCAGGACCATGCTTGCTTGCTTGAAAAAGTGAAAAACTTACTTGGGCTGTGCACAGTGCAAACAGATGAACAGAAGCATACATAGCGAGAGCAGTGTGCACTGTTCTCGCGAAGCAGAGCTTGTTCACCTTGACAGCTTCTAACATGGAAACAGAGCAAGCAGACAGCAATCCACATGCTCTGCTTGCTGCAAATGTGGAAAACAGACACCCCAGCATCAGAATCTCAGAAATCACAGAGAGAAGCAGAGAAATGCTGCAGGAGCATGTTTTCTTGCTTGAAAAAGTGAAAAACTCACATGGGCTGTGCACAGTGCATACCGATGAACAGAAGCATACACAGTGAGAGCTGTGTGTATGGTTCTCGCAAAGCAGAGCTTGTTCACCTTGACAGCTTCTGACATGGAAACACAGCAAGCAGACCTCAGCGTACATTCTCTGCATGTTGCAAAGATGGAAAACAGACACCCTAGTATCAGAATCTCAGAAATCACTGAGCGAAGCAGAGAAATGCTGCAGGACCATGCTTGCTTGCTTGAAAAAGTGAAAAACTTACTTGGGCTGTGCACAGTGCAAACAGATGAACAGAAGCATACATAGCGAGAGCAGTGTGCACCGTTCTCGCGAAGCAGAGCTTGTTCACCTTGACAGCTTCTAACATGGAAACACAGCAAGCAGACATCAGCCCACATGCTCTGCTTGCTGCAAACATGGAAAACAGACACCCTAGCATCAGAATCTCAGAAATCACTGAGAGAAGTAGAGAAATGCTGCAGGAGCATGTTTGCTTCCTAGGACAAATGAAAAACTCACATGGGCCATGCACAGTGCAAACGGATGAAAAGAAGCATACACAGTGAGAGCTGTGTGTATGGTTCTCGCAAAGCAGAGCTTGTTCACCTTGACAGCTTCTGACATGGAAACACAGCAAGCAGACCTCAGCCTACATTCTCTGCGTGTTGCAAAGATGGAAAACAGACACCCTAGTATCAGAATCTCAGAAATCACTGAGCGAAGCAGAGAAATGCTGCAGGACCATGCTTGCTTGCTTGAAAAAGTGAAAAACTTATTTGGGCTGTGCACAGTGCAAACGGATGAACAGAAGCATACACAGTGAGAGCTGTGTGCACTGTTCTCGCACAGCAGAGCTTGTTCGACTTGACAGCTTCTAACATGGAAACAGAGCAAGCAGACAGCAATCCACATGCTCTGCTTGCTGCAAATGTGGAAAACAGACACCCCAGCATCAGAATCTCAGAAATCACAGAGAGAAGCAGAGAAATGCTGCAGGAGCATGTTTTCTTGCTTGAATATGTGAAAAACTCACTTGGGCCGTGCACAGCGCAAACCAATGAACAGAAGCAAACACAGTGAGAGCTCTGTGTATGGTTCTCGCAAAGCAGAGCTTGTTCACCTTGACAGCTTCTAACATGGAAACACAGCGAGCAGACAGCAGCCCACATGCTCTGCTTGCTGCAAACATGGAAAACAGACACCCTAGCATCAGAATCTCAGAAATCACTGAGAGGAGCAGAGAAATGCTGCAGGAGCATGTTTGCTTCCTAGGACAAATGAAAAACTCACATGGGCCATGCACAGTGCAAACGGATGAAAAGAAGCATACACAGCGAGAGCAGTGTGCACTGTTCTCGCAAAGCAGAGCTTGTTCAGCTTGCCAGCTTCTAACATGGAAAGAGAGCAAGCAGACAGCAGCCCACATGCTCTGCTTGTTATAAACATGGAAAACAGACACCCTAGCATCAGAATCTCAGAAATCACAGAGAGAAGTAGAGAAATGCTGCAGGAGCATGTTTTCTTGCTAGGACCAACGAAAAACACAAATGGGCTGTGCGCAGTGCAAACAGATGAACAGAAGCATACACAGTGAGAGCTGTGTGCATGGTTCTCGCAGAGCAGAGCTTGTTCTACTTGACAGCTTCTAACATGGAAACACAGCAAGCAGACAGCAGCCCACATGCTCTGCTTGCGGCAAACATGGAAAACAGTCGCCCCAGGATCATAATCACAAAAATCAATGAGAGGAGCAGAGAAATGCTGCGGGGGCATGTTTTCTTGCTGGGACAAATGAAAACCTTACTTGGGCTGTGCACAGTGCAAACGGATGAACAGAAGCATACACAGTGAGAGCTGTGTGCACTGTTCTCGCACAGCAGAGCTTGTTCGACTTGACAGCTTCTAACATGGAAACAGAGCAAGCAGACAGCAATCCACATGCTCTGCTTGCTGCAAATGTGGAAAACAGACACCCCAGCATCAGAATCTCAGAAATCACAGAGAGAAGCAGAGAAATGCTGCAGGAGCATGTTTTCTTGCTTGAAAAAGTGAAAAACTCACATGGGCTGTGCACAGTGCAAACCGATGAACAGAAGCATACACAGTGAGAGCTGTGTGTATGGTTCTCGCAAAGCAGAGCTTGTTCACCTTGACAGCTTCTGACATGGAAACACAGCAAGCAGACCTCAGCGTACATTCTCTGCACGTTGCAAAGATGGAAAACAGACACCCTAGTATCAGAATCTCAGAAATCACTGAGCGAAGCAGAGAAATGCTGCAGGACCATGCTTGCTTGCTTGAAAAAGTGAAAAACTTACTTGGGCTGTGCACAGTGCAAACAGATGAACAGAAGCATACATAGCGAGAGCAGTGTGCACCGTTCTCGCGAAGCAGAGCTTGTTCACCTTGACAGCTTCTAACATGGAAACACAGCAAGCAGACATCAGCCCACATGCTCTGCTTGCTGCAAACATGGAAAACAGACACCCTAGCATCAGAATCTCAGAAATCACTGAGAGAAGTAGAGAAATGCTGCAGGAGCATGTTTGCTTCCTAGGACAAATGAAAAACTCACATGGGCCATGCACAGTGCAAACGGATGAAAAGAAGCATACACAGTGAGAGCTGTGTGTATGGTTCTCGCAAAGCAGAGCTTGTTCACCTTGACAGCTTCTGACATGGAAACACAGCAAGCAGACCTCAGCCTACATTCTCTGCGTGTTGCAAAGATGGAAAACAGACACCCTAGTATCAGAATCTCAGAAATCACTGAGCGAAGCAGAGAAATGCTGCAGGACCATGCTTGCTTGCTTGAAAAAGTGAAAAACTTATTTGGGCTGTGCACAGTGCAAACGGATGAACAGAAGCATACACAGTGAGAGCTGTGTGCACTGTTCTCGCACAGCAGAGCTTGTTCGACTTGACAGCTTCTAACATGGAAACAGAGCAAGCAGACAGCAATCCACATGCTCTGCTTGCTGCAAATGTGGAAAACAGACACCCCAGCATCAGAATCTCAGAAATCACAGAGAGAAGCAGAGAAATGCTGCAGGAGCATGTTTTCTTGCTTGAAAAAGTGAAAAACTCACTTGGGCCGTGCACAGCGCAAACCAATGAACAGAAGCAAACACAGTGAGAGCTCTGTGTATGGTTCTCGCAAAGCAGAGCTTGTTCACCTTGACAGCTTCTAACATGGAAACACAGCGAGCAGACAGCAGCCCACATGCTCTGCTTGCTGCAAACATGGAAAACAGACACCCTAGCATCAGAATCTCAGAAATCACTGAGAGAAGTAGAGAAATGCTGCAGGAGCATGTTTGCTTCCTAGGACAAATGAAAAACTCACATGGGCCATGCACAGTGCAAACGGATGAAAAGAAGCATACACAGCGAGAGCAGTGTGCACTGTTCTCGCAAAGCAGAGCTTGTTCAGCTTGCCAGCTTCTAACATGGAAAGAGAGCAAGCAGACAGCAGCCCACATGCTCTGCTTGTTATAAACATGGAAAACAGACACCCTAGCATCAGAATCTCAGAAATCACAGAGAGAAGTAGAGAAATGCTGCAGGAGCATGTTTTCTTGCTAGGACCAACGAAAAACACAAATGGGCTGTGCGCAGTGCAAACAGATGAACAGAAGCATACACAGTGAGAGCTGTGTGCATGGTTCTCGCAGAGCAGAGCTTGTTCTACTTGACAGCTTCTAACATGGAAACACAGCAAGCAGACAGCAGCCCACATGCTCTGCTTGCGGCAAACATGGAAAACAGTCGCCCCAGGATCATAATCACAAAAATCAATGAGAGGAGCAGAGAAATGCTGCGGGGGCATGTTTTCTTGCTGGGACAAATGAAAACCTTACTTGGGCTGTGCACAGTGCAAACGGATGAACAGAAGCATACACAGTGAGAGCTGTGTGCACTGTTATCGCACAGCAGAGCTTGTTCGACTTGACAGCTTCTAACATGGAAACAGAGCAAGCAGACAGCAATCCACATGCTCTGCTTGCTGCAAATGTGGAAAACAGACACCCCAGCATCAGAATCTCAGAAATCACAGAGAGAAGTAGAGAAATGCTGCAGGAGCATGTTTTCTTGCTTGAAAAAGTGAAAAAATCACTTGGGCCGTGCGCAGCGGAAACCGATGAACAGAAGCAAACACAGTGAGAGGTGTGTGTATGGTTCTCGCAAAGCTGAGCGTGTTCACCTTGACAGCTTCTAACATGGAAACACAGCAAGCAGACCTCAGCCTACATTCTCTGCTTGCTGCAAACATGGAAAACAGACACCCTAGCATCAGAATCTCAGAAATCACTGAAAGAAGCATAGAAATGCTGCAGGACCATGCTTGCTTGCTTGAAAAAGTGAAAAACTTACTTGGGCTGTGCACAGTGCAAACAGATGAACAGAAGCATACATAGCGAGAGCAGTGTGCACTGTTCTCGCGAAGCAGAGCTTGTTCAGCTTGCCGGCTTCTACCATGGAAAGAGAGCAAGCAGACAGCAGCCCACATGCTCTGCTTGCTGCAAACATGGAAAACAGACACCCTAGCATCAGAATCTCAGAAATCACAGAGAGAAGTAGAGAAATGCTGCAGGAGCATGTTTTCTTGCTAGGACCAACGAAAAACACAAATGGGCTGTGCGCAGTGCAAACAGATGAACAGAAGCATACACAGTGAGAGCTGTGTGCATGGTTCTCGCAGAGCAGAGCTTGTTCTACTTGACAGCTTCTAACATGGAAACACGGCAAGCAGACAGCAGCCCACATGCTCTGCTTGCGGCAAACATGGAAAACAGTCGCCCCAGGATCATAATCACAAAAATCAATGAGAGGAGCAGAGAAATGCTGCGGGGGCATGTTTTCTTGCTGGGACAAATGAAAACCTTACTTGGGCTGTGCACAGTGCAAACGGATGAACAGAAGCATACACAGTGAGAGCTGTGTGCACTGTTCTCGCACAGCAGAGCTTGTTCGACTTGACAGCTTCTAACATGGAAACAGAGCAAGCAGACAGCAATCCACATGCTCTGCTGCTGCAAATGTGGAAAACAGACACCCCAGCATCAGAATCTCAGAAATCACAGAGAGAAGTAGAGAAATGCTGCAGGAGCATGTTTTCTTGCTTGAAAAAGTGAAAAAATCACTTGGGCCGTGCACAACGCAAACCAATGAACAGAAGCAAGCACAGTGAGAGGTGTGTGTATGGTTCTCGCAAAGCAGAGCGTGTTCACCTTGACAGCTTCTAACATGGAAAGAGAGCAAGCAGACAGCAGCCTACATTCTCTGCGTGTTGCAAAGATGGAAAACAGACACCCTAGCATCAGAATCTCAGAAATCACAGAGAGAAGTAGAGAAATGCTGCAGGAGCATGTTTTCTTGCTAGGACCAACGAAAAACACAAATGGGCTGTCCGCAGTGCAAACAGATGAACAGAAGCATACACAGTGAGAGCTGTGTGCATGGTTCTCGCAGAGCAGAGCTTGTTCTACTTGACAGCTTCTAACATGGAAACACAGCAAGCAGACAGCAGCCCACATGCTCTGCTTGCGGCAAACATGGAAAACAGTCGCCCCAGGATCATAATCACAAAAATCAATGAGAGGAGCAGGGAAATGCTGCGGGGGCATGTTTGCTTGCTAGGACAAATGAAAAACACCAATGGCTGTGCACAGTGCAAACAGATGAACAGAAGCATACACAGTGAGAGCTGTGTGCATGGTTCTCGCATAGCAGAGCCTGTTCAACTTGACAGCTTCTAACATGGAAACAGAGCAAGCAGACAGCAATCCACATGCTCTGCTTGCTGCAAATGTGGAAAACAGACACCCCAGCATCAGAATCTCAGAAATCACAGAGAGAAGCAGAGAAATGCTGCAGGAGCATGTTTTCTTGCTTGAAAAAGTGAAAAACTCACTTGGGCTGTGCACAGTGCAAACCGATGAACAGAAGCATACACAGTGAGAGCTGTGTGTATGGTTCTCGCAAAGCAGAGCTTGTTCACCTTGACAGCTTCTAACATGGAAACACAGCAAGCAGACCTCAGCCTACATTCTCTGCGTGTTGCAAAGATGGAAAACAGACACCCTAGTATCAGAATCTCAGAAATCACTGAGCGAAGCAGAGAAATGCTGCAGGACCATGCTTGCTTGCTTGAAAAAGTGAAAAACTTACTTGGGCTGTGCACAGTGCAAACAGATGAACAGAAGCATACATAGCGAGAGCAGTGTGCACTGTTCTCGCGAAGCAGAGCTTGTTCACCTTGACAGCTTCTAACATGGAAACACAGCAAGCAGACAGCAGCCCACATGCTCTGCTTGTTACAAACATGGAAAACAGACACCCTAGCATCAGAATCTCAGAAATCACTGAGAGAAGTAGAGAAATGCTGCAGGAGCATGTTTGCTTCCTAGGACAAATGAAAAACTCACATGGGCCATGCACAGTGCAAACGGATGAACAGAAGCATACATAGCGAGAGCAGTGTGCACTGTTCTCGCAAAGCAGAGCTTGTTCAGCTTGCCAGCTTCTAACATGGAAAGAGAGCGAGCAGACAGCCGCCCACATGCTCTGCTTGCGGCAAACATGGAAAACAGTCGCCCCAGCATCATAATCACAAAAATCAATGAGAGGAGCAGAGAAATGCTGCGGGGGCATGTTTTCTTGCTAGGACCAACGAAAAACACAAATGGGCTGAGCGCAGTGCAAACAGATGAACAGAAGCATACACAGTGAGAGCTGTGTGCATGGTTCTCGCAGAGCAGAGCTTGTTCTACTTGACAGCTTCTAACATGGAAACACAGCAAGCAGACAGCAGCCCACATGCTCTGCTTGCGGCAAACATGGAAAACAGTCGCCCCAGCATCATAATCACAAAAATCAATGAGAGGAGCAGAGAAATGCTGCGGGGGCATGTTTTCTTGCTAGGACCAACGAAAAACACAAATGGGCTGAGCGCAGTGCAAACAGATGAACAGAAGCATACACAGCGAGAGCAGTGTGCACAGTTCTCGCAAAGCAGAGCTTGTTCAGCTTGCCAGCTTCTAACATGGAAAGAGAGCGAGCAGACAGCAGCCCACATGCTCTGCTTGCGGCAAACATGGAAAACAGTCGCCCCAGCATCATAATCACAAAAATCAATGAGAGGAGCAGAGAAATGCTGCGGGGGCATGTTTTCTTGCTAGGACCAACGAAAAACACAAATGGGCTGAGCGCAGTGCAAACAGATGAACAGAAGCATACACAGTGAGAGCTGTGTGCACTGTTCTCGCACGGCAGAGCTTGTTCGACTTGACAGCTTCTAACATGGAAACAGAGCAAGCAGACAGCAATCCACATGCTCTGCTTGCTGCAAATGTGGAAAACAGACACCCCAGCATCAGAATCTCAGAAATCACAGAGAGAAGCAGAGAAATGCTGCAGGAGCATGTTTTCTTGCTTGAAAAAGTGAAAAACTCACATGGGCTGTGCACAGTGCAAACCGATGACCAGAAGCATACACAGTGAGAGCTGTGTGTATGGTTCTCGCAAAGCAGAGCTTGTTCACCTTGACAGCTTCTGACATGGAAACACAGCAAGCAGACCTCAGCGTACATTCTCTGCGTGTTGCAAAGATGGAAAACAGACACCCTAGTATCAGAATCTCAGAAATCACTGAGCGAAGCAGAGAAATGATGCAGGACCATGCTTGCTTGCTTGAAAAAGTGAAAAACTTACTTGGGCTGTGCACAGTGCAAACAGATGAACAGAAGCATACATAGCGAGAGCAGTGTGCACTGTTCTCGCGAAGCAGAGCTTGTTCTACTTGACAGCTTCTAACATGGAAACACAGCAAGCAGACAGCAGCCCACATGCTCTGCTTGCTGCAAACATGGAAAACAGACACCCTAGCATCAGAATCTCAGAAATCACTGAGAGAAGTAGAGAAATGCTGCAGGAGCATGTTTGCTTCCTAGGACAAATGAAAAACTCACATGGGCCATGCACAGTGCAAACGGATGAAAAGAAGCATACACAGCGAGAGCAGTGTGCACTGTTCTCGCAAAGCAGAGCTTGTTCAGTTTGCCAGCTTCTAACATGGAAAGAGAGCAAGCAGACAGCAGCCCACATGCTCTGCTTGTTATAAACATGGAAAACAGACACCCTAGCATCAGAATCTCAGAAATCACAGAGAGAAGTAGAGAAATGCTGCAGGAGCATGTTTTCTTGCTAGGACCAACGAAAAACACAAATGGGCTGTGCGCAGTGCAAACAGATGAACAGAAGCATACACAGTGAGAGCTGTGTGCATGGTTCTCGCAGAGCAGGGCTTGTTCTACTTGACAGCTTCTAACATGGAAACACAGCAAGCAGACAGCAGCCCACATGCTCTGCTTGCGGCAAACATGGAAAACAGTCGCCCCAGGATCATAATCACAAAAATCAATGAGAGGAGCAGAGAAATGCTGCGGGGGCATATTTGCTTGCAAGGACAAATGAAAAACACCAATGGCTGTGCACAGTGCAAACTGATGAACAGAAGCATACACAGTGAGAGCTGTGTGCACGGTTCTCGCAGAGCAGAGCTTGTTCAGCTTGCCAGCTTCTAACATGGAAAGAGAGCAAGCAGACAGCAGCCCACATGCTCTGCTTGCGGCAAACATGGAAAACAGTCGCCCCAGCATCATAATCACAAAAATCAATGAGAGGAGCAGAGAAATGCTGCGGGGGCATGTTTTCTTGCTGGGACAAATGAAAACCTTACTTGGGCTGTGCACAGTGCAAACGGATGAACAGAAGCATACACAGTGAGAGCTGTGTGCACTGTTCTCGCACAGCAGAGCTTGTTCGACTTGACAGCTTCTAACATGGAAACAGAGCAAGCAGACAGCAATCCACATGCTCTGCTTGCTGCAAATGTGGAAAACAGACACCCCAGCATCAGAATCTCAGAAATCACAGAGAGAAGCAGAGAAATGCTGCAGGAGCATGTTTTCTTGCTTGAAAAAGTGAAAAACTCACATGGGCTGTGCACAGTGCAAACCGATGAACAGAAGCATACACAGTGAGAGCTGTGTGTATGGTTCTCGCAAAGCAGAGCTTGTTCACCTTGACAGCTTCTGACATGGAAACACAGCAAGCAGACCTCAGCGTACATTCTCTGCATGTTGCAAAGATGGAAAACAGACACCCTAGTATCAGAATCTCAGAAATCACTGAGCGAAGCAGAGAAATGCTGCAGGACCATGCTTGCTTGCTTGAAAAAGTGAAAAACTTACTTGGGCTGTGCACAGTGCAAACAGATGAACAGAAGCATACATAGCGAGAGCAGTGTGCACCGTTCTCGCGAAGCAGAGCTTGTTCACCTTGACAGCTTCTAACATGGAAACACAGCAAGCAGACATCAGCCCACATGCTCTGCTTGCTGCAAACATGGAAAACAGACACCCTAGCATCAGAATCTCAGAAATCACTGAGAGAAGTAGAGAAATGCTGCAGGAGCATGTTTGCTTCCTAGGACAAATGAAAAACTCACATGGGCCATGCACAGTGCAAACGGATGAAAAGAAGCATACACAGTGAGAGCTGTGTGTATGGTTCTCGCAAAGCAGAGCTAGTTCACCTTGACAGCTTCTGACATGGAAACACAGCAAGCAGACCTCAGCCTACATTCTCTGCGTGTTGCAAAGATGGAAAACAGACACCCTAGTATCAGAATCTCAGAAATCACTGAGCGAAGCAGAGAAATGCTGCAGGACCATGCTTGCTTGCTTGAAAAAGTGAAAAACTTACTTGGGCTGTGCACAGTGCAAACGGATGAACAGAAGCATACACAGTGAGAGCTGTGTGCACTGTTCTCGCACAGCAGAGCTTGTTCGACTTGACAGCTTCTAACATGGAAACAGAGCAAGCAGACAGCAATCCACATGCTCTGCTTGCTGCAAATGTGGAAAACAGACACCCCAGCATCAGAATCTCAGAAATCACAGAGAGAAGCAGAGAAATGCTGCAGGAGCATGTTTTCTTGCTTGAAAAAGTGAAAAACTCACTTGGGCCGTGCACAGCGCAAACCAATGAACAGAAGCAAACACAGTGAGAGCTCTGTGTATGGTTCTCGCAAAGCAGAGCTTGTTCACCTTGACAGCTTCTAACATGGAAACACAGCGAGCAGACAGCAGCCCACATGCTCTGCTTGCTGCAAACATGGAAAACAGACACCCTAGCATCAGAATCTCAGAAATCACTGAGAGAAGTAGAGAAATGCTGCAGGAGCATGTTTGCTTCCTAGGACAAATGAAAAACTCACATGGGCCATGCACAGTGCAAACGGATGAAAAGAAGCATACACAGCGAGAGCAGTGTGCACTGTTCTCGCAAAGCAGAGCTTGTTCAGCTTGCCAGCTTCTAACATGGAAAGAGAGCAAGCAGACAGCAGCCCACATGCTCTGCTTGTTATAAACATGGAAAACAGACACCCTAGCATCAGAATCTCAGAAATCACAGAGAGAAGTAGAGAAATGCTGCAGGAGCATGTTTTCTTGCTAGGACCAACGAAAAACACAAATGGGCTGTGCGCAGTGCAAACAGATGAACAGAAGCATACACAGTGAGAGCTGTGTGCATGGTTCTCGCAGAGCAGAGCTTGTTCTACTTGACAGCTTCTAACATGGAAACACAGCAAGCAGACAGCAGCCCACATGCTCTGCTTGCGGCAAACATGGAAAACAGTCGCCCCAGGATCATAATCACAAAAATCAATGAGAGGAGCAGAGAAATGCTGCGGGGGCATGTTTTCTTGCTGGGACAAATGAAAACCTTACTTGGGCTGTGCACAGTGCAAACGGATGAACAGAAGCATACACAGTGAGAGCTGTGTGCACTGTTCTCGCACAGCAGAGCTTGTTCGACTTGACAGCTTCTAACATGGAAACAGAGCAAGCAGACAGCAATCCACATGCTCTGCTTGCTGCAAATGTGGAAAACAGACACCCCAGCATCAGAATCTCAGAAATCACAGAGAGAAGTAGAGAAATGCTGCAGGAGCATGTTTTCTTGCTTGAAAAAGTGAAAAAATCACTTGGGCCGTGCGCAGCGGAAACCGATGAACAGAAGCAAACACAGTGAGAGGTGTGTGTATGGTTCTCGCAAAGCTGAGCGTGTTCACCTTGACAGCTTCTAACATGGAAACACAGCAAGCAGACCTCAGCCTACATTCTCTGCGTGTTGCAAAGATGGAAAACAGACACCCTAGTATCAGAATCTCAGAAATCACTGAGCGAAGCATAGAAATGCTGCAGGACCATGCTTGCTTGCTTGAAAAAGTGAAAAACTTACTTGGGCTGTGCACAGTGCAAACAGATGAACAGAAGCATACATAGCGAGAGCAGTGTGCACTGTTCTCGCGAAGCAGAGCTTGTTCAGCTTGCCGGCTTCTACCATGGAAAGAGAGCAAGCAGACAGCAGCCCACATGCTCTGCTTGCTGCAAACATGGAAAACAGACACCCTAGCATCAGAATCTCAGAAATCACAGAGAGAAGTAGAGAAATGCTGCAGGAGCATGTTTTCTTGCTAGGACCAACGAAAAACACAAATGGGCTGTGCGCAGTGCAAACAGATGAACAGAAGCATACACAGTGAGAGCTGTGTGCATGGTTCTCGCAGAGCAGAGCTTGTTCTACTTGACAGCTTCTAACATGGAAACACGGCAAGCAGACAGCAGCCCACATGCTCTGCTTGCGGCAAACATGGAAAACAGTCGCCCCAGGATCATAATCACAAAAATCAATGAGAGGAGCAGAGAAATGCTGCGGGGGCATGTTTTCTTGCTGGGACAAATGAAAACCTTACTTGGGCTGTGCACAGTGCAAACGGATGAACAGAAGCATACACAGTGAGAGCTGTGTGCACTGTTCTCGCACAGCAGAGCTTGTTCGACTTGACAGCTTCTAACATGGAAAGAGAGCAAGCAGACAGCAGCCCACATGCTCTGCTTGTTATAAACATGGAAAACAGACACCCTAGCATCAGAATCTCAGAAATCACAGAGAGAAGTAGAGAAATGCTGCAGGAGCATGTTTTCTTGCTAGGACCAACGAAAAACACAAATGGGCTGAGCGCAGTGCAAACAGATGAACAGAAGCATACACAGTGAGAGCTGTGTGCATGGTTCTCGCAGAGCAGAGCTTGTTCTACTTGACAGCTTCTAACATGGAAACACAGCAAGCAGACAGCAGCCCACATGCTCTGCTTGCGGCAAACATGGAAAACAGTCGCCCCAGGATCATAATCACAAAAATCAATGAGAGGAGCAGAGAAATGCTGCGGGGGCATGTTTTCTTGCTGGGACAAATGAAAACCTTACTTGGGCTGTGCACAGTGCAAACGGATGAACAGAAGCATACACAGTGAGAGCTGTGTGCACTGTTCTCGCACAGCAGAGCTTGTTCGACTTGACAGCTTCTAACATGGAAACAGAGCAAGCAGACAGCAATCCACATGCTCTGCTTGCTGCAAATGTGGAAAACAGACACCCCAGCATCAGAATCTCAGAAATCACAGAGAGAAGTAGAGAAATGCTGCAGGAGCATGTTTTCTTGCTTGAAAAAGTGAAAAAATCACTTGGGCCGTGCACAGCGCAAACCAATGAACAGAAGCAAGCACAGTGAGAGGTGTGTGTATGGTTCTCGCAAAGCAGAGCGTGTTCACCTTGACAGCTTCTAACATGGAAACACAGCAAGCAGACCTCAGCCTACATTCTCTGCGTGTTGCAAAGATGGAAAACAGACACCCTAGCATCAGAATCTCAGAAATCACAGAGAGAAGTAGAGAAATGCTGCAGGAGCATGTTTTCTTGCTAGGACCAACGAAAAACACAAATGGGCTGTCCGCAGTGCAAACAGATGAACAGAAGCATACACAGTGAGAGCTGTGTGCATGGTTCTCGCAGAGCAGAGCTTGTTCTACTTGACAGCTTCTAACATGGAAACACAGCAAGCAGACAGCAGCCCACATGCTCTGCTTGCGGCAAACATGGAAAACAGTCGCCCCAGGATCATAATCACAAAAATCAATGAGAGGAGCAGGGAAATGCTGCGGGGGCATGTTTGCTTGCTAGGACAAATGAAAAACACCAATGGCTGTGCACAGTGCAAACAGATGAACAGAAGCATACACAGTGAGAGCTGTGTGCATGGTTCTCGCATAGCAGAGCCTGTTCAACTTGACAGCTTCTAACATGGAAACAGAGCAAGCAGACAGCAATCCACATGCTCTGCTTGCTGCAAATGTGGAAAACAGACACCCCAGCATCAGAATCTCAGAAATCACAGAGAGAAGCAGAGAAATGCTGCAGGAGCATGTTTTCTTGCTTGAAAAAGTGAAAAACTCACTTGGGCTGTGCACAGTGCAAACCGATGAACAGAAGCATACACAGTGAGAGCTGTGTGTATGGTTCTCGCAAAGCAGAGCTTGTTCACCTTGACAGCTTCTAACATGGAAACACAGCAAGCAGACCTCAGCCTACATTCTCTGCGTGTTGCAAAGATGGAAAACAGACACCCTAGTATCAGAATCTCAGAAATCACTGAGCGAAGCAGAGAAATGCTGCAGGACCATGCTTGCTTGCTTGAAAAAGTGAAAAACTTACTTGGGCTGTGCACAGTGCAAACAGATGAACAGAAGCATACATAGCGAGAGCAGTGTGCACTGTTCTCGCGAAGCAGAGCTTGTTCACCTTGACAGCTTCTAACATGGAAACACAGCAAGCAGACAGCAGCTCACATGCTCTGCTTGTTATAAACATGGAAAACAGACACCCTAGCATCAGAATCTCAGAAATCACTGAGAGAAGTAGAGAAATGCTGCAGGAGCATGTTTGCTTCCTAGGACAAATGAAAAACTCACATGGGCCATGCACAGTGCAAACGGATGAACAGAAGCATACATAGCGAGAGCAGTGTGCACTGTTCTCGCAAAGCAGAGCTTGTTCAGCTTGCCAGCTTCTAACATGGAAAGAGAGCGAGCAGACAGCCGCCCACATGCTCTGCTTGCGGCAAACATGGAAAACAGTCGCCCCAGCATCATAATCACAAAAATCAATGAGAGGAGCAGAGAAATGCTGCGGGGGCATGTTTTCTTGCTAGGACCAACGAAAAACACAAATGGGCTGAGCGCAGTGCAAACAGATGAACAGAAGCATACACAGTGAGAGCTGTGTGCATGGTTCTCGCAGAGCAGAGCTTGTTCTACTTGACAGCTTCTAACATGGAAACACAGCAAGCAGACAGCAGCCCACATGCTCTGCTTGCGGCAAACATGGAAAACAGTCGCCCCAGCATCATAATCACAAAAATCAATGAGAGGAGCAGAGAAATGCTGCGGGGGCATGTTTTCTTGCTGGGACAAATGAAAACCTTACTTGGGCTGTGCACAGTGCAAACGGATGAACAGAAGCATACACAGTGAGAGCTGTGTGCATGGTTCTCGCAGAGCAGAGCTTGTTCTACTTGACAGCTTCTAACATGGAAACACAGCAAGCAGACAGCAGCCCACATGCTCTGCTTGCGGCAAACATGGAAAACAGTCGCCCCAGGATCATAATCACAAAAATCAATGAGAGGAGCAGGGAAATGCTGCGGGGGCATGTTTGCTTGCTAGGACAAATGAAAAACACCAATGGCTGTGCACAGTGCAAACAGATGAACAGAAGCATACACAGTGAGAGCTGTGTGCATGGTTCTCGCATAGCAGAGCCTGTTCAACTTGACAGCTTCTAACATGGAAACAGAGCAAGCAGACAGCAATCCACATGCTCTGCTTGCTGCAAATGTGGAAAACAGACACCCCAGCATCAGAATCTCAGAAATCACAGAGAGAAGCAGAGAAATGCTGCAGGAGCATGTTTTCTTGCTTGAAAAAGTGAAAAACTCACTTGGGCTGTGCACAGTGCAAACCGATGAACAGAAGCATACACAGTGAGAGCTGTGTGTATGGTTCTCGCAAAGCAGAGCTTGTTCACCTTGACAGCTTCTAACATGGAAACACAGCAAGCAGACCTCAGCCTACATTCTCTGCGTGTTGCAAAGATGGAAAACAGACACCCTAGTATCAGAATCTCAGAAATCACTGAGCGAAGCAGAGAAATGCTGCAGGACCATGCTTGCTTGCTTGAAAAAGTGAAAAACTTACTTGGGCTGTGCACAGTGCAAACAGATGAACAGAAGCATACATAGCGAGAGCAGTGTGCACTGTTCTCGCGAAGCAGAGCTTGTTCACCTTGACAGCTTCTAACATGGAAACACAGCAAGCAGACAGCAGCCCACATGCTCTGCTTGTTATAAACATGGAAAACAGACACCCTAGCATCAGAATCTCAGAAATCACTGAGAGAAGTAGAGAAATGCTGCAGGAGCATGTTTGCTTCCTAGGACAAATGAAAAACTCACATGGGCCATGCACAGTGCAAACGGATGAACAGAAGCATACATAGCGAGAGCAGTGTGCACTGTTCTCGCAAAGCAGAGCTTGTTCAGCTTGCCAGCTTCTAACATGGAAAGAGAGCGAGCAGACAGCCGCCCACATGCTCTGCTTGCGGCAAACATGGAAAACAGTCGCCCCAGCATCATAATCACAAAAATCAATGAGAGGAGCAGAGAAATGCTGCGGGGGCATGTTTTCTTGCTAGGACCAACGAAAAACACAAATGGGCTGAGCGCAGTGCAAACAGATGAACAGAAGCATACACAGTGAGAGCTGTGTGCATGGTTCTCGCAGAGCAGAGCTTGTTCTACTTGACAGCTTCTAACATGGAAACACAGCAAGCAGACAGCAGCCCACATGCTCTGCTTGCGGCAAACATGGAAAACAGTCGCCCCAGCATCATAATCACAAAAATCAATGAGAGGAGCAGAGAAATGCTGCGGGGGCATGTTTTCTTGCTAGGACCAACGAAAAACACAAATGGGCTGAGCGCAGTGCAAACAGATGAACAGAAGCATACACAGTGAGAGCTGTGTGCATGGTTCTCGCAGAGCAGAGCTTGTTCTACTTGACAGCTTCTAACATGGAAACACAGCAAGCAGACAGCAGCCCACATGCTCTGCTTGCGGCAAACATGGAAAACAGTCGCCCCAGCATCATAATCACAAAAATCAATGAGAGGAGCAGAGAAATGCTGCGGGGGCATGTTTTCTTGCTGGGACAAATGAAAACCTTACTTGGGCTGTGCACAGTGCAAACGGATGAACAGAAGCATACACAGTGAGAGCTGTGTGCACTGTTCTCGCACAGCAGAGCTCGTTCACCTTGACAGCTTCTAACATGGAAACCGAGCAAGCAGACAGCAATCCACATGCTCTGCTTGCTGCAAATGTGGAAAACAGACACCCCAGCATCAGAATCTCAGAAATCACTGAGAGAAGCCGAGAAATGCTGCAGGAGCATGTTTTCTGGCTTGAAAAAGTGAAAAAATCACTTGGGCCGTGCACAGCGCAAACCGATGAACAGAAGCAAACACAGTGAGAGGTGTGTGTATGGTTCTCGCAAAGCAGAGCGTGTTCACCTTGACAGCTTCTAACATGGAAACACAGCAAGCAGACCTCAGCCTACATTCTCTGCGTGTTGCAAAGATGGAAAACAGACACCCTAGTATCAGAATCTCAGAAATCACTGAGCGAAGCAGAGAAATGCTGCAGGACCATGCTTGCTTGCTTGAAAAAGTGAAAAACTTACTTGGGCTGCGCACAGTGCAAGCAGATGAACAGAAGCATACATAGCGAGAGCAGTGTGCACTGTTCTCGCGAAGCAGAGCTTGTTCACTTTGACAGCTTCTAACATGGAAACACAGCAAGCAGACAGCAGCCCACATGCTCTGCTTGCGGCAAACATGGAAAACAGTCGCCCCAGCATCATAATCACAAAAATCAATGAGAGGAGCAGAGAAATGCTGCGGGGGCATGTTTTCTTGCTGGGACAAATGAAAACCTTACTTGGGCTGTGCACAGTGCAAACGGATGAACAGAAGCATACACAGTGAGAGCTGTGTGCACTGTTCTCGCACAGCAGAGCTTGTTCGACTTGACAGCTTCTAACATGGAAACAGAGCAAGCAGACAGCAATCCACATGCTCTGCTTGCTGTAAATGTGGAAAACAGACACCCCAGCATCAGAATCTCAGAAATCACAGAGAGAAGTAGAGAAATGCTGCAGGAGCATGTTTTCTTGCTTGAAAAAGTGAAAAACTCACTTGGGCCGTGCACAGCGCAAACCGATGAACAGAAGCATACACAGTGAGAGCTGTGTGTATGGTTCTAGCAAAGCAGAGCGTGTTCACCTTGACAGCTTCTAACATGGAAACACAGCAAGCAGACCTCAGCCTACATTCTCTGCGTGTTGCAAAGATGGAAAACAGACACCCTAGTATCAGAATCTCAGAAATCACTGAGCGAAGCATAGAAATGCTGCAGGACCATGCTTGCTTGCTTGAAAAAGTGAAAAACTTACTTGGGCTGTGCACAGTGCAAACAGATGAACAGAAGCATACATAGCGAGAGCAGTGTGTACTGTTCTCGCGAAGCAGAGCTTGTTCACCTTGACAGCTTCTAACATGGAAACACAGCAAGCAGACAGCAGCCCACATGCTCTGCTTGCTGCAAACATGGAAAACAGACACCCTAGCATCAGAATCTCAGAAATCACTGAGAGAAGTAGAGAAATGCTGCAGGAGCATGTTTGCTTCCTAGGACAAATGAAAAACTCACATGGGCCATGCACAGTGCAAACGGATGAAAAGAAGCATACACAGCGAGAGCAGTGTGCACTGTTCTCGCAAAGCAGAGCTTGTTCAGCTTGCCAGCTTCTACCATGGAAAGAGAGCAAGCAGACCGCAGCCCACATGCTCTGCTTGTTATAAACATGGAAAACAGACACCCTAGCATCAGAATCTCAGAAATCACAGAGAGAAGTAGAGAAATGCTGCAGGAGCATGTTTTCTTGCTAGGACCAACGAAAAACACAAATGGGCTGTGCGCAGTGCAAACAGATGAACAGAAGCATACACAGTGAGAGCTGTGTGCATGGTTCTCGCAGAGCAGAGCTTGTTCTACTTGACAGCTTCTAACATGGAAACACAGCAAGCAGACAGCAGCCCACATGCTCTGCTTGCGGCAAACATGGAAAACAGTCGCCCCAGGATCATAATCACAAAAATCAATGAGAGGAGCAGAGAAATGCTGCGGGGGCATGTTTGCTTGCTAGGACAAATGAAAAACACCAATGGCTGTGCACAGTGCAAACAGATGAACAGAAGCATTCACAGTGAGAGCTGTGTGCATGGTTCTCGCAGAGCAGAGCTTGTTCAGCTTGACAGCTTCTAACATGGAAACACAGCAAGCAGACAGCAGCCCACATGCTCTGCTTGCGGCAAACATGGAAAACAGTCGCCCCAGCATCATAATCACAAAAATCAATGAGAGGAGCAGAGAAATGCTGCGGGGGCATGTTTTCTTGCTGGGACAAATGAAAACCTTACTTGGGCTGTGCACAGTGCAAACGGATGAACAGAAGCATACACAGTGAGAGCTGTGTGCACTGTTCTCGCACAGCAGAGCTTGTTCGACTTGACAGCTTCTAACATGGAAACAGAGCAAGCAGACAGCAATCCACATGCTATGCTTGCTGCAAATGTGGAAAACAGACACCCCAGCATCAGAATCTCAGAAATCACAGAGAGAAGCAGAAAAATGCTGCAGGAGCATGTTTTCTTGCTTGAAAAAGTGAAAAACTCACTTGGGCTGTGCACAGTGCAAACCGATGAACAGAAGCATACACAGTGAGAGCTGTGTGCATGGTTCTTGCAGAGCAGAGCTTGTTCTACTTGACAGCTTCTAACATGGAAACACAGCAAGCAGACAGCAGCCCACATGCTCTGCTTGCGGCAAACATGGAAAACAGTCGCCCCAGCATCATAATCACAAAAATCAATGAGAGGAGCAGAGAAATGCTGCGGGGGCATGTTTTCTTGCTAGGACCAACGAAAAACACAAATGGGCTGAGCGCAGTGCAAACAGGTGAACAGAAGCATACACAGTGAGAGCTGTGTGCATGGTTCTCGCAGAGCAGAGCTTGTTCTACTTGACAGCTTCTAACATGGAAACACAGCAAGCAGACAGCAGCCCACATGCTCTGCTTGCGGCAAACATGGAAAACAGTCGCCCCAGCATCATAATCATAAAAATCAATGAGAGGAGCAGAGAAATGCTGCGGGGGCATGTTTTCTTGCTGGGACAAATGAAAACCTTACTTGGGCTGTGCACAGTGCAAACGGATGAACAGAAGCATACACAGTGAGAGCTGTGTGCACTGTTCTCGCACAGCAGAGCTTGTTCACCTTGACAGCTTCTAACATGGAAACTGAGCAAGCAGACAGGAATCCACATGCTCTGCTTGCTGCAAATGTGGAAAACAAACACCCCAGCATCAGAATCTCATAAATCACTGAGAGAAGCAGAGAAATGCTGCAGGAGCATGTTTTCTTGCTTGAAAAAGTGAAAAACTCACTTGGGCCGTGCACAGCGCAAACCGATGAACAGAAGCATACACAGTGAGAGCTGTGTGTATGGTTCTCGCAAAGCAGAGCGTGTTCACCTTGACAGCTTCTAACATGGAAACACAGCAAGCAGACCTCAGCCTACATTCTCTGCGTGTTGCAAAGATGGAAAACAGACACCCTAGTATCAGAATCTCAGAAATCACTGAGCGAAGCATAGAAATGCTGCAGGACCATGCTTGCTTGCTTGAAAAAGTGAAAAACTTACTTGGGCTGTGCACAGTGCAAACAGATGAACAGAAGCATACATAGCGAGAACAGTGTGTACTGTTCTCGCGAAGCAGAGCTTGTTCACCTTGACAGCTTCTAACATGGAAACACAGCAAGCAGACAGCAGCCCACATGCTCTGCTTGCTGCAAACATGGAAAACAGACACCCTAGCATCAGAATCTCAGAAATCACTGAGAGAAGTAGAGAAATGCTGCAGGAGCATGTTTGCTTCCTAGGACAAATGAAAAACTCACATGGGCCATGCACAGTGCAAACGGATGAAAAGAAGCATACACAGCGAGAGCAGTGTGCACTGTTCTCGCAAAGCAGAGCTTGTTCAGCTTGCCAGCTTCTAACATGGAAAGAGAGCAAGCAGACAGCAGCCCACATGCTCTGCTTGTTATAAACATGGAAAACAGACACCCTAGCATCAGAATCTCAGAAATCACAGAGAGAAGTAGAGAAATGCTGCAGGAGCATGTTTTCTTGCTAGGACCAACGAAAAACACAAATGGGCTGTGCGCAGTGCAAACAGATGAACAGAAGCATACACAGTGAGAGCTGTGTGCATGGTTCTCGCAGAGCAGAGCTTGTTCTACTTGACAGCTTCTAACATGGAAACACAGCAAGCAGACAGCAGCCCACATGCTCTGCTTGCGGCAAACATGGAAAACAGTCGCCCCAGGATCATAATCACAAAAATCAATGAGAGGAGCAGAGAAATGCTGCGGGGGCATGTTTGCTTGCTAGGACAAATGAAAAACACCAATGGCTGTGCACAGTGCAAACAGATGAACAGAAGCATACACAGTGAGAGCTGTGTGCATGGTTCTCGCAGAGCAGAGCTTGTTCAGCTTGCCAGCTTCTAACATGGAAAGAGAGCAAGCAGACAGCAGCCCACATGCTCTGCTTGCGGCAAACATGGAAAACAGTCGCCCCAGCATCATAATCACAAAAATCAATGAGAGGAGCAGAGAAATGCTGCGGGGGCATGTTTTCTTGCTGGGACAAATGAAAACCTTACTTGGGCTGTGCACAGTGCAAACGGATGAACAGAAGCATACACAGTGAGAGCTGTGTGCACTGTTCTCGCACAGCAGAGCTTGTTCGACTTGACAGCTTCTAACATGGAAACAGAGCAAGCAGACAGCAATCCACATGCTCTGCTTGCTGCAAATGTGGAAAACAGACACCCCAGCATCAGAATCTCAGAAATCACAGAGAGAAGCAGAGAAATGCTGCAGGAGCATGTTTTCTTGCTTGAAAAAGTGAAAAACTCACTTGGGCTGTGCACAGTGCAAACCGATGAACAGAAGCATACACAGTGAGAGCTGTGTGTATGGTTCTCGCAAAGCAGAGCTTGTTCACCTTGACAGCTTCTAACATGGAAACACAGCAAGCAGACCTCAGCCTACATTCTCTGCGTGTTGCAAAGATGGAAAACAGACACCCTAGCATCAGAATCTCAGAAATCACTGAGAGAAGTAGAGAAATGCTGCAGGAGCATGTTTGCTTCCTAGGACAAATGAAAAACTCACATGGGCCATGCACAGTGCAAACGGATGAAAAGAAGCATACACAGCGAGAGCAGTGTGCACTGTTCTCGCAAAGCAGAGCTTGTTCAGCTTGCCAGCTTCTAACATGGAAAGAGAGCAAGCAGACAGCACCCCACATGCTCTGCTTGTTATAAACATGGAAAACAGACACCCTAGCATCAGAATCTCAGAAATCACTGAGAGAAGTAGAGAAATGCTGCAGGAGCATGTTTTCTTGCTAGGACCAACGAAAAACACAAATGGGCTGTGCGCAGTGCAAACAGATGAACAGAAGCATACACAGTGAGAGCTGTGTGCATGGTTCTCGCAGAGCAGAGCTTGTTCTACTTGACAGCTTCTAACATGGAAACACAGCAAGCAGACAGCAGCCCACATGCTCTGCTTGCGGCAAACATGGAAAACAGTCGCCCCAGGATCATAATCACAAAAATCAATGAGAGGAGCAGAGAAATGCTGCGGGGGCATGTTTGCTTGCTAGGACAAATGAAAAACACCAATGGCTGTGCACAGTGCAAACAGATGAACAGAAGCATACACAGTGAGAGCTGTGTGCATGGTTCTCGCAGAGCAGAGCTTGTTCAGCTTGCCAGCTTCTAACATGGAAAGAGAGCAAGCAGACAGCAGCCCACATGCTCTGCTTGCGGCAAACATGGAAAACAGTCGCCCCAGCATCATAATCACAAAAATCAATGAGAGGAGCAGAGAAATGCTGCGGGGGCATGTTTTCTTGCTGGGACAAATGAAAACCTTACTTGGGCTGTGCACAGTGCAAACGGATGAACAGAAGCATACACAGTGAGAGCTGTGTGCACTGTTCTCGCACAGCAGAGCTTGTTCGACTTGACAGCTTCTAACATGGAAACAGAGCAAGCAGACAGCAATCCACATGCTCTGCTTGCTGCAAATGTGGAAAACAGACACCCCAGCATCAGAATCTCAGAAATCACAGAGAGAAGCAGAGAAATGCTGCAGGAGCATGTTTTCTTGCTTGAAAAAGTGAAAAACTCACTTGGGCTGTGCACAGTGCAAACCGATGAACAGAAGCATACACAGTGAGAGCTGTGTGTATGGTTCTCGCAAAGCAGAGCTTGTTCACCTTGACAGCTTCTAACATGGAAACACAGCAAGCAGACCTCAGCCTACATTCTCTGCGTGTTGCAAAGATGGAAAACAGACACCCTAGTATCAGAATCTCAGAAATCACTGAGCGAAGCATAGAAATGCTGCAGGACCATGCTTGCTTGCTTGAAAAAGTGAAAAACTTACTTGGGCTGTGCACAGTGCAAACAGATGAACAGAAGCATACATAGCGAGAGCAGTGTGTACTGTTCTCGCGAAGCAGAGTTTGTTCACCTTGACAGCTTCTAACATGGAAACACAGCAAGCAGACAGCAGCCCACATGCTCTGCTTGCTGCAAACATGGAAAACAGACACCCTAGCATCAGAATCTCAGAAATCACTGAGAGAAGTAGAGAAATGCTGCAGGAGCATGTTTGCTTCCTAGGACAAATGAAAAACTCACATGGGCCATGCACAGTGCAAACGGATGAAAAGAAGCATACACAGCGAGAGCAGTGTGCACTGTTCTCGCAAAGCAGAGCTTGTTCACCTTGCCAGCTTCTACCATGGAAAGAGAGCAAGCAGACAGCAGCCCACATGCTCTGCTTGTTATAAACATGGAAAACAGACACCCTAGCATCAGAATCTCAGAAATCACAGAGAGAAGTAGAGAAATGCTGCAGGAGCATGTTTTCTTGCTAGGACCAACGAAAAACACAAATGGGCTGAGCGCAGTGCAAACAGATGAACAGAAGCATACACAGTGAGAGCTGTGTGCATGGTTCTTGCAGAGCAGAGCTTGTTCTACTTGACAGCTTCTAACATGGAAACACAGCAAGCAGACAGCAGCCCACATGCTCTGCTTGCAGCAAACATGGAAAACAGTCGCCCCAGCATCATAATCACAAAAATCAATGAGAGGAGCAGAGAAATGCTGCGGGGGCATGTTTTCTTGCTAGGACCAACGAAAAACACAAATGGGCTGAGCGCAGTGCAAACAGATGAACAGAAGCATACACAGTGAGAGCTGTGTGCATGGTTCTCGCAGAGCAGAACTTGTTCTACTTGACAGCTTCTAACATGGAAACACAGCAAGCAGACAGCAGCCCACATGCTCTGCTTGCGGCAAACATGGAAAACAGTCGCCCCAGCATCATAATCACAAAAATCAATGAGAGGAGCAGAGAAATGCTGCGGGGGCATGTTTTCTTGCTGGGACAAATGAAAACCTTACTTGGGCTGTGCACAGTGCAAACGGATGAACAGAAGCATACACAGTGAGAGCTGTGTGCACTGTTCTCGCACAGCAGAGCTTGTTCACCTTGTCAGCTTCTAACATGGAAACAGAGCAAGCAGACAGCAATCCACATGCTCTGCTTGCTGCAAATGTGGAAAACAGACACCCCAGCATCAGAATCTCAGAAATCACAGAGAGAAGCAGAGAAATGCTGCAGGAGCATGTTTTCTTGCTTGAAAAAGTGAAAAAATCACTTGGGCCGTGCACAGCGCAAACTGATGAACAGAAGCAAACACAGTGAGAGGTGTGTGTATGGTTCTCGCAAAGCAGAGCTTGTTCACCTTGACAGCTTCTAACATGGAAACACAGCAAGCAGACCTCAGCCTACATTCTCTGCGTGTTGCAAAGATGGAATACAGACACCCTAGTATCAGAATCTCAGAAATCACTGAGCGAAGCAGAGAAATGCTGCAGGACCATGCTTGCTTGCTTGAAAAAGTGAAAAACTTACTTGGGCTGTGCACAGTGCAAACAGATGAACAGAAGCATATATAGCGAGAGCAGTGTGCACTGTTCTCGCGAAGCAGAGCTTGTTCACCTTGACAGCTTCTAACATGGAAACACAGCAAGCAGACAGCAGCCCACATGCTCTGCTTGCTGCAAACATGGAAAACAGACACCCTAGCATCAGAATCTCAGAAATCACAGAGAGAAGTAGAGAAATGCTGCAGGAGCATGTTTTCTTGCTAGGACCAACGAAAAACACAAATGGGCTGTGCGCAGTGCAAGCAGATGAACAGAAGCATACACAGTGAGAGCTGTGTGCATGGTTCTCGCAGAGCAGAGCTTGTTCTACTTGACAGCTTCTAACATGGAAACACGGCAAGCAGACAGCAGCCCACATGCTCTGCTTGCGGCAAACATGGAAAACAGTCGCCCCAGCATCATAATCACAAAAATCAATGAGAGGAGCAGAGAAATGCTGCGGGGGCATGTTTTCTTGCTGGGACAAATGAAAACCTTACTTGGGCTGTGCACAGTGCAAACGGATGAACAGAAGCATACACAGTGAGAGCTGTGTGCACTGTTCTCGCACAGCAGAGCTTGTTCACCTTGTCAGCTTCTAACATGGAAACAGAACAAGCAGACAGCAATCCACATGCTCTGCTTGCTGCAAATGTGGAAAACAGACACCCCAGCATCAGAATCTCAGAAATCACAGAGAGAAGCCGAGAAATGCTGCAGGAGCATGTTTTCTTGCTTGAAAAAGTGAAAAACTCACTTGGGCTGTGCACAGTGCAAACCGATGAACAGAAGCATACACAGTGAGGGCTGTGTGTATGGTTCTCGCAAAGCAGAGCTTGTTCACCTTGACAGCTTCTAACATGGAAACACAGCAAGCAGACCTCAGCCTACATTCTCTGCGTGTTGCAAAGATGGAAAACAGACACCCTAGTATCAGAATCTCAGAAATCACTGAGCGAAGCACAGAAATGCTGCAGGACCATGCTTGCTTGCTTGAAAAAGTGAAAAACTTACTTGGGCTGTGCACAGTGCAAACAGATGAACAGAAGCATACATAGCGAGAGCAGTGTGTACTGTTCTCGCGAAGCAGAGCTTGTTCACCTTGACAGCTTCTAACATGGAAACACAGCAAGCAGACAGCAGCCCACATGCTCTGCTTGCTGCAAACATGGAAAACAGACACCCTAGCATCAGAATCTCAGAAATCACTGAGAGAAGTAGAGAAATGCTGCAGGAGCATGTTTGCTTCCTAGGACAAATGAAAAACTCACATGGGCCATGCACAGTGCAAACGGATGAAAAGAAGCATACACAGCGAGAGCAGTGTGCACTGTTCTCGCAAAGCAGAGCTTGTTCAGCTTGCCAGCTTCTACCATGGAAAGAGAGCAAGCAGACCGCAGCCCACATGCTCTGCTTGTTATAAACATGGAAAACAGACACCCTAGCATCAGAATCTCAGAAATCACAGAGAGAAGTAGAGAAATGCTGCAGGAGCATGTTTTCTTGCTAGGACCAACGAAAAACACAAATGGGCTGTGCGCAGTGCAAACAGATGAACAGAAGCATACACAGTGAGAGCTGTGTGCATGGTTCTTGCAGAGCAGAGCTTGTTCTACTTGACAGCTTCTAACATGGAAACACAGCAAGCAGACAGCAGCCCACATGCTCTGCTTGCAGCAAACATGGAAAACAGTCGCCCCAGCATCATAATCACAAAAATCAATGAGAGGAGCAGAGAAATGCTGCGGGGGCATGTTTTCTTGCTAGGACCAACGAAAAACACAAATGGGCTGAGCGCAGTGCAAACAGATGAACAGAAGCATACACAGTGAGAGCTGTGTGCATGGTTCTCGCAGAGCAGAACTTGTTCTACTTGACAGCTTCTAACATGGAAACACAGCAAGCAGACAGCAGCCCACATGCTCTGCTTGCGGCAAACATGGAAAACAGTCGCCCCAGCATCATAATCACAAAAATCAATGAGAGGAGCAGAGAAATGCTGCGGGGGCATGTTTTCTTGCTGGGACAAATGAAAACCTTACTTGGGCTGTGCACAGTGCAAACGGATGAACAGAAGCATACACAGTGAGAGCTGTGTGCACTGTTCTCGCACAGCAGAGCTTGTTCACCTTGTCAGCTTCTAACATGGAAACAGAGCAAGCAGACAGCAATCCACATGCTCTGCTTGCTGCAAATGTGGAAAACAGACACCCCAGCATCAGAATCTCAGAAATCACAGAGAGAAGCAGAGAAATGCTGCAGGAGCATGTTTTCTTGCTTGAAAAAGTGAAAAAATCACTTGGGCCGTGCACAGCGCAAACTGATGAACAGAAGCAAACACAGTGAGAGGTGTGTGTATGGTTCTCGCAAAGCAGAGCTTGTTCACCTTGACAGCTTCTAACATGGAAACACAGCAAGCAGACCTCAGCCTACATTCTCTGCGTGTTGCAAAGATGGAATACAGACACCCTAGTATCAGAATCTCAGAAATCACTGAGCGAAGCAGAGAAATGCTGCAGGACCATGCTTGCTTGCTTGAAAAAGTGAAAAACTTACTTGGGCTGTGCACAGTGCAAACAGATGAACAGAAGCATATATAGCGAGAGCAGTGTGCACTGTTCTCGCGAAGCAGAGCTTGTTCACCTTGACAGCTTCTAACATGGAAACACAGCAAGCAGACAGCAGCCCACATGCTCTGCTTGCTGCAAACATGGAAAACAGACACCCTAGCATCAGAATCTCAGAAATCACAGAGAGAAGTAGAGAAATGCTGCAGGAGCATGTTTTCTTGCTAGGACCAACGAAAAACACAAATGGGCTGTGCGCAGTGCAAGCAGATGAACAGAAGCATACACAGTGAGAGCTGTGTGCATGGTTCTCGCAGAGCAGAGCTTGTTCTACTTGACAGCTTCTAACATGGAAACACGGCAAGCAGACAGCAGCCCACATGCTCTGCTTGCGGCAAACATGGAAAACAGTCGCCCCAGCATCATAATCACAAAAATCAATGAGAGGAGCAGAGAAATGCTGCGGGGGCATGTTTTCTTGCTGGGACAAATGAAAACCTTACTTGGGCTGTGCACAGTGCAAACGGATGAACAGAAGCATACACAGTGAGAGCTGTGTGCACTGTTCTCGCACAGCAGAGCTTGTTCACCTTGTCAGCTTCTAACATGGAAACAGAACAAGCAGACAGCAATCCACATGCTCTGCTTGCTGCAAATGTGGAAAACAGACACCCCAGCATCAGAATCTCAGAAATCACAGAGAGAAGCCGAGAAATGCTGCAGGAGCATGTTTTCTTGCTTGAAAAAGTGAAAAACTCACTTGGGCTGTGCACAGTGCAAACCGATGAACAGAAGCATACACAGTGAGGGCTGTGTGTATGGTTCTCGCAAAGCAGAGCTTGTTCACCTTGACAGCTTCTAACATGGAAACACAGCAAGCAGACCTCAGCCTACATTCTCTGCGTGTTGCAAAGATGGAAAACAGACACCCTAGTATCAGAATCTCAGAAATCACTGAGCGAAGCACAGAAATGCTGCAGGACCATGCTTGCTTGCTTGAAAAAGTGAAAAACTTACTTGGGCTGTGCACAGTGCAAACAGATGAACAGAAGCATACATAGCGAGAGCAGTGTGTACTGTTCTCGCGAAGCAGAGCTTGTTCACCTTGACAGCTTCTAACATGGAAACACAGCAAGCAGACAGCAGCCCACATGCTCTGCTTGCTGCAAACATGGAAAACAGACACCCTAGCATCAGAATCTCAGAAATCACTGAGAGAAGTAGAGAAATGCTGCAGGAGCATGTTTGCTTCCTAGGACAAATGAAAAACTCACATGGGCCATGCACAGTGCAAACGGATGAAAAGAAGCATACACAGCGAGAGCAGTGTGCACTGTTCTCGCAAAGCAGAGCTTGTTCAGCTTGCCAGCTTCTACCATGGAAAGAGAGCAAGCAGACCGCAGCCCACATGCTCTGCTTGTTATAAACATGGAAAACAGACACCCTAGCATCAGAATCTCAGAAATCACAGAGAGAAGTAGAGAAATGCTGCAGGAGCATGTTTTCTTGCTAGGACCAACGAAAAACACAAATGGGCTGTGCGCAGTGCAAACAGATGAACAGAAGCATACACAGTGAGAGCTGTGTGCATGGTTCTCGCAGAGCAGAGCTTGTTCTACTTGACAGCTTCTAACATGGAAACACAGCAAGCAGACAGCAGCCCACATGCTCTGCTTGCGGCAAACATGGAAAACAGTCGCCCCAGGATCATAATCACAAAAATCAATGAGAGGAGCAGAGAAATGCTGCGGGGGCATGTTTGCTTGCTAGGACAAATGAAAAACACCAATGGCTGTGCACAGTGCAAACAGATGAACAGAAGCATTCACAGTGAGAGCTGTGTGCATGGTTCTCGCAGAGCAGAGCTTGTTCAGCTTGACAGCTTCTAACATGGAAACACAGCAAGCAGACAGCAGCCCACATGCTCTGCTTGCGGCAAACATGGAAAACAGTCGCCCCAGCATCATAATCACAAAAATCAATGAGAGGAGCAGAGAAATGCTGCGGGGGCATGTTTTCTTGCTGGGACAAATGAAAACCTTACTTGGGCTGTGCACAGTGCAAACGGATGAACAGAAGCATACACAGTGAGAGCTGTGTGCACTGTTCTCGCACAGCAGAGCTTGTTCGACTTGACAGCTTCTAACATGGAAACAGAGCAAGCAGACAGCAATCCACATGCTATGCTTGCTGCAAATGTGGAAAACAGACACCCCAGCATCAGAATCTCAGAAATCACAGAGAGAAGCAGAAAAATGCTGCAGGAGCATGTTTTCTTGCTTGAAAAAGTGAAAAACTCACTTGGGCTGTGCACAGTGCAAACCGATGAACAGAAGCATACACAGTGAGAGCTGTGTGCATGGTTCTTGCAGAGCAGAGCTTGTTCTACTTGACAGCTTCTAACATGGAAACACAGCAAGCAGACAGCAGCCCACATGCTCTGCTTGCGGCAAACATGGAAAACAGTCGCCCCAGCATCATAATCACAAAAATCAATGAGAGGAGCAGAGAAATGCTGCGGGGGCATGTTTTCTTGCTAGGACCAACGAAAAACACAAATGGGCTGAGCGCAGTGCAAACAGGTGAACAGAAGCATACACAGTGAGAGCTGTGTGCATGGTTCTCGCAGAGCAGAGCTTGTTCTACTTGACAGCTTCTAACATGGAAACACAGCAAGCAGACAGCAGCCCACATGCTCTGCTTGCGGCAAACATGGAAAACAGTCGCCCCAGCATCATAATCATAAAAATCAATGAGAGGAGCAGAGAAATGCTGCGGGGGCATGTTTTCTTGCTGGGACAAATGAAAACCTTACTTGGGCTGTGCACAGTGCAAACGGATGAACAGAAGCATACACAGTGAGAGCTGTGTGCACTGTTCTCGCACAGCAGAGCTTGTTCACCTTGACAGCTTCTAACATGGAAACTGAGCAAGCAGACAGGAATCCACATGCTCTGCTTGCTGCAAATGTGGAAAACAAACACCCCAGCATCAGAATCTCATAAATCACTGAGAGAAGCAGAGAAATGCTGCAGGAGCATGTTTTCTTGCTTGAAAAAGTGAAAAACTCACTTGGGCCGTGCACAGCGCAAACCGATGAACAGAAGCATACACAGTGAGAGCTGTGTGTATGGTTCTCGCAAAGCAGAGCGTGTTCACCTTGACAGCTTCTAACATGGAAACACAGCAAGCAGACCTCAGCCTACATTCTCTGCGTGTTGCAAAGATGGAAAACAGACACCCTAGTATCAGAATCTCAGAAATCACTGAGCGAAGCATAGAAATGCTGCAGGACCATGCTTGCTTGCTTGAAAAAGTGAAAAACTTACTTGGGCTGTGCACAGTGCAAACAGATGAACAGAAGCATACATAGCGAGAACAGTGTGTACTGTTCTCGCGAAGCAGAGCTTGTTCACCTTGACAGCTTCTAACATGGAAACACAGCAAGCAGACAGCAGCCCACATGCTCTGCTTGCTGCAAACATGGAAAACAGACACCCTAGCATCAGAATCTCAGAAATCACTGAGAGAAGTAGAGAAATGCTGCAGGAGCATGTTTGCTTCCTAGGACAAATGAAAAACTCACATGGGCCATGCACAGTGCAAACGGATGAAAAGAAGCATACACAGCGAGAGCAGTGTGCACTGTTCTCGCAAAGCAGAGCTTGTTCAGCTTGCCAGCTTCTAACATGGAAAGAGAGCAAGCAGACAGCAGCCCACATGCTCTGCTTGTTATAAACATGGAAAACAGACACCCTAGCATCAGAATCTCAGAAATCACAGAGAGAAGTAGAGAAATGCTGCAGGAGCATGTTTTCTTGCTAGGACCAACGAAAAACACAAATGGGCTGTGCGCAGTGCAAACAGATGAACAGAAGCATACACAGTGAGAGCTGTGTGCATGGTTCTCGCAGAGCAGAGCTTGTTCTACTTGACAGCTTCTAACATGGAAACACAGCAAGCAGACAGCAGCCCACATGCTCTGCTTGCGGCAAACATGGAAAACAGTCGCCCCAGGATCATAATCACAAAAATCAATGAGAGGAGCAGAGAAATGCTGCGGGGGCATGTTTGCTTGCTAGGACAAATGAAAAACACCAATGGCTGTGCACAGTGCAAACAGATGAACAGAAGCATACACAGTGAGAGCTGTGTGCATGGTTCTCGCAGAGCAGAGCTTGTTCAGCTTGCCAGCTTCTAACATGGAAAGAGAGCAAGCAGACAGCAGCCCACATGCTCTGCTTGCGGCAAACATGGAAAACAGTCGCCCCAGCATCATAATCACAAAAATCAATGAGAGGAGCAGAGAAATGCTGCGGGGGCATGTTTTCTTGCTGGGACAAATGAAAACCTTACTTGGGCTGTGCACAGTGCAAACGGATGAACAGAAGCATACACAGTGAGAGCTGTGTGCACTGTTCTCGCACAGCAGAGCTTGTTCGACTTGACAGCTTCTAACATGGAAACAGAGCAAGCAGACAGCAATCCACATGCTCTGCTTGCTGCAAATGTGGAAAACAGACACCCCAGCATCAGAATCTCAGAAATCACAGAGAGAAGCAGAGAAATGCTGCAGGAGCATGTTTTCTTGCTTGAAAAAGTGAAAAACTCACTTGGGCTGTGCACAGTGCAAACCGATGAACAGAAGCATACACAGTGAGAGCTGTGTGTATGGTTCTCGCAAAGCAGAGCTTGTTCACCTTGACAGCTTCTAACATGGAAACACAGCAAGCAGACCTCAGCCTACATTCTCTGCGTGTTGCAAAGATGGAAAACAGACACCCTAGCATCAGAATCTCAGAAATCACTGAGAGAAGTAGAGAAATGCTGCAGGAGCATGTTTGCTTCCTAGGACAAATGAAAAACTCACATGGGCCATGCACAGTGCAAACGGATGAAAAGAAGCATACACAGCGAGAGCAGTGTGCACTGTTCTCGCAAAGCAGAGCTTGTTCAGCTTGCCAGCTTCTAACATGGAAAGAGAGCAAGCAGACAGCACCCCACATGCTCTGCTTGTTATAAACATGGAAAACAGACACCCTAGCATCAGAATCTCAGAAATCACTGAGAGAAGTAGAGAAATGCTGCAGGAGCATGTTTTCTTGCTAGGACCAACGAAAAACACAAATGGGCTGTGCGCAGTGCAAACAGATGAACAGAAGCATACACAGTGAGAGCTGTGTGCATGGTTCTCGCAGAGCAGAGCTTGTTCTACTTGACAGCTTCTAACATGGAAACACAGCAAGCAGACAGCAGCCCACATGCTCTGCTTGCGGCAAACATGGAAAACAGTCGCCCCAGGATCATAATCACAAAAATCAATGAGAGGAGCAGAGAAATGCTGCGGGGGCATGTTTGCTTGCTAGGACAAATGAAAAACACCAATGGCTGTGCACAGTGCAAACAGATGAACAGAAGCATACACAGTGAGAGCTGTGTGCATGGTTCTCGCAGAGCAGAGCTTGTTCAGCTTGCCAGCTTCTAACATGGAAAGAGAGCAAGCAGACAGCAGCCCACATGCTCTGCTTGCGGCAAACATGGAAAACAGTCGCCCCAGCATCATAATCACAAAAATCAATGAGAGGAGCAGAGAAATGCTGCGGGGGCATGTTTTCTTGCTGGGACAAATGAAAACCTTACTTGGGCTGTGCACAGTGCAAACGGATGAACAGAAGCATACACAGTGAGAGCTGTGTGCACTGTTCTCGCACAGCAGAGCTTGTTCGACTTGACAGCTTCTAACATGGAAACAGAGCAAGCAGACAGCAATCCACATGCTCTGCTTGCTGCAAATGTGGAAAACAGACACCCCAGCATCAGAATCTCAGAAATCACAGAGAGAAGCAGAGAAATGCTGCAGGAGCATGTTTTCTTGCTTGAAAAAGTGAAAAACTCACTTGGGCTGTGCACAGTGCAAACCGATGAACAGAAGCATACACAGTGAGAGCTGTGTGTATGGTTCTCGCAAAGCAGAGCTTGTTCACCTTGACAGCTTCTAACATGGAAACACAGCAAGCAGACCTCAGCCTACATTCTCTGCGTGTTGCAAAGATGGAAAACAGACACCCTAGTATCAGAATCTCAGAAATCACTGAGCGAAGCATAGAAATGCTGCAGGACCATGCTTGCTTGCTTGAAAAAGTGAAAAACTTACTTGGGCTGTGCACAGTGCAAACAGATGAACAGAAGCATACATAGCGAGAGCAGTGTGTACTGTTCTCGCGAAGCAGAGTTTGTTCACCTTGACAGCTTCTAACATGGAAACACAGCAAGCAGACAGCAGCCCACATGCTCTGCTTGCTGCAAACATGGAAAACAGACACCCTAGCATCAGAATCTCAGAAATCACTGAGAGAAGTAGAGAAATGCTGCAGGAGCATGTTTGCTTCCTAGGACAAATGAAAAACTCACATGGGCCATGCACAGTGCAAACGGATGAAAAGAAGCATACACAGCGAGAGCAGTGTGCACTGTTCTCGCAAAGCAGAGCTTGTTCACCTTGCCAGCTTCTACCATGGAAAGAGAGCAAGCAGACAGCAGCCCACATGCTCTGCTTGTTATAAACATGGAAAACAGACACCCTAGCATCAGAATCTCAGAAATCACAGAGAGAAGTAGAGAAATGCTGCAGGAGCATGTTTTCTTGCTAGGACCAACGAAAAACACAAATGGGCTGAGCGCAGTGCAAACAGATGAACAGAAGCATACACAGTGAGAGCTGTGTGCATGGTTCTTGCAGAGCAGAGCTTGTTCTACTTGACAGCTTCTAACATGGAAACACAGCAAGCAGACAGCAGCCCACATGCTCTGCTTGCAGCAAACATGGAAAACAGTCGCCCCAGCATCATAATCACAAAAATCAATGAGAGGAGCAGAGAAATGCTGCGGGGGCATGTTTTCTTGCTAGGACCAACGAAAAACACAAATGGGCTGAGCGCAGTGCAAACAGATGAACAGAAGCATACACAGTGAGAGCTGTGTGCATGGTTCTCGCAGAGCAGAACTTGTTCTACTTGACAGCTTCTAACATGGAAACACAGCAAGCAGACAGCAGCCCACATGCTCTGCTTGCGGCAAACATGGAAAACAGTCGCCCCAGCATCATAATCACAAAAATCAATGAGAGGAGCAGAGAAATGCTGCGGGGGCATGTTTTCTTGCTGGGACAAATGAAAACCTTACTTGGGCTGTGCACAGTGCAAACGGATGAACAGAAGCATACACAGTGAGAGCTGTGTGCACTGTTCTCGCACAGCAGAGCTTGTTCACCTTGTCAGCTTCTAACATGGAAACAGAGCAAGCAGACAGCAATCCACATGCTCTGCTTGCTGCAAATGTGGAAAACAGACACCCCAGCATCAGAATCTCAGAAATCACAGAGAGAAGCAGAGAAATGCTGCAGGAGCATGTTTTCTTGCTTGAAAAAGTGAAAAAATCACTTGGGCCGTGCACAGCGCAAACTGATGAACAGAAGCAAACACAGTGAGAGGTGTGTGTATGGTTCTCGCAAAGCAGAGCTTGTTCACCTTGACAGCTTCTAACATGGAAACACAGCAAGCAGACCTCAGCCTACATTCTCTGCGTGTTGCAAAGATGGAATACAGACACCCTAGTATCAGAATCTCAGAAATCACTGAGCGAAGCAGAGAAATGCTGCAGGACCATGCTTGCTTGCTTGAAAAAGTGAAAAACTTACTTGGGCTGTGCACAGTGCAAACAGATGAACAGAAGCATATATAGCGAGAGCAGTGTGCACTGTTCTCGCGAAGCAGAGCTTGTTCACCTTGACAGCTTCTAACATGGAAACACAGCAAGCAGACAGCAGCCCACATGCTCTGCTTGCTGCAAACATGGAAAACAGACACCCTAGCATCAGAATCTCAGAAATCACAGAGAGAAGTAGAGAAATGCTGCAGGAGCATGTTTTCTTGCTAGGACCAACGAAAAACACAAATGGGCTGTGCGCAGTGCAAGCAGATGAACAGAAGCATACACAGTGAGAGCTGTGTGCATGGTTCTCGCAGAGCAGAGCTTGTTCTACTTGACAGCTTCTAACATGGAAACACGGCAAGCAGACAGCAGCCCACATGCTCTGCTTGCGGCAAACATGGAAAACAGTCGCCCCAGCATCATAATCACAAAAATCAATGAGAGGAGCAGAGAAATGCTGCGGGGGCATGTTTTCTTGCTGGGACAAATGAAAACCTTACTTGGGCTGTGCACAGTGCAAACGGATGAACAGAAGCATACACAGTGAGAGCTGTGTGCACTGTTCTCGCACAGCAGAGCTTGTTCACCTTGTCAGCTTCTAACATGGAAACAGAACAAGCAGACAGCAATCCACATGCTCTGCTTGCTGCAAATGTGGAAAACAGACACCCCAGCATCAGAATCTCAGAAATCACAGAGAGAAGCCGAGAAATGCTGCAGGAGCATGTTTTCTTGCTTGAAAAAGTGAAAAACTCACTTGGGCTGTGCACAGTGCAAACCGATGAACAGAAGCATACACAGTGAGGGCTGTGTGTATGGTTCTCGCAAAGCAGAGCTTGTTCACCTTGACAGCTTCTAACATGGAAACACAGCAAGCAGACCTCAGCCTACATTCTCTGCGTGTTGCAAAGATGGAAAACAGACACCCTAGTATCAGAATCTCAGAAATCACTGAGCGAAGCACAGAAATGCTGCAGGACCATGCTTGCTTGCTTGAAAAAGTGAAAAACTTACTTGGGCTGTGCGCAGTGCAAACAGATGAACAGAAGCATACATAGCGAGAGCAGTGTGCACTGTTCTCGCGAAGCAGAGCTTGTTCACCTTGACAGCTTCTAACATGGAAACACAACAAGCAGACAGCAGCCCACATGCTCTGCTTGCTGCAAACATGGAAAACAGACACCCTAGCATCAGAATCTCAGAAATCACTGAGAGAAGTAGAGAAATGCTGCAGGAGCATGTTTGCTTCCTAGGACAAATGAAAAACTCACATGGGCCATGCACAGTGCAAACGGATGAAAAGAAGCATACACAGCGAGAGCAGTGTGCACTGTTCTCGCAAAGCAGAGCTTGTTCAGCTTGCCAGCTTCTAACATGGAAAGAGAGCGAGCAGACAGCAGCCCACATGCTCTGCTTGCGGCAAACATGGAAAACAGTCGCCCCAGCATCATAATCACAAAAATCAATGAGAGGAGCAGAGAAATGCTGCGGGGGCATGTTTTCTTGCTAGGACCAACGAAAAACACAAATGGGCTGAGCGCAGTGCAAACAGATGAACAGAAGCATACACAGTGAGAGCTGTGTGCATGGTTCTCGCAGAGCAGAGCTTGTTCTACTTGACAGCTTCTAACATGGAAACACAGCAAGCAGACAGCAGCCCACATGCTCTGCTTGCGGCAAACATGGAAAACAGTCGCCCCAGCATCATAATCACAAAAATCAATGAGAGGAGCAGAGAAATGCTGCGGGGGCATGTTTTCTTGCTGGGACAAATGAAAACCTTACTTGGGCTGTGCACAGTGCAAACGGATGAACAGAAGCATACACAGTGAGAGCTGTGTGCACTGTTCTCGCACAGCAGAGCTTGTTCGACTTGACAGCTTCTAACATGGAAAGAGAGCAAGCAGACAGCAATCCACATGCTCTGCTTGCTGCAAATGTGGAAAACAGACACCCCAGCATCAGAATCTCAGAAATCACAGAGAGAAGTAGAGAAATGCTGCAGGAGCATGTTTTCTTGCTTGAAAAAGTGAAAAAATCACTTGGGCCGTGCACAGCGCAAACCGATGAACAGAAGCAAACACAGTGAGAGGTGTGTGTATGGTTCTCGCAAAGCAGAGCGTGTTCACCTTGACAGCTTCTAACATGGAAACACAGCAAGCAGACCTCAGCCTACATTCTCTGCGTGTTGCAAAGATGGAAAACAGACACCCTAGTATCAGAATCTCAGAAATCACTGAGCGAAGCAGGGAAATGCTGCAGGACCATGCTTGCTTGCTTGAAAAAGTGAAAAAATTACTTGGGCTGTGCACAGTGCAAACAGATGAACAGAAGCATACATAGCGAGAGCAGTGTGCACTGTTCTCGCGAAGCAGAGCTTGTTCACCTTGACAGCTTCTAACATGGAAACACAGCAAGCAGACAGCAGCCCACATGCTCTGCTTGCTGCAAACATGGAAAACAGACACCCTAGCATCAGAATCTCAGAAATCACTGAGAGAAGTAGAGAAATGCTGCAGGAGCATGTTTGCTTCCTAGGACAAATGAAAAACTCACATGGGCCATGCACAGTGCAAACGGATGAAAAGAAGCATACACAGCGAGAGCAGTGTGCACTGTTCTCGCAAAGCAGAGCTTGTTCAGCTTGCCAGCTTCTAACATGGAAAGAGAGCAAGCAGACAGCAGCCCACATGCTCTGCTTGTTATAAACATCGAAAACAGACACCCTAGCATCAGAATCTCAGAAATCACAGAGAGAAGTAGAGAAATGCTGCAGGAGCATGTTTTCTTGCTAGGACCAACGAAAAACACAAATGGGCTGTGCGCAGTGCAAACAGATGAACAGAAGCATACACAGTGAGAGCTGTGTGCATGGTTCTTGCAGAGCAGAGCTTGTTCTACTTGACAGCTTCTAACATGGAAACACAGCAAGCAGACAGCAGCCCACATGCTCTGCTTGCGGCAAACATGGAAAACAGTCGCCCCAGCATCATAATCACAAAAATCAATGAGAGGAGCAGAGAAATGCTGCGGGGGCATGTTTTCTTGCTAGGACAAATGAAAACCTTACTTGGGCTGTGCACAGGGCAAACGGATGAACAGAAGGATACACAGTGAGAGCTGTGTGCACTGTTCTCGCAGAGCAGAGCCTGTTCGACTTGACAGCTTCTAACATGGAAACCGAGCAAGCAGACAGCAATCCACATGCTCTGCTTGCTGCAAATGTGGAAAACAGACACCCCAGCATCAGAATCTCAGAAATCACAGAGAGAAGCAGAGAAATGCTGCAGGAGCATGTTTTCTTGCTTGAAAAAGTGAAAAACTCACTTGGGCCGTGCTCAGCGCAAACCAATGAACAGAAGCAAACACAGTGAGAGCTGTGTGTATGGTTCTCGCAAAGCAGAGCTTGTTCACCTTGACAGCTTCTAACATGGAAACACAGCAAGCAGACCTCAGCCTACATTCTCTGCGTGTTGCAAAGATGGAAAACAGACACCCTAGTATCAGAATCTCAGAAATCACTGAGCGAAGCACAGAAATGCTGCAGGACCATGCTTGCTTGCTTGAAAAAGTGAAAAACTTACTTGGGCTGTGCACAGTGCAAACAGATGAACAGAAGCATACATAGCGAGAGCAGTGTGCACTGTTCTCGTGAAGCAGAACTTGTTCACCTTGACAGCTTCTAATATGGAAACACAGCAAGCAGACAGCAGCCCACATGCTCTGCTTGCTTCAAACATGGAAAACAGACACCCTAGCATCAGAATCTCAGAAATCACTGAGAGAAGCAGAGAAATGCTGCAGGAGCATGTTTGCTTCCTAGGACAAATGAAAAACTCACATGGGCCATGCACAGTGCAAACGGATGAAAAGAAGCATACACAGCGAGAGCAGTGTGCACTGTTCTCGCAAAGCAGAGCTTGTTCAGCTTGCCAGCTTCTAACATGGAAAGAGAGCAAGCAGACAGCAGCCCACATGCTCTGCTTGCGGCAAACATGGAAAACAGTCGCCCCAGCATCATAATCACAAAAATCAATGAGAGGAGCAGAGAAATGCTGCGGGGGCATGTTTTCTTGCTAGGACCAACGAAAAACACAAATGGGCTGAGCGCAGTGCAAACAGATGAACAGAAGCATACACAGTGAGAGCTGTGTGCATGGTTCTCGCAGAGCAGAGCTTGTTCTACTTGACAGCTTCTAACATGGAAACACAGCAAGCAGACAGCAGCCCACATGCTCTGCTTGCGGCAAACATGGAAAACAGTCGCCCCAGCATCATAATCACAAAAATCAATGAGAGGAGCAGAGAAATGCTGCGGGGGCATGTTTTCTTGCTAGGACCAACGAAAAACACAAATGGGCTGAGCGCAGTGCAAACAGATGAACAGAAGCATACACAGTGAGAGCTGTGTGCATGGTTCTCGCAGAGCAGAGCTTGTTCTACTTGACAGCTTCTAACATGGAAACACAGCAAGCAGACAGCAGCCCACATGCTCTGCTTGCGGCAAACATGGAAAACAGTCGCCCCAGCAGCATAATCACAAAAATCAATGAGAGGAGCAGAGAAATGCTGCGGGGGCATGTTTTCTTGCTGGGACAAATGAAAACCTTACTTGGGCTGTGCACAGTGCAAACGGATGAACAGAAGCATACACAGTGAGAGCTGTGTGCACTGTTCTCGCACAGCAGAGCTTGTTCACCTTGTCAGCTTCTAACATGGAAACAGAGCAAGCAGACAGCAATCCACATGCTCTGCTTGCTGCAAATGTGGAAAACAGACACCCCAGCATCAGAATCTCAGAAATCACAGAGAGAAGCAGAGAAATGCTGCAGGAGCATGTTTTCTTGCTTGAAAAAGTGAAAAAATCACTTGGGCCGTGCACAGCGCAAACTGATGAACAGAAGCAAACACAGTGAGAGGTGTGTGTATGGTTCTCACAAAGCAGAGCGTGTTCACCTTGACAGCTTCTAACATGGAAACACAGCAAGCAGACCTCAGCCTACATTCTCTGCGTGTTGCAAAGGTGGAATACAGACACCCTAGTATCAGAATCTCAGAAATCACTGAGCGAAGCAGAGAAATGCTGCAGGACCATGCTTGCTTGCTTGAAAAAGTGAAAAACTTACTTGGGCTGTGCACAGTGCAAACAGATGAACAGAAGCATACATAGCGAGAGCAGTGTGCACTGTTCTCGCGAAGCAGAGCTTGTTCACCGTGACAGCTTCTAACATGGAAACACAGCAAGCAGACAGCAGCCCACATGCTCTGCTTGCTGCAAACATGGAAAACAGACACCCTAGCATCAGAATCTCAGAAATCACAGAGAGAAGTAGAGAAATGCTGCAGGAGCATGTTTTCTTGCTAGGACCAACGAAAAACACAAATGGGCTGTGCGCAGTGCAAACAGATGAACAGAAGCATACACAGTGAGAGCTGTGTGCATGGTTCTCGCAGAGCAGAGCTTGTTCTACTTGACAGCTTCTAACATGGAAACACGGCAAGCAGACGGCAGCCCACATGCTCTGCTTGCGGCAAACATGGAAAACAGTCGCCCCAGCATCATAATCACAAAAATCAATGAGAGGAGCAGAGAAATGCTGCGGGGGCATGTTTTCTTGCTGGGACAAATGAAAACCTTACTTGGGCTGTGCACAGTGCAAACGGATGAACAGAAGCATACACAGTGAGAGCTGTGTGCACTGTTCTCGCACAGCAGAGCTTGTTCTACTTGACAGCTTCTAACATGGAAACAGAACAAGCAGACAGCAATCCACATGCTCTGCTTGCTGCAAATGTGGAAAACAGACACCCCAGCATCAGAATCTCAGAAATCACAGAGAGAAGCAGAGAAATGCTGCAGGAGCATGTTTTCTTGCTTGAAAAAGTGAAAAACTCACTTGGGCTGTGCACAGTGCAAACCGATGAACAGAAGCATACACAGTGAGAGCTGTGTGTATGGTTCTCGCAAAGCAGAGCTTGTTCACCTTGACAGCTTCTAACATGGAAACACAGCAAGCAGACCTCAGCCTACATTCTCTGCGTGTTGCAAAGATGGAAAACAGACACCCTAGTATCAGAATCTCAGAAATCACTGAGCGAAGCAGAGAAATGCTGCAGGACCATGCTTGCTTGCTTGAAAAAGTGAAAAACTTACTTGGGCTGTGCGCAGTGCAAACAGATGAACAGAAGCATACATAGCGAGAGCAGTATGCACTGTTCTCGCGAAGCAGAGCTTGTTCACCTTGACAGCTTCTAACATGGAAACACAACAAGCAGACAGCAGCCCACATGCTCTGCTTGCTGCAAACATGGAAAACAGACACCCTAGCATCAGAATCTCAGAAATCACTGAGAGAAGTCGAGAAATGCTGCAGGAGCATGTTTGCTTCCTAGGACAAATGAAAAACTCACATGGGCCATGCACAGTGCAAACGGATGAAAAGAAGCATACACAGCGAGAGCAGTGTGCACTGTTCTCGCAAAGCAGAGCTTGTTCAGCTTGCCAGCTTCTAACATGGAAAGAGAGCAAGCAGACAGCAGCCCACATGCTCTGCTTGCGGCAAACATGGAAAACAGTCGCCCCAGCATCATAATCACAAAAATCAATGAGAGGAGCAGAGAAATGCTGCGGGGGCATGTTTTCTTGCTAGGACCAACGAAAAACACAAATGGGCTGAGCGCAGTGCAAACAGATGAACAGAAGCATACACAGTGAGAGCTGTGTGCATGGTTCTCGCAGAGCAGAGCTTGTTCTACTTGACAGCTTCTAACATGGAAACACAGCAAGCAGACAGCAGCCCACATGCTCTGCTTGCGGCAAACATGGAAAACAGTCGCCCCAGCATCATAATCACAAAAATCAATGAGAGGAGCAGAGAAATGCTGCGGGGGCATGTTTTCTTGCTAGGACCAACGAAAAACACAAATGGGCTGAGCGCAGTGCAAACAGATGAACAGAAGCATACACAGTGAGAGCTGTGTGCATGGTTCTCGCAGAGCAGAGCTTGTTCTACTTGACAGCTTCTAACATGGAAACACAGCAAGCAGACAGCAGCCCACATGCTCTGCTTGCGGCAAACATGGAAAACAGTCGCCCCAGCAGCATAATCACAAAAATCAATGAGAGGAGCAGAGAAATGCTGCGGGGGCATGTTTTCTTGCTGGGACAAATGAAAACCTTACTTGGGCTGTGCACAGTGCAAACGGATGAACAGAAGCATACACAGTGAGAGCTGTGTGCACTGTTCTCGCACAGCAGAGCTTGTTCACCTTGTCAGCTTCTAACATGGAAACAGAGCAAGCAGACAGCAATCCACATGCTCTGCTTGCTGCAAATGTGGAAAACAGACACCCCAGCATCAGAATCTCAGAAATCACAGAGAGAAGCAGAGAAATGCTGCAGGAGCATGTTTTCTTGCTTGAAAAAGTGAAAAAATCACTTGGGCCGTGCACAGCGCAAACTGATGAACAGAAGCAAACACAGTGAGAGGTGTGTGTATGGTTCTCACAAAGCAGAGCGTGTTCACCTTGACAGCTTCTAACATGGAAACACAGCAAGCAGACCTCAGCCTACATTCTCTGCGTGTTGCAAAGGTGGAATACAGACACCCTAGTATCAGAATCTCAGAAATCACTGAGCGAAGCAGAGAAATGCTGCAGGACCATGCTTGCTTGCTTGAAAAAGTGAAAAACTTACTTGGGCTGTGCACAGTGCAAACAGATGAACAGAAGCATACATAGCGAGAGCAGTGTGCACTGTTCTCGCGAAGCAGAGCTTGTTCACCGTGACAGCTTCTAACATGGAAACACAGCAAGCAGACAGCAGCCCACATGCTCTGCTTGCTGCAAACATGGAAAACAGACACCCTAGCATCAGAATCTCAGAAATCACAGAGAGAAGTAGAGAAATGCTGCAGGAGCATGTTTTCTTGCTAGGACCAACGAAAAACACAAATGGGCTGTGCGCAGTGCAAACAGATGAACAGAAGCATACACAGTGAGAGCTGTGTGCATGGTTCTCGCAGAGCAGAGCTTGTTCTACTTGACAGCTTCTAACATGGAAACACGGCAAGCAGACGGCAGCCCACATGCTCTGCTTGCGGCAAACATGGAAAACAGTCGCCCCAGCATCATAATCACAAAAATCAATGAGAGGAGCAGAGAAATGCTGCGGGGGCATGTTTTCTTGCTGGGACAAATGAAAACCTTACTTGGGCTGTGCACAGTGCAAACGGATGAACAGAAGCATACACAGTGAGAGCTGTGTGCACTGTTCTCGCACAGCAGAGCTTGTTCTACTTGACAGCTTCTAACATGGAAACAGAACAAGCAGACAGCAATCCACATGCTCTGCTTGCTGCAAATGTGGAAAACAGACACCCCAGCATCAGAATCTCAGAAATCACAGAGAGAAGCAGAGAAATGCTGCAGGAGCATGTTTTCTTGCTTGAAAAAGTGAAAAACTCACTTGGGCTGTGCACAGTGCAAACCGATGAACAGAAGCATACACAGTGAGAGCTGTGTGTATGGTTCTCGCAAAGCAGAGCTTGTTCACCTTGACAGCTTCTAACATGGAAACACAGCAAGCAGACCTCAGCCTACATTCTCTGCGTGTTGCAAAGATGGAAAACAGACACCCTAGTATCAGAATCTCAGAAATCACTGAGCGAAGCACAGAAATGCTGCAGGACCATGCTTGCTTGCTTGAAAAAGTGAAAAACTTACTTGGGCTGTGCGCAGTGCAAACAGATGAACAGAAGCATACATAGCGAGAGCAGTATGCACTGTTCTCGCGAAGCAGAGCTTGTTCACCTTGACAGCTTCTAACATGGAAACACAACAAGCAGACAGCAGCCCACATGCTCTGCTTGCTGCAAACATGGAAAACAGACACCCTAGCATCAGAATCTCAGAAATCACTGAGAGAAGTCGAGAAATGCTGCAGGAGCATGTTTGCTTCCTAGGACAAATGAAAAACTCACATGGGCCATGCACAGTGCAAACGGATGAAAAGAAGCATACACAGCGAGAGCAGTGTGCACTGTTCTCGCAAAGCAGAGCTTGTTCAGCTTGCCAGCTTCTAACATGGAAAGAGAGCGAGCAGACAGCAGCCCACATGCTCTGCTTGCGGCAAACATGGAAAACAGTCGCCCCAGTAACATAATCACAAAAATGAATGAGAGGAGCAGAGAAATGCTGCGGGGGCATGTTTTCTTGCTAGGACCAACGAAAAACACAAATGGGCTGAGCGCAGTGCAAACAGATGAACAGAAGCATACACAGTGAGAGCTGTGTGCATGGTTCTTGCAGAGCAGAGCTTGTTCTACTTGACAGCTTCTAACATGGAAACACAGCAAGCAGACAGCAGCCCACATGCTCTGCTTGCAGCAAACATGGAAAACAGTCGCCCCAGCATCATAATCACAAAAATCAATGAGAGGAGCAGAGAAATGCTGCGGGGGCATGTTTTCTTGCTAGGAACAACGAAAAACACAAATGGGCTGAGCGCAGTGCAAACAGATGAACAGAAGCATACACAGTGAGAGCTGTGTGCATGGTTCTCGCAGAGCAGAGCTTGTTCTACTTGACAGCTTCTAACATGGAAACACAGCAAGCAGACAGCAGCCCACATGCTCTGCTTGCGGCAAACATGGAAAACAGTCGCCCCAGCATCATAATCACAAAAATCAATGAGAGGAGCAGAGAAATGCTGCGGGGGCATGTTTTCTTGCTGGGACAAATGAAAACCTTACTTGGGCTGTGCACAGTGCAAACGGATGAACAGAAGCATACACAGTGAGAGCTGTGTGCACTGTTCTCGCACAGCAGAGCTTGTTCACCTTGTCAGCTTCTAACATGGAAACAGAGCAAGCAGACAGCAATCCACATGCTCTGCTTGCTGCAAATGTGGAAAACAGACACCCCAGCATCAGAATCTCAGAAATCACAGAGAGAAGCAGAGAAATGCTGCAGGAGCATGTTTTCTTGCTTGAAAAATTGAAAAAATCACTTGGGCCGTGCACAGCGCAAACTGATGAACAGAAGCAAACACAGTGAGAGGTGTGTGTATGGTTCTCGCAAAGCAGAGCGTGTTCACCTTGACAGCTTCTAACATGGAAACACAGCAAGCAGACCTCAGCCTACATTCTCTGCGTGTTGCAAAGATGGAATACAGACACCCTAGTATCAGAATCTCAGAAATCACTGAGCGAAGCAGAGAAATGCTGCAGGACCATGCTTGCTTGCTTGAAAAAGTGAAAAACTTACTTGGGCTGTGCACAGTGCAAACAGATGAACAGAAGCATATATAGCGAGAGCAGTGTGCACTGTTCTCGCGAAGCAGAGCTTGTTCACCTTGACAGCTTCTAACATGGAAACACAGCAAGCAGACAGCAGCCCACATGCTCTGCTTGCTGCAAACATGGAAAACAGACACCCTAGCATCAGAATCTCAGAAATCACAGAGAGAAGTAGAGAAATGCTGCAGGAGCATGTTTTCTTGCTAGGACCAACGAAAAACACAAATGGGCTGTGCGCAGTGCAAACAGATGAACAGAAGCATACACAGTGAGAGCTGTGTGCATGGTTCTCGCAGAGCAGAGCTTGTTCTACTTGACAGCTTCTAACATGGAAACACGGCAAGCAGACAGCAGCCCACATGCTCTGCTTGCGGCAAACATGGAAAACAGTCGCCCCAGCATCATAATCACAAAAATCAATGAGAGGAGCAGAGAAATGCTGCGGGGGCATGTTTTCTTGCTGGGACAAACGAAAACCTTACTTGGGCTGTGCACAGTGCAAACGGATGAACAGAAGCATACACAGTGAGAGCTGTGTGCACTGTTCTCGCAGAGCAGAGCTTGTTCTACTTGACAGCTTCTAACATGGAAACAGAACAAGCAGACAGCAATCCACATGCTCTGCTTGCTGCAAATGTGGAAAACAGACACCCCAGCATCAGAATCTCAGAAATCACAGAGAGAAGCAGAGAAATGCTGCAGGAGCATGTTTTCTTGCTTGAAAAAGTGAAAAACTCACTTGGGCTGTGCACAGTGCAAACCGATGAACAGAAGCATACACAGTGAGGGCTGTGTGTATGGTTCTCGCAAAGCAGAGCTTGTTCACCTTGACAGCTTCTAACATGGAAACACAGCAAGCAGACCTCAGCCTACATTCTCTGCGTGTTGCAAAGATGGAAAACAGACACCCTAGTATCAGAATCTCAGAAATCACTGAGCGAAGCTCAGAAATGCTGCAGGACCATGCTTGCTTGCTTGAAAAAGTGAAAAACTTACTTGGGCTGTGCGCAGTGCAAACAGATGAACAGAAGCATACATAGCGAGAGCAGTGTGCACTGTTCTCGCGAAGCAGAGCTTGTTCACCTTGACAGCTTCTAACATGGAAACACAACAAGCAGACAGCAGCCCACATGCTCTGCTTGCTGCAAACATGGAAAACAGACAACCTAGCATCAGAATCTCAGAAATCACTGAGAGAAGTAGAGAAATGCTGCAGGAGCATGTTTGCTTCCTAGGACAAATGAAAAACTCACATGGGCCATGCACAGTGCAAACGGATGAAAAGAAGCATACACAGCGAGAGCAGTGTGCACTGTTCTCGCAAAGCAGAGCTTGTTCAGCTTGCCAGCTTCTAACATGGAAAGAGAGCGAGCAGACAGCAGCCCACATGCTCTGCTTGCGGCAAACATGGAAAACAGTCGCCCCAGCATCATAATCACAAAAATCAATGAGAGGAGCAGAGAAATGCTGCGGGGGCATGTTTTCTTGCTGGGACAAATGAAAACCTTACTTGGGCTGTGCACAGTGCAAACGGATGAACAGAAGCATACACAGTGAGAGCTGTGTGCACTGTTCTCGCACAGCAGAGCTTGTTCGACTTGACAGCTTCTAACATGGAAAGAGAGCAAGCAGACAGCAATCCACATGCTCTGCTTGCTGCAAATGTGGAAAACAGACACCCCAGCATCAGAATCTCAGAAATCACAGAGAGAAGTAGAGAAATGCTGCAGGAGCATGTTTTCTTGCTTGAAAAAGTGAAAAAATCACTTGGGCCGTGCACAGCGCAAACCGATGAACAGAAGCAAACACAGTGAGAGGTGTGTGTATGGTTCTCGCAAAGCAGAGCGTGTTCACCTTGACAGCTTCTAACATGGAAACACAGCAAGCAGACCTCAGCCTACATTCTCTGCGTGTTGCAAAGATGGAAAACAGACACCCTAGTATCAGAATCTCAGAAATCACTGAGCGAAGCAGGGAAATGCTGCAGGACCATGCTTGCTTGCTTGAAAAAGTGAAAAACTTACTTGGGCTGTGCACAGTGCAAACAGATGAACAGAAGCATACATAGCGAGAGCAGTGTGCACTGTTCTCGCGAAGTAGAGCTTGTTCACCTTGACAGCTTCTAACATGGAAACACAGCAAGCAGACAGCAGCCCACATGCTCTGCTTGCTGCAAACATGGAAAACAGACACCCTAGCATCAGAATCTCAGAAATCACTGAGAGAAGTAGAGAAATGCTGCAGGAGCATGTTTGCTTCCTAGGACAAATGAAAAACTCACATGGGCCATGCACAGTGCAAACGGATGAAAAGAAGCATACACAGCGAGAGCAGTGTGCACTGTTCTCGCAAAGCAGAGCTTGTTCAGCTTGCCAGCTTCTAACATGGAAAGAGAGCAAGCAGACAGCAGCCCACATGCTCTGCTTGTTATAAACATCGAAAACAGACACCCTAGCATCAGAATCTCAGAAATCACAGAGAGAAGTAGAGAAATGCTGCAGGAGCATGTTTTCTTGCTAGGACCAACGAAAAACACAAATGGGCTGTGCGCAGTGCAAACAGATGAACAGAAGCATACACAGTGAGAGCTGTGTGCATGGTTCTCGCAGAGCAGAGCTTGTTCTACTTGACAGCTTCTAACATGGAAACACAGCAAGCAGACAGCAGCCCACATGCTCTGCTTGCGGCAAACATGGAAAACAGTCGCCCCAGGATCATAATCACAAAAATCAATGAGAGGAGCAGAGAAATGCTGCGGGGGCATGTTTTCTTGCTAGGACCAACGAAAAACACAAATGGGCTGAGCGCAGTGCAAACAGATGAACAGAAGCATACACAGTGAGAGCTGTGTGCATGGTTCTCGCAGAGCAGAGCTTGTTCTACTTGACAGCTTCTAACATGGAAACACAGCAAGCAGACAGCAGCCCACATGCTCTGCTTGCGGCAAACATGGAAAACAGTCGCCCCAGCATCATAATCACAAAAATCAATGAGAGGAGCAGAGAAATGCTGCGGGGGCATGTTTTCTTGCTAGGACCAACGAAAAACACAAATGGGCTGAGCGCAGTGCAAACAGATGAACAGAAGCATACACAGTGAGAGCTGTGTGCATGGTTCTCGCAGAGCAGAGCTTGTTCTACTTGACAGCTTCTAACATGGAAACACAGCAAGCAGACAGCAGCCCACATGCTCTGCTTGCGGCAAACATGGAAAACAGTCGCCCCAGCATCATAATCACAAAAATCAATGAGAGGAGCAGAGAAATGCTGCGGGGGCATGTTTTCTTGCTGGGACAAATGAAAACCTTACTTGGGCTGTGCACAGTGCAAACGGATGAACAGAAGCATACACAGTGAGTGCTGTGTGCACTGTTCTCGCACAGCAGAGCTTGTTCACCTTGACAGCTTCTAACATGGAAACAGAGCAAGCAGACAGCAATCCACATGCTCTGCTTGCTGCAAATGTGGAAAACAGACACCCCAGCATCAGAATCTCAGAAATCACAGAGAGAAGCAGAGAAATGCTGCAGGAGCATGTTTTCTTGCTTGAAAAAGTGAAAAAATCACTTGGGCCGTGCACAGCGCAAACTGATGAACAGAAGCAAACACAGTGAGAGGTGTGTGTATGGTTCTCGCAAAGCAGAGCGTGTTCACCTTGACAGCTTCTAACATGGAAACACAGCAAGCAGACCTCAGCCTACATTCTCTGCGTGTTGCAAAGATGGAATACAGACACCCTAGTATCAGAATCTCAGAAATCACTGAGCGAAGCAGAGAAATGCTGCAGGACCATGCTTGCTTGCTTGAAAAAGTGAAAAACTTACTTGGGCTGTGCACAGTGCAAACAGATGAACAGAAGCATACATAGCGAGAGCAGTGTGCACTGTTCTCGCGAAGCAGAGCTTGTTCACCTTGACAGCTTCTAACATGGAAACACAGCAAGCAGACAGCAGCCCACATGCTCTGCTTGCTGCAAACATGGAAAACAGACACCCTAGCATCAGAATCTCAGAAATCACAGAGAGAAGTAGAGAAATGCTGCAGGAGCATGTTTTCTTGCTAGGACCAACGAAAAACACAAATGGGCTGAGCGCAGTGCAAACAGATGAACAGAAGCATACACAGTGAGAGCTGTGTGCATGGTTCTCGCAGAGCAGAGCTTGTTCTACTTGACAGCTTCTAACATGGAAACACAGCAAGCAGACAGCAGCCCACATGCTCTGCTTGCGGCAAACATGGAAAACAGTCGCCCCAGCATCATAATCACAAAAATCAATGAGAGGAGCAGAGAAATGCTGCGGGGGCATGTTTTCTTGCTGGGACAAATGAAAACCTTACTTGGGCTGTGCACAGTGCAAACGGATGAACAGAAGCATACACAGTGAGAGCTGTGTGCACTGTTCTCGCACAGCAGAGCTTGTTCGACTTGACAGCTTCTAACATGGAAACAGAACAAGCAGACAGCAATCCACATGCTCTGCTTGCTGCAAATGTGGAAAACAGACACCCCAGCATCAGAATCTCAGAAATCACAGAGAGAAGCAGAGAAATGCTGCAGGAGCATGTTTTCTTGCTTGAAAAAGTGAAAAACTTACTTGGGCTGTGCGCAGTGCAAACAGATGAACAGAAGCATACACAGCGAGAGCAGTGTGCACTGTTCTCGCGAAGCAGAGCTTGTTCACCTTGACAGCTTCTAACATGGAAACACAACAAGCAGACAGCAGCCCACATGCTCTGCTTGCTGCAAACATGGAAAACAGACACCCTAGCATCAGAATCTCAGAAATCACTGAGAGAAGTAGAGAAATGCTGCAGGAGCATGTTTGCTTCCTAGGACAAATGAAAAACTCACATGGGCCATGCACAGTGCAAACGGATGAAAAGAAGCATACACAGCGAGAGCAGTGTGCACTGTTCTCGCAAAGCAGAGCTTGTTCAGCTTGCCAGCTTCTAACATGGAAAGAGAGCGAGCAGACAGCAGCCCACATGCTCTGCTTGCGGCAAACATGGAAAACAGTCGCCCCAGCATCATAATCACAAAAATCAATGAGAGGAGCAGAGAAATGCTGCGGGGGCATGTTTTCTTGCTAGGACCAACGAAAAACACAAATGGGCTGAGCGCAGTGCAAACAGATGAACAGAAGCATACACAGTGAGAGCTGTGTGCATGGTTCTCGCAGAGCAGAGCTTGTTCTACTTGACAGCTTCTAACATGGAAACACAGCAAGCAGACAGCAGCCCACATGCTCTGCTTGCGGCAAACATGGAAAACAGTCGCCCCAGCATCATAATCACAAAAATCAATGAGAGGAGCAGAGAAATGCTGCGGGGGCATGTTTTCTTGCTAGGACAAATGAAAACCTTACTTGGGCTGTGCACAGGGCAAACGGATGAACAGAAGCATACACAGTGAGAGCTGTGTGCACTGTTCTCGCAGAGCAGAGCCTGTTCGACTTGACAGCTTCTAACATGGAAACCGAGCAAGCAGACAGCAATCCACATGCTCTGCTTGCTGCAAATGTGGAAAACAGACACCCCAGCATCAGAATCTCAGAAATCACAGAGAGAAGCAGAGAAATGCTGCAGGAGCATGTTTTCTTGCTTGAAAAAGTGAAAAACTCACTTGGGCCGTGCTCAGCGCAAACCAATGAACAGAAGCAAACACAGTGAGAACTGTGTGTATGGTTCTCGCAAAGCAGAGCTTGTTCACCTTGACAGCTTCTAACATGGAAACACAGCAAGCAGACCTCAGCCTACATTCTCTGCGTGTTGCAAAGATGGAAAACAGACACCCTAGTATCAGAATCTCAGAAATCACTGAGCGAAGCAGAGAAATGCTGCAGGACCATGCTTGCTTGCTTGAAAAAGTGAAAAACTTACTTGGGCTGTGCACAGTGCAAACAGATGAACAGAAGCATACATAGCGAGAGCAGTGTGCACTGTTCTCGTGAAGCAGAACTTGTTCACCTTGACAGCTTCTAACATGGAAACACAGCAAGCAGACAGCAGCCCACATGCTCTGCTTGCTTCAAACATGGAAAACAGACACCCTAGCATCAGAATCTCAGAAATCACTGAGAGAAGTAGAGAAATGCTGCAGGAGCATGTTTGCTTCCTAGGACAAATGAAAAACTCACATGGGCCATGCACAGTGCAAACGGATGAAAAGAAGCATACACAGCGAGAGCAGTGTGCACTGTTCTCGCAAAGCAGAGCTTGTTCAGCTTGCCAGCTTCTAACATGGAAAGAGAGCGAGCAGACAGCAGCCCACATGCTCTGCTTGTGGCAAACATGGAAAACAGTCGCCCCAGCATCATAATCACAAAAATCAATGAGAGGAGCAGAGAAATGCTGCGGGGGCATGTTTTCTTGCTAGGACCAACGAAAAACACAAATGGGCTGAGCGCAGTGCAAACAGATGAACAGAAGCATACACAGTGAGAGCTGTGTGCATGGTTCTCGCAGAGCAGAGCTTGTTCTACTTGACAGCTTCTAACATGGAAACACAGCAAGCAGACAGCAGCCCACATGCTCTGCTTGCGGCAAACATGGAAAACAGTCGCCCCAGCATCATAATCACAAAAATCAATGAGAGGAGCAGAGAAATGCTGCGGGGGCATGTTTTCTTGCTAGGACCAACGAAAAACACAAATGGGCTGAGCGCAGTGCAAACAGATGAACAGAAGCATACACAGTGAGAGCTGTGTGCATGGTTCTCGCAGAGCAGAGCTTGTTCTACTTGACAGCTTCTAACATGGAAACACAGCAAGCAGACAGCAGCCCACATGCTCTGCTTGCGGCAAACATGGAAAACAGTCGCCCCAGCAGCATAATCACAAAAATCAATGAGAGGAGCAGAGAAATGCTGCGGGGGCATGTTTTCTTGCTGGGACAAATGAAAACCTTACTTGGGCTGTGCACAGTGCAAACGGATGAACAGAAGCATACACAGTGAGAGCTGTGTGCACTGTTCTCGCACAGCAGAGCTTGTTCACCTTGTCAGCTTCTAACATGGAAACAGAGCAAGCAGACAGCAATCCACATGCTCTGCTTGCTGCAAATGTGGAAAACAGACACCCCAGCATCAGAATCTCAGAAATCACAGAGAGAAGCAGAGAAATGCTGCAGGAGCATGTTTTCTTGCTTGAAAAAGTGAAAAAATCACTTGGGCCGTGCACAGCGCAAACTGATGAACAGAAGCAAACACAGTGAGAGGTGTGTGTATGGTTCTCACAAAGCAGAGCGTGTTCACCTTGACAGCTTCTAACATGGAAACACAGCAAGCAGACCTCAGCCTACATTCTCTGCGTGTTGCAAAGGTGGAATACAGACACCCTAGTATCAGAATCTCAGAAATCACTGAGCGAAGCAGAGAAATGCTGCAGGACCATGCTTGCTTGCTTGAAAAAGTGAAAAACTTACTTGGGCTGTGCACAGTGCAAACAGATGAACAGAAGCATACATAGCGAGAGCAGTGTGCACTGTTCTCGCGAAGCAGAGCTTGTTCACCGTGACAGCTTCTAACATGGAAACACAGCAAGCAGACAGCAGCCCACATGCTCTGCTTGCTGCAAACATGGAAAACAGACACCCTAGCATCAGAATCTCAGAAATCACAGAGAGAAGTAGAGAAATGCTGCAGGAGCATGTTTTCTTGCTAGGACCAACGAAAAACACAAATGGGCTGTGCGCAGTGCAAACAGATGAACAGAAGCATACACAGTGAGAGCTGTGTGCATGGTTCTCGCAGAGCAGAGCTTGTTCTACTTGACAGCTTCTAACATGGAAACACGGCAAGCAGACGGCAGCCCACATGCTCTGCTTGCGGCAAACATGGAAAACAGTCGCCCCAGCATCATAATCACAAAAATCAATGAGAGGAGCAGAGAAATGCTGCGGGGGCATGTTTTCTTGCTGGGACAAATGAAAACCTTACTTGGGCTGTGCACAGTGCAAACGGATGAACAGAAGCATACACAGTGAGAGCTGTGTGCACTGTTCTCGCACAGCAGAGCTTGTTCTACTTGACAGCTTCTAACATGGAAACAGAACAAGCAGACAGCAATCCACATGCTCTGCTTGCTGCAAATGTGGAAAACAGACACCCCAGCATCAGAATCTCAGAAATCACAGAGAGAAGCAGAGAAATGCTGCAGGAGCATGTTTTCTTGCTTGAAAAAGTGAAAAACTCACTTGGGCTGTGCACAGTGCAAACCGATGAACAGAAGCATACACAGTGAGAGCTGTGTGTATGGTTCTCGCAAAGCAGAGCTTGTTCACCTTGACAGCTTCTAACATGGAAACACAGCAAGCAGACCTCAGCCTACATTCTCTGCGTGTTGCAAAGATGGAAAACAGACACCCTAGTATCAGAATCTCAGAAATCACTGAGCGAAGCACAGAAATGCTGCAGGACCATGCTTGCTTGCTTGAAAAAGTGAAAAACTTACTTGGGCTGTGCGCAGTGCAAACAGATGAACAGAAGCATACATAGCGAGAGCAGTATGCACTGTTCTCGCGAAGCAGAGCTTGTTCACCTTGACAGCTTCTAACATGGAAACACAACAAGCAGACAGCAGCCCACATGCTCTGCTTGCTGCAAACATGGAAAACAGACACCCTAGCATCAGAATCTCAGAAATCACTGAGAGAAGTCGAGAAATGCTGCAGGAGCATGTTTGCTTCCTAGGACAAATGAAAAACTCACATGGGCCATGCACAGTGCAAACGGATGAAAAGAAGCATACACAGCGAGAGCAGTGTGCACTGTTCTCGCAAAGCAGAGCTTGTTCAGCTTGCCAGCTTCTAACATGGAAAGAGAGCAAGCAGACAGCAGCCCACATGCTCTGCTTGCGGCAAACATGGAAAACAGTCGCCCCAGCATCATAATCACAAAAATCAATGAGAGGAGCAGAGAAATGCTGCGGGGGCATGTTTTCTTGCTAGGACCAACGAAAAACACAAATGGGCTGAGCGCAGTGCAAACAGATGAACAGAAGCATACACAGTGAGAGCTGTGTGCATGGTTCTCGCAGAGCAGAGCTTGTTCTACTTGACAGCTTCTAACATGGAAACACAGCAAGCAGACAGCAGCCCACATGCTCTGCTTGCGGCAAACATGGAAAACAGTCGCCCCAGCATCATAATCACAAAAATCAATGAGAGGAGCAGAGAAATGCTGCGGGGGCATGTTTTCTTGCTAGGACCAACGAAAAACACAAATGGGCTGAGCGCAGTGCAAACAGATGAACAGAAGCATACACAGTGAGAGCTGTGTGCATGGTTCTCGCAGAGCAGAGCTTGTTCTACTTGACAGCTTCTAACATGGAAACACAGCAAGCAGACAGCAGCCCACATGCTCTGCTTGCGGCAAACATGGAAAACAGTCGCCCCAGCAGCATAATCACAAAAATCAATGAGAGGAGCAGAGAAATGCTGCGGGGGCATGTTTTCTTGCTGGGACAAATGAAAACCTTACTTGGGCTGTGCACAGTGCAAACGGATGAACAGAAGCATACACAGTGAGAGCTGTGTGCACTGTTCTCGCACAGCAGAGCTTGTTCACCTTGTCAGCTTCTAACATGGAAACAGAGCAAGCAGACAGCAATCCACATGCTCTGCTTGCTGCAAATGTGGAAAACAGACACCCCAGCATCAGAATCTCAGAAATCACAGAGAGAAGCAGAGAAATGCTGCAGGAGCATGTTTTCTTGCTTGAAAAAGTGAAAAAATCACTTGGGCCGTGCACAGCGCAAACTGATGAACAGAAGCAAACACAGTGAGAGGTGTGTGTATGGTTCTCACAAAGCAGAGCGTGTTCACCTTGACAGCTTCTAACATGGAAACACAGCAAGCAGACCTCAGCCTACATTCTCTGCGTGTTGCAAAGGTGGAATACAGACACCCTAGTATCAGAATCTCAGAAATCACTGAGCGAAGCAGAGAAATGCTGCAGGACCATGCTTGCTTGCTTGAAAAAGTGAAAAACTTACTTGGGCTGTGCACAGTGCAAACAGATGAACAGAAGCATACATAGCGAGAGCAGTGTGCACTGTTCTCGCGAAGCAGAGCTTGTTCACCGTGACAGCTTCTAACATGGAAACACAGCAAGCAGACAGCAGCCCACATGCTCTGCTTGCTGCAAACATGGAAAACAGACACCCTAGCATCAGAATCTCAGAAATCACAGAGAGAAGTAGAGAAATGCTGCAGGAGCATGTTTTCTTGCTAGGACCAACGAAAAACACAAATGGGCTGTGCGCAGTGCAAACAGATGAACAGAAGCATACACAGTGAGAGCTGTGTGCATGGTTCTCGCAGAGCAGAGCTTGTTCTACTTGACAGCTTCTAACATGGAAACACGGCAAGCAGACGGCAGCCCACATGCTCTGCTTGCGGCAAACATGGAAAACAGTCGCCCCAGCATCATAATCACAAAAATCAATGAGAGGAGCAGAGAAATGCTGCGGGGGCATGTTTTCTTGCTGGGACAAATGAAAACCTTACTTGGGCTGTGCACAGTGCAAACGGATGAACAGAAGCATACACAGTGAGAGCTGTGTGCACTGTTCTCGCACAGCAGAGCTTGTTCTACTTGACAGCTTCTAACATGGAAACAGAACAAGCAGACAGCAATCCACATGCTCTGCTTGCTGCAAATGTGGAAAACAGACACCCCAGCATCAGAATCTCAGAAATCACAGAGAGAAGCAGAGAAATGCTGCAGGAGCATGTTTTCTTGCTTGAAAAAGTGAAAAAATCACTTGGGCCGTGCACAGCGCAAACTGATGAACAGAAGCAAACACAGTGAGAGGTGTGTGTATGGTTCTCACAAAGCAGAGCGTGTTCACCTTGACAGCTTCTAACATGGAAACACAGCAAGCAGACCTCAGCCTACATTCTCTGCGTGTTGCAAAGGTGGAATACAGACACCCTAGTATCAGAATCTCAGAAATCACTGAGCGAAGCAGAGAAATGCTGCAGGACCATGCTTGCTTGCTTGAAAAAGTGAAAAACTTACTTGGGCTGTGCACAGTGCAAACAGATGAACAGAAGCATACATAGCGAGAGCAGTGTGCACTGTTCTCGCGAAGCAGAGCTTGTTCACCGTGACAGCTTCTAACATGGAAACACAGCAAGCAGACAGCAGCCCACATGCTCTGCTTGCTGCAAACATGGAAAACAGACACCCTAGCATCAGAATCTCAGAAATCACAGAGAGAAGTAGAGAAATGCTGCAGGAGCATGTTTTCTTGCTAGGACCAACGAAAAACACAAATGGGCTGTGCGCAGTGCAAACAGATGAACAGAAGCATACACAGTGAGAGCTGTGTGCATGGTTCTCGCAGAGCAGAGCTTGTTCTACTTGACAGCTTCTAACATGGAAACACGGCAAGCAGACGGCAGCCCACATGCTCTGCTTGCGGCAAACATGGAAAACAGTCGCCCCAGCATCATAATCACAAAAATCAATGAGAGGAGCAGAGAAATGCTGCGGGGGCATGTTTTCTTGCTGGGACAAATGAAAACCTTACTTGGGCTGTGCACAGTGCAAACGGATGAACAGAAGCATACACAGTGAGAGCTGTGTGCACTGTTCTCGCACAGCAGAGCTTGTTCTACTTGACAGCTTCTAACATGGAAACAGAACAAGCAGACAGCAATCCACATGCTCTGCTTGCTGCAAATGTGGAAAACAGACACCCCAGCATCAGAATCTCAGAAATCACAGAGAGAAGCAGAGAAATGCTGCAGGAGCATGTTTTCTTGCTTGAAAAAGTGAAAAACTCACTTGGGCTGTGCACAGTGCAAACCGATGAACAGAAGCATACACAGTGAGAGCTGTGTGTATGGTTCTCGCAAAGCAGAGCTTGTTCACCTTGACAGCTTCTAACATGGAAACACAGCAAGCAGACCTCAGCCTACATTCTCTGCGTGTTGCAAAGATGGAAAACAGACACCCTAGTATCAGAATCTCAGAAATCACTGAGCGAAGCACAGAAATGCTGCAGGACCATGCTTGCTTGCTTGAAAAAGTGAAAAACTTACTTGGGCTGTGCGCAGTGCAAACAGATGAACAGAAGCATACATAGCGAGAGCAGTATGCACTGTTCTCGCGAAGCAGAGCTTGTTCACCTTGACAGCTTCTAACATGGAAACACAACAAGCAGACAGCAGCCCACATGCTCTGCTTGCTGCAAACATGGAAAACAGACACCCTAGCATCAGAATCTCAGAAATCACTGAGAGAAGTCGAGAAATGCTGCAGGAGCATGTTTGCTTCCTAGGACAAATGAAAAACTCACATGGGCCATGCACAGTGCAAACGGATGAAAAGAAGCATACACAGCGAGAGCAGTGTGCACTGTTCTCGCAAAGCAGAGCTTGTTCAGCTTGCCAGCTTCTAACATGGAAAGAGAGCGAGCAGACAGCAGCCCACATGCTCTGCTTGCGGCAAACATGGAAAACAGTCGCCCCAGCAACATAATCACAAAAATGAATGAGAGGAGCAGAGAAATGCTGCGGGGGCATGTTTTCTTGCTAGGACCAACGAAAAACACAAATGGGCTGAGCGCAGTGCAAACAGATGAACAGAAGCATACACAGTGAGAGCTGTGTGCATGGTTCTTGCAGAGCAGAGCTTGTTCTACTTGACAGCTTCTAACATGGAAACACAGCAAGCAGACAGCAGCCCACATGCTCTGCTTGCAGCAAACATGGAAAACAGTCGCCCCAGCATCATAATCACAAAAATCAATGAGAGGAGCAGAGAAATGCTGCGGGGGCATGTTTTCTTGCTAGGACCAACGAAAAACACAAATGGGCTGAGCGCAGTGCAAACAGATGAACAGAAGCATACACAGTGAGAGCTGTGTGCATGGTTCTCGCAGAGCAGAGCTTGTTCTACTTGACAGCTTCTAACATGGAAACACAGCAAGCAGACAGCAGCCCACATGCTCTGCTTGCGGCAAACATGGAAAACAGTCGCCCCAGCATCATAATCACAAAAATCAATGAGAGGAGCAGAGAAATGCTGCGGGGGCATGTTTTCTTGCTGGGACAAATGAAAACCTTACTTGGGCTGTGCACAGTGCAAACGGATGAACAGAAGCATACACAGTGAGAGCTGTGTGCACTGTTCTCGCACAGCAGAGCTTGTTCACCTTGTCAGCTTCTAACATGGAAACAGAGCAAGCAGACAGCAATCCACATGCTCTGCTTGCTGCAAATGTGGAAAACAGACACCCCAGCATCAGAATCTCAGAAATCACAGAGAGAAGCAGAGAAATGCTGCAGGAGCATGTTTTCTTGCTTGAAAAATTGAAAAAATCACTTGGGCCGTGCACAGCGCAAACTGATGAACAGAAGCAAACACAGTGAGAGGTGTGTGTATGGTTCTCGCAAAGCAGAGCGTGTTCACCTTGACAGCTTCTAACATGGAAACACAGCAAGCAGACCTCAGCCTACATTCTCTGCGTGTTGCAAAGATGGAATACAGACACCCTAGTATCAGAATCTCAGAAATCACTGAGCGAAGCAGAGAAATGCTGCAGGACCATGCTTGCTTGCTTGAAAAAGTGAAAAACTTACTTGGGCTGTGCACAGTGCAAACAGATGAACAGAAGCATATATAGCGAGAGCAGTGTGCACTGTTCTCGCGAAGCAGAGCTTGTTCACCTTGACAGCTTCTAACATGGAAACACAGCAAGCAGACAGCAGCCCACATGCTCTGCTTGCTGCAAACATGGAAAACAGACACCCTAGCATCAGAATCTCAGAAATCACAGAGAGAAGTAGAGAAATGCTGCAGGAGCATGTTTTCTTGCTAGGACCAACGAAAAACACAAATGGGCTGTGCGCAGTGCAAACAGATGAACAGAAGCATACACAGTGAGAGCTGTGTGCATGGTTCTCGCAGAGCAGAGCTTGTTCTACTTGACAGCTTCTAACATGGAAACACGGCAAGCAGACAGCAGCCCACATGCTCTGCTTGCGGCAAACATGGAAAACAGTCGCCCCAGCATCATAATCACAAAAATCAATGAGAGGAGCAGAGAAATGCTGCGGGGGCATGTTTTCTTGCTGGGACAAACGAAAACCTTACTTGGGCTGTGCACAGTGCAAACGGATGAACAGAAGCATACACAGTGAGAGCTGTGTGCACTGTTCTCGCAGAGCAGAGCTTGTTCTACTTGACAGCTTCTAACATGGAAACAGAACAAGCAGACAGCAATCCACATGCTCTGCTTGCTGCAAATGTGGAAAACAGACACCCCAGCATCAGAATCTCAGAAATCACAGAGAGAAGCAGAGAAATGCTGCAGGAGCATGTTTTCTTGCTTGAAAAAGTGAAAAACTCACTTGGGCTGTGCACAGTGCAAACCGATGAACAGGAGCATACACAGTGAGGGCTGTGTGTATGGTTCTCGCAAAGCAGAGCTTGTTCACCTTGACAGCTTCTAACATGGAAACACAGCAAGCAGACCTCAGCCTACATTCTCTGCGTGTTGCAAAGATGGAAAACAGACACCCTAGTATCAGAATCTCAGAAATCACTGAGCGAAGCTCAGAAATGCTGCAGGACCATGCTTGCTTGCTTGAAAAAGTGAAAAACTTACTTGGGCTGTGCGCAGTGCAAACAGATGAACAGAAGCATACATAGCGAGAGCAGTGTGCACTGTTCTCGCGAAGCAGAGCTTGTTCACCTTGACAGCTTCTAACATGGAAACACAACAAGCAGACAGCAGCCCACATGCTCTGCTTGCTGCAAACATGGAAAACAGACAACCTAGCATCAGAATCTCAGAAATCACTGAGAGAAGTAGAGAAATGCTGCAGGAGCATGTTTGCTTCCTAGGACAAATGAAAAACTCACATGGGCCATGCACAGTGCAAACGGATGAAAAGAAGCATACACAGCGAGAGCAGTGTGCACTGTTCTCGCAAAGCAGAGCTTGTTCAGCTTGCCAGCTTCTAACATGGAAAGAGAGCGAGCAGACAGCAGCCCACATGCTCTGCTTGCGGCAAACATGGAAAACAGTCGCCCCAGCATCATAATCACAAAAATCAATGAGAGGAGCAGAGAAATGCTGCGGGGGCATGTTTTCTTGCTAGGACCAACGAAAAACACAAATGGGCTGAGCGCAGTGCAAACAGATGAACAGAAGCATACACAGTGAGAGCTGTGTGCATGGTTCTCGCAGAGCAGAGCTTGTTCACCTTGACAGCTTCTAACATGGAAACACAGCAAGCAGACAGCAGCCCACATGCTCTGCTTGCGGCAAACATGGAAAACAGTCGCCCCAGCATCATAATCACAAAAATCAATGAGAGGAGCAGAGAAATGCTGCGGGGGCATGTTTTCTTGCTGGGACAAATGAAAACCTTACTTGGGCTGTGCACAGTGCAAACGGATGAACAGAAGCATACACAGTGAGAGCTGTGTGCACTGTTCTCGCACAGCAGAGCTTGTTCGACTTGACAGCTTCTAACATGGAAAGAGAGCAAGCAGACAGCAATCCACATGCTCTGCTTGCTGCAAATGTGGAAAACAGACACCCCAGCATCAGAATCTCAGAAATCACAGAGAGAAGTAGAGAAATGCTGCAGGAGCATGTTTTCTTGCTTGAAAAAGTGAAAAAATCACTTGGGCCGTGCACAGCGCAAACCGATGAACAGAAGCAAACACAGTGAGAGGTGTGTGTATGGTTCTCGCAAAGCAGAGCGTGTTCACCTTGACAGCTTCTAACATGGAAACACAGCAAGCAGACCTCAGCCTACATTCTCTGCGTGTTGCAAAGATGGAAAACAGACACCCTAGTATCAGAATCTCAGAAATCACTGAGCGAAGCAGGGAAATGCTGCAGGACCATGCTTGCTTGCTTGAAAAAGTGAAAAACTTACTTGGGCTGTGCACAGTGCAAACAGATGAACAGAAGCATACATAGCGAGAGCAGTGTGCACTGTTCTCGCGAAGTAGAGCTTGTTCACCTTGACAGCTTCTAACATGGAAACACAGCAAGCAGACAGCAGCCCACATGCTCTGCTTGCTGCAAACATGGAAAACAGACACCCTAGCATCAGAATCTCAGAAATCACTGAGAGAAGTAGAGAAATGCTGCAGGAGCATGTTTGCTTCCTAGGACAAATGAAAAACTCACATGGGCCATGCACAGTGCAAACGGATGAAAAGAAGCATACACAGCGAGAGCAGTGTGCACTGTTCTCGCAAAGCAGAGCTTGTTCAGCTTGCCAGCTTCTAACATGGAAAGAGAGCAAGCAGACAGCAGCCCACATGCTCTGCTTGTTATAAACATCGAAAACAGACACCCTAGCATCAGAATCTCAGAAATCACAGAGAGAAGTAGAGAAATGCTGCAGGAGCATGTTTTCTTGCTAGGACCAACGAAAAACACAAATGGGCTGTGCGCAGTGCAAACAGATGAACAGAAGCATACACAGTGAGAGCTGTGTGCATGGTTCTCGCAGAGCAGAGCTTGTTCTACTTGACAGCTTCTAACATGGAAACACAGCAAGCAGACAGCAGCCCACATGCTCTGCTTGCGGCAAACATGGAAAACAGTCGCCCCAGGATCATAATCACAAAAATCAATGAGAGGAGCAGAGAAATGCTGCGGGGGCATGTTTTCTTGCTAGGACCAACGAAAAACACAAATGGGCTGAGCGCAGTGCAAACAGATGAACAGAAGCATACACAGTGAGAGCTGTGTGCATGGTTCTCGCAGAGCAGAGCTTGTTCTACTTGACAGCTTCTAACATGGAAACACAGCAAGCAGACAGCAGCCCACATGCTCTGCTTGCGGCAAACATGGAAAACAGTCGCCCCAGCATCATAATCACAAAAATCAATGAGAGGAGCAGAGAAATGCTGCGGGGGCATGTTTTCTTGCTAGGACCAACGAAAAACACAAATGGGCTGAGCGCAGTGCAAACAGATGAACAGAAGCATACACAGTGAGAGCTGTGTGCATGGTTCTCGCAGAGCAGAGCTTGTTCTACTTGACAGCTTCTAACATGGAAACACAGCAAGCAGACAGCAGCCCACATGCTCTGCTTGCGGCAAACATGGAAAACAGTCGCCCCAGCATCATAATCACAAAAATCAATGAGAGGAGCAGAGAAATGCTGCGGGGGCATGTTTTCTTGCTGGGACAAATGAAAACCTTACTTGGGCTGTGCACAGTGCAAACGGATGAACAGAAGCATACACAGTGAGTGCTGTGTGCACTGTTCTCGCACAGCAGAGCTTGTTCACCTTGACAGCTTCTAACATGGAAACAGAGCAAGCAGACAGCAATCCACATGCTCTGCTTGCTGCAAATGTGGAAAACAGACACCCCAGCATCAGAATCTCAGAAATCACAGAGAGAAGCAGAGAAATGCTGCAGGAGCATGTTTTCTTGCTTGAAAAAGTGAAAAAATCACTTGGGCCGTGCACAGCGCAAACTGATGAACAGAAGCAAACACAGTGAGAGGTGTGTGTATGGTTCTCGCAAAGCAGAGCGTGTTCACCTTGACAGCTTCTAACATGGAAACACAGCAAGCAGACCTCAGCCTACATTCTCTGCGTGTTGCAAAGATGGAATACAGACACCCTAGTATCAGAATCTCAGAAATCACTGAGCGAAGCAGAGAAATGCTGCAGGACCATGCTTGCTTGCTTGAAAAAGTGAAAAACTTACTTGGGCTGTGCACAGTGCAAACAGATGAACAGAAGCATACATAGCGAGAGCAGTGTGCACTGTTCTCGCGAAGCAGAGCTTGTTCACCTTGACAGCTTCTAACATGGAAACACAGCAAGCAGACAGCAGCCCACATGCTCTGCTTGCTGCAAACATGGAAAACAGACACCCTAGCATCAGAATCTCAGAAATCACAGAGAGAAGTAGAGAAATGCTGCAGGAGCATGTTTTCTTGCTAGGACCAACGAAAAACACAAATGGGCTGAGCGCAGTGCAAACAGATGAACAGAAGCATACACAGTGAGAGCTGTGTGCATGGTTCTCGCAGAGCAGAGCTTGTTCTACTTGACAGCTTCTAACATGGAAACACAGCAAGCAGACAGCAGCCCACATGCTCTGCTTGCGGCAAACATGGAAAACAGTCGCCCCAGCATCATAATCACAAAAATCAATGAGAGGAGCAGAGAAATGCTGCGGGGGCATGTTTTCTTGCTGGGACAAATGAAAACCTTACTTGGGCTGTGCACAGTGCAAACGGATGAACAGAAGCATACACAGTGAGAGCTGTGTGCACTGTTCTCGCACAGCAGAGCTTGTTCGACTTGACAGCTTCTAACATGGAAACAGAACAAGCAGACAGCAATCCACATGCTCTGCTTGCTGCAAATGTGGAAAACAGACACCCCAGCATCAGAATCTCAGAAATCACAGAGAGAAGCAGAGAAATGCTGCAGGAGCATGTTTTCTTGCTTGAAAAAGTGAAAAACTCACTTGGGCCGTGCACAGCGCAAACCAATGAACAGAAGCATACACAGTGAGAGCTGTGTGTATGGTTCTCGCAAAGCAGAGCTTGTTCACCTTGACAGCTTCTAACATGGAAACACAACAAGCAGACAGCAGCCCACATGCTCTGCTTGCTGCAAACATGGAAAACAGACACCCTAGCATCAGAATCTCAGAAATCACTGAGAGAAGTAGAGAAATGCTGCAGGAGCATGTTTGCTTCCTAGGACAAATGAAAAACTCACATGGGCCATGCACAGTGCAAACGGATGAAAAGAAGCATACACAGTGAGAGCTGTGTGCATGGTTCTCGCAGAGCAGAGCTTGTTCTACTTGACAGCTTCTAACATGGAAACACAGCAAGCAGACAGCAGCCCACATGCTCTGCTTGCGGCAAACATGGAAAACAGTCGCCCCAGCATCATAATCACAAAAATCAATGAGAGGAGCAGAGAAATGCTGCGGGGGCATGTTTTCATGCTGGGACAAATGAAAACCTTACTTGGGCTGTGCACAGTGCAAACGGATGAACAGAAGCATACACAGTGAGAGCTGTGTGCACTGTTCTCGCACAGCAGAGCTTGTTCGACTTGACAGCTTCTAACATGGAAAGAGAGCAAGCAGACAGCAATCCACATGCTCTGCTTGCTGCAAATGTGGAAAACAGACACCCCAGCATCAGAATCTCAGAAATCACAGAGAGAAGTAGAGAAATGCTGCAGGAGCATGTTTTCTTGCTTGAAAAAGTGAAAAAATCACTTGGGCTGTGCACAGCGCAAACCGATGAACAGAAGCAAACACAGTGAGAGGTGTGTGCACTGTTCTCGCGAAGCAGAGCTTGTTCACCTTGACAGCTTCTAACATGGAAACACAGCAAGCAGACAGCAGCCCACATGCTCTGCTTGCTGCAAACATGGAAAACAGACACCCTAGCATCAGAATCTCAGAAATCACAGAGAGAAGTAGAGAAATGCTGCAGGAGCATGTTTTCTTGCTAGGACCAACGAAAAACACAAATGGGCTGAGCGCAGTGCAAACAGATGAACAGAAGCATACACAGTGAGAGCTGTGTGCATGGTTCTCGCAGAGCAGAGCTTGTTCTACTTGACAGCTTCTAACATGGAAACACAGCAAGCAGACAGCAGCCCACATGCTCTGCTTGCGGCAAACATGGAAAACAGTCGCCCCAGCATCATAATCACAAAAATCAATGAGAGGAGCAGAGAAATGCTGCGGGGGCATGTTTTCTTGCTGGGACAAATGAAAACCTTACTTGGGCTGTGCACAGTGCAAACGGATGAACAGAAGCATACACAGTGAGAGCTGTGTGCACTGTTCTCGCACAGCAGAGCTTGTTCGACTTGACAGCTTCTAACATGGAAACAGAACAAGCAGACAGCAATCCACATGCTCTGCTTGCTGCAAATGTGGAAAACAGACACCCCAGCATCAGAATCTCAGAAATCACAGAGAGAAGCAGAGAAATGCTGCAGGAGCATGTTTTCTTGCTTGAAAAAGTGAAAAACTTACTTGGGCTGTGCGCAGTGCAAACAGATGAACAGAAGCATACACAGCGAGAGCAGTGTGCACTGTTCTCGCGAAGCAGAGCTTGTTCACCTTGACAGCTTCTAACATGGAAACACAACAAGCAGACAGCAGCCCACATGCTCTGCTTGCTGCAAACATGGAAAACAGACACCCTAGCATCAGAATCTCAGAAATCACTGAGAGAAGTAGAGAAATGCTGCAGGAGCATGTTTGCTTCCTAGGACAAATGAAAAACTCACATGGGCCATGCACAGTGCAAACGGATGAAAAGAAGCATACACAGCGAGAGCAGTGTGCACTGTTCTCGCAAAGCAGAGCTTGTTCAGCTTGCCAGCTTCTAACATGGAAAGAGAGCGAGCAGACAGCAGCCCACATGCTCTGCTTGCGGCAAACATGGAAAACAGTCGCCCCAGCATCATAATCACAAAAATCAATGAGAGGAGCAGAGAAATGCTGCGGGGGCATGTTTTCTTGCTAGGACCAACGAAAAACACAAATGGGCTGAGCGCAGTGCAAACAGATGAACAGAAGCATACACAGTGAGAGCTGTGTGCATGGTTCTCGCAGAGCAGAGCTTGTTCTACTTGACAGCTTCTAACATGGAAACACAGCAAGCAGACAGCAGCCCACATGCTCTGCTTGCGGCAAACATGGAAAACAGTCGCCCCAGCATCATAATCACAAAAATCAATGAGAGGAGCAGAGAAATGCTGCGGGGGCATGTTTTCTTGCTAGGACAAATGAAAACCTTACTTGGGCTGTGCACAGGGCAAACGGATGAACAGAAGCATACACAGTGAGAGCTGTGTGCACTGTTCTCGCAGAGCAGAGCCTGTTCGACTTGACAGCTTCTAACATGGAAACCGAGCAAGCAGACAGCAATCCACATGCTCTGCTTGCTGCAAATGTGGAAAACAGACACCCCAGCATCAGAATCTCAGAAATCACAGAGAGAAGCAGAGAAATGCTGCAGGAGCATGTTTTCTTGCTTGAAAAAGTGAAAAACTCACTTGGGCCGTGCTCAGCGCAAACCAATGAACAGAAGCAAACACAGTGAGAGTTGTGTGTATGGTTCTCGCAAAGCAGAGCTTGTTCACCTTGACAGCTTCTAACATGGAAACACAGCAAGCAGACCTCAGCCTACATTCTCTGCGTGTTGCAAAGATGGAAAACAGACACCCTAGTATCAGAATCTCAGAAATCACTGAGCGAAGCAGAGAAATGCTGCAGGACCATGCTTGCTTGCTTGAAAAAGTGAAAAACTTACTTGGGCTGTGCACAGTGCAAACAGATGAACAGAAGCATACATAGCGAGAGCAGTGTGCACTGTTCTCGTGAAGCAGAACTTGTTCACCTTGACAGCTTCTAACATGGAAACACAGCAAGCAGACAGCAGCCCACATGCTCTGCTTGCTTCAAACATGGAAAACAGACACCCTAGCATCAGAATCTCAGAAATCACTGAGAGAAGTAGAGAAATGCTGCAGGAGCATGTTTGCTTCCTAGGACAAATGAAAAACTCACATGGGCCATGCACAGTGCAAACGGATGAAAAGAAGCATACACAGCGAGAGCAGTGTGCACTGTTCTCGCAAAGCAGAGCTTGTTCAGCTTGCCAGCTTCTAACATGGAAAGAGAGCGAGCAGACAGCAGCCCACATGCTCTGCTTGCGGCAAACATGGAAAACAGTCGCCCCAGCATCATAATCACAAAAATCAATGAGAGGAGCAGAGAAATGCTGCGGGGGCATGTTTTCTTGCTAGGACCAACGAAAAACACAAATGGGCTGAGCGCAGTGCAAACAGATGAACAGAAGCATACACAGTGAGAGCTGTGTGCATGGTTCTCGCAGAGCAGAGCTTGTTCTACTTGACAGCTTCTAACATGGAAACACAGCAAGCAGACCTCAGCCTACATTCTCTGCGTGTTGCAAAGATGGAATACAGACACCCTAGTATCAGAATCTCAGAAATCACTGAGCGAAGCAGAGAAATGCTGCAGGACCATGCTTGCTTGCTTGAAAAAGTGAAAAACTTACTTGGGCTGTGCACAGTGCAAACAGATGAACAGAAGCATATATAGCGAGAGCAGTGTGCACTGTTCTCGCGAAGCAGAGCTTGTTCACCTTGACAGCTTCTAACATGGAAACACAGCAAGCAGACAGCAGCCCACATGCTCTGCTTGCTGCAAACATGGAAAACAGACACCCTAGCATCAGAATCTCAGAAATCACAGAGAGAAGTAGAGAAATGCTGCAGGAGCATGTTTTCTTGCTAGGACCAACGAAAAACACAAATGGGCTGTGCGCAGTGCAAACAGATGAACAGAAGCATACACAGTGAGAGCTGTGTGCATGGTTCTCGCAGAGCAGAGCTTGTTCTACTTGACAGCTTCTAACATGGAAACACAGCAAGCAGACAGCAGCCCACATGCTCTGCTTGCGGCAAACATGGAAAACAGTCGCCCCAGCATCATAATCACAAAAATCAATGAGAGGAGCAGAGAAATGCTGCGGGGGCATGTTTTCTTGCTGGGACAAACGAAAACCTTACTTGGGCTGTGCACAGTGCAAACGGATGAACAGAAGCATACACAGTGAGAGCTGTGTGCACTGTTCTCGCACAGCAGAGCTTGTTCGACTTGACAGCTTCTAACATGGAAACAGAACAAGCAGACAGCAATCCACATGCTCTGCTTGCTGCAAATGTGGAAAACAGACACCCCAGCATCAGAATCTCAGAAATCACAGAGAGAAGCAGAGAAATGCTGCAGGAGCATGTTTTCTTGCTTGAAAAAGTGAAAAACTCACTTGGGCTGTGCACAGTGCAAACCGATGAACAGAAGCATACACAGTGAGGGCTGTGTGTATGGTTCTCGCAAAGCAGAGCTTGTTCACCTTGACAGCTTCTAACATGGAAACACAGCAAGCAGACCTCAGCCTACATTCTCTGCGTGTTGCAAAGATGGAAAACAGACACCCTAGTATCAGAATCTCAGAAATCACTGAGCGAAGCAGAGAAATGCTGCAGGACCATGCTTGCTTGCTTGAAAAAGTGAAAAACTTACTTGGGCTGTGCGCAGTGCAAACAGATGAACAGAAGCATACATAGCGAGAGCAGTGTGCACTGTTCTCGCGAAGCAGAGCTTGTTCACCTTGACAGCTTCTAACATGGAAACACAACAAGCAGACAGCAGCCCACATGCTCTGCTTGCTGCAAACATGGAAAACAGACACCCTAGCATCAGAATCTCAGAAATCACTGAGAGAAGTAGAGAAATGCTGCAGGAGCATGTTTGCTTCCTAGGACAAATGAAAAACTCACATGGGCCATGCACAGTGCAAACGGATGAAAAGAAGCATACACAGCGAGAGCAGTGTGCACTGTTCTCGCAAAGCAGAGCTTGTTCAGCTTGCCAGCTTCTAACATGGAAAGAGAGCAAGCAGAGAGCAGCCCACATGCTCTGCTTGCGGCAAACATGGAAAACAGTCGCCCCAGCATCATAATCACAAAAATCAATGAGAGGAGCAGAGAAATGCTGCGGGGGCATGTTTTCTTGCTAGGACCAACGAAAAACACAAATGGGCTGAGCGCAGTGCAAACAGATGAACAGAAGCATACACAGTGAGAGCTGTGTGCATGGTTCTTGCAGAGCAGAGCTTGTTCTACTTGACAGCTTCTAACATGGAAACACAGCAAGCAGACAGCAGCCCACATGCTCTGCTTGCAGCAAACATGGAAAACAGTCGCCCCAGCATCATAATCACAAAAATCAATGAGAGGAGCAGAGAAATGCTGCGGGGGCATGTTTTCTTGCTAGGACCAACGAAAAACACAAATGGGCTGAGCGCAGTGCAAACAGATGAACAGAAGCATACACAGTGAGAGCTGTGTGCATGGTTCTCGCAGAGCAGAGCTTGTTCTACTTGACAGCTTCTAACATGGAAACACAGCAAGCAGACAGCAGCCCACATGCTCTGCTTGCGGCAAACATGGAAAACAGTCGCCCCAGCATCATAATCACAAAAATCAATGAGAGGAGCAGAGAAATGCTGCGGGGGCATGTTTTCTTGCTGGGACAAATGAAAACCTTACTTGGGCTGTGCACAGTGCAAACGGATGAACAGAAGCATACACAGTGAGAGCTGTGTGCACTGTTCTCGCACAGCAGAGCTTGTTCGACTTGACAGCTTCTAACATGGAAAGAGAGCAAGCAGACAGCAATCCACATGCTCTGCTTGCTGCAAATGTGGAAAACAGACACCCCAGCATCAGAATCTCAGAAATCACTGAGAGAAGTAGAGAAATGCTGCAGGAGCATGTTTTCTTGCTTGAAAAAGTGAAAAAATCACTTGGGCTGTGCACAGTGCAAACCGATGAACAGAAGCATACACAGTGAGGGCTGTGTGTATGGTTCTCGCAAAGCAGAGCTTGTTCACCTTGACAGCTTCTAACATGGAAACACAGCAAGCAGACCTCAGCCTACATTCTCTGCGTGTTGCAAAGATGGAAAACAGACACCCTAGTATCAGAATCTCAGAAATCACTGAGCGAAGCAGAGAAATGCTGCAGGACCATGCTTGCTTGCTTGAAAAAGTGAAAAACTTACTTGGGCTGTGCGCAGTGCAAACAGATGAACAGAAGCATACATAGCGAGAGCAGTGTGCACTGTTCTCGCGAAGCAGAGCTTGTTCACCTTGACAGCTTCTAACATGGAAACACAACAAGCAGACAGCAGCCCACATGCTCTGCTTGCTGCAAACATGGAAAACAGACACCCTAGCATCAGAATCTCAGAAATCACTGAGAGAAGTAGAGAAATGCTGCAGGAGCATGTTTGCTTCCTAGGACAAATGAAAAACTCACATGGGCCATGCACAGTGCAAACGGATGAAAAGAAGCATACACAGCGAGAGCAGTGTGCACTGTTCTCGCAAAGCAGAGCTTGTTCAGCTTGCCAGCTTCTAACATGGAAAGAGAGCAAGCAGAGAGCAGCCCACATGCTCTGCTTGCGGCAAACATGGAAAACAGTCGCCCCAGCATCATAATCACAAAAATCAATGAGAGGAGCAGAGAAATGCTGCGGGGGCATGTTTTCTTGCTAGGACCAACGAAAAACACAAATGGGCTGAGCGCAGTGCAAACAGATGAACAGAAGCATACACAGTGAGAGCTGTGTGCATGGTTCTTGCAGAGCAGAGCTTGTTCTACTTGACAGCTTCTAACATGGAAACACAGCAAGCAGACAGCAGCCCACATGCTCTGCTTGCAGCAAACATGGAAAACAGTCGCCCCAGCATCATAATCACAAAAATCAATGAGAGGAGCAGAGAAATGCTGCGGGGGCATGTTTTCTTGCTAGGACCAACGAAAAACACAAATGGGCTGAGCGCAGTGCAAACAGATGAACAGAAGCATACACAGTGAGAGCTGTGTGCATGGTTCTCGCAGAGCAGAGCTTGTTCTACTTGACAGCTTCTAACATGGAAACACAGCAAGCAGACAGCAGCCCACATGCTCTGCTTGCGGCAAACATGGAAAACAGTCGCCCCAGCATCATAATCACAAAAATCAATGAGAGGAGCAGAGAAATGCTGCGGGGGCATGTTTTCTTGCTGGGACAAATGAAAACCTTACTTGGGCTGTGCACAGTGCAAACGGATGAACAGAAGCATACACAGTGAGAGCTGTGTGCACTGTTCTCGCACAGCAGAGCTTGTTCGACTTGACAGCTTCTAACATGGAAAGAGAGCAAGCAGACAGCAATCCACATGCTCTGCTTGCTGCAAATGTGGAAAACAGACACCCCAGCATCAGAATCTCAGAAATCACTGAGAGAAGTAGAGAAATGCTGCAGGAGCATGTTTTCTTGCTTGAAAAAGTGAAAAAATCACTTGGGCCGTGCACAGCGCAAACCGATGAACAGAAGCAAACACAGTGAGAGGTGTGTGTATGGTTCTCGCAAAGCAGAGCGTGTTCACCTTGACAGCTTCTAACATGGAAACACAGCAAGCAGACCTCAGCCTACATTCTCTGCGTGTTGCAAAGATGGAAAACAGACACCCTAGTATCAGAATCTCAGAAATCACTGAGCGAAGCAGGGAAATGCTGCAGGACCATGCTTGCTTGCTTGAAAAAGTGAAAAACTTACTTGGGCTGTGCACAGTGCAAACAGATGAACAGAAGCATACATAGCGAGAGCAGTGTGCACTGTTCTCGCGAAGCAGAGCTTGTTCACCTTGACAGCTTCTAACATGGAAACACAGCAAGCAGACAGCAGCCCACATGCTCTGCTTGCTGCAAACATGGAAAACAGACACCCTAGCATCAGAATCTCAGAAATCACTGAGAGAAGTAGAGAAATGCTGCAGGAGCATGTTTGCTTCCTAGGACAAATGAAAAACTCACATGGGCCATGCACAGTGCAAACGGATGAAAAGAAGCATACACAGCGAGAGCAGTGTGCACTGTTCTCGCAAAGCAGAGCTTGTTCAGCTTGCCAGCTTCTAACATGGAAAGAGAGCAAGCAGACAGCAGCCCACATGCTCTGCTTGTTATAAACATCGAAAACAGACACCCTAGCATCAGAATCTCAGAAATCACAGAGAGAAGTAGAGAAATGCTGCAGGAGCATGTTTTCTTGCTAGGACCAACGAAAAACACAAATGGGCTGTGCGCAGTGCAAACAGATGAACAGAAGCATACACAGTGAGAGCTGTGTGCATGGTTCTTGCAGAGCAGAGCTTGTTCTACTTGACAGCTTCTAACATGGAAACACAGCAAGCAGACAGCAGCCCACATGCTCTGCTTGCGGCAAACATGGAAAACAGTCGCCCCAGCATCATAATCACAAAAATCAATGAGAGGAGCAGAGAAATGCTGCGGGGGCATGTTTTCTTGCTAGGACAAATGAAAACCTTACTTGGGCTGTGCACAGGGCAAACGGATGAACAGAAGCATACACAGTGAGAGCTGTGTGCACTGTTCTCGCAGAGCAGAGCCTGTTCGACTTGACAGCTTCTAACATGGAAACCGAGCAAGCAGACAGCAATCCACATGCTCTGCTTGCTGCAAATGTGGAAAACAGACACCCTAGTATCAGAATCTCAGAAATCACTGAGCGAAGCAGAGAAATGCTGCAGGACCATGCTTGCTTGCTTGAAAAAGTGAAAAACTTACTTGGGCTGTGCACAGTGCAAACAGATGAACAGAAGCATACATAGCGAGAGCAGTGTGCACTGTTCTCGTGAAGCAGAACTTGTTCACCTTGACAGCTTCTAACATGGAAACACAGCAAGCAGACAGCAGCCCACATGCTCTGCTTGCTTCAAACATGGAAAACAGACACCCTAGCATCAGAATCTCAGAAATCACAGAGAGAAGTAGAGAAATGCTGCAGGAGCATGTTTTCTTGCTAGGACCAACGAAAAACACAAATGGGCTGTGCGCAGTGCAAACAGATGAACAGAAGCATACACAGTGAGAGCTGTGTGCATGGTTCTCGCAGAGCAGAGCTTGTTCTACTTGACAGCTTCTAACATGGAAACACAGCAAGCAGACAGCAGCCCACATGCTCTGCTTGCGGCAAACATGGAAAACAGTCGCCCCAGCATCATAATCACAAAAATCAATGAGAGGAGCAGAGAAATGCTGCGGGGGCATGTTTTCTTGCTGGGACAAACGAAAACCTTACTTGGGCTGTGCACAGTGCAAACGGATGAACAGAAGCATACACAGTGAGAGCTGTGTGCACTGTTCTCGCACAGCAGAGCTTGTTCGACTTGACAGCTTCTAACATGGAAACAGAACAAGCAGACAGCAATCCACATGCTCTGCTTGCTGCAAATGTGGAAAACAGACACCCCAGCATCAGAATCTCAGAAATCACAGAGAGAAGCAGAGAAATGCTGCAGGAGCATGTTTTCTTGCTTGAAAAAGTGAAAAACTCACTTGGGCTGTGCACAGTGCAAACCGATGAACAGAAGCATACACAGTGAGGGCTGTGTGTATGGTTCTCGCAAAGCAGAGCTTGTTCACCTTGACAGCTTCTAACATGGAAACACAGCAAGCAGACCTCAGCCTACATTCTCTGCGTGTTGCAAAGATGGAAAACAGACACCCTAGTATCAGAATCTCAGAAATCACTGAGCGAAGCAGAGAAATGCTGCAGGACCATGCTTGCTTGCTTGAAAAAGTGAAAAACTTACTTGGGCTGTGCGCAGTGCAAACAGATGAACAGAAGCATACATAGCGAGAGCAGTGTGCACTGTTCTCGCGAAGCAGAGCTTGTTCACCTTGACAGCTTCTAACATGGAAACACAACAAGCAGACAGCAGCCCACATGCTCTGCTTGCTGCAAACATGGAAAACAGACACCCTAGCATCAGAATCTCAGAAATCACTGAGAGAAGTAGAGAAATGCTGCAGGAGCATGTTTGCTTCCTAGGACAAATGAAAAACTCACATGGGCCATGCACAGTGCAAACGGATGAAAAGAAGCATACACAGCGAGAGCAGTGTGCACTGTTCTCGCAAAGCAGAGCTTGTTCAGCTTGCCAGCTTCTAACATGGAAAGAGAGCAAGCAGAGAGCAGCCCACATGCTCTGCTTGCGGCAAACATGGAAAACAGTCGCCCCAGCATCATAATCACAAAAATCAATGAGAGGAGCAGAGAAATGCTGCGGGGGCATGTTTTCTTGCTAGGACCAACGAAAAACACAAATGGGCTGAGCGCAGTGCAAACAGATGAACAGAAGCATACACAGTGAGAGCTGTGTGCATGGTTCTTGCAGAGCAGAGCTTGTTCTACTTGACAGCTTCTAACATGGAAACACAGCAAGCAGACAGCAGCCCACATGCTCTGCTTGCAGCAAACATGGAAAACAGTCGCCCCAGCATCATAATCACAAAAATCAATGAGAGGAGCAGAGAAATGCTGCGGGGGCATGTTTTCTTGCTAGGACCAACGAAAAACACAAATGGGCTGAGCGCAGTGCAAACAGATGAACAGAAGCATACACAGTGAGAGCTGTGTGCATGGTTCTCGCAGAGCAGAGCTTGTTCTACTTGACAGCTTCTAACATGGAAACACAGCAAGCAGACAGCAGCCCACATGCTCTGCTTGCGGCAAACATGGAAAACAGTCGCCCCAGCATCATAATCACAAAAATCAATGAGAGGAGCAGAGAAATGCTGCGGGGGCATGTTTTCTTGCTGGGACAAATGAAAACCTTACTTGGGCTGTGCACAGTGCAAACGGATGAACAGAAGCATACACAGTGAGAGCTGTGTGCACTGTTCTCGCACAGCAGAGCTTGTTCGACTTGACAGCTTCTAACATGGAAAGAGAGCAAGCAGACAGCAATCCACATGCTCTGCTTGCTGCAAATGTGGAAAACAGACACCCCAGCATCAGAATCTCAGAAATCACAGAGAGAAGTAGAGAAATGCTGCAGGAGCATGTTTTCTTGCTTGAAAAAGTGAAAAAATCACTTGGGCCGTGCACAGCGCAAACCGATGAACAGAAGCAAACACAGTGAGAGGTGTGTGTATGGTTCTCGCAAAGCAGAGCGTGTTCACCTTGACAGCTTCTAACATGGAAACACAGCAAGCAGACCTCAGCCTACATTCTCTGCGTGTTGCAAAGATGGAAAACAGACACCCTAGTATCAGAATCTCAGAAATCACTGAGCGAAGCAGGGAAATGCTGCAGGACCATGCTTGCTTGCTTGAAAAAGTGAAAAACTTACTTGGGCTGTGCACAGTGCAAACAGATGAACAGAAGCATACATAGCGAGAGCAGTGTGCACTGTTCTCGCGAAGCAGAGCTTGTTCACCTTGACAGCTTCTAACATGGAAACACAGCAAGCAGACAGCAGCCCACATGCTCTGCTTGCTGCAAACATGGAAAACAGACACCCTAGCATCAGAATCTCAGAAATCACAGAGAGAAGTAGAGAAATGCTGCAGGAGCATGTTTTCTTGCTAGGACCAACGAAAAACACAAATGGGCTGAGCGCAGTGCAAACAGATGAACAGAAGCATACACAGTGAGAGCTGTGTGCATGGTTCTCGCAGAGCAGAGCTTGTTCTACTTGACAGCTTCTAACATGGAAACACAGCAAGCAGACAGCAGCCCACATGCTCTGCTTGCGGCAAACATGGAAAACAGTCGCCCCAGCATCATAATCACAAAAATCAATGAGAGGAGCAGAGAAATGCTGCGGGGGCATGTTTTCTTGCTGGGACAAATGAAAACCTTACTTGGGCTGTGCACAGTGCAAACGGATGAACAGAAGCATACACAGTGAGAGCTGTGTGCACTGTTCTCGCACAGCAGAGCTTGTTCTACTTGACAGCTTCTAACATGGAAACAGAACAAGCAGACAGCAATCCACATGCTCTGCTTGCTGCAAATGTGGAAAACAGACACCCCAGCATCAGAATCTCAGAAATCACAGAGAGAAGCAGAGAAATGCTGCAGGAGCATGTTTTCTTGCTTGAAAAAGTGAAAAACTCACTTGGGCTGTGCACAGTGCAAACCGATGAACAGAAGCATACACAGTGAGAGCTGTGTGTATGGTTCTCGCAAAGCAGAGCTTGTTCATCTTGACAGCTTCTAACATGGAAACACAGCAAGCAGACCTCAGCCTACATTCTCTGCGTGTTGCAAAGATGGAAAACAGACACCCTAGTATCAGAATCTCAGAAATCACTGAGCGAAGCACAGAAATGCTGCAGGACCATGCTTGCTTGCTTGAAAAAGTGAAAAACTTACTTGGGCTGTGCGCAGTGCAAACAGATGAACAGAAGCATACACAGCGAGAGCAGTGTGCACTGTTCTCGCGAAGCAGAGCTTGTTCACCTTGACAGCTTCTAACATGGAAACACAACAAGCAGACAGCAGCCCACATGCTCTGCTTGCTGCAAACATGGAAAACAGACACCCTAGCATCAGAATCTCAGAAATCACTGAGAGAAGTAGAGAAATGCTGCAGGAGCATGTTTGCTTCCTAGGACAAATGAAAAACTCACATGGGCCATGCACAGTGCAAACGGATGAAAAGAAGCATACACAGCGAGAGCAGTGTGCACTGTTCTCGCAAAGCAGAGCTTGTTCAGCTTGCCAGCTTCTAACATGGAAAGAGAGCGAGCAGACAGCAGCCCACATGCTCTGCTTGCGGCAAACATGGAAAACAGTCGCCCCAGCATCATAATCACAAAAATCAATGAGAGGAGCAGAGAAATGCTGCGGGGGCATGTTTTCTTGCTAGGACCAACGAAAAACACAAATGGGCTGAGCGCAGTGCAAACAGATGAACAGAAGCATACACAGTGAGAGCTGTGTGCATGGTTCTCGCAGAGCAGAGCTTGTTCTACTTGACAGCTTCTAACATGGAAACACAGCAAGCAGACAGCAGCCCACATGCTCTGCTTGCGGCAAACATGGAAAACAGTCGCCCCAGCATCATAATCACAAAAATCAATGAGAGGAGCAGAGAAATGCTGCGGGGGCATGTTTTCTTGCTAGGACAAATGAAAACCTTACTTGGGCTGTGCACAGGGCAAACGGATGAACAGAAGCAATCACAGTGAGAGCTGTGTGCACTGTTCTCGCGGAGCAGAGCCTGTTCGACTTGACAGCTTCTAACATGGAAACCGAGCAAGCAGACACCAATCCACATGCTCTGCTTGCTGCAAATGTGGAAAACAGACACCCCAGCATCAGAATCTCAGAAATCACAGAGAGAAGCAGAGAAATGCTGCAGGAGCATGTTTTCTTGCTTGAAAAAGTGAAAAACTCACTTGGGCCGTGCTCAGCGCAAACCAATGAACAGAAGCATACACAGTGAGAGCTGTGTGTATGGTTCTCGCAAAGCAGAGCTTGTTCACCTTGACAGCTTCTAACATGGAAACACAGCAAGCAGACCTCAGCCTACATTCTCTGCGTGTTGCAAAGATGGAAAACAGACACCCTAGTATCAGAATCTCAGAAATCACTGAGCGAAGCAGAGAAATGCTGCAGGACCATGCTTGCTTGCTTGAAAAAGTGAAAAACTTACTTGGGCTGTGCACAGTGCAAACAGATGAACAGAAGCATACATAGCGAGAGCAGTGTGCACTGTTCTCGCGAAGCAGAGCTTGTTCACCTTGACAGCTTCTAACATGGAAACACAGCAAGCAGACAGCAGCCCACATGCTCTGCTTGCTGCAAACATGGAAAACAGACACCCTAGCATCAGAATCTCAGAAATCACTGAGAGAAGTAGAGAAATGCTGCAGGAGCATGTTTGCTTCCTAAGACAAATGAAAAACTCACATGGGCCATGCACAGTGCAAACGGATGAAAAGAAGCATACACAGCGAGAGCAGTGTGCACTGTTCTCGCAAAGCAGAGCTTGTTCAGCTTGCCAGCTTCTAACATGGAAAGAGAGCGAGCAGACAGCAGCCCACATGCTCTGCTTGCGGCAAACATGGAAAACAGTCGCCCCAGCGTCATAATCACAAAAATCAATGAGAGGAGCAGAGAAATGCTGCGGGGGCATGTTTTCTTGCTAGGACCAACGAAAAACACAAATGGGCTGAGCGCAGTGCAAACAGATGAACAGAAGCATACACAGTGAGAGCTGTGTGCATGGTTCTCGCAGAGCAGAGCTTGTTCTACTTGACAGCTTCTAACATGGAAACACAGCAAGCAGACAGCAGCCCACATGCTCTGCTTGCGGCAAACATGGAAAACAGTCGCCCCAGCATCATAATCACAAAAATCAATGAGAGGAGCAGAGAAATGCTGCGGGGGCATGTTTTCTTGCTGGGACAAATGAAAACCTTACTTGGGCTGTGCACAGTGCAAACGGATGAACAGAAGCATACACAGTGAGAGCTGTGTGCACTGTTCTCGCACAGCAGAGCTTGTTCGACTTGACAGCTTCTAACATGGAAACAGAGCAAGCAGACAGCAATCCACATGCTCTGCTTGCTGCAAATGTGGAAAACAGGCACCCCAGCATCAGAATCTCAGAAATCACAGAGAGAAGCAGAGAAATGCTGCAGGAGCATGTTTTCTTGCTTGAAAAAGTGAAAAACTCACATGGGCTGTGCACAGTGCAAACCGATGACCAGAAGCATACACAGTGAGAGCTGTGTGTATGGTTCTCGCAAAGCAGAGCTTGTTCACCTTGACAGCTTCTGACATGGAAACACAGCAAGCAGACCTCAGCGTACATTCTCTGCGTGTTGCAAAGATGGAAAACAGACACCCTAGTATCAGAATCTCAGAAATCACTGAGCGAAGCAGAGAAATGATGCAGGACCATGCTTGCTTGCTTGAAAAAGTGAAAAACTTACTTGGGCTGTGCACAGTGCAGACAGATGAACAGAAGCATACATAGCGAGAGCAGTGTGCACTGTTCTCGCGAAGCAGAGCTTGTTCACCTTGACAGCTTCTAACATGGAAACACAGGAAGCAGACAGCAGCCCACATGCTCTGCTTGCTGCAAACATGGAAAACAGACACCCTAGCATCAGAATCTCAGAAATCACTGAGAGAAGTAGAGAAATGCTGCAGGAGCATGTTTGCTTCCTAGGACAAATGAAAAACTCACATGGGCCATGCACAGTGCAAACGGATGAAAAGAAGCATACACAGCGAGAGCAGTGTGCACTGTTCTCGCAAAGCAGAGCTTGTTCAGCTTGCCAGCTTCTAACATGGAAAGAGAGCAAGCAGACAGCAGCCCACATGCTCTGCTTGTTATAAACATGGAAAACAGACACCCTAGCATCAGAATCTCAGAAATCACAGAGAGAAGTAGAGAAATGCTGCAGGAGCATGTTTTCTTGCTAGGACCAACGAAAAACACAAATGGGCTGTGCGCAGTGCAAACAGATGAACAGAAGCATACACAGTGAGAGCTGTGTGCATGGTTCTCGCAGAGCAGGGCTTGTTCTACTTGACAGCTTCTAACATGGAAACACAGCAAGCAGACAGCAGCCCACATGCTCTGCTTGCGGCAAACATGGAAAACAGTCGCCCCAGGATCATAATCACAAAAATCAATGAGAGGAGCAGAGAAATGCTGCGGGGGCATATTTGCTTGCTAGGACAAATGAAAAACACCAATGGCTGTGCACAGTGCAAACTGATGAACAGAAGCATACACAGTGAGAGCTGTGTGCATGGTTCTCGCAGAGCAGAGCTTGTTCAGCTTGCCAGCTTCTAACATGGAAAGAGAGCAAGCAGGCAGCAGCCCACATGCTCTGCTTGCTGCAAATGTGGAAAACAGACACCCCAGCATCAGAATCTCAGAAATCACAGAGAGAAGCAGAGAAATGCTGCAGGAGCATGTTTTCTTGCTTGAAAAAGTGAAAAACTCACATGGGCTGTGCACAGTGCAAACCGATGAACAGAAGCATACACAGTGAGAGCTGTGTGTATGGTTCTCGCAAAGCAGAGCTTGTTCACCTTGACAGCTTCTGACATGGAAACACAGCAAGCAGACCTCAGCGTACATTCTCTGCATGTTGCAAAGATGGAAAACAGACACCCTAGTATCAGAATCTCAGAAATCACTGAGCGAAGCAGAGAAATGCTGCAGGACCATGCTTGCTTGCTTGAAAAAGTGAAAAACTTACTTGGGCTGTGCACAGTGCAAACAGATGAACAGAAGCATACATAGCGAGAGCAGTTTGCACCGTTCTCGCGAAGCAGTGCTTGTTCACCTTGACAGCTTCTAACATGGAAACACAGCAAGCAGACAGCAGCCCACATGCTCTGCTTGCTGCAAACATGGAAAACAGACACCCTAGCATCAGAATCTCAGAAATCACTGAGAGAAGTAGAGAAATGCTGCAGGAGCATGTTTGCTGCCTAGGACAAATGAAAAACACAAATGGGCTGTGCGCAGTGCAAACAGATGAACAGAAGCATACACAGTGAGAGCTGTGTGCATGGTTCTCGCAGAGCAGAGCTTGTTCTACTTGACAGCTTCTAACATGGAAACACGGCAAGCAGACAGCAGCCCACATGCTCTGCTTGCGGCAAACATGGAAAACAGTCGCCCCAGCATCATAATCACAAAAATCAATGAGACGAGCAGAGAAATGCTGCGGGGGCATGTTTTCTTGCTGGGACAAATGAAAACCTTACTTGGGCTGTGCACAGGGCAAACGGATGAACAGAAGCATACACAGTGAGAGCTGTGTGCACTGTTCTCGCAGAGCAGAGCCTGTTCGACTTGACAGCTTCTAACATGGAAACCGAGCAAGCAGACACCAATCCACATGCTCTGCTTGCTGCAAATGTGGAAAACAGACACCCCAGCATCAGAATCTCAGAAATCACAGAGAGAAGCAGAGAAATGCTGCAGGAGCATGTTTTCTTGCTTGAAAAAGTGAAAAACTCACTTGGGCCGTGCTCAGCGCAAACCAATGAACAGAAGCAAACACAGTGAGAGCTGTGTGTATGGTTCTCGCAAAGCAGAGCTTGTTCACCTTGACAGCTTCTAACATGGAAACACAGCAAGCAGACCTCAGCCTACATTCTCTGCGTGTTGCAAAGATGGAAAACAGACACCCTAGTATCAGAATCTCAGAAATCACTGAGCGAAGCAGAGAAATGCTGCAGGACCATGCTTGCTTGCTTGAAAAAGTGAAAAACTTATTTGGGCTGTGCACAGTGCAAACAGATGAACAGAAGCATACATAGCGAGAGCAGTGTGCACTGTTCTCATGAAGCAGAACTTGTTCACCTTGACAGCTTCTAACATGGAAACACAGCAAGCAGACAGCAGCCCACATGCTCTGCTTGCTGCAAACATGGAAAACAGACACCCTAGCATCAGAATCTCAGAAATCACTGAGAGAAGTAGAGAAATGCTGCAGGAGCATGTTTGCTTCCTAGGACAAATGAAAAACTCACATGGGCCATGCACAGTGCAAACGGATGAAAAGAAGCATACACAGCGAGAGCAGTGTGCACTGTTCTCGCAAAGCAGAGCTTGTTCAGCTTGCCAGCTTCTACCATGGAAAGAGAGCAAGCAGACAGCAGCCCACATGCTCTGCTTGTTATAAACATGGAAAACAGACACCCTAGCATCAGAATGTCAGAAATCACAGAGAGAAGTAGAGAAATGCTGCAGGAGCATGTTTTCTTGCTAGGACCAACGAAAAACACAAATGGGCTGTGCGCAGTGCAAACAGATGAACAGAAGCATACACAGTGAGAGCTGTGTGCATGGTTCTCGCAGAGCAGAGCTTGTTCTACTTGACAGCTTCTAACATGGAAACACAGCAAGCAGACAGCAGCCCACATGCTCTGCTTGCGGCAAACATGGAAAACAGTCGCCCCAGGATCATAATCACAAAAATCAATGAGAGGAGCAGAGAAATGCTGCGGGGGCATGTTTGCTTGCTAGGACAAATGAAAAACACCAATGGATGTGCACAGTGCAAACAGATGAACAGAAGCATACACAGTGAGAGCTGTGTGCATGGTTCTCGCAGAGCAGAGCTTGTTCTACTTGACAGCTTCTAACATGGAAACACGGCAAGCAGACAGCAGCCCACATGCTCAGCTTGCGGCAAACATGGAAAACAGTCGCCCCAGCATCATAATCACAAAAATCAATGAGAGGAGCAGAGAAATGCTGCGGGGGCATGTTTTCTTGCTAGGACCAACGAAAAACACAAATGGGCTGAGCGCAGTGCAAACAGATGAACAGAAGCATACACAGTGAGAGCTGTGTGCATGGTTCTCGCAGAGCAGAGCTTGTTCTACTTGACAGCTTCTAACATGGAAACAGAGCAAGCAGACAGCAATCCACATGCTCTGCTTGCTGCAAATGTGGAAAACAGACACCCCAGCATCAGAATCTCAGAAATCACAGAGAGAAGTAGAGAAATGCTGCAGGAGCATGTTTTCTTGCTTGAAAAAGTGAAAAAATCACTTGGGCCGTGCACAGCGCAAACAGATGAACAGAAGCAAACACAGTGAGAGGTGTGTGTATGGTTCTCGCAAAGCAGAGCGTGTTCACCTTGACAGCTTCTAACATGGAAACACAGCAAGCAGACCTCAGCCTACATTCTCTGCGTGTTGCAAAGATGGAAAACAGACACCCTAGTATCAGAATCTCAGAAATCACTGAGCGAAGCAGAGAAATGCTGCAGGACCATGCTTGCTTGCTTGAAAAAGTGAAAAACTTACTTGGGCTGTGCACAGTGCAAACAGATGAACAGAAGCATACATAGCGAGAGCAGTGTGCACTGTTCTCGCGAAGCAGAGCTTGTTCACCTTGACAGCTTCTAACATGGAAACACAGCAAGCAGACAGCAGCCCACATGCTCTGCTTGCTGCAAACATGGAAAACAGACACCCTAGCATCAGAATCTCAGAAATCACTGAGAGAAGTAGAGAAATGCTGCAGGAGCATGTTTGCTTCCTAGGACAAATGAAAAACTCACATGGGCCATGCACAGTGCAAACGGATGAAAAGAAGCATACACAGCGAGAGCAGTGTGCACTGTTCTCGCAAAGCAGAGCTTGTTCAGCTTGCCAGCTTCTAACATGGAAAGAGAGCGAGCAGACAGCAGCCCACATGCTCTGCTTGCGGCAAACATGGAAAACAGTCGCCCCAGCATCATAATCACAAAAATCAATGAGAGGAGCAGAGAAATGCTGCAGGAGCATGTTTTCTTGCTAGGACCAACGAAAAACACAAATGGGCTGAGCGCAGTGCAAACAGATGAACAGAAGCATACACAGTGAGAGCTGTGTGCATGGTTCTCGCAGAGCAGAGCTTGTTCTACTTGACAGCTTCTAACATGGAAACACAGCAAGCAGACAGCAGCCCACATGCTCTGCTTGCGGCAAACATGGAAAACAGTCGCCCCAGCATCATAATCACAAAAATCAATGAGAGGAGCAGAGAAATGCTGCGGGGGCATGTTTTCTTGCTGGGACAAATGAAAACCTTACTTGGGCTGTGCACAGTGCAAACGGATGAACAGAAGCATACACAGTGAGAGCTGTGTGCACTGTTCTCGCACAGCAGAGCTTGTTCGACTTGACAGCTTCTAACATGGAAAGAGAGCAAGCAGACAGCAATCCACATGCTCTGCTTGCTGCAAATGTGGAAAACAGACACCCCAGCATCAGAATCTCAGAAATCACAGGGAGAAGTAGAGAAATGCTGCAGGAGCATGTTTTCTTGCTTGAAAAAGTGAAAAAATCACTTGGGCCGTGCACAGCGCAAACCGATGAACAGAAGCAAACACAGTGAGAGGTGTGTGTATGGTTCTCGCAAAGCAGAGCGTGTTCACCTTGACAGCTTCTAACATGGAAACACAGCAAGCAGACCTCAGCCTACATTCTCTGCGTGTTGCAAAGATGGAAAACAGACACCCTAGTATCAGAATCTCAGAAATCACTGAGCGAAGCAGGGAAATGCTGCAGGACCATGCTTGCTTGCTTGAAAAAGTGAAAAACTTACTTGGGCTGTGCACAGTGCAAACAGATGAACAGAAGCATACATAGCGAGAGCAGTGTGCACTGTTCTCGCGAAGCAGAGCTTGTTCACCTTGACAGCTTCTAACATGGAAACACAGCAAGCAGACAGCAGCCCACATGCTCTGCTTGCTGCAAACATGGAAAACAGACACCCTAGCATCAGAATCTCAGAAATCACTGAGAGAAGTAGAGAAATGCTGCAGGAGCATGTTTGCTTCCTAGGACAAATGAAAAACTCACATGGGCCATGCACAGTGCAAACGGATGAAAAGAAGCATACACAGCGAGAGCAGTGTGCACTGTTCTCGCAAAGCAGAGCTTGTTCAGCTTGCCAGCTTCTAACATGGAAAGAGAGCAAGCAGACAGCAGCCCACATGCTCTGCTTGTTATAAACATCGAAAACAGACACCCTAGCATCAGAATCTCAGAAATCACAGAGAGAAGTAGAGAAATGCTGCAGGAGCATGTTTTCTTGCTAGGACCAACGAAAAACACAAATGGGCTGTGCGCAGTGCAAACAGATGAACAGAAGCATACACAGTGAGAGCTGTGTGCATGGTTCTTGCAGAGCAGAGCTTGTTCTACTTGACAGCTTCTAACATGGAAACACAGCAAGCAGACAGCAGCCCACATGCTCTGCTTGCGGCAAACATGGAAAACAGTCGCCCCAGCATCATAATCACAAAAATCAATGAGAGGAGCAGAGAAATGCTGCGGGGGCATGTTTTCTTGCTAGGACAAATGAAAACCTTACTTGGGCTGTGCACAGGGCAAACGGATGAACAGAAGCATACACAGTGAGAGCTGTGTGCACTGTTCTCGCAGAGCAGAGCCTGTTCGACTTGACAGCTTCTAACATGGAAACCGAGCAAGCAGACAGCAATCCACATGCTCTGCTTGCTGCAAATGTGGAAAACAGACACCCCAGCATCAGAATCTCAGAAATCACAGAGAGAAGCAGAGAAATGCTGCAGGAGCATGTTTTCTTGCTTGAAAAAGTGAAAAACTCACTTGGGCCGTGCTCAGCGCAAACCAATGAACAGAAGCATACACAGTGAGAGCTGTGTGTATGGTTCTCGCAAAGCAGAGCTTGTTCACCTTGACAGCTTCTAACATGGAAACACAGCAAGCAGACCTCAGCCTACATTCTCTGCGTGTTGCAAAGATGGAAAACAGACACCCTAGTATCAGAATCTCAGAAATCACTGAGCGAAGCAGAGAAATGCTGCAGGACCATGCTTGCTTGCTTGAAAAAGTGAAAAACTTACTTGGGCTGTGCACAGTGCAAACAGATGAACAGAAGCATACATAGCGAGAGCAGTGTGCACTGTTCTCATGAAGCAGAACTTGTTCACCTTGACAGCTTCTAACATGGAAACACAGCAAGCAGACAGCAGCCCACATGCTCTGCTTGCTTCAAACATGGAAAACAGACACCCTAGCATCAGAATCTCAGAAATCACTGAGAGAAGTAGAGAAATGCTGCAGGAGCATGTTTTCTTGCTAGGACCAACGAAAAACACAAATGGGCTGTGCGCAGTGCAAACAAATGAACAGAAGCATACACAGTGAGAGCTGTGTGCATGGTTCTCGCAGAGCAGAGCTTGTTCTACTTGACAGCTTCTAACATGGAAACACAGCAAGCAGACAGCAGCCCACATGCTCTGCTTGCGGCAAACATGGAAAACAGTCGCCCCAGGATCATAATCACAAAAATCAATGAGAGGAGCAGAGAAATGCTGCGGGGGCATGTTTTCTTGCTAGGACCAACGAAAAACACAAATGGGCTGAGCGCAGTGCAAACAGATGAACAGAAGCATACACAGTGAGAGCTGTGTGCATGGTTCTCGCAGAGCAGAGCTTGTTCTACTTGACAGCTTCTAACATGGAAACAGAGCAAGCAGACAGCAATCCACATGCTCTGCTTGCTGCAAATGTGGAAAACAGACACCCCAGCATCAGAATCTCAGAAATCACAGAGAGAAGTAGAGAAATGCTGCAGGAGCATGTTTTCTTGCTTGAAAAAGTGAAAAACTCACTTGGGCCGTGCACAGCGCAAACCGATGAACAGAAGCAAACACAGTGAGAGGTGTGTGTATGGTTCTCGCAAAGCAGAGCGTGTTCACCTTGACAGCTTCTAACATGGAAACACAGCAAGCAGACCTCAGCCTACATTCTCTGCGTGTTGCAAAGATGGAAAACAGACACCCTAGTATCAGAATCTCAGAAATCACTGAGCGAAGCAGAGAAATGCTGCAGGACCATGCTTGCTTGCTTGAAAAAGTGAAAAACTTACTTGGGCTGTGCACAGTGCAAACAGATGAACAGAAGCATACATAGCGAGAGCAGTGTGCACTGTTCTCGCGAAGCAGAGCTTGTTCACCTTGACAGCTTCTAACATGGAAACACAGCAAGCAGACAGCAGCCCACATGCTCTGCTTGCTGCAAACATGGAAAACAGACACCCTAGCATCAGAATCTCAGAAATCACTGAGAGAAGTAGAGAAATGCTGCAGGAGCATGTTTGCTTCCTAAGACAAATGAAAAACTCACATGGGCCATGCACAGTGCAAACGGATGAAAAGAAGCATACACAGCGAGAGCAGTGTGCACTGTTCTCGCAAAGCAGAGCTTGTTCAGCTTGCCAGCTTCTAACATGGAAAGAGAGCGAGCAGACAGCAGCCCACATGCTCTGCTTGCGGCAAACATGGAAAACAGTCGCCCCAGCGTCATAATCACAAAAATCAATGAGAGGAGCAGAGAAATGCTGCGGGGGCATGTTTTCTTGCTAGGACCAACGAAAAACACAAATGGGCTGAGCGCAGTGCAAACAGATGAACAGAAGCATACACAGTGAGAGCTGTGTGCATGGTTCTCGCAGAGCAGAGCTTGTTCTACTTGACAGCTTCTAACATGGAAACACAGCAAGCAGACAGCAGCCCACATGCTCTGCTTGCGGCAAACATGGAAAACAGTCGCCCCAGCATCATATCACAAAAATCAATGAGAGGAGCAGAGAAATGCTGCGGGGGCATGTTTTCTTGCTGGGACAAATGAAAACCTTACTTGGGCTGTGCACAGTGCAAACGGATGAACAGAAGCATACACAGTGAGAGCTGTGTGCACTGTTCTCGCACAGCAGAGCTTGTTCGACTTGACAGCTTCTAACATGGAAACAGAGCAAGCAGACAGCAATCCACATGCTCTGCTTGCTGCAAATGTGGAAAACAGACACCCCAGCATCAGAATCTCAGAAATCACAGAGAGAAGCAGAGAAATGCTGCAGGAGCATGTTTTCTTGCTTGAAAAAGTGAAAAACTCACATGGGCTGTGCACAGTGCAAACCGATGACCAGAAGCATACACAGTGAGAGCTGTGTGTATGGTTCTCGCAAAGCAGAGCTTGTTCACCTTGACAGCTTCTGACATGGAAACACAGCAAGCAGACCTCAGCGTACATTCTCTGCGTGTTGCAAAGATGGAAAACAGACACCCTAGTATCAGAATCTCAGAAATCACTGAGCGAAGCAGAGAAATGATGCAGGACCATGCTTGCTTGCTTGAAAAAGTGAAAAACTTACTTGGGCTGTGCACAGTGCAGACAGATGAACAGAAGCATACATAGCGAGAGCAGTGTGCACTGTTCTCGCGAAGCAGAGCTTGTTCACCTTGACAGCTTCTAACATGGAAACACAGCAAGCAGACAGCAGCCCACATGCTCTGCTTGCTTCAAACATGGAAAACAGACACCCTAGCATCAGAATCTCAGAAATCACTAAGAGAAGTAGAGAAATGCTGCAGGAGCATGTTTGCTTCCTAGGACAAATGAAAAACTCACATGGGCTATGCACAGTGCAAACGGATGAAAAGAAGCATACACAGCGAGAGCAGTGTGCACTGTTCTCGCAAAGCAGAGCTTGTTCAGCTTGCCAGCTTCTAACATGGAAAGAGAGCAAGCAGACAGCAGCCCACATGCTCTGCTTGTTATAAACATGGAAAACAGACACCCTAGCATCAGAATCTCAGAAATCACAGAGAGAAGTAGAGAAATGCTGCAGGAGCATGTTTTCTTGCTAGGACCAACGAAAAACACAAATGGGCTGTGCGCAGTGCAAACAAATTAACAGAAGCATACACAGTGAGAGCTGTGTGCATGGTTCTCGCAGAGCAGAGCTTGTTCTACTTGACAGCTTCTAACATGGAAACACAGCAAGCAGACAGCAGCCCACATGCTCTGCTTGCAGCAAACATGGAAAACAGTCGCCCCAGCATCATAATCACAAAAATCAATGAGAGGAGCAGAGAAATGCTGCGGGGGCATGTTTTCTTGCTGGGACAAATGAAAACCTTACTTGGGCTGTGCACAGTGCAAACGGATGAACAGAAGCATACACAGTGAGAGCTGTGTGCACTGTTCTCGCACAGCAGAGCTTGTTCGACTTGACAGCTTCTAACATGGAAACAGAACAAGCAGACAGCAATCCACATGCTCTGCTTGCTGCAAATGTGGAAAACAGACACCCCAGCATCAGAATCTCAGAAATCACAGAGAGAAGCAGAGAAATGCTGCAGGAGCATGTTTTCTTGCTTGAAAAAGTGAAAAACTCACTTGGGCTGTGCACAGTGCAAACGGATGAAAAGAAGCATACACAGCGAGAGCAGTGTGCACTGTTCTCGCAAAGCAGAGCTTGTTCAGCTTGCCAGCTTCTAACATGGAAAGAGAGCGAGCAGACAGCAGCCCACATGCTCTGCTTGCGGCAAACATGGAAAACAGTCGCCCCAGCATCATAATCACAAAAATCAATGAGAGGAGCAGAGAAATGCTGCGGGGGCATGTTTTCTTGCTAGGACCAACGAAAAACACAAATGGGCTGAGCGCAGTGGAAACAGATGAACAGAAGCATACACAGTGAGAGCTGTGTGCATGGTTCTTGCAGAGCAGAGCTTGTTCTACTTGACAGCTTCTAACATGGAAACACAGCAAGCAGACAGCAGCCCACATGCTCTGCTTGCGGCAAACATGGAAAACAGTCGCCCCAGCATCATAATCACAAAAATCAATGAGAGGAGCAGAGAAATGCTGCGGGGGCATGTTTTCTTGCTAGGACAAATGAAAACCTTACTTGGGCTGTGCACAGGGCAAACGGATGAACAGAAGCATACACAGTGAGAGCTGTGTGCACTGTTCTCGCAGAGCAGAGCCTGTTCGACTTGACAGCTTCTAACATGGAAACCGAGCAAGCAGACAGCAATCCACATGCTCTGCTTGCTGCAAATGTGGAAAACAGACACCCCAGCATCAGAATCTCAGAAATCACAGAGAGAAGCAGAGAAATGCTGCAGGAGCATGTTTTCTTGCTTGAAAAAGTGAAAAACTCACTTGGGCCGTGCTCAGCGCAAACCAATGAACAGAAGCAAACACAGTGAGAGGTGTGTGTATGGTTCTCGCAAAGCAGAGCGTGTTCACCTTGACAGCTTCTAACATGGAAACACAGCAAGCAGACCTCAGCCTACATTCTCTGCGTGTTGCAAAGATGGAAAACAGACACCCTAGTATCAGAATCTCAGAAATCACTGAGCGAAGCAGAGAAATGCTGCAGGACCATGCTTGCTTGCTTGAAAAAGTGAAAAACTTACTTGGGCTGTGCACAGTGCAAACAGATGAACAGAAGCATACATAGCGAGAGCAGTGTGCACTGTTCTCATGAAGCAGAACTTGTTCACCTTGACAGCTTCTAACATGGAAACACAGCAAGCAGACAGCAGCCCACATGCTCTGCTTGCTTCAAACATGGAAAACAGACACCCTAGCATCAGAATCTCAGAAATCACTGAGAGAAGTAGAGAAATGCTGCAGGAGCATGTTTGCTTCCTAGGACAAATGAAAAACTCACATGGGCCACGCACAGTGCAAACGGATGAAAAGAAGCATACACAGCGAGAGCAGTGTGCACTGTTCTCGCAAAGCAGAGCTTGTTCAGCTTGCCAGCTTCTACCATGGAAAGAGAGCAAGCAGACAGCAGCCCACATGCTCTGCTTGTTATAAACATGGAAAACAGACACCCTAGCATCAGAATGTCAGAAATCACAGAGAGAAGTAGAGAAATGCTGCAGGAGCATATTTTCTTGCTAGGACCAACGAAAAACACAAATGGGCTGTGCGCAGTGCAAACAGATGAACAGAAGCAAACACAGTGAGAGCTGTGTGCATGGTTCTCGCAGAGCAGAGCTTGTTCTACTTGACAGCTTCTAACATGGAAACAGAGCAAGCAGACAGCAATCCACATGCTCTGCTTGCTGCAAATGTGGAAAACAGACACCCCAGCATCAGAATCTCAGAAATCACAGAGAGAAGTAGAGAAATGCTGCAGGAGCATGTTTTCTTGCTTGAAAAAGTGAAAAACTCACTTGGGCCGTGCACAGCGCAAACCGATGAACAGAAGCAAACACAGTGAGAGGTGTGTGTATGGTTCTCGCAAAGCAGAGCGTGTTCACCTTGACAGCTTCTAACATGGAAACACAGCAAGCAGACCTCAGCCTACATTCTCTGCGTGTTGCAAAGATGGAAAACAGACACCCTAGTATCAGAATCTCAGAAATCACTGAGCGAAGCAGAGAAATGCTGCAGGACCATGCTTGCTTGCTTGAAAAAGTGAAAAACTTACTTGGGCTGTGCACAGTGCAAACAGATGAACAGAAGCATACATAGCGAGAGCAGTGTGCACTGTTCTCGCGAAGCAGAGCTTGTTCACCTTGACAGCTTCTAACATGGAAACACAGCAAGCAGACAGCAGCCCACATGCTCTGCTTGCTGCAAACATGGAAAACAGACACCCTAGCATCAGAATCTCAGAAATCACTGAGAGAAGTAGAGAAATGCTGCAGGAGCATGTTTGCTTCCTAAGACAAATGAAAAACTCACATGGGCCATGCACAGTGCAAACGGATGAAAAGAAGCATACACAGCGAGAGCAGTGTGCACTGTTCTCGCAAAGCAGAGCTTGTTCAGCTTGCCAGCTTCTAACATGGAAAGAGAGCGAGCAGACAGCAGCCCACATGCTCTGCTTGCGGCAAACATGGAAAACAGTCGCCCCAGCGTCATAATCACAAAAATCAATGAGAGGAGCAGAGAAATGCTGCGGGGGCATGTTTTCTTGCTAGGACCAACGAAAAACACAAATGGGCTGAGCGCAGTGCAAACAGATGAACAGAAGCATACACAGTGAGAGCTGTGTGCATGGTTCTCGCAGAGCAGAGCTTGTTCTACTTGACAGCTTCTAACATGGAAACACAGCAAGCAGACAGCAGCCCACATGCTCTGCTTGCGGCAAACATGGAAAACAGTCGCCCCAGCATCATATCACAAAAATCAATGAGAGGAGCAGAGAAATGCTGCGGGGGCATGTTTTCTTGCTGGGACAAATGAAAACCTTACTTGGGCTGTGCACAGTGCAAACGGATGAACAGAAGCATACACAGTGAGAGCTGTGTGCACTGTTCTCGCACAGCAGAGCTTGTTCGACTTGACAGCTTCTAACATGGAAACAGAGCAAGCAGACAGCAATCCACATGCTCTGCTTGCTGCAAATGTGGAAAACAGACACCCCAGCATCAGAATCTCAGAAATCACAGAGAGAAGCAGAGAAATGCTGCAGGAGCATGTTTTCTTGCTTGAAAAAGTGAAAAACTCACATGGGCTGTGCACAGTGCAAACCGATGACCAGAAGCATACACAGTGAGAGGTGTGTGTATGGTTCTCGCAAAGCAGAGCGTGTTCACCTTGACAGCTTCTAACATGGAAACACAGCAAGCAGACCTCAGCCTACATTCTCTGCGTGTTGCAAAGATGGAAAACAGACACCCTAGTATCAGAATCTCAGAAATCACTGAGCGAAGCAGAGAAATGATGCAGGACCATGCTTGCTTGCTTGAAAAAGTGAAAAACTTACTTGGGCTGTGCACAGTGCAGACAGATGAACAGAAGCATACATAGCGAGAGCAGTGTGCACTGTTCTCGCGAAGCAGAGCTTGTTCACCTTGACAGCTTCTAACATGGAAACACAGCAAGCAGACAGCAGCCCACATGCTCTGCTTGCTTCAAACATGGAAAACAGACACCCTAGCATCAGAATCTCAGAAATCACTGAGAGAAGTAGAGAAATGCTGCAGGAGCATGTTTGCTTCCTAGGACAAATGAAAAACTCACATGGGCTATGCACAGTGCAAACGGATGAAAAGAAGCATACACAGCGAGAGCAGTGTGCACTGTTCTCGCAAAGCAGAGCTTGTTCAGCTTGCCAGCTTCTAACATGGAAAGAGAGCAAGCAGACAGCAGCCCACATGCTCTGCTTGTTATAAACATGGAAAACAGACACCCTAGCATCAGAATCTCAGAAATCACAGAGAGAAGTAGAGAAATGCTGCAGGAGCATGTTTTCTTGCTAGGACCAACGAAAAACACAAATGGGCTGTGCGCAGTGCAAACAAATTAACAGAAGCATACACAGTGAGAGCTGTGTGCATGGTTCTCGCAGAGCAGAGCTTGTTCTACTTGACAGCTTCTAACATGGAAACACAGCAAGCAGACAGCAGCCCACATGCTCTGCTTGCGGCAAACATGGAAAACAGTCGCCCCAGGATCATAATCACAAAAATCAATGAGAGGAGCAGAGAAATGCTGCGGGGGCATATTTGCTTGCTAGGACAAATGAAAAACACCAATGGCTGTGCACAGTGCAAACTGATGAACAGAAGCATACACAGTGAGAGCTGTGTGCATGGTTCTCGCAGAGCAGAGCTTGTTCAGCTTGCCAGCTTCTAACATGGAAAGAGAGCAAGCAGACAGCAGCCCACATGCTCTGCTTGCTGCAAACATGGAAAACAGACACCCTAGCATCAGAATCTCAGAAATCACTGAGAGAAGTAGAGAAATGCTGCAGGAGCATGTTTGCTTCCTAGGACAAATGAAAAACACAAATGGGCTGTGCGCAGTGCAAACAGATGAACAGAAGCATACACAGTGAGAGCTGTGTGCATGGTTCTCGCAGAGCAGAGCTTGTTCTACTTGACAGCTTCTAACATGGAAACACGGCAAGCAGACAGCAGCCCACATGCTCTGCTTGCAGCAAACATGGAAAACAGTCGCCCCAGCATCATAATCACAAAAATCAATGAGAGGAGCAGAGAAATGCTGCGGGGGCATGTTTTCTTGCTGGGACAAATGAAAACCTTACTTGGGCTGTGCACAGTGCAAACGGATGAACAGAAGCATACACAGTGAGAGCTGTGTGCACTGTTCTCGCACAGCAGAGCTTGTTCGACTTGACAGCTTCTAACATGGAAACAGAACAAGCAGACAGTAATCCACATGCTCTGCTTGCTGCAAATGTGGAAAACAGACACCCCAGCATCAGAATCTCAGAAATCACAGAGAGAAGCAGAGAAATGCTGCAGGAGCATGTTTTCTTGCTTGAAAAAGTGAAAAACTCACTTGGGCTGTGCACAGTGCAAACGGATGAAAAGAAGCATACACAGCGAGAGCAGTGTGCACTGTTCTCGCAAAGCAGAGCTTGTTCAGCTTGCCAGCTTCTAACATGGAAACACAGCAAGCAGACAGCAGCCCACATGCTCTGCTTGCGGCAAACATGGAAAACAGTCGCCCCAGCATCATAATCACAAAAATCAATGAGAGGAGCAGAGAAATGCTGCGGGGGCATGTTTTCTTGCTAGGACCAACGAAAAACACAAATGGGCTGAGCGCAGTGGAAACAGATGAACAGAAGCATACACAGTGAGAGCTGTGTGCATGGTTCTTGCAGAGCAGAGCTTGTTCTACTTGACAGCTTCTAACATGGAAACACAGCAAGCAGACAGCAGCCCACATGCTCTGCTTGCGGCAAACATGGAAAACAGTCGCCCCAGCATCATAATCACAAAAATCAATGAGAGGAGCAGAGAAATGCTGCGGGGGCATGTTTTCTTGCTGGGACAAATGAAAACCTTACTTGGGCTGTGCACAGGGCAAACGGATGAACAGAAGCATACACAGTGAGAGCTGTGTGCACTGTTCTCGCAGAGCAGAGCCTGTTCGACTTGACAGCTTCTAACATGGAAACCGAGCAAGCAGACAGCAATCCACATGCTCTGCTTGCTGCAAATGTGGAAAACAGACACCCCAGCATCAGAATCTCAGAAATCACAGAGAGAAGCAGAGAAATGCTGCAGGAGCATGTTTTCTTGCTTGAAAAAGTGAAAAACTCACTTGGGCCGTGCTCAGCGCAAACCAATGAACAGAAGCAAACACAGTGAGAGGTGTGTGTATGGTTCTCGCAAAGCAGAGCGTGTTCACCTTGACAGCTTCTAACATGGAAACACAGCAAGCAGACCTCAGCCTACATTCTCTGCGTGTTGCAAAGATGGAAAACAGACACCCTAGTATCAGAATCTCAGAAATCACTGAGCGAAGCAGAGAAATGCTGCAGGACCATGCTTGCTTGCTTGAAAAAGTGAAAAACTTACTTGGGCTGTGCACAGTGCAAACAGATGAACAGAAGCATACACAGCGAGAGCAGTGTGCACTGTTCTCATGAAGCAGAACTTGTTCACCTTGACAGCTTCTAACATGGAAACACAGCAAGCAGACAGCAGCCCACATGCTCTGCTTGCTTCAAACATGGAAAACAGACACCCTAGCATCAGAATCTCAGAAATCACTGAGAGAAGTAGAGAAATGCTGCAGGAGCATGTTTGCTTCCTAGGACAAATGAAAAACTCACATGGGCCACGCACAGTGCAAACGGATGAAAAGAAGCATACACAGCGAGAGCAGTGTGCACTGTTCTCGCAAAGCAGAGCTTGTTCAGCTTGCCAGCTTCTACCATGGAAAGAGAGCAAGCAGACAGCAGCCCACATGCTCTGCTTGTTATAAACATGGAAAACAGACACCCTAGCATCAGAATGTCAGAAATCACAGAGAGAAGTAGAGAAATGCTGCAGGAGCATATTTTCTTGCTAGGACCAACGAAAAACACAAATGGGCTGTGCGCAGTGCAAACAGATGAACAGAAGCATACACAGTGAGAGCTGTGTGCATGGTTCTCGCAGAGCAGAGCTTGTTCTACCTGACAGCTTCTAACATGGAAAGAGAGCAAGCAGACAGGAACCCACATGCTGTGCTTGCTGCAAACATGGAAAACAGACGCCCCAGCATGAGAATCGCAGAAATCACTGAGAGAAGCAGAGAAATGCTGCAGGAGCATGTTTTCTTGCTTGAAAAAGTGAAAAACTTACTTGGGCCGTGCACAGTGCAAACCAATGAACAGAAGCAAACACAGTGAGAGCTGTGTGTATGGTTCTCGCAAAGCAGAGCGTGTTCACCTTGACAGCTTCTAACATGGAAACACAGCAAGCAGACCTCAGCCTACATTCTCTGCGTGTTGCAAAGATGGAAAACAGACACCCTAGTATCAGAATCTCAGAAATCACTGAGAGAAGTAGAGAAATGCTGCAGGAGCATGTTTGCTTCCTAGGACAAATGAAAAACTCACATGGGCCATGCACAGTGCAAACGGATGAAAAGAAGCATACACAGCGAGAGCAGTGTGCACTGTTCTCGCAAAGCAGAGCTTGTTCAGCTTGCCAGCTTCTAACATGGAAACACAGCAAGCAGACAGCAGCCCACATGCTCTGCTTGTTATAAACATGGAAAACAGACACCCTAGCATCAGAATCTCAGAAATCACAGAGAGAAGTAGAGAAATGCTGCAGGAGCATGTTTTCTTGCGAGGACCAACGAAAAACACAAATGGGCTGTGCGCAGTACAAACAGATGAACAGAAGCATACACAGTGAGAGCTGTGTGCATGGTTCTCGCAGACCAGAGCTTGTTCGACTTGACAGCTTCTAACATGGAAACACAGCAAGCACACAGCAGCCCACATGCTCTGCTTGCGGCAAACATGGAAAACAGTCGCCCCAGCATCATAATCACAAAAATCAATGAGAGGAGCAGAGAAATGCTGCGGGGGCATGTTTTCTTGCTAGGACAAATGAAAACCTTACTTGGGCTGTGCACAGTGCAAACGGATGAACAGAAGCATACACACGAGAGCTGTGGGCACTGTTCTCACAAGGCAGAGCTTGTTGAACTTGACAGCTTCTAACATGCAATGAGAGCAAGCAGACAGCAGCCCACATGGTCTGCTTGTTGCAATCATGGAAAACAGACACCCCAGCATCAGAATTTCAGAAATCACTGAGTTAAGCAGAGAAATGCTGCAGGAGCATGTTTTCTTGCTAGGACAAATGAAAACCTTACTTGGGCTGTGCACAGTGCAAACGGATGAACAGAAGCATACACAGTGAGAGCTGTGTGAGCTGTGCTCGCAAAGCAGAGCTTGTTCGACTTGACAGCTTCTAACACGGAAATAGAACAAGCAGACATGAACCCAGATGCTCCGCTTGCTGCAAACATGGAAAATAGACACCCCAGCATCAGAATCTCAGAAATCACTGAGAGAAGCAGAGAAATGCTGCAGGACCATGTTTGCTTGCTAGGACAAATGAAAAACTCAAATTGGCTGTGCACAGTGCAAAGAGATGAACCGAAGCAAACACAGTGAGAGCTGTGTGTATGGTTCTCGCAAAGCAGAGCGTGTTCACCTTGACAGCTTCTAACATGGAAACACAGCAAGCAGACTTCAGCCTACATTCTCTGCGTGTTGCAAAGATGGAAAACAGACACCCTAGCATCAGAATCTCAGAAATCACTGAGAGATGTAGAGAAATGCTGCAGGAGCATGTTTGCTTCCTAGGACAAATGAAAAACTCACATGGGCCATGCACAGTGCAAACGGATGAAAAGAAGCATACACAGCGAGAGCAGTGTGCACTGTTCTCGCAAAGCAGAGCTTGTTCAGCTTGCCAGCTTCTAACATGGAAACACAGCAAGCAGACAGCAGCCCACATGCTCTGCTTGTTATAAACATGGAAAACAGACACCCTACCATCAGAATCTCAGAAATCACAGAGAGAAGTAGAGAAATGCTGCAGGAGCATGTTTTCTTGCGAGGACCAACGAAAAACACAAATGGGCTGTGCGCAGTACAAACAGATGAACAGAAGGATACACAGTGAGAGCTGTGTGCATGGTTCTCGAAGAGCAGAGCTTGTTCTACTTGACAGCTTCTAACATGGAAACACAGCAAGCAGACAGCAGCCCACATGCTCTGCTTGCGGCAAACATGGAAAACAGTCGCCCCAGCATCATAATCACAAAAATCAATGAGAGGAGCAGAGAAATGCTGCGGGGGCATGTTTTCTTGCTAGGACAAATGAAAACCTTACTTGGGCTGTGCACAGTGCAAACGGATGAACAGAAGCATACACAGTGAGAGCTGTGTGCACTGTTCTCGCACAGCAGAGCTTGTTCAACTTGACAGCTTCTAACATGGAAACAGAGCAAGCAGACAGCAATCCACATGCTCTGCTTGCTGCAAATGTGGAAAACAGACACCCCAGCATCATAATCTCAGAAATCACTGAGAGAAGCCGAGAAATGCTGCAGGAGCATGTTTTCTTGCTTGAAAAAGTGAAAAACTCACTTGGGCCGTGCACAGCGCAAACCAATGAACAGAAGCAAACACAGTGAGAGCTGTGTGTATGGTTCTCGCAAAGCAGAGCTTGTTCACCTTGACAGCTTCTAACATGGAAACACAGCAAGCAGACAGCAGCCCACATGCTCTGCTTGCTGCAAACATGGAAAACAGACACCCTAGCATCAGAATCTCAGAAATCACTGAGAGATGTAGAGAAATGCTGCAGGAGCATGTTTGCTTCCTAGGACAAATGAAAAACTCACATGGGCCATGCACAGTGCAAACGGATGAAAAGAAGCAGACACAGCGAGAGCAGTGCGCACTGTTCTCGCAAAGCAGAGCTTGTTCAGCTTGCCAGCTTCTAACATGGAAAGAGAGCAAGCAGACAGCAGCCCACATGCTCTGCTTGTTATAAACATGGAAAACAGACACCCTAGCATCAGAATCTCAGAAATCACAGAGAGAAGTAGAGAAATGCTGCAGGAGCATGTTTTCTTGCTAGGACCAACGAAAAACACAAATGGGCTGTGCGCAGTGCAAACAGATGAACAGAAGCATACACAGTGAGAGCTGTGTGCATGGTTCTCGCAGAGCAGAGCTTGTTCTACTTGACAGCTTCTAACATGGAAAGAGAGCAAGCAGACAGGAACCCACATGCTGTGCTTGCTGCAAACATGGAAAACAGACGCCCCAGCATCAGAATCGCAGAAATCACTGAGAGAAGCAGAGAAATGCTGCAGGAGCATGTTTTCTTGCTTGAAAAAGTGAAAAACTTACTTGGGCCGAGCACAGTGCAAACCAATGAACAGAAGCAAACACAGTGAGAGCTGTGTGTATGGTTCTCGCAAAGCAGAGCGTGTTCACCTTGACAGCTTCTAACATGGAAACACAGCAAGCAGACAGCAGCCCACATGCTCTGCTTGCTGCAAACATGGAAAACAGACACCCTAGCATCAGAATCTCAGAAATCACTGAGAGAAGTAGAGAAATGCTGCAGGAGCATGTTTGCTTCCTAGGACAAATGAAAAACTCACATGGGCCATGCACAGTGCAAACGGATGAAAAGAAGCATACACAGCGAGAGCAGTGTGCACTGTTCTCGCAAAGCAGAGCTTGTTCAGCTTGCCAGCTTCTAACATGGAAACACAGCAAGCAGACAGCAGCCCACATGCTCTGCTTGTTATAAACATGGAAAACAGACACCCTAGCATCAGAATCTCAGAAATCACAGAGAGAAGTAGAGAAATGCTGCAGGAGCATGTTTGCTTCCTAGGACAAATGAAAAACTCACATGGGCCATGCACAGTGCAAACGGATGAAAAGAAGCATACACAGCGAGAGCAGTGTGCACTGTTCTCGCAAAGCAGAGCTTGTTCAGCTTGCCAGCTTCTAACATGGAAAGAGAGCAAGCAGACAGCAGCCCACATGCTCTGCTTGTTATAAACATGGAAAACAGACACCCTAGCATCAGAATCTCAGAAATCACAGAGAGAAGTAGAGAAATGCTGCAGGAGCATGTTTTCTTGCTAGGACCAACGAAAAACACAAATGGGCTGTGCGCAGTGCAAACAGATGAACAGAAGCATACACAGTGAGAGCTGTGTGCATGGTTCTCGCAGAGCAGAGCTTGTTCTACTTGACAGCTTCTAACATGGAAAGAGAGCAAGCAGACAGGAACCCACATGCTGTGCTTGCTGCAAACATGGAAAACAGACGCCCCAGCATGAGAATCGCAGAAATCACTGAGAGAAGCAGAGAAATGCTGCAGGAGCATGTTTTCTTGCTTGAATAAGTGAAAAACTTACTTGGGCCGTGCACAGTGCAAACCGATGAACAGAAGCAAACACAGTGAGAGGTGTGTGTATGGTTCTCGCAAAGCAGAGCGTGTTCACCTTGACAGCTTCTAACATGGAAACACAGCAAGCAGACCTCAGCCTACATTCTCTGCGTGTTGCAAAGATGGAAAACAGACACCCTAGTATCAGAATCTCAGAAATCACTGAGAGAAGTAGAGAAATGCTGCAGGAGCATGTTTGCTTCCTAGGACAAATGAAAAACTCACATGGGCCATGCACAGTGCAAACGGATGAAAAGAAGCATACACAGCGAGAGCAGTGTGCACTGTTCTCGCAAAGCAGAGCTTGTTCAGCTTGCCAGCTTCTAACATGGAAACACAGCAAGCAGACAGCAGCCCACATGCTCTGCTTGTTATAAACATGGAAAACAGACACCCTAGCATCAGAATCTCAGAAATCACAGAGAGAAGTAGAGAAATGCTGCAGGAGCATGTTTTCTTGCTAGGACCAACGAAAAACACAAATGGGCTGTGCGCAGGGCAAACAGATGAACAGAAGCATACACAGTGAGAGCTGTGTGCATGGTTCTCGCAGAGCAGAGCTTGTTCTACTTGACAGCTTCTAACATGGAAACACAGCAAGCAGACAGCAGCCCACATGCTCTGCTTGCGGCAAACATGGAAAACAGTCGCCCCAGCATCATAATCACAAAAATCAATGAGAGGAGCAGAGAAATGCTGCGGGGGCATGTTTTCTTGCTAGGACAAATGAAAACCTTACTTGGGCTGTGCACAGTGCAAACGGATGAACAGAAGCATACACAGTGAGAGCTGTGTGCACTGTTCTCGCACAGCAGAGCTTGTTCAACTTGACAGCTTCTAACATGGAAACAGAGCAAGCAGACAGCAATCCACATGCTCTGCTTGCTGCAAATGTGGAAAACAGACACCCCAGCATCATAATCTCAGAAATCACTGAGAGAAGCCGAGAAATGCTGCAGGAGCATGTTTTCTTGCTTGAAAAAGTGAAAAACTCACTTGGCCCGTGCACAGCGCAAACCAATGAACAGAAGCAAACACAGTGAGAGCTGTGTGTATGGTTCTCGCAAAGCAGAGCTTGTTCACCTTGACAGCTTCTAACATGGAAACACAGCAAGCAGACAGCAGCCCACATGCTCTGCTTGCTGCAAACATGGAAAACAGACACCCTAGCATCAGAATCTCAGAAATCACTGAGAGATGTAGAGAAATGCTGCAGGAGCATGTTTGCTTCCTAGGACAAATGAAAAACTCACATGGGCCATGCACAGTGCAAACGGATGAAAAGAAGCAGACACAGCGAGAGCAGTGCGCACTGTTCTCGCAAAGCAGAGCTTGTTCAGCTTGCCAGCTTCTAACATGGAAACACAGCAAGCAGACAGCAGCCCACATGCTCTGCTTGTTATAAACATGGAAAACAGACACCCTAGCATCAGAATCTCAGAAATCACAGAGAGAAGTAGAGAAATGCTGCAGGAGCATGTTTTCTTGCTAGGACCAACGAAAAACACAAATGGGCTGTGCGCAGTGCAAACAGATGAACAGAAGCATACACAGTGAGAGCTGTGTGCATGGTTCTCGCAGAGCAGAGCTTGTTCTACTTGACAGCTTCTAACATGGAAAGAGAGCAAGCAGACAGGAACCCACATGCTGTGCTTGCTGCAAACATGGAAAACAGACGCCCCAGCATCAGAATCGCAGAAATCACTGAGAGAAGCAGAGAAATGCTGCAGGAGCATGTTTTCTTGCTTGAAAAAGTGAAAAACTTACTTGGGCCGTGCACAGTGCAAACCAATGAACAGAAGCAAACACAGTGAGAGCTGTGTGTATGGTTCTCGCAAAGCAGAGCGTGTTCACCTTGACAGCTTCTAACATGGAAACACAGCAAGCAGACCTCAGCCTACATTCTCTGCGTGTTGCAAAGATGGAAAACAGACACCCTAGTATCAGAATCTCAGAAATCACTGAGAGAAGTAGAGAAATGCTGCAGGAGCATGTTTGCTTCCTAGGACAAATGAAAAACTCACATGGGCCATGCACAGTGCAAACGGATGAAAAGAAGCATACACAGCGAGAGCAGTGTGCACTGTTCTCGCAAAGCAGAGCTTGTTCAGCTTGCCAGCTTCTAACATGGAAACACAGCAAGCAGACAGCAGCCCACATGCTCTGCTTGTTATAAACATGGAAAACAGACACCCTAGCATCAGAATCTCAGAAATCACAGAGAGAAGTAGAGAAATGCTGCAGGAGCATGTTTTCTTGCTAGGACCAACGAAAAACACAAATGGGCTGTGCGCAGTACAAACAGATGAACAGAAGGATACACAGTGAGAGCTGTGTGCATGGTTCTCGCAGAGCAGAGCTTGTTCTACTTGACAGCTTCTAACATGGAAACACAGCAAGCAGACAGCAGCCCACATGCTCTGCTTGCGGCAAACATGGAAAACAGTCGCCCCAGCATCATAATCACAAAAATCAATGAGAGGAGCAGAGAAATGCTGCGGGGGCATGTTTTCTTGCTAGGACAAATGAAAACCTTACTTGGGCTGTGCACAGTGCAAACGGATGAACAGAAGCATACACAGTGAGAGCTGTGTGCACTGTTCTCGCACAGCAGAGCTTGTTCAACTTGACAGCTTCTAACATGGAAACAGAGCAAGCAGACAGCAATCCACATGCTCTGCTTGCTGCAAATGTGGAAAACAGACACCCCAGCATCATAATCTCAGAAATCACTGAGAGAAGCCGAGAAATGCTGCAGGAGCATGTTTTCTTGCTTGAAAAAGTGAAAAACTCACTTGGGCCGTGCACAGCGCAAACCAATGAACAGAAGCAAACACAGTGAGAGCTGTGTGTATGGTTCTCGCAAAGCAGAGCTTGTTCACCTTGACAGCTTCTAACATGGAAACACAGCAAGCAGACAGCAGCCCACATGCTCTGCTTGCTGCAAACATGGAAAACAGACACCCTAGCATCAGAATCTCAGAAATCACTGAGAGATGTAGAGAAATGCTGCAGGAGCATGTTTGCTTCCTAGGACAAATGAAAAACTCACATGGGCCATGCACAGTGCAAACGGATGAAAAGAAGCAGACACAGCGAGAGCAGTGCGCACTGTTCTCGCAAAGCAGAGCTTGTTCAGCTTGCCAGCTTCTAACATGGAAAGAGAGCAAGCAGACAGCAGCCCACATGCTCTGCTTGTTATAAACATGGAAAACAGACACCCTAGCATCAGAATCTCAGAAATCACAGAGAGAAGTAGAGAAATGCTGCAGGAGCATGTTTTCTTGCTAGGACCAACGAAAAACACAAATGGGCTGTGCGCAGTGCAAACAGATGAACAGAAGCATACACAGTGAGAGCTGTGTGCATGGTTCTCGCAGAGCAGAGCTTGTTCTACTTGACAGCTTCTAACATGGAAAGAGAGCAAGCAGACAGGAACCCACATGCTGTGCTTGCTGCAAACATGGAAAACAGACGCCCCAGCATCAGAATCGCAGAAATCACTGAGAGAAGCAGAGAAATGCTGCAGGAGCATGTTTTCTTGCTTGAAAAAGTGAAAAACTTACTTGGGCCGTGCACAGTGCAAACCAATGAACAGAAGCAAACACAGTGAGAGCTGTGTGTATGGTTCTCGCAAAGCAGAGCGTGTTCACCTTGACAGCTTCTAACATGGAAACACAGCAAGCAGACCTCAGCCTACATTCTCTGCGTGTTGCAAAGATGGAAAACAGACACCCTAGTATCAGAATCTCAGAAATCACTGAGAGAAGTAGAGAAATGCTGCGGGAGCATGTTTGCTTCCTAGGACAAATGAAAAACTCACATGGGCCATGCACAGTGCAAACGGATGAAAAGAAGCATACACAGCGAGAGCAGTGTGCACTGTTCTCGCAAAGCAGAGCTTGTTCAGCTTGCCAGCTTCTAACATGGAAACACAGCAAGCAGACAGCAGCCCACATGCTCTGCTTGTTATAAACATGGAAAACAGACACCCTAGCATCAGAATCTCAGAAATCACAGAGAGAAGTAGAGAAATGCTGCCGGAGCATGTTTTCTTGCGAGGACCAACGAAAAACACAAATGGGCTGTGCGCAGTACAAACAGATGAACAGAAGGATACACAGTGAGAGCTGTGTGCATGGTTCTCGCAGAGCAGAGTTTGTTCTACTTGACAGCTTCTAACATGGAAACACAGCAAGCAGACAGCAGCCCACATGCTCTGCTTGCGGCAAACATGGAAAACAGTCGCCCCAGCATCATAATCACAAAAATCAATGAGAGGACCAGAGAAATGCTGCGGGGGCATGTTTTCTAGCTAGGACAAATGAAAACCTTACCTGGGCTGTGCACAGTGCAAACGGATGAACAGAAGCATACACAGTGAGAGCTGTGTGCACTGTTCTCGCACAGCAGAGCTTGTTCAACTTGACAGCTTCTAACATGGAAACAGAGCAAGCAGACAGCAATCCACATGCTCTGCTTGCTGCAAATGTGGAAAACAGACACCCCAGCATCATAATCTCAGAAATCACTGAGAGAAGCCGAGAAATGCTGCAGGAGCATGTTTTCTTGCTTGAAAAAGTGAAAAACTCACTTGGGCCGTGCACAGCGCAAACCAATGAACAGAAGCAAACACAGTGAGAGCTGTGTGTATGGTTCTCGCAAAGCAGAGCTTGTTCACCTTGACAGCTTCTAACATGGAAAGAGAGCAAGCAGACAGGAACCCACATGCTGTGCTTGCTGCAAACATGGAAAACAGACGCCCCAGCATGAGAATCGCAGAAATCACTGAGAGAAGCAGAGAAATGCTGCAGGAGCATGTTTGCTTCCTAGGACAAATGAAAAACTCACATGGGCCATGCACAGTGCAAACGGATGAAAAGAAGCATACACAGCGAGAGCAGTGTGCACTGTTCTCGCAAAGCAGAGCTTGTTCAGCTTGCCAGCTTCTAACATGGAAACACAGCAAGCAGACAGCAGCCCACATGCTCTGCTTGTTATAAACATGGAAAACAGACACCCTAGCATCAGAATCTCAGAAATCACAGAGAGAAGTAGAGAAATGCTGCAGGAGCATGTTTTCTTGCTAGGACCAACGAAAAACTCAAATGGGCTGTGCGCAGTGCAAACAGATGAACAGAAGCATACACAGTGAGAGCTGTGTGCATGGTTCTCGCAGAGCAGAGCTTGTTCTACTTGACAGCTTCTAACATGGAAAGAGAGCAAGCAGACAGGAACCCACATGCTGTGCTTGCTGCAAACATGGAAAACAGACGCCCCAGCATCAGAATCGCAGAAATCACTGAGAGAAGCAGAGAAATGCTGCAGGAGCATGTTTTCTTGCTTGAAAAAGTGAAAAACTTACTTGGGCCGTGCACAGTGCAAACCAATGAACAGAAGCAAACACAGTGAGAGCTGTGTGTATGGTTCTCGCAAAGCAGAGCGTGTTCACCTTGCCAGCTTCTAACATGGAAACACAGCAAGCAGACAGCAATCCACATGCTCTGCTTGCTGCAAATGTGGAAAACAGACACCCCAGCATCATAATCTCAGAAATCACTGAGAGAAGCCGAGAAATGCTGCAGGAGCATGTTTTCTTGCTTGAAAAAGTGAAAAACTCACTTGGGCCGTGCACAGCGCAAACCAATGAACAGAAGCAAACACAGTGAGAGCTGTGTGTATGGTTCTCGCAAAGCAGAGCTTGTTCACCTTGACAGCTTCTAACATGGAAAGAGAGCAAGCAGACAGGAACCCACATGCTGTGCTTGCTGCAAACATGGAAAACAGACGCCCCAGCATGAGAATCGCAGAAATCACTGAGAGAAGCAGAGAAATGCTGCAGGAGCATGTTTGCTTCCTAGGACAAATGAAAAACTCACATGGGCCATGCACAGTGCAAACGGATGAAAAGAAGCATACACAGCGAGAGCAGTGTGCACTGTTCTCGCAAAGCAGAGCTTGTTCAGCTTGCCAGCTTCTAACATGGAAACACAGCAAGCAGACAGCAGCCCACATGCTCTGCTTGTTATAAACATGGAAAACAGAAACCCTAGCATCAGAATCTCAGAAATCACAGAGAGAAGTAGAGAAATGCTGCAGGAGCATGTTTTCTTGCTAGGACCAACGAAAAACTCAAATGGGCTGTGCGCAGTGCAAACAGATGAACAGAAGCATACACAGTGAGAGCTGTGTGCATGGTTCTCGCAGAGCAGAGCTTGTTCTACTTGACAGCTTCTAACATGGAAAGAGAGCAAGCAGACAGGAACCCACATGCTGTGCTTGCTGCAAACATGGAAAACAGACGCCCCAGCATCAGAATCGCAGAAATCACTGAGAGAAGCAGAGAAATGCTGCAGGAGCATGTTTTCTTGCTTGAAAAAGTGAAAAACTTACTTGGGCCGTGCACAGTGCAAACCAATGAACAGAAGCAAACACAGTGAGAGCTGTGTGTATGGTTCTCGCAAAGCAGAGCGTGTTCACCTTGCCAGCTTCTAACATGGAAACACAGCAAGCAGACAGCAGCCCACATGCTCTGCTTGTTATAAACATGGAAAACAGACACCCTAGCATCAGAATCTCAGAAATCACAGAGAGAAGTAGAGAAATGCTGCAGGAGCATGTTTTCTTGCGAGGACCAACGAAAAACACAAATGGGCTGTGCGCAGTACAAACAGATGAACAGAAGGATACACAGAGAGAGCTGTGTGCATGGTTCTCGCAGAGCAGAGCTTGTTCTACTTGACAGCTTCTAACATGGAAACACAGCAAGCAGACAGCAGCCCACATGCTCTGCTTGCGGCAAACATGGAAAACAGACGCCCCAGCATCAGAATCGCAGAAATCACTGAGAGAAGCAGAGAAATGCTGCAGGAGCATGTTTTCCTGCTTGAAAAAGTGAAAAACTTACTTGGGCCGTGCACAGTGCAAACCAATGAACAGAAGCAAACACAGTGAGAGCTGTGTGTATGGTTCTCGCAAAGCAGAGCGTGTTCACCTTGACAGCTTCTAACATGGAAACACAGCAAGCAGACCTCAGCCTACATTCTCTGCGTGTTGCAAAGATGGAAAACAGACACCCTAGTATCAGAATCTCAGAAATCACTGAGAGAAGTAGAGAAATGCTGCAGGAGCATGTTTGCTTCCTAGGACAAATGAAAAACTCACATGGGCCATGCACAGTGCAAACGGATGAAAAGAAGCATACACAGCGAGAGCAGTGTGCACTGTTCTCGCAAAGCAGAGCTTGTTCAGCTTGCCAGCTTCTAACATGGAAACACAGCAAGCAGACAGCAGCCCACATGCTCTGCTTGTTATAAACATGGAAAACAGACACCCTAGCATCAGAATCTCAGAAATCACAGAGAGAAGTAGAGAAATGCTGCAGGAGCATGTTTTCTTGCGAGGACCAACGAAAAACACAAATGGGCTGTGCGCAGTACAAACAGATGAACAGAAGCATACACAGTGAGAGCTGTGTGCATGGTTCTCGCAGAGCAGAGCTTGTTCTGCTTGACAGCTTCTAACATGGAAACACAGCAAGCAGACAGCAGCCCACATGCTCTGCTTGCGGCAAACATGGAAAACAGTCGCCCCAGCATCATAATCACAAAAATCAATGAGAGGAGCAGAGAAATGCTGCGGGGGCATGTTTTCTTGCTAGGACAAATGAAAACCTTACTTGGGCTGTGCACAGTGCAAACGGATGAACAGAAGCATACACAGTGAGAGCTGTGTGCACTGTTCTCGCACAGCAGAGCTTGTTCAACTTGACAGCTTCTAACATGGAAACAGAGCAAGCAGACAGCAATCCACATGCTCTGCTTGCTGCAAATGTGGAAAACAGACACCCCAGCATCATAATCTCAGAAATCACTGAGAGAAGCCGAGAAATGCTGCAGGAGCATGTTTTCTTGCTTGAAAAAGTGAAAAACTCACTTGGGCCGTGCACAGCGCAAACCAATGAACAGAAGCAAACACAGTGAGAGCTGTGTGTATGGTTCTCGCAAAGCAGAGCTTGTTCACCTTGACAGCTTCTAACATGGAAACACAGCAAGCAGACAGCAGCCCACATGCTCTGCTTGCTGCAAACATGGGAAACAGACACCCTAGCATCAGAATCTCAGAAATCACTGAGAGATGTAGAGAAATGCTGCAGGAGCATGTTTGCTTCCTAGGACAAATGAAAAACTCACATGGGCCATGCACAGTGCAAACGGATGAAAAGAAGCATACACAGCGAGAGCAGTGCGCACTGTTCTCGCAAAGCAGAGCTTGTTCAGCTTGCCAGCTTCTAACATGGAAACAGAGCAAGCAGACAGCAGCCCACATGCTCTGCTTGTTATAAACATGGAAAACAGACACCCTAGCATCAGAATCTCAGAAATCACAGAGAGAAGTAGAGAAATGCTGCAGGAGCATGTTTTCTTGCTAGGACCAACGAAAAACACAAATGGGCTGTGCACAGTGCAAACAGATGAACAGAAGCATACACAGTGAGAGCTGTGTGCATGGTTCTCGCAGAGCAGAGCTTGTTCTACTTGACAGCTTCTAACATGGAAAGAGAGCAAGCAGACAGGAACCCACATGCTGTGCTTGCTGCAAACATGGAAAACAGACGCCCCAGCATCAGAATCGCAGAAAACACTGAGAGAAGCAGAGAAATGCTGCAGGAGCATGTTTTCTTGCTTGAAAAAGTGAAAAACTTACTTGGGCTGTGCACAGTGCAAACAGATGAACAGAAGCAAACACAGTGAGAGCTGTGTGTATGGTTCTCGCAAAGCAGAGCTTGTTCACCTTGACAGCTTCTAACATGGAAACACAGCAAGCAGACAGCAGCCCACATGCTCTGCTTGCTGCAAAGATGGAAAACAGACACCCTAGTATCAGAATCTCAGAAATCGCTGAGAGAAGTAGAGAAATGCTGCAGGAGCATGTTTGCTTCCTAGGACAAATGAAAAACTCACATGGGCCATGCACAGTGCAAACGGATGAAAAGAAGCATACACAGCGAGAGCAGTGTGCACTGTTCTCGCAAAGCAGAGCTTGTTCAGCTTGCCAGCTTCTAACATGGAAACACAGCAAGCAGACAGCAGCCCACATGCTCTGCTTGTTATAAACATGGAAAACAGACACCCTAGCATCAGAATCTCAGAAATCACAGAGAGAAGTAGAGAAATGCTGCAGGAGCATGTTTTCTTGCGAGGACCAACGAAAAACACAAATGGGCTGTGCGCAGTACAAACAGATGAACAGAAGCATACACAGTGAGAGCTGTGTGCATGGTTCTCGCAGAGCAGAGCTTGTTCTACTTGACAGCTTCTAACATGGAAACACAGCAAGCAGACAGCAGCCCACATGCTCTGCTTGCGGCAAACATGGAAAACAGTCGCCCCAGCATCATAATCACAAAAATCAATGAGAGGAGCAGAGAAATGCTGCGGGGGCATGTTTTCTTGCTAGGACAAATGAAAACCTTACTTGGGCTGTGCACAGTGCAAACGGATGAACAGAAGCATACACAGTGAGAGCTGTGTGCACTGTTCTCGCACAGCAGAGCTTGTTCAACTTGACAGCTTCTAACATGGAAACAGAGCAAGCAGACAGCAATCCACATGCTCTGCTTGCTGCAAATGTGGAAAACAGACACCCCAGCATCATAATCTCAGAAATCACTGAGAGAAGCCGAGAAATGCTGCAGGAGCATGTTTTCTTGCTTGAAAAAGTGAAAAACTCACTTGGGCCGTGCACAGCGCAAACCAATGAACAGAAGCAAACACAGTGAGAGCTGTGTGTATGGTTCTCGCAAAGCAGAGCTTGTTCACCTTGACAGCTTCTAACATGGAAACACAGCAAGCAGACAGCAGCCCACATGCTCTGCTTGCTGCAAACATGGGAAACAGACACCCTAGCATCAGAATCTCAGAAATCACTGAGAGATGTAGAGAAATGCTGCAGGAGCATGTTTGCTTCCTAGGACAAATGAAAAACTCACATGGGCCATGCACAGTGCAAACGGATGAAAAGAAGCATACACAGCGAGAGCAGTGCGCACTGTTCTCGCAAAGCAGAGCTTGTTCAGCTTGCCAGCTTCTAACATGGAAACAGAGCAAGCAGACAGCAGCCCACATGCTCTGCTTGTTATAAACATGGAAAACAGACACCCTAGCATCAGAATCTCAGAAATCACAGAGAGAAGTAGAGAAATGCTGCAGGAGCATGTTTTCTTGCTAGGACCAACGAAAAACACAAATGGGCTGTGCACAGTGCAAACAGATGAACAGAAGCATACACAGTGAGAGCTGTGTGCATGGTTCTCGCAGAGCAGAGCTTGTTCTACTTGACAGCTTCTAACATGGAAAGAGAGCAAGCAGACAGGAACCCACATGCTGTGCTTGCTGCAAACATGGAAAACAGACGCCCCAGCATCAGAATCGCAGAAAACACTGAGAGAAGCAGAGAAATGCTGCAGGAGCATGTTTTCTTGCATGAAAAAGTGAAAAACTTACTTGGGCTGTGCACAGTGCAAACAGATGAACAGAAGCAAACACAGTGAGAGCTGTGTGTATGGTTCTCGCAAAGCAGAGCTTGTTCACCTTGACAGCTTCTAACATGGAAACACAGCAAGCAGACAGCAGCCCACATGCTCTGCTTGCTGCAAAGATGGAAAACAGACACCCTAGTATCAGAATCTCAGAAATCGCTGAGAGAAGTAGAGAAATGCTGCAGGAGCATGTTTGCTTCCTAGGACAAATGAAAAACTCACATGGGCCATGCACAGTGCAAACGGATGAAAAGAAGCATACACAGCGAGAGCAGTGCGCACTGTTCTCGCAAAGCAGAGCTTGTTCAGCTTGCCAGCTTCTAACATGGAAACACAGCAAGCAGACAGCAGCCCACATGCTCTGCTTGTTATAAACATGGAAAACAGACACCCTAGCATCAGAATCTCAGAAATCACAGAGAGAAGTAGAGAAATGCTGCAGGAGCATGTTTTCTTGCTAGGACCAACGAAAAACTCAAATGGGCTGTGCGCAGTGCAAACAGATGAACAGAAGCATACACAGTGAGAGCTGTGTGCATGGTTCTCGCAGAGCAGAGCTTGTTCTACTTGACAGCTTCTAACATGGAAAGAGAGCAAGCAGACAGGAACCCACATGCTGTGCTTGCTGCAAACATGGAAAACAGACGCCCCAGCATCAGAATCGCAGAAATCACTGAGAGAAGCAGAGAAATGCTGCAGGAGCATGTTTTCTTGCTTGAAAAAGTGAAAAACTTACTTGGGCCGTGCACAGTGCAAACCAATGAACAGAAGCAAACACAGTGAGAGCTGTGTGTATGGTTCTCGCAAAGCAGAGCGTGTTCACCTTGCCAGCTTCTAACATGGAAACACAGCAAGCAGACAGCAGCCCACATGCTCTGCTTGTTATAAACATGGAAAACAGACACCCTAGCATCAGAATCTCAGAAATCACAGAGAGAAGTAGAGAAATGCTGCAGGAGCATGTTTTCTTGCGAGGACCAACGAAAAACACAAATGGGCTGTGCGCAGTACAAACAGATGAACAGAAGGATACACAGAGAGAGCTGTGTGCATGGTTCTCGCAGAGCAGAGCTTGTTCTACTTGACAGCTTCTAACATGGAAACACAGCAAGCAGACAGCAGCCCACATGCTCTGCTTGCGGCAAACATGGAAAACAGACGCCCCAGCATCAGAATCGCAGAAATCACTGAGAGAAGCAGAGAAATGCTGCAGGAGCATGTTTTCCTGCTTGAAAAAGTGAAAAACTTACTTGGGCTGTGCGCAGTGCAAACAGATGAACAGAAGCAAACACAGTGAGAGCTGTGTGTATGGTTCTCGCAAAGCAGAGCGTGTTCACCTTGACAGCTTCTAACATGGAAACACAGCAAGCAGACCTCAGCCTACATTCTCTGCGTGTTGCAAAGATGGAAAACAGACACCCTAGTATCAGAATCTCAGAAATCACTGAGAGAAGTAGAGAAATGCTGCAGGAGCATGTTTGCTTCCTAGGACAAATGAAAAACTCACATGGGCCATGCACAGTGCAAACGGATGAAAAGAAGCATACACAGCGAGAGCAGTGTGCACTGTTCTCGCAAAGCAGAGCTTGTTCAGCTTGCCAGCTTCTAACATGGAAACACAGCAAGCAGACAGCAGCCCACATGCTCTGCTTGTTATAAACATGGAAAACAGACACCCTAGCATCAGAATCTCAGAAATCACAGAGAGAAGTAGAGAAATGCTGCAGGAGCATGTTTTCTTGCTAGGACCAACGAAAAACACAAATGGGCTGTGCGCAGTGCAAACAGATGAACAGAAGCATACACAGTGAGAGCTGTGTGCATGGTTCTCGCAGAGCAGAGCTTGTTCTACTTGACAGCTTCTAACATGGAAACACAGCAAGCAGACAGCAGCCCACATGCTCTGCTTGCGGCAAACATGGAAAACAGTCGCCCCAGCATCATAATCACAAAAATCAATGAGAGGAGCAGAGAAATGCTGCGGGGGCATGTTTTCTTGCTAGGACAAATGAAAACCTTACTTGGGCTGTGCACAGTGCAAACGGATGAACAGAAGCATACACAGTGAGAGCTGTGTGCACTGTTCTCGCACAGCAGAGCTTGTTCAACTTGACAGCTTCTAACATGGAAACAGAGCAAGCAGACAGCAATCCACATGCTCTGCTTGCTGCAAATGTGGAAAACAGACACCCCAGCATCATAATCTCAGAAATCACTGAGAGAAGCCGAGAAATGCTGCAGGAGCATGTTTTCTTGCTTGAAAAAGTGAAAAACTCACTTGGGCCGTGCACAGCGCAAACCAATGAACAGAAGCAAACACAGTGAGAGCTGTGTGTATGGTTCTCGCAAAGCAGAGCTTGTTCACCTTGACAGCTTCTAACATGGAAACACAGCAAGCAGACAGCAGCCCACATGCTCTGCTTGCTGCAAACATGGGAAACAGACACCCTAGCATCAGAATCTCAGAAATCACTGAGAGATGTAGAGAAATGCTGCAGGAGCATGTTTGCTTCCTAGGACAAATGAAAAACTCACATGGGCCATGCACAGTGCAAACGGATGAAAAGAAGCATACACAGCGAGAGCAGTGCGCACTGTTCTCGCAAAGCAGAGCTTGTTCAGCTTGCCAGCTTCTAACATGGAAACAGAGCAAGCAGACAGCAGCCCACATGCTCTGCTTGTTATAAACATGGAAAACAGACACCCTAGCATCAGAATCTCAGAAATCACAGAGAGAAGTAGAGAAATGCTGCAGGAGCATGTTTTCTTGCTAGGACCAACGAAAAACACAAATGGGCTGTGCACAGTGCAAACAGATGAACAGAAGCATACACAGTGAGAGCTGTGTGCATGGTTCTCGCAGAGCAGAGCTTGTTCTACTTGACAGCTTCTAACATGGAAAGAGAGCAAGCAGACAGGAACCCACATGCTGTGCTTGCTGCAAACATGGAAAACAGACGCCCCAGCATCAGAATCGCAGAAATCACTGAGAGAAGCAGAGAAATGCTGCAGGAGCATGTTTTCTTGCTTGAAAAAGTGAAAAACTTACTTGGGCTGTGCACAGTGCAAACAGATGAACAGAAGCAAACACAGTGAGAGCTGTGTGTATGGTTCTCGCAAAGCAGAGCTTGTTCACCTTGACAGCTTCTAACATGGAAACACAGCAAGCAGACAGCAGCCCACATGCTCTGCTTGCTGCAAAGATGGAAAACAGACACCCTAGTATCAGAATCTCAGAAATCGCTGAGAGAAGTAGAGAAATGCTGCAGGAGCATGTTTGCTTCCTAGGACAAATGAAAAACTCACATGGGCCATGCACAGTGCAAACGGATGAAAAGAAGCATACACAGCGAGAGCAGTGTGCACTGTTCTCGCAAAGCAGAGCTTGTTCAGCTTGCCAGCTTCTAACATGGAAACACAGCAAGCAGACAGCAGCCCACATGCTCTGCTTGTTATAAACATGGAAAACAGACACCCTAGCATCAGAATCTCAGAAATCACAGAGAGAAGTAGAGAAATGCTGCAGGAGCATGTTTTCTTGCGAGGACCAACGAAAAACACAAATGGGCTGTGCGCAGTACAAACAGATGAACAGAAGCATACACAGTGAGAGCTGTGTGCATGGTTCTCGCAGAGCAGAGCTTGTTCTACTTGACAGCTTCTAACATGGAAACACAGCAAGCAGACAGCAGCCCACATGCTCTGCTTGCGGCAAACATGGAAAACAGTCGCCCCAGCATCATAATCACAAAAATCAATGAGAGGAGCAGAGAAATGCTGCGGGGGCATGTTTTCTTGCTAGGACAAATGAAAACCTTACTTGGGCTGTGCACAGTGCAAACGGATGAACAGAAGCATACACAGTGAGAGCTGTGTGCACTGTTCTCGCACAGCAGAGCTTGTTCAACTTGACAGCTTCTAACATGGAAACAGAGCAAGCAGACAGCAATCCACATGCTCTGCTTGCTGCAAATGTGGAAAACAGACACCCCAGCATCATAATCTCAGAAATCACTGAGAGAAGCCGAGAAATGCTGCAGGAGCATGTTTTCTTGCTTGAAAAAGTGAAAAACTCACTTGGGCCGTGCACAGCGCAAACCAATGAACAGAAGCAAACACAGTGAGAGCTGTGTGTATGGTTCTCGCAAAGCAGAGCTTGTTCACCTTGACAGCTTCTAACATGGAAACACAGCAAGCAGACAGCAGCCCACATGCTCTGCTTGCTGCAAACATGGGAAACAGACACCCTAGCATCAGAATCTCAGAAATCACTGAGAGATGTAGAGAAATGCTGCAGGAGCATGTTTGCTTCCTAGGACAAATGAAAAACTCACATGGGCCATGCACAGTGCAAACGGATGAAAAGAAGCATACACAGCGAGAGCAGTGCGCACTGTTCTCGCAAAGCAGAGCTTGTTCAGCTTGCCAGCTTCTAACATGGAAACAGAGCAAGCAGACAGCAGCCCACATGCTCTGCTTGTTATAAACATGGAAAACAGACACCCTAGCATCAGAATCTCAGAAATCACAGAGAGAAGTAGAGAAATGCTGCAGGAGCATGTTTTCTTGCTAGGACCAACGAAAAACACAAATGGGCTGTGCACAGTGCAAACAGATGAACAGAAGCATACACAGTGAGAGCTGTGTGCATGGTTCTCGCAGAGCAGAGCTTGTTCTACTTGACAGCTTCTAACATGGAAAGAGAGCAAGCAGACAGGAACCCACATGCTGTGCTTGCTGCAAACATGGAAAACAGACGCCCCAGCATCAGAATCGCAGAAAACACTGAGAGAAGCAGAGAAATGCTGCAGGAGCATGTTTTCTTGCTTGAAAAAGTGAAAAACTTACTTGGGCTGTGCACAGTGCAAACAGATGAACAGAAGCAAACACAGTGAGAGCTGTGTGTATGGTTCTCGCAAAGCAGAGCTTGTTCACCTTGACAGCTTCTAACATGGAAACACAGCAAGCAGACAGCAGCCCACATGCTCTGCTTGCTGCAAAGATGGAAAACAGACACCCTAGTATCAGAATCTCAGAAATCGCTGAGAGAAGTAGAGAAATGCTGCAGGAGCATGTTTGCTTCCTAGGACAAATGAAAAACTCACATGGGCCATGCACAGTGCAAACGGATGAAAAGAAGCATACACAGTGAGAGCAGTGTGCACTGTTCTCGCAAAGCAGAGCTTGTTCAGCTTGCCAGCTTCTAACATGGAAACACAGCAAGCAGACAGCAGCCCACATGCTCTGCTTGTTATAAACATGGAAAACAGACACCCTAGCATCAGAATCTCAGAAATCACAGAGAGAAGTAGAGAAATGCTGCAGGAGCATGTTTTCTTGCGAGGACCAACGAAAAACACAAATGGGCTGTGCGCAGTACAAACAGATGAACAGAAGCATACACAGTGAGAGCTGTGTGCATGGTTCTCGCAGAGCAGAGCTTGTTCTACTTGACAGCTTTTAACATGGAAACACAGCAAGCAGACAGCAGCCCACATGCTCTGCTTGCGGCAAACATGGAAAACAGTCGCCCCAGCATCATAATCACAAAAATCAATGAGAGGAGCAGAGAAATGCTGCGGGGGCATGTTTTCTTGCTAGGACAAATGAAAACCTTACTTGGGCTGTGCACAGTGCAAACGGATGAACAGAAGCATACACAGTGAGAGCTGTGTGCACTGTTCTCGCACAGCAGAGCTTGTTCAACTTGACAGCTTCTAACATGGAAACAGAGCAAGCAGACAGCAATCCACATGCTCTGCTTGCTGCAAATGTGGAAAACAGACACCCCAGCATCATAATCTCAGAAATCACTGAGAGAAGCCGAGAAATGCTGCAGGAGCATGTTTTCTTGCTTGAAAAAGTGAAAAACTCACTTGGGCCGTGCACAGCGCAAACCAATGAACAGAAGCAAACACAGTGAGAGCTGTGTGTATGGTTCTCGCAAAGCAGAGCTTGTTCACCTTGACAGCTTCTAACATGGAAACACAGCAAGCAGACAGCAGCCCACATGCTCTGCTTGCTGCAAACATGGAAAACAGACACCCTAGCATCAGAATCTCAGAAATCACTGAGAGATGTAGAGAAATGCTGCAGGAGCATGTTTGCTTCCTAGGACAAATGAAAAACTCACATGGGCCATGCACAGTGCAAACGGATGAAAAGAAGCATACACAGCGAGAGCAGTGCGCACTGTTCTCGCAAAGCAGAGCTTGTTCAGCTTGCCAGCTTCTAACATGGAAACAGAGCAAGCAGACAGCAGCCCACATGCTCTGCTTGTTATAAACATGGAAAACAGACACCCTAGCATCAGAATCTCAGAAATCACAGAGAGAAGTAGAGAAATGCTGCAGGAGCATGTTTTCTTGCTAGGACCAACGAAAAACACAAATGGGCTGTGCACAGTGCAAACAGATGAACAGAAGCATACACAGTGAGAGCTGTGTGCATGGTTCTCGCAGAGCAGAGCTTGTTCTACTTGACAGCTTCTAACATGGAAAGAGAGCAAGCAGACAGGAACCCACATGCTGTGCTTGCTGCAAACATGGAAAACAGACGCCCCAGCATCAGAATCGCAGAAATCACTGAGAGAAGCAGAGAAATGCTGCAGGAGCATGTTTTCTTGCTTGAAAAAGTGAAAAACTTACTTGGGCCGTGCACAGTGCAAACCAATGAACAGAAGCAAACACAGTGAGAGCTGTGTGTATGGTTCTCGCAAAGCAGAGCGTGTTCACCTTGACAGCTTCTAACATGGAAACACAGCAAGCAGACCTCAGCCTACATTCTCTGCGTGTTGCAAAGATGGAAAACAGACACCCTAGCATCAGAATCTCAGAAATCACTGAGAGATGTAGAGAAATGCTGCAGGAGCATGTTTGCTTCCTAGGACAAATGAAAAACTCACATGGGCCATGCACAGTGCAAACGGATGAAAAGAAGCATACACAGCGAGAGCAGTGTGCACTGTTCTCGCAAAGCAGAGCTTGTTCAGCTTGCCAGCTTCTAACATGGAAACACAGCAAGCAGACAGCAGCCCACATGCTCTGCTTGTTATAAACATGGAAAACAGACACCCTAGCATCAGAATCTCAGAAATCACAGAGAGAAGTAGAGAAATGCTGCAGGAGCATGTTTTCTTGCGAGGACCAACGAAAAACACAAATGGGCTGTGCGCAGTACAAACAGATGAACAGAAGGATACACAGTGAGAGCTGTGTGCATGGTTCTCGCAGAGCAGAGCTTGTTCTACTTGACAGCTTCTAACATGGAAACACAGCAAGCAGACAGCAGCCCACATACTCTGCTTGCGGCAAACATGGAAAACAGTCGCCCCAGCATCATAATCACAAAAATCAATGAGAGGAGCAGAGAAATGCTGCGGGGGCATGTTTTCTTGCTAGGACAAATGAAAACCTTACTTGGGCTGTGCACAGTGCAAACGGATGAACAGAAGCATACACAGTGAGAGCTGTGTGCACTGTTCTCGCACAGCAGAGCTTGTTCAACTTGACAGCTTCTAACATGGAAACAGAGCAAGCAGACAGCAATCCACATGCTCTGCTTGCTGCAAATGTGGAAAACAGACACCCCAGCATCATAATCTCAGAAATCACTGAGAGAAGCCGAGAAATGCTGCAGGAGCATGTTTTCTTGCTTGAAAAAGTGAAAAACTCACTTGGGCCGTGCACAGCGCAAACCAATGAACAGAAGCAAACACAGTGAGAGCTGTGTGTATGGTTCTCGCAAAGCAGAGCTTGTTCACCTTGACAGCTTCTAACATGGAAACACAGCAAGCAGACAGCAGCCCACATGCTCTGCTTGCTGCAAACATGGGAAACAGACACCCTAGCATCAGAATCTCAGAAATCACTGAGAGATGTAGAGAAATGCTGCAGGAGCATGTTTGCTTCCTAGGACAAATGAAAAACTCACATGGGCCATGCACAGTGCAAACGGATGAAAAGAAGCATACACAGCGAGAGCAGTGCGCACTGTTCTCGCAAAGCAGAGCTTGTTCAGCTTGCCAGCTTCTAACATGGAAACACAGCAAGCAGACAGCAGCCCACATGCTCTGCTTGTTATAAACATGGAAAACAGACACCCTAGCATCAGAATCTCAGAAATCACAGAGAGAAGTAGAGAAATGCTGCAGGAGCATGTTTTCTTGCTAGGACCAACGAAAAACACAAATGGGCTGTGCGCAGTGCAAACAGATGAACAGAAGCATACACAGTGAGAGCTGTGTGCATGGTTCTCGCAGAGCAGAGCTTGTTCTACTTGACAGCTTCTAACATGGAAAGAGAGCAAGCAGACAGGAACCCACATGCTGTGCTTGCTGCAAACATGGAAAACAGACGCCCCAGCATCAGAATCGCAGAAATCACTGAGAGAAGCCGAGAAATGCTGCAGGAGCATGCTTTCTTGCTTGAAAAAGTGAAAAACTTACTTGGGCCGTGCACAGTGCAAACCAATGAACAGAAGCAAACACAGTGAGAGCTGTGTGTATGGTTCTCGCAAAGCAGAGCGTGTTCACCTTGACAGCTTCTAACATGGAAACACAGCAAGCAGACCTCAGCCTACATTCTCTGCGTGTTGCAAAGATGGAAAACAGACACCCTAGTATCAGAATCTCAGAAATCACTGAGAGAAGTAGAGAAATGCTGCAGGAGCATGTTTGCTTCCTAGGACAAATGAAAAACTCACATGGGCCATGCACAGTGCAAACGGATGAAAAGAAGCATACACAGCGAGAGCAGTGTGCACTGTTCTCGCAAAGCAGAGCTTGTTCAGCTTGCCAGCTTCTAACATGGAAAGAGAGCAAGCAGACAGCAGCCCACATGCTCTGCTTGTTATAAACATGGAAAACAGACACCCTAGCATCAGAATCTCAGAAATCACAGAGAGAAGTAGAGAAATGCTGCAGGAGCATGTTTTCTTGCGAGGACCAACGAAAAACACAAATGGGCTGTGCGCAGTACAAACAGATGAACAGAAGGATACACAGTGAGAGCTGTGTGCATGGTTCTCGCAGAGCAGAGCTTGTTCTACTTGACAGCTTCTAACATGGAAACACAGCAAGCAGACAGCAGCCCACATGCTCTGCTTGCGGCAAACATGGAAAACAGTCGCCCCAGCATCATAATCACAAAAATCAATGAGAGGAGCAGAGAAATGCTGCGGGGGCATGTTTTCTTGCTAGGACAAATGAAAACCTTACTTGGGCTGTGCACAGTGCAAACGGATGAACAGAAGCATACACAGTGAGAGCTGTGTGCACTGTTCTCGCACAGCAGAGCTTGTTCAACTTGACAGCTTCTAACATGGAAACAGAGCAAGCAGACAGCAATCCACATGCTCTGCTTGCTGCAAATGTGGAAAACAGACACCCCAGCATCATAATCTCAGAAATCACTGAGAGAAGCCGAGAAATGCTGCAGGAGCATGTTTTCTTGCTTGAAAAAGTGAAAAACTCACTTGGGCCGTGCACAGCGCAAACCAATGAACAGAAGCAAACACAGTGAGAGCTGTGTGTATGGTTCTCGCAAAGCAGAGCTTGTTCACCTTGACAGCTTCTAACATGGAAACACAGCAAGCAGACAGCAGCCCACATGCTCTGCTTGCTGCAAACATGGAAAACAGACACCCTAGCATCAGAATCTCAGAAATCACTGAGAGATGTAGAGAAATGCTGCAGGAGCATGTTTGCTTCCTAGGACAAATGAAAAACTCACATGGGCCATGCACAGTGCAAACGGATGAAAAGAAGCATACACAGCGAGAGCAGTGCGCACTGTTCTCGCAAAGCAGAGCTTGTTCAGCTTGCCAGCTTCTAACATGGAAACAGAGCAAGCAGACAGCAGCCCACATGCTCTGCTTGTTATAAACATGGAAAACAGACACCCTAGCATCAGAATCTCAGAAATCACAGAGAGAAGTAGAGAAATGCTGCAGGAGCATGTTTTCTTGCTAGGACCAACGAAAAACACAAATGGGCTGTGCGCAGTGCAAACAGATGAACAGAAGCATACACAGTGAGAGCTGTGTGCATGGTTCTCGCAGAGCAGAGCTTGTTCTACTTGACAGCTTCTAACATGGAAAGAGAGCAAGCAGACAGGAACCCACATGCTGTGCTTGCTGCAAACATGGAAAACAGACGCCCCAGCATCAGAATCGCAGAAATCACTGAGAGAAGCCGAGAAATGCTGCAGGAGCATGCTTTCTTGCTTGAAAAAGTGAAAAACTTACTTGGGCCGTGCACAGTGCAAACCAATGAACAGAAGCAAACACAGTGAGAGCTGTGTGTATGGTTCTCGCAAAGCAGAGCGTGTTCACCTTGACAGCTTCTAACATGGAAACACAGCAAGCAGACCTCAGCCTACATTCTCTGCGTGTTGCAAAGATGGAAAACAGACACCCTAGTATCAGAATCTCAGAAATCACTGAGAGAAGTAGAGAAATGCTGCAGGAGCATGTTTGCTTCCTAGGACAAATGAAAAACTCACATGGGCCATGCACAGTGCAAACGGATGAAAAGAAGCATACACAGCGAGAGCAGTGTGCACTGTTCTCGCAAAGCAGAGCTTGTTCAGCTTGCCAGCTTCTAACATGGAAACACAGCAAGCAGACAGCAGCCCACATGCTCTGCTTGTTATAAACATGGAAAACAGACACCCTAGCATCAGAATCTCAGAAATCACAGAGAGAAGTAGAGAAATGCTGCAGGAGCATGTTTTCTTGCGAGGACCAACGAAAAACACAAATGGGCTGTGCGCAGTACAAACAGATGAACAGAAGGATACACAGTGAGAGCTGTGTGCATGGTTCTCGCAGAGCAGAGCTTGTTCTACTTGACAGCTTCTAACATGGAAACACAGCAAGCAGACAGCAGCCCACATGCTCTGCTTGCGGCAAACATGGAAAACCGTCGCCCCAGCATCATAATCACAAAAATCAATGAGAGGAGCAGAGAAATGCTGCGGGGGCATGTTTTCTTGCTAGGACAAATGAAAACCTTACTTGGGCTGTGCACAGTGCAAACGGATGAACAGAAGCATACACAGTGAGAGCTGTGTGCACTGTTCTCGCACAGCAGAGCTTGTTCAACTTGACAGCTTCTAACATGGAAACAGAGCAAGCAGACAGCAATCCACATGCTCTGCTTGCTGCAAATGTGGAAAACAGACACCCCAGCATCATAATCTCAGAAATCACTGAGAGAAGCCGAGAAATGCTGCAGGAGCATGTTTTCTTGCTTGAAAAAGTGAAAAACTCACTTGGGCCGTGCACAGCGCAAACCAATGAACAGAAGCAAACACAGTGAGAGCTGTGTGTATGGTTCTCGCAAAGCAGAGCTTGTTCACCTTGACAGCTTCTAACATGGAAACACAGCAAGCAGACAGCAGCCCACATGCTCTGCTTGCTGCAAACATGGAAAACAGACACCCTAGCATCAGAATCTCAGAAATCACTGAGAGATGTAGAGAAATGCTGCAGGAGCATGTTTGCTTCCTAGGACAAATGAAAAACTCACATGGGCCATGCACAGTGCAAACGGATGAAAAGAAGCATACACAGCGAGAGCAGTGCGCACTGTTCTCGCAAAGCAGAGCTTGTTCAGCTTGCCAGCTTCTAACATGGAAACAGAGCAAGCAGACAGCAGCCCACATGCTCTGCTTGTTATAAACATGGAAAACAGACACCCTAGCATCAGAATCTCAGAAATCACAGAGAGAAGTAGAGAAATGCTGCAGGAGCATGTTTTCTTGCTAGGACCAACGAAAAACACAAATGGGCTGTGCGCAGTGCAAACAGATGAACAGAAGCATACACAGTGAGAGCTGTGTGCATGGTTCTCGCAGAGCAGAGCTTGTTCTACTTGACAGCTTCTAACATGGAAAGAGAGCAAGCAGACAGGAACCCACATGCTGTGCTTGCTGCAAACATGGAAAACAGACGCCCCAGCATCAGAATCGCAGAAATCACTGAGAGAAGCAGAGAAATGCTGCAGGAGCATGTTTTCTTGCTTGAAAAAGTGAAAAACTTACTTGGGCCGTGCACAGTGCAAACCAATGAACAGAAGCAAACACAGTGAGAGCTGTGTGTATGGTTCTCGCAAAGCAGAGCGTGTTCACCTTGACAGCTTCTAACATGGAAACACAGCAAGCAGACCTCAGCCTACATTCTCTGCGTGTTGCAAAGATGGAAAACAGACACCCTAGTATCAGAATCTCAGAAATCACTGAGAGAAGTAGAGAAATGCTGCAGGAGCATGTTTGCTTCCTAGGACAAATGAAAAACTCACATGGGCCATGCACAGTGCAAACGGATGAAAAGAAGCATACACAGCGAGAGCAGTGTGCACTGTTCTCGCAAAGCAGAGCTTGTTCAGCTTGCCAGCTTCTAACATGGAAACACAGCAAGCAGACAGCAGCCCACATGCTCTGCTTGTTATAAACATGGAAAACAGACACCCTAGCATCAGAATCTCAGAAATCACAGAGAGAAGTAGAGAAATGCTGCAGGAGCATGTTTTCTTGCGAGGACCAACGAAAAACACAAATGGGCTGTGCGCAGTACAAACAGATGAACAGAAGGATACACAGTGAGAGCTGTGTGCATGGTTCTCGCAGAGCAGAGCTTGTTCTACTTGACAGCTTCTAACATGGAAACACAGCAAGCAGACAGCAGCCCACATGCTCTGCTTGCGGCAAACATGGAAACCAGTCGCCCCAGCATCATAATCACAAAAATCAATGAGAGGAGCAGAGAAATGCTGCGGGGGCATGTTTTCTTGCTAGGACAAATGAAAACCTTACTTGGGCTGTGCACAGTGCAAACGGATGAACAGAAGCATACACAGTGAGAGCTGTGTGCACTGTTCTCGCACAGCAGAGCTTGTTCAACTTGACAGCTTCTAACATGGAAACAGAGCAAGCAGACAGCAATCCACATGCTCTGCTTGCTGCAAATGTGGAAAACAGACACCCCAGCATCATAATCTCAGAAATCACTGAGAGAAGCCGAGAAATGCTGCAGGAGCATGTTTTCTTGCTTGAAAAAGTGAAAAACTCACTTGGGCCGTGCACAGCGCAAACCAATGAACAGAAGCAAACACAGTGAGAGCTGTGTGTATGGTTCTCGCAAAGCAGAGCTTGTTCACCTTGACAGCTTCTAACATGGAAACACAGCAAGCAGACAGCAGCCCACATGCTCTGCTTGCTGCAAACATGGAAAACAGACACCCTAGCATCAGAATCTCAGAAATCACTGAGAGATGTAGAGAAATGCTGCAGGAGCATGTTTGCTTCCTAGGACAAATGAAAAACTCACATGGGCCATGCACAGTGCAAACGGATGAAAAGAAGCATACACAGCGAGAGCAGTGTGCACTGTTCTCGCAAAGCAGAGCTTGTTCAGCTTGCCAGCTTCTAACATGGAAAGAGAGCAAGCAGACAGCAGCCCACATGCTCTGCTTGTTATAAACATGGAAAACAGACACCCTAGCATCAGAATCTCAGAAATCACAGAGAGAAGTAGAGAAATGCTGCAGGAGCATGTTTTCTTGCTAGGACCAACGAAAAACACAAATGGGCTGTGCGCAGTGCAAACAGATGAACAGAAGCATACACAGTGAGAGCTGTGTGCATGGTTCTCGCAGAGCAGAGCTTGTTCTACTTGACAGCTTCTAACATGGAAAGAGAGCAAGCAGACAGGAACCCACATGCTGTGCTTGCTGCAAACATGGAAAACAGACGCCCCAGCATCAGAATCGCAGAAATCACTGAGAGAAGCCGAGAAATGCTGCAGGAGCATGCTTTCTTGCTTGAAAAAGTGAAAAACTTACTTGGGCCGTGCACAGTGCAAACCAATGAACAGAAGCAAACACAGTGAGAGCTGTGTGTATGGTTCTCGCAAAGCAGAGCGTGTTCACCTTGACAGCTTCTAACATGGAAACACAGCAAGCAGACCTCAGCCTACATTCTCTCCGTGTTGCAAAGATGGAAAACAGACACCCTAGTATCAGAATCTCAGAAATCACTGAGAGAAGTAGAGAAATGCTGCAGGAGCATGTTTGCTTCCTAGGACAAATGAAAAACTCACATGGGCCATGCACAGTGCAAACGGATGAACAGAAGCATACACAGCGAGAGCAGTGTGCACTGTTCTCGCAAAGCAGAGCTTGTTCAGCTTGCCAGCTTCTAACATGGAAAGAGAGCAAGCAGACAGCAGCCCACATGCTCTGCTTGTTATAAACATGGAAAACAGACACCCTAGCATCAGAATCTCAGAAATCACAGAGAGAAGTAGAGAAATGCTGCAGGAGCATGTTTTCTTGCGAGGACCAACGAAAAACACAAATGGGCTGTGCGCAGTACAAACAGATGAACAGAAGGATACACAGTGAGAGCTGTGTGCATGGTTCTCGCAGAGCAGAGCTTGTTCTACTTGACAGCTTCTAACATGGAAACACAGCAAGCAGACAGCAGCCCACATGCTCTGCTTGCGGCAAACATGGAAAACAGTCGCCCCAGCATCATAATCACAAAAATCAATGAGAGGAGCAGAGAAATGCTGCGGGGGCATGTTTTCTTGCTAGGACAAATGAAAACCTTACTTGGGCTGTGCACAGTGCAAACGGATGAACAGAAGCATACACAGTGAGAGCTGTGTGCACTGTTCTCGCACAGCAGAGCTTGTTCAACTTGACAGCTTCTAACATGGAAAGAGAGCAAGCAGACAGCAATCCACATGCTCTGCTTGCTGCAAATGTGGAAAACAGACACCCCAGCATCATAATCTCAGAAATCACTGAGAGAAGCCGAGAAATGCTGCAGGAGCATGTTTTCTTGCTTGAAAAAGTGAAAAACTCACTTGGGCCGTGCACAGCGCAAACCAATGAACAGAAGCAAACACAGTGAGAGCTGTGTGTATGGTTCTCGCAAAGCAGAGCTTGTTCACCTTGACAGCTTCTAACATGGAAACACAGCAAGCAGACAGCAGCCCACATGCTCTGCTTGCTGCAAACATGGAAAACAGACACCCTAGCATCAGAATCTCAGAAATCACTGAGAGATGTAGAGAAATGCTGCAGGAGCATGTTTGCTTCCTAGGACAAATGAAAAACTCACATGGGCCATGCACAGTGCAAACGGATGAAAAGAAGCATACACAGCGAGAGCAGTGCGCACTGTTCTCGCAAAGCAGAGCTTGTTCAGCTTGCCAGCTTCTAACATGGAAACAGAGCAAGCAGACAGCAGCCCACATGCTCTGCTTGTTATAAACATGGAAAACAGACACCCTAGCATCAGAATCTCAGAAATCACAGAGAGAAGTAGAGAAATGCTGCAGGAGCATGTTTTCTTGCTAGGACCAACGAAAAACACAAATGGGCTGTGCGCAGTGCAAACAGATGAACAGAAGCATACACAGTGAGAGCTGTGTGCATGGTTCTCGCAGAGCAGAGCTTGTTCTACTTGACAGCTTCTAACATGGAAAGAGAGCAAGCAGACAGGAACCCACATGCTGTGCTTGCTGCAAACATGGAAAACAGATGCCCCAGCATCAGAATCGCAGAAATCACTGAGAGAAGCAGAGAAATGCTGCAGGAGCATGTTTTCTTGCTTGAAAAAGTGAAAAACTTACTTGGGCCGTGCACAGTGCAAACCAATGAACAGAAGCAAACACAGTGAGAGCTGTGTGTATGGTTCTCGCAAAGCAGAGCGTGTTCACCTTGACAGCTTCTAACATGGAAACACAGCAAGCAGACCTCAGCCTACATTCTCTGCGTGTTGCAAAGATGGAAAACAGACACCCTAGTATCAGAATCTCAGAAATCACTGAGAGAAGTAGAGAAATGCTGCAGGAGCATGTTTTCTTGCGAGGACCAACGAAAAACACAAATGGGCTGTGCGCAGTACAAACAGATGAACAGAAGGATACACAGTGAGAGCTGTGTGCATGGTTCTCGCAGAGCAGAGCTTGTTCTACTTGACAGCTTCTAACATGGAAACACAGCAAGCAGACAGCAGCCCACATGCTCTGCTTGCGGCAAACATGGAAAACAGTCGCCCCAGCATCATAATCACAAAAATCAATGAGAGGAGCAGAGAAATGCTGCGGGGGCATGTTTTCTTGCTAGGACAAATGAAAACCTTACTTGGGCTGTGCACAGTGCAAACGGATGAACAGAAGCATACACAGTGAGAGCTGTGTGCACTGTTCTCGCACAGCAGAGCTTGTTCAACTTGACAGCTTCTAACATGGAAAGAGAGCAAGCAGACAGCAATCCAGATGCTCTGCTTGCTGCAAATGTGGAAAACAGACACCCCAGCATCATAATCTCAGAAATCACTGAGAGAAGCCGAGAAATGCTGCAGGAGCATGTTTTCTTGCTTGAAAAAGTGAAAAACTCACTTGGGCCGTGCACAGCGCAAACCAATGAACAGAAGCAAACACAGTGAGAGCTGTGTGTATGGTTCTCGCAAAGCAGAGCTTGTTCACCTTGACAGCTTCTAACATGGAAACACAGCAAGCAGACAGCAGCCCACATGCTCTGCTTGCTGCAAACATGGAAAACAGACACCCTAGCATCAGAATCTCAGAAATCACTGAGAGATGTAGAGAAATGCTGCAGGAGCATGTTTGCTTCCTAGGACAAATGAAAAACTCACATGGGCCATGCACAGTGCAAACGGATGAAAAGAAGCATACACAGCGAGAGCAGTGCGCACTGTTCTCGCAAAGCAGAGCTTGTTCAGCTTGCCAGCTTCTAACATGGAAACAGAGCAAGCAGACAGCAGCCCACATGCTCTGCTTGTTATAAACATGGAAAACAGACACCCTAGCATCAGAATCTCAGAAATCACAGAGAGAAGTAGAGAAATGCTGCAGGAGCATGTTTTCTTGCTAGGACCAACGAAAAACACAAATGGGCTGTGCGCAGTGCAAACAGATGAACAGAAGCATACACAGTGAGAGCTGTGTGCATGGTTCTCGCAGAGCAGAGCTTGTTCTACTTGACAGCTTCTAACATGGAAAGAGAGCAAGCAGACAGGAACCCACATGCTCTGCTTGTTATAAACATGGAAAACAGACACCCTAGCATCAGAATCTCAGAAATCACAGAGAGAAGTAGAGAAATGCTGCAGGAGCATGTTTTCTTGCTAGGACCAACGAAAAACACAAATGGGCTGTGCGCAGTGCAAACAGATGAACAGAAGCATACACAGTGAGAGCTGTGTGCATGGTTCTCGCAGAGCAGAGCTTGTTCTACTTGACAGCTTCTAACATGGAAACACAGCAAGCAGACAGCAGCCCACATGCTCTGCTTGCGGCAAACATGGAAAACAGTCGCCCCAGCATCATAATCACAAAAATCAATGAGAGGAGCAGAGAAATGCTGCGGGGGCATGTTTTCTTGCTAGGACAAATGAAAACCTTACTTGGGCTGTGCACAGTAAAAACGGATGAACAGAAGCATACACAGTGAGAGCTGTGTGCACTGTTCTCGCAAAGCAGAGCTTGTTCGACTTGACAGCTTCTAACATGGAAACAGTGGAAGCAGACAGCAATCCACATGCTCTGCTTGCTGCAAATGTGGAAAACAGACACCTCAGCATCAGAATCTCAGAAATCACAGAGAGAAGTAGAGAAATGCTGCAGGAGCATGTTTTCTTGCTTGAAAAAGTGAAAAACTCACTTCGGCCGTGCACAGCGCAAACCAATGAACAGAAGCAAACACAGTGAGAGCTGTGTGTATGGTTCTCGCAAAGCAGAGCTTGTTCACCTTGACAGCTTCTAACATGGAAACACAGCAAGCAGACAGCAGCCCACATGCTCTGCTTGCTGCAAACATGGAAAACAGACACCCTAGCATCAGAATCTCAGAAATCACTGAGAGAAGTAGAGAAATGCTGCAGGAGCATGTTTGCTTCCTAGGACAAATGAAAAACTCACATGGGCCATGCACAGTGCAAACGGATGAAAAGAAGCATACACAGTGAGAGCTGTGTGCACTATTCTCGCAGAGCAGAGCTTGTTCGACTTGACAGCTTCTAACATGGAAACAGAGCAAGAAGACAGCAATCCACATGCTCTGCTTGCAGCAAATGTGGAAAACAGACACCTCAGGATCAGAATCTCAGAAATCACTGAGAGAAGCAGAGAAATTCTGCAGGAGCATGTTTTCTTGCTAGGACAAATGAAAACCTTACTTGGGCTGTGCACGGCGCAAACCGATGAACAGAAGCCTACACAGTGAGAGCTGTGTGCACTGTTCTCGCAAAGCAGAGCTAGTTCAACTTGACAGCTTCTAACATGGAAATAGAACAAGCAGACATGAACCCAGATGCTCCGCTTGCTGCCAACATGGAAAATAGACACCCCAGCATCAGAATCTCAGAAATCACAGAGAGAAGTAGAGAAATGCTGCGGGACCATGTTTGCTTGCTAGGACAAATGAAAAACTCAAATTGGCTGTGCACAGTGCAAACAGATGAACAGAAGCCTACACACTGAGAGCTGTGTGCACTATTCTCGCAGAGCAGTGCTTGTTCGACTTGACAGCTTCTAACATGGAAACAGAGCAAGAAGACCGCAATCCACATGCTCTGCTTGCAGCAAATGTGGAAAACAGACACCTCAGCATCAGAATCTCAGAAATCACTGAGAGAGGCAGAGCAATGCTGCAGGACCATGTTTCCCTGCTTTAAAAAATGAAAACCTTACTTGGGCTGTGCACAGTGCAAACGGATGAACTGAAGCATACACACGAGAGCTGTGGGCACTGTTCTCGCGAGGCAGAGCTTGTTGAACTTGACAGCTTCTAACATGCAATGAGAGCAAGCAGACAGCAGCCCACATGGTCTGCTTGTTGCAATCATGGAAAACAGACACCCCAGCATCAGAATTTCAGAAATCACTGAGTTAAGCAGAGAAATGCTGCAGGAGCATGTTTGCTTCCTAGGACAAATGATAAACTGAAATGGGCTGTGCACAGTGCAAACGGATGAAAAGAAGCATACACAGTGAGAGCTGTGTGAGCTGTGCTCGCAGAGCAGAGCTTGATCAACTTGACAGCTTCTAACACGGAAGCAGAGCAAGCAGACAGCGACCCACATGCTCTGCTTGCTGCAAACATGGAAAACAGAAACCCCAGCATCAGAATCCCGGAAATCACTGAGAGAAGCAGAGAAATGCTGCAGGAGCAAGTTTTCTTGCTTTAAAAAGTGAAAAACTTACTTGGGCTGTGCACAGTGCAAACCGATGAACAGAAGCACACACAGTGAGAGCTGTGTGCACTGTTCTCGCAGAGCAGAGCTTGTTCGACTTGACAGCTTCTAACATGGAAACAGAGCAAGAAGACAGCAATCCACATGCTCTGCTTGCTGCAAATGTGGAAAACAGACACCTCAGCATCAGAATCTCAGAAATCACTGAGAGAAGCAGAGAAATGCTGCAGGAGCAAGTTTTCTTGCTTTAAAAAGTGAAAAACTCTCTTCGACTGTGAACAGTGCAAACCGATGAACAGAAGCATACACAGTGAGAGCTGTGTGCACTATTCTCGCAGAGCAGAGCTTGTTCGACTTGACAGCTTCTAACATGGAAGCAGAGCAAGCAGACAGCGACCCACATGCTCTGCTTGCTGCAAACATGGAAAACAGAAACCCCAGCATCAGAATCCCGGAAATCACTGAGAGAAGCAGAGAAATGCTGCAGGAGCATGTTTTCCTGCTTTAAAAAATGAAAACCTTACTTGGGCTGTGCACAGTGCAAACGGATGAACAGAAGCATACACAGTGAGAGCTGAGTGCACTGTTCTCGCAAAGCAGAGCTTGTTCGGCTTGACAGCTTCTAACATGGAAACAGTGCATGCAGACAGCAATCCACGTGCTCTGCTTGCTGCAAATGTGGAAAACAGACACCTCAGCATCAGAATCTCAGAAATCACTGAGAGAAGTAGGGAAATGCTGCAGGAGCATGTTTGCTTGTTTGAAAAAGTAAAAAACTCATTTGGGCTGTGCACAGTGCAAACCGATGAACAGAAGCATGCACAGCGAGAGCTGTGGGCACTGTTCTCGCAAGGCAGAGCTTGTTCAACATTACAGTTTCTAGCATAAAAACAAAGGAAGCAGACAGCTGCCTACATGCTCTGCTTGTTGCAGACATGGAAAACAGACACCCCAGCATCAGAATCTCAGAAATCACTGAGCGAAGCAGAGAAATGCTGCAGGACCATGCTTGCTTGCTTGAAAAAGTGAAAACCTTACTTGGGCTGTGCACAGTGCAAACCGATGAACAGAAGCATACATAGCGAGAGCAGTGTGCACTGTTCTCGCGAAGCAGAGCTTGTTCACCTTGACAGCTTCTAACATGGAAACACAGCAGGCAGACAGCAGCCCACATGCTCTGCTTGCTGCAAACATGGAAAACAGACACCCTAGCATCAGAATCTCACAAATCACTGAGAGAAGTAGAGAAATGCTGCAGGAGCATGTTTGCTTCCTAGGACAAATGAAAAACTCACATGGGCCATGCACAGTGCAAACGGATGAAAAGAAGCATACACAGCGAGAGCAGTGTGCACTGTTCTCGCAAAGCAGAGCTTGTTCAGCTTGCCAGCTTCTAACATGGAAACAGAGCAAGCAGACAGCAGCCCACATGCTCTGCTTGTTATAAACATGGAAAACAGACACCCTAGCATCAGAATCTCAGAAATCACAGAGAGAAGTAGAGAAATGCTGCAGGAGCATGTTTTCTTGCTAGGACCAACGAAAAACACAAATGGCTGTGCGCAGTGCAAACAGATGAACAGAAGCATACACAGTGAGAGCTGTGTGCATGGTTCTCGCAGAGCAGAGCTTGTTCTACTTGACAGCTTCTAACATGGAAACACAGCAAGCAGACAGCAGCCCACATGCTCTGCTTGCGGCAAACATGGAAAACAGTCGCCCCAGCATCATAATCACAAAAATCAATGAGAGGAGCAGAGAAATGCTGCGGGGGCATGTTTTCTTGCTAGGACAAATGAAAACCTTACTTGGGCTGTGCACAGTAAAAACGGATGAACAGAAGCATACACAGTGAGAGCTGTGTGCACTGTTCTCGCAAAGCAGAGCTTGTTCGACTTGACAGCTTCTAACATGGAAACAGTGGAAGCAGACAGCAATCCACATGCTCTGCTTGCTGCAAATGTGGAAAACAGACACCTCAGCATCAGAATCTCAGAAATCACAGAGAGAAGTAGAGAAATGCTGCAGGAGCATGTTTTCTTGCTTGAAAAAGTGAAAAACTCACTTCGGCCGTGCACAGCGCAAACCAATGAACAGAAGCAAACACAGTGAGAGCTGTGTGTATGGTTCTCGCAAAGCAGAGCTTGTTCACCTTGACAGCTTCTAACATGGAAACACAGCAAGCAGACAGCAGCCCACATGCTCTGCTTGCTGCAAACATGGAAAACAGACACCCTAGCATCAGAATCTCAGAAATCACTGAGAGAAGTAGAGAAATGCTGCAGGAGCATGTTTGCTTCCTAGGACAAATGAAAAACTCACATGGGCCATGCACAGTGCAAACGGATGAAAAGAAGCATACACAGTGAGAGCTGTGTGCACTATTCTCGCAGAGCAGAGCTTGTTCAACTTGACAGCTTCTAACATGGAAACAGTGGAAGCAGACAGCAATCCACATGCTCTGCTTGCTGCAAACATGGAAAACAGAAACCCCAGCATCAGAATCCCGGAAATCACTGAGAGAAGTAGAGAAATGCTGCAGGAGCATGTTTTCTTGCTTTAAAAAGTGAAAAACTCTCTTGGACTGTGCGCAGTGCAAACAGATGAACAGAAGCATACACAGTGAGAGCTGTGTGCATGGTTCTTGCAGAGCAGAGCTTGTTCTACTTGACAGCTTCTAACATGGAAACAGAGCAAGAAGACAGCAATCCATATGCTCTGCTTGCTGCAAATGTGGAAAACAGACACCTCAGCATCAGAATCTCAGAAATCACAGAGAGAAGCAGAGAAATGCTGCAGGAGCATGTTGCTTCCTTGAAAAAATGAAAATCTCACTTGGGCTGTGCACAGCGCAAACCGATGAACAGAAGCAAACACAGTGAGAGCTGTGTGCACTGTTCTCGCAAAGCAGAGCTAGTTCAACTTGACAGCTTCTAACGTGGAAAGAGACCAAGCAGACAGCAGCCCAGATGCTCTGCTTGTTGCAAACATGGAAGGCAGACACCCTAGCATCAGAATCTCAGAAATCACTGAGAGAGGCAGAGCAATGCTGCAGGACCATGTTTGCTTGCTTGAAAAAGAGAAAAACTTACTTGGGCTGTGCACAGTGCAAACCGATGAACAGAAGCAAACACAGTGAGAGCTGTGTGCACTATTCTCGCAGAGCAGAGCTTGTTCGACTTGACAGCTTCTAACATGGAAAGAGAGCGAGCAGACAGCAGCCCACATGCTCTGCTTGCTGCAAATGTGGAAAACAGACACCCTAGCATCAGAATCTCAGAAATCACTGAGAGAAGCAGAGAAATTCTGCAGGAGCATGTTTGCTTGCATGGACAAATGAAAAACACAAATGAGCTGTGCACAGTGCAAACAGATGAACAGAAGCATACACAGTGAGTGCTGTGTGCACTGTTCTCAAAGCGCAGAGCTTGTTCGACTTGGCAGCTTCTAACATGGAAACAGAGCAGGCAGTCAGCAGCCCACATGCTCTGCTTGCTGCAAGCTGGAAAATAGACACCCCAGCATCAGAATCTCAGAAATCACTGAGAGAAGCAGTGAAATGCTGCGGGGGCATGTTTTCTTGCTAGGACAAATGTGAAACACACATGGGCCGTGCACAGTGCAAACGGATGAACAGAAGCATACACACGAGAGCTGTGGGCACTGTTCTCGCGAGGCAGAGCTTGTTGAACTTGACAGCTTCTAACATGCAATGAGAGCAAGCAGACAGCAGCCCACATGGTCTGCTTGTTGCAATCATGGAAAACAGACACCCCAGCATCAGAATTTCAGAAATCACTGAGTTAAGCAGAGAAATGCTGCAGGAGCATGTTTGCTTCCTAGGACAAATGATAAACTCAAATGGGCTGTGCACAGTGCAAACGGATGAAAAGAAGCATACACAGTGAGAGCTGTGTGAGCTGTGCTCGCAGAGCAGAGCTTGATCAACTTGACAGCTTCTAACACGGAAGCAGAGCAAGCAGACAGCGACCCACATGCTCTGCTTGCTGCAAACATGGAAAACAGAAACCCCAGCATCAGAATCCCGGAAATCACAGAGAGAAGCAGAGAAATGCTGCAGGAGCATGTTTTCTTGCTTTAAAAAGTTAAAAACTTACTTGGGCTGTGCACAGCGCAAACCGATGAACAGAAGCATACACAGTGAGAGCTGTGTGCACTATTCTCGCAGAGCAGAGCTTGTTCAACTTGACAGCTTCTAACGTGGAAAGAGAGCAAGCAGACAGCAGCCCAGATGCTCTGCTTGTTTCAAACATGGAAGGCAGACACCCTAGCATCAGAATCTCAGAAATCACTGATAGAAGCAGAGAAATTCTGCAGGAGCATGTTTTCTTGCTAGGCCAAATGAAAAACTCAAATTGGCTATGCACAGTGCAAACAGATGAACAGAAGCATACACAGTGAGAGCTGTGTGCACTATTCTCGCAGAGCAGAGCTTGTTCGACTTGACAGCTTCTAACATGGAAACAGAGCAAGAAGACAGCAATCCACATGCTCTGCTTGCTGCAAATGTGGAAAACAGACACCTCAGCATCAGAATCTCAGAAATCACTGAGAGAAGCAGAGAAATGCTGCAGGAGCATGTTGCTTCCTTGAAAAATTGAAAATCTCACTTGGGCTGTGCACAGCGCAAACCGATGAACAGAAGCAAACACAGTGAGAGCAGTGTGCACTGTTCTCGCAAAGCAGAGCTAGTTCAACTTGACAGCTTCTAACATGGAAAGAGAGCAAGCAGACAGCAGCCCACATGCTCTGCTTGTTGCAAACATGGAATGCAGACACCCTAGCTTCAGAATCTCGGAAATCACTGAGAGAGGCAGAGCAATGCTGCAGGACCATGTTTGCTTGCTAGGACAAATGAAAAACTCAAATGGGCTTTGCACAGTGCAAAGAGATGAACCGAAGCATACACAGCGAGAGCTGTGTGCCCTGTGCTCGCCGAGTAGAGCTTGTTCAACTTGACAGCTTCTAACATGGAAACACAGCAAGCAGTCAGGAACCCACATGCTCTGCTTGCTGCAAATGTGGCGAACAGACGCCCCAGCATCAGAATGTCAGAAATCACAGAGAGAATCAGAAAAATGCTGCAGGACCATGTTTGCTTGCTTGAAAAAGTGAAAAACTTACTTGGGCTGTGCACAGTGCAAACCGATGAACAGAAGCATACACAGTGAGAGCTGTGTGCACGGTTCTCACAGAGCAGAGCTTGTACGACTTGACAGCTTCTAACATGGAAAGAGAGCGAGCAGACAGCAGCCCACATGCTCTGCATGCTGCAAATGTGGAAAACAGACACCCCAGCATCAGAATCTCAGAAATCACTGAGAGAAGCAGAGAAATTCTGCAGGAGCATGTTTGCTTGCATGGACAAATGAAAAACAGAAATGAGCTGTGCACTGCGCAAACAGATGAACAGAAGCAAACACAGTGAGAGCTGTGTGCATGGTTCTCGCATAGCAGAGCTTGTTCACTTGACAGCTTCTAACATGGAAATAGAACAAGCAGACATGAACCCAGATGCTCCGCTTGCTGCAAACATGGAAAATAGACACCCCAGCATCAGAATCTCAGAAATCACTGAGAGAAGCAGAGAAATGCTGCAGGACCATGTTTGCTTGCTAGGACAAATGAAAAACTCAAATTGGCTGTGCACAGTGCAAACAGATGAACAGAAGCATACACAGTGCGAGCTGTGTGCACTATTCTCGCAAAGCAGGGCTAGTTCAACTTGACAGCTTCTAACGTGGAAAGAGAGCAAGCAGACAGCAGCCCACATGCTCTGCTTGTTGCAAACATGGAAGGCAGACACCCTAGCTTCAGAATCCCGGAAATCACTGAGAGAGGCAGAGCAATGCTGCAGGACCATGTTTGCTTGCTAGGACAAATGAAAAACTCAAATGGGCTGTGCACAGTGCAAAGAGATGAACCGAAGCATACACAGCGAGAGCTGTGTGCCCTGTGCTCGCCGGGCAGAGCTTGTTCAACTTGACAGCTTCTAACATGGAAACACAGCAAGCAGTCAGGAACCCACATGCTCTGCTTGCTGCAAATGTGGCGAACAGACGCCCCAGCATCAGAATCTCAGAAATAACAGAGAGAAGCAGAGAAATGCTGCAGGACCATGTTTGCTTGCTTGCAAAAGTGAAAAACTTACTTGGGCTGTGCACAGTGCAAACCGATGAACAGAAGCATACACAGCGAGAGCTGTGTGCACTGTTCTCAAAGCGCAGAGCTTGTTCGACTTGGCAGCTTCTAACATGGAAACAGAGCAGGCAGTCAGCAGCCCACATGCTCTGCTTGCTGCAAACATGGAAAACAGACACCCCAGCATCAGAATCTCAGAAATCACAGAGAGAAGTAGAGAAATTCTGCAGGAGCATGTTTGCTTGCATGGACAAATGAAAAACTCACTTGAGCTGTGCACTGCGCAAACAGATGAACAGAAGCAAACACAGTGAGAGCTGTGTGCATGGTTCTCGCATAGCAGAGCTTGTTCAGCTTGCCAGCTTCTAACATGGAAACACAGCAAGCAGACAGCAGCCCACATGCTCTGCTTGTTATAAACATGGAAAACAGACACCCTAGCATCAGAATCTCAGAAATCACAGAGAGAAGTAGAGAAATGCTGCAGGAGCATGTTTTCCTGCTAGGACCAACGAAAAACACAAATGGGCTGTGCGCAGTGCAAACAGATGAACAGAAGCATACACAGTGAGAGCTGTGTGCATGGTTCTCGCAGAGCAGAGCTTGTTCTACTTGACAGCTTCTAACATGGAAAGAGAGCAAGCAGACAGGAACCCACATGCTGTGCTTGCTGCAAACATGGAAAACAGACGCCCCAGCATCAGAATCGCAGAAATCACTGAGAGAAGCAGAGAAATGCTGCAGGAGCATGTTTTCTTGCTTGAAAAAGTGAAAAACTTACTTGGGCCGTGCACAGTGCAAACCAATGAACAGAAGCAAACACAGTGAGAGCTGTGTGTATGGTTCTCGCAAAGCAGAGCGTGTTCACCTTGACAGCTTCTAACATGGAAACACAGCAAGCAGACAGCAGCCCACATGCTCTGCTTGCTGCAAACATGGAAAACAGACACCCTAGCATCAGAATCTCAGAAATAACTGAGAGAAGTAGAGAAATGCTGCAGGAGCATGTTTGCTTCCTAGGACAAATGAAAAACTCACATGGGCCATGCACAGTGCAAACGGATGAAAAGAAGCATACACAGCGAGAGCAGTGTGCACTGTTCTCGCAAAGCAGAGCTTGTTCAGCTTGCCAGCTTCTAACATGGAAACACAGCAAGCAGACAGCAGCCCACATGCTCTGCTTGTTATAAACATGGAAAACAGACACCCTAGCATCAGAATCTCAGAAATCACAGAGAGAAGTAGAGAAATGCTGCAGGAGCATGTTTTCTTGCGAGGACCAACGAAAAACACAAATGGGCTGTGCGCAGTACAAACAGATGAACAGAAGCATACACAGTGAGAGCTGCGTGCATGGTTCTCGCAGAGCAGAGCTTGTTCTACTTGACAGCTTCTAACATGGAAACACAGCAAGCAGACAGCAGCCCACATGCTCTGCTTGCGGCAAACATGGAAAACAGTCGCCCCAGCATCATAATCACAAAAATCAATGAGAGGAGCAGAGAAATGCTGCGGGGGCATGTTTTCTTGCTAGGACAAATGAAAACCTTACTTGGGCTGTGCACAGTGCAAACGGATGAACAGAAGCATACACAGTGAGAGCTGTGTGCACTGTTCTCGCACAGCAGAGCTTGTTCAACTTGACAGCTTCTAACATGGAAACAGAGCAAGCAGACAGCAATCCACATGCTCTGCTTGCTGCAAATGTGGAAAACAGACACCCCAGCATCATAATCTCAGAAATCACTGAGAGAAGCCGAGAAATGCTGCAGGAGCATGCTTTCTTGCTTGAAAAAGTGAAAAACTCACTTGGGCCGTGCACAGCGCAAACCAATGAACAGAAGCAAACACAGTGAGAGCTGTGTGTATGGTTCTCGCAAAGCAGAGCGTGTTCACCTTGACAGCTTCTAACATGGAAACACAGCAAGCAGACCTCAGGCTACATTCTCTGCGTGTTGCAAAGATGGAAAACAGACACCCTAGTATCAGAATCTCAGAAATCACTGAGAGAAGTAGAGAAATGCTGCAGGAGCATGTTTGCTTCCTAGGACAAATGAAAAACTCACATGGGCCATGCACAGTGCAAACGGATGAAAAGAAGCATACACAGCGAGAGCAGTGTGCACTGTTCTCGCAAAGCAGAGCTTGTTCAGCTTGCCAGCTTCTAACATGGAAACACAGCAAGCAGACAGCAGCCCACATGCTCTGCTTGTTATAAACATGGAAAACAGACACCCCAGCATCAGAATCTCAGAAATCACAGAGAGAAGTAGAGAAATGCTGCAGGAGCATGTTTTCCTGCTAGGACCAACGAAAAACACAAATGGGCTGTGCGCAGTGCAAACAGATGAACAGAAGCATACACAGTGAGAGCTGTGTGCATGGTTCTCGCAGAGCAGAGCTTGTTCTACTTGACAGCTTCTAACATGGAAAGAGAGCAAGCAGACAGGAACCCACATGCTGTGCTTGCTGCAAACATGGAAAACAGACGCCCCAGCATCAGAATCGCAGAAATCACTGAGAGAAGCCGAGAAATGCTGCAGGAGCATGTTTTCTTGCTTGAAAAAGTGAAAAACTTACTTGGGCCGTGCACAGTGAAAACCAATGAACAGAAGCAAACACAGTGAGAGCTGTGTGTATGGTTCTCGCAAAGCAGAGCGTGTTCACCTTGACAGCTTCTAACATGGAAACACAGCAAGCAGACCTCAGCCTACATTCTCTGCGTGTTGCAAAGATGGAAAACAGACACCCTAGTATCAGAATCTCAGAAATCACTGAGAGAAGTAGAGAAATGCTGCAGGAGCATGTTTGCTTCCTAGGACAAATGAAAAACTCACATGGGCCATGCACAGTGCAAACGGATGAAAAGAAGCATACACAGCGAGAGCAGTGTGCACTGTTCTCGCAAAGCAGAGCTTGTTCAGCTTGCCAGCTTCTAACATGGAAACACAGCAAGCAGACAGCAGCCCACATGCTCTGCTTGTTATAAACATGGAAAACAGACACCCTAGCATCAGAATCTCAGAAATCACAGAGAGAAGTAGAGAAATGCTGCAGGAGCATGTTTTCTTGCGAGGACCAACGAAAAACACAAATGGGCTGTGCGCAGTACAAACAGATGAACAGAAGCATACACAGTGAGAGCTGTGTGCATGGTTCTCGCAGAGCAGAGCTTGTTCTACTTGACAGCTTCTAACATGGAAACACAGCAAGCAGACAGCAGCCCACATGCTCTGCTTGCGGCAAACATGGAAAACAGTCGCCCCAGCATCATAATCACAAAAATCAATGAGAGGAGCAGAGAAATGCTGCGGGGGCATGTTTTCTTGCTAGGACAAATGAAAACCTTACTTGGGCTGTGCACAGTGCAAACGGATGAACAGAAGCATACACAGTGAGAGCTGTGTGCACTGTTCTCGCACAGCAGAGCTTGTTCAACTTGACAGCTTCTAACATGGAAACAGAGCAAGCAGACAGCAATCCACATGCTCTGCTTGCTGCAAATGTGGAAAACAGACACCCCAGCATCAGAATCTCAGAAATCACAGAGAGAAGCAGAGAAATGCTGCAGGAGCATGTTTTCTTGCTTGAAAAAGTGAAAAACTCACTTGGGCCGTGCACAGGGCAAACCAATGAACAGAAGCAAACACAGTGAGAGCTGTGTGTATGGTTCTCGCAAAGCAGAGCTTGTTCACCTTGACAGCTTCTGACATGGAAACACAGCAAGCAGACAGCAGCCCACATGCTCTGCTCGTTATAAACATGGAAAACAGACACCCTAGCATCAGAATCTCAGAAATCACTGAGAGAAGTAGAGAAATGCTGCGGGGGCATGTTTGCTTCCTAGGACAAATGAAAAACTCACATGGGCCATGCACAGTGCAAACGGATGAAAAGAAGCATACACAGCGAGAGCAGCGTGCACTGTTCTCGCAAAGCAGAGCTTGTTCAGCTTGCCAGCTTCTAACATGGAAAGAGAGCAAGCAGACAGCAGCCCACATGCTCTGCTTGTTATAAACATGGAAAACAGACACCCTAGCATCAGAATCTCAGAAATCACAGAGAGAAGTAGAGAAATGCTGCAGGAGCATGTTTTCTTGCTAGGACCAACGAAAAACACAAATGGGCTGTGCGCAGTGCAAACAGATGAACAGAAGCATACACAGTGAGAGCTCTGTGTATGGTTCTCGCAAAGCAGAGCTTGTTCACCTTGACAGCTTCTAACATGGAAACACAGCAAGCAGACCTCAGCCTACATTCTCTGCGTGTTGCAAAGATGGAAAACAGACACCCTAGTATCAGAATCTCAGAAATCTCTGAGCGAAGCAGAGAAATGCTGCAGGACCATGCTTGCTTGCTTGAAAAAGTGAAAAACTCACTTGGGCCGTGCACAGCGCAAACCAATGAACAGAAGCAAACACAGTGAGAGCTCTGTGTATGGTTCTCGCAAAGCAGAGCTTGTTCACCTTGACAGCTTCTAACATGGAAACACAGCAAGCAGACCTCAGCCTACATTCTCTGCGTGTTGCAAAGATGGAAAACAGACACCCTAGTATCAGAATCTCAGAAATCTCTGAGCGAAGCAGAGAAATGCTGCAGGACCATGCTTGCTTGCTTGAAAAAGTGAAAAACTTACTTGGGCTGTGCACAGTGCAAACAGATGAACAGAAGCATACATAGCGAGAGCAGTGTGCATGGTTCTCGCAGAGCAGAGCTTGTTCTACTTGACAGCTTCTGACATGGAAAGAGAGCAAGCAGACAGGAAACCACATGCTGTGCTTGCTGCAAATGTGGAAAACAGACGCCCTAGCATCAGAATCTCAGAAATCACTGAGAGAAGTAGAGAAATGCTGCAGGAGCATGTTTGCTTCCTAGGACAAATGAAAAACTCACATGGGCCATGCACAGTGCAAACGGATGAAAAGAATTATACACAGCGAGAGCAGTGTGCACTGTTCTTGCAAAGCAGAGTTTGTTCAACTTGACAGCTTCTAACATGGAAAGAGAGCAAGCAGACAGCAGCCCACATGCTCTGCTTGTTATAAACATGGAAAACAGACACCTTAGCATCAGAATCTCAGAAAACACAGAGAGAAGCAGAGAAATTCTGCAGGAGCATGTTTTCTTGCTAGGACAAATGAAAACCTTACTTGGGCTGTGAACAGAGCAAACGGATGAACAGAAGCATACACAGCGAGTGCAGTGTTCCCTGGTCTCGGAGAGCAGAGCTTGTTCAACTTGTCAGCTTCTAACATGGAAACGGAACAAGCAGACATGAACCCACATGCCCTGCTTGCTGCAAACATGGAAAACAGGCACACCAGTATCAGAATCTCAGAAATCACTGAGAGAAGCAGAGAAATTCTGCAGGTGCATGTTTTCTTGCTTGAAAAATTGAAAAACTTATTTGTGCTGTGCACAGTGCAAACCGATGAACAGAAGCATACACAGTGAGAACTGTGTGCACTGTTCTCGCAGAGCAGAGCTTGTTCAACTTTACAGCTTCTAAGATGGAAAGAGAGCAAGCAGACCTCAGCCCGCATTCTCTGCTTGTTGCAAACATGAAAAACAGATGCCCTAGCAGCATAATCTCAGAAATCACTGAGAGAAGCAGAGAAATGCTGCAGGTGCATGTTTGCTTGCTAGAACAAATGAAAAACTCAGATGGGCTGTGCACAGTGCAAACCGATGAACAGAAGTGTAGTGGTGTGAGAATTGTTTTACTAAGTTATTAAGTTATTTTTGTAAGATTTTTGAGTTAATTTTGTAATGATTTAATTCACTGTATACCCCTGTGTTCTGTACTGCTTTTCCCCTTATGAGTTAGGTTGCTTAAACAGACGTTTTCTGTCAATGAATCCTCCCCTGCACCTGTCTTTGTCACTCCCTTCCCCCACTCCTCGTGGTCGACCTGTCTGTCACTTTGGACACCTTCCCTGGCTTTTGGAAAATTCCAGGCAGGGGGTCGAGTGATAGGCTGGGGCCCTTGGAATTCCCTCCCATCTTGTGTGGTTGGCCCCCTGTCGTAAAGTTTACACCCCCAGTTACACCCCCCGTTGTCGTGACTGGCTGAACCGGTTGTCAGCTACCCCTGTTTCCACCCCACTTTAAAAAGCTCGTGCACCCCTGGCCCGGGGTCTCTTCTGGGCAGCAGGTCACAGGGGCAGAGCTCCCAGCTCTCTCCTCTCCAATAAACGTCATTTAAATCCTGCCTGCAATAGTCCGGCTTTCTTCTGACTGCTGAGATCGCCATTGCTTCATCTCCATGCCCATCGCAGGGCAGAAGGAGGCTTTCTTAGCTAGCCACTTCGCCCGAACACGCTGCTGCAGTGACATCTAGTGGACTGAGCTAGCTATTGCAGCGTGATTAACACGCGATTCGGACACTGCGACACAGAAGCACACACAGTGAGAGGTGTGGGCACTGTTCTCGCAAAGAAGAGCTTGTTCAACTTGACAGCTTCTAACATGGAAACACAGCAAGCAGACAGCAGCCCACATGCTCTGCGTGCTGCAAACATGGAAAACAGACACCCCAGCATCAGAATCTCAGAAATCACTGAGCGAAGCAGAGAAATGCTGCAGGATCATGTTTTCTTGCTAGGACAAATGAAAATCTAACTTGGGCTGAGCACAGCGCAAACAGATGAACAGAAGCCTACACAGTGAGAGCTGTGTGCACTATTCTCGCAGAGCAGAGTTTGTTCAACTTGACAGCTTCTAACATGGAAAGAGAGCAAGCAGACAGCAGCCCACATGCTCTGCTTGTTATAAACATGGAAAACAGACACCCTCGCATCAGAATCTCAGAAATCACAGAGAGAAGTAGAGAAATGCTGCAGGAGCATGTTTTCTTGCTAGGACAAATGAAAACCTTACTTGGGCTGTGAACAGAGCAAACGGATGAACAGAAGCATACACAGCGAGTGCAGTGTTCACTGGTCTCGGAGAGCAGAGCTTGTTCAACTTGACAGCTTCTAACATGGAAACGGAACAAGCAGACATGAACCCACATGCCCTGCTTGCTGCAAACATGGAAAACAGGCACACCAGTATCAGAATCTCAGAAATCACTGAGAGAAGCAGAGAAATGCTGCAGGACCATGTTTGCTTGCTTGAAAAATTGAAAAACTTATTTGGGCTGTGCACAGTGCAAACCGATGAACAGAAGCATACACAGTGAGAACTGTGTGCACTGTTCTCGCAGAGCAGAGCTTGTTCAACTTTACAGCTTCTAAGATGGAAAGAGAGCAAGCAGACCTCAGCCCGCATTCTCTGCTTGTTGCAAACATGAAAAACAGATGCCCTAGCAGCATAATCTCAGAAATCACTGAGAGAAGCAGAGAAATGCTGCAGGTGCATGTTTGCTTGCTAGAACAAATGAAAAACTCAGATGGGCTGTGCACAGTGCAAACCGATGAACAGAAGTGTAGTGGTGTGAGAATTGTTTTACTAAGTTATTAAGTTATTTTTGTAAGATTTTTGAGTTAATTTTGTAATGATTTAGTTCACTGTATACCCCTGTGTTCTGTACTGGTTTTTCCCCTTATGAGTTAGGTTGCTTAAACAGACGTTTTCTGTCAATGAATCCTCCCCTGCACCTGTCTTTGTCACTCCCTTCCCCCACTCCTCGTGGTCGACCTGTCTGTCACTTTGGACACCTTCCCTGGCTTTTGGAAAATTCCAGGCAGGGGGTCGAGTGATAGGCTGGGGCCCTTGGAATTCCCTCCCATCTTGTGTGGTTGGCCCCCTGTCGTAAAGTTTACACCCCCAGTTACACCCCCCGTTGTCGTGACTGGCTGAACCGGTTGTCAGCCACCCCTGTTTCCACCCCACTTTAAAAAGCTCGTGCACCCCTGGCCCGGGGTCTCTTCTGGGCAGCAGGTCACAGGGGCAGAGCTCCCGGCTCTCTCCTCTCCAATAAACCTCATTTAAATCCTGCCCGCAAGAGTCCGGCTTTCTTCTGACTGCTGAGATCGCCATTGCTTCATCTCCGTGCCCATCGCAGGGCAGAAGGAGGCTTTCTTAGCTAGCCACTTTGCCCTAACACGCTGCTGCAGTGACATCTAGTGGACTGAGCTACCTATTGCAGCGTGATTAACACGCGATTTGGACACTGCGACACAGAAGCACACACAGTGAGAGCTGTGGGCACTGTTCTCGCAAAGCAGAGCTTGTTCAACTTAACAGCTTCTAACATGGAAAGAGAGCAAGCAGACAGCAGCCCACATGCTCTGCTTGCTGCAAACATGGAAAACAGACACCCCAGCATCAGAATCTCAGAAATCACTGAGAGAAGCAGAGAAATGCTGCAAGAGCATGTTTGCTTGCTAGGACAAATGAAAAACACCAATGGCTGTGCACAGTGCAAACAGATGAACAGAAGCAAACACAGTGAGAGCAGTGTGCACTGTTCTCGCGAAGCAGAGCTTGTTCACCTTGACAGCTTCTAACATGGAAAGAGAGCAAGCAGACAGCAGCCCACATGCTCTGCTTGCTGCAAACATGGAAAACAGACACCCCAGCATCAGAATCTCAGAAATCACTGAGAGAAGCCGAGAAATGCTGCAGGAGCATGTTTTCTTGCTTGAAAAAGTGAAAAACTCACTTGGGCCGTGCACAGCGCAAACCAATGAACAGAAGCAAACACAGTGAGAGCTGTGTGTATGGTTCTCGCAAAGCAGAGCTTGTTCACCTTGACAGCTTCTAACATGGAAACACAGCAAGCAGACCTCAGCCTACATTCTCTGCGTGTTGCAAAGATGGAAAACAGACACCCTAGTATCAGAATCTCAGAAATCACTGAGCGAAGCAGAGAAATGCTGCAGGACCATGCTTGCTTGCTTGAAAAAGTGAAAAACTTACTTGGGCTGTGCACAGTGCAAACAGATGAACAGAAGCATACATAGCGAGAGCAGTGTGCACTGTTCTCGCGAAGCAGAGCTTGTTCACCTTGACAGCTTCTAACATGGAAACACAGCAAGCAGACAGCAGCCCACATGCTCTGCTTGCTGCAAACATGGAAAACAGACACCCTAGCATCAGAATCTCAGAAATCACTGAGAGAAGTAGAGAAATGCTGCAGGAGCATGTTTGCTTCCTAGGACAAATGAAAAACTCACATGGGCCATGCACAGTGCAAACGGATGAAAAGAAGCATACACAGCGAGAGCAGTGTGCACTGTTCTCGCACAGCAGAGCTTGTTCAGCTTGCCAGCTTCTAACATGGAAAGAGAGCAAGCAGACAGCAGCCCACATGCTCTGCTTGTTATAAACATGGAAAACAGACACCCTAGCATCAGAATCTCAGAAATCACAGAGAGAAGTAGAGAAATGCTGCAGAAGCATGTTTTCTTGCTAGGACCAACGAAAAACACAAATGGGCTGTGCGCAGTGCAAACAGATGAACAGAAGTATACACAGTGAGAGCTGTGTGCATGGTTCTCGCAGAGCAGAGCTTGTTCTACTTGACAGCTTCTAACATGGAAACACAGCAAGCAGACAGCAGCCCACATGCTCTGCTTGCTGCAAACATGGAAAACAGACACCCTAGCATCAGAATCTCAGAAATCACTGAGAGAAGTAGAGAAATGCTGCAGGAGCATGTTTGCTTCCTAGGACAAATGAAAAACTCACATGGGCCATGCACAGTGCAAACGGATGAAAAGAAGCATACACAGCGAGAGCAGTGTGCACTGTTCTCGCACAGCAGAGCTTGTTCAGCTTGCCAGCTTCTAACATGGAAAGAGAGCAAGCGGACAGCAGCCCACATGCTCTGCTTGTTATAAACATAGAAAACAGACACCCTAGCATCAGAATCTCAGAAATCACAGAGAGAAGTAGAGAAATGCTGCAGGAGCATGTTTTCTTGCTAGGACCAACGAAAAACACAAATGGGCTGTGCACAGTGCAAACGGATGAACAGAAGCATACACAGTGAGAGCTGTGTGCACTGTTCTCGCACAACAGAGCTTGTTCGACTCGACAGCTTCTAACATGGAAACAGAGCAAGCAGACAGCAATCCACATGCTCTGCTTGCTGCAAATGTGGAAAACAGACACCCCAGCATCAGAATCTCAGAAATCACAGAGAGAAGTAGAGAAATGCTGCAGGAGCATGTTTTCTTGCTTGAAAAAGTGAAAAACTCACTTGGGCCGTGCACAGCCCAACCAATGAACAGAAGCAAACACAGTGAGAGCTGTGTGTATGGTTCTCGCAAAGCAGAGCTTGTTCACCTTGACAGCTTCTAACATGGAAACACAGCAAGCAGACCTCAGCCTACATTCTCTGGGTGTTGCAAAGATGGAAAACAGACACCCTAGTATCAGAATCTCAGAAATCACTGAGCGAAGCAGAGATATGCTGCAGGACCATGCTTGCTTGCTTGAAAAAGTGAAAAACTTACTTGGGCTGTGCACAGTGCAAACAGATGAATAGAAGCATACATAGCGAGGGCAGTGTGCACTGTTCTCGCGAAGCAGAGCTTGTTCACCTTGACAGCTTCTAACATGGAAACACAGCAAGCAGACAGCAGCCCACATGCTCTGCTTGCTGCAAACATGGAAAACAGACACCCTAGCATCAGAATCTCAGAAATCACTGAGAGAAGTTGAGAAATGCTGCAGGAGCATGTTTGCTTCCTAGGACAAATGAAAAACTCACATGGGCCATGCACAGTGCAAATGGATGAAAAGAAGCATACACAGCGAGAGCAGTGTGCACTGTTCTCGCAAAGCAGAGCTTGTTCAGCTTGCCAGCTTCTAACATGGAAAGAGAGCAAGCAGACAGCAGCCCACATGCTCTGCTTGTTATAAACATGGAAAACAGACACCCTAGCATCAGAATCTCAGAAATCACAGAGAGAAGTAGAGAAATGCTGCAGGAGCATGTTTTCTTGCTAGGACCAACGAAAAACACAAATGGGCTGTGCGCAGTGCAAACAGATGAACAGAAGCATACACAGTGAGAGCTGTGTGCATGGTTCTCGCAGAGCAGAGCTTGTTCTACTTGACAGCTTCTGACATGGAAAGAGAGCAAGCAGACAGGAAACCACATGCTGTGCTTGCTGCAAATGTGGAAAACAGACGCCCCAGCATCATAATCTCAGAAATCACTGAGAGAAGCAGTGAAATGCTGCGGGAGCATGTTTTCTTGCTAGGACAAAATGTAAAACACACATGGGCCGTGCACAGTGCAAATGGATGAACAGAAGCATACACACGAGAGCTGTGGGCACTGTTCTCGCAAGGCAGAGCTTGTTGAACTTGACAGCTTCTAACATGCAATGAGAGCAAGCAGACAGCAGCCCACATGGTCTGCTTGTTGCAATCGTGGAAAACAGACACCCCAGCATCAGAATTTCAGAAATCACTGAGTTAAGCAGAGAAATGCTGCAGGAGCATGTTTGCTTCCTAGGACAAATGATAAACTCAAATGGGCTGTGCACAGTGCAAACGGATGAAAAGAAGCATACACAGTGAGAGCTGTGTGAGCTGTGCTCGCAGAGCAGAGCTTGATCGACTTGACAGCGTCTAACACGGAAGCAGAGCAAGCAGACAGCGACCCACATGCTCTGCTTGCTGCAAATGTGGAAAACAGACACCTCAGCATCAGAATCTCAGAAATCACTGAGAGAAGCAGAGAAATTCTGCACGAGCATGTTTTCTTGCTAGGACAAATGAAAACCTTACTTGGGCTGTGCACGGCGCAAACCGATGAACAGAAGCCTACACAGTGAGAGCTGTGTGCACTGTTCTCGCAAAGCAGAGCTTGTTCGACTTGACAGCTTCTAACATGGAAACAGAGCAAGAAGACAGCAATCCACATGCTCTGCTTGCTGCAAATGTGGAAAACAGACACCTCAGCATCAGAATCCTGGAAATCACTGAGAGAAGCAGAGAAATTCTGCAGGATCATGTTTCCCTGCTTTAAAAAATTAAAACCTTACTTGGGCTGTGCACAGTGCAAACGGATGAACAGAAACATACACAGTCAGAGCTGAGTGCACTGTTCTCGCAAAGCAGAGCTTGTTCGACTTGACAGCTTCTAACATGGAAATAGAACAAGCAGACATGAACCCAGATGCTCCGCTTGCTGCAAACATGGAAAATAGACACCCCAGCATCAGAATCTCAGAAATCACTGAGAGAAGCAGAGAAATGCTGCAGGACCATGTTTGCTTGCTAGGACAAATGAAAAACTCAAATTGGCTGTGCACAGTGCAAACAGATGAACAGAAGCCTACACAGTGAGAGCTGTGTGCACTATTCTCGGAGAGCAGAGCTTGTTCGACTTGACAGCTTCTAACATGGAAACAGAGCAAGAAGACATCAATCCACATGCTCTGCTTGCTGCAAATGTGGAAAACAGACACCTCAGCATCAGAATCTCAGAAATCACTGAGAGAAGCAGAGAAATTCTGCAGGAGCAAGTTGCTTCCTTGAAAAATTGAAAATCTCACTTGGGCTGTGCACAGCGCAAACCGATGAACAGAAGCAAACACAGTGAGAGCAGTGTGCACTGTTCTCGCAAAGCAGAGCTAGTTCAACTTGACAGCTTCTAACATGGAAACAGAGCAAGCAGACAGCAGCCCAGATGCTCTGTTTGTTGCAAACATGGAAGGCAGACACCCTAGCATCAGAATCTCGGAAATCACTGAGAGAGGCAGAGCAATGCTGCCGGACCATGTTTGCTTGCTAGGACAAAGGAAAAACTCAGATGGGCTGTGCTCAGTGCAAAGAGATGAACCGAAGCATACACAGCGAGAGCGGTGTGCCCTGTGCTCGCCGAGCAGAGCTTGTTCAACTTGACAGCTTCTAACATGGAAACACAGCAAGCAGTCAGGAACCCACATGCTCTGCTTGCTGCAAATGTGGCGAACAGACGCCCCAGCATCAGAATCTCAGAAATAACAGAGAGAAGCAGAGAAATGCTGCAGGACCATGTTTGCTTGCTTGAAAAAGAGAAAAACTTACTTGGGCTGTGCACAGTGCAAACCGATGAACAGAAGCATACACAGTGAGAGCTGTGTGCACGGTTCTCACAGAGCAGAGCTTGTACGACTTGACAGCTTCTAACATGGAAAGAGAGCGAGCAGACAGCAGCCCACATGCTCTGCTTGCTGCAAATGTGGAAAACAGACACCCCAGCATCAGAATCTCAGAAATCACTGAGAGAAGCAGAGAAATTCTGCAGGAGCATGTTTGCTTGCATGGACAAATGAAAAACACAAATGAGCTGTGCACAGTGCAAACAGATGAACAGAAGCATACACAGTGAGTGCTGTGTGCACTATTCTCGCAGAGCAGAGCTTGTTCGACTTGACAGCTTCTAACATGGAAACAGTGGAAGCAGACAGCAATCCACATGCTCTGCTTGCTGCAAATGTGGCGAACAGACACCCCAGCATCAGAATCTCAGAAATCACAGAGAGAAGCAGAGAAATGCTGCAAGACCATGTTTGCTTGCTTGAAAAAGAGAAAAACTTACTTGGGCTGTGCACAGTGCAAACCGATGAACAGAAGCCTACACAGTGAGAGCTGTGTGCACTATTCTCGCAGAGCAGAGCTTGTTCGACTTGACAGCTTCTAACATGGAAACAGAGCAAGAAGACAGCAATCCACATGCTCTGCTTGCTGCAAATGTGGAAAACAGACACCTCAGCATCAGAATCTCAGAAATCACTGAGAGAAGCAGAGAAATGCTGCAGGAGCAAGTTTTCTTGCTTTAAAAAGTGAAAAACTCTCTTGGACTGTGAACAGTGCAAACCGATGAACAGAAGCCTACACAGTGAGAGCTGTGTGCACTATTCTCGCAGAGCAGAGCTTGTTCGACTTGACAGCTTCTAACATGGAAACAGAGCAAGAAGACAGCAATCCACATGCTCGGCTTGCTGCAAATGTGGAAAACAGACACCTCAGCATCAGAATCTCAGAAATCACTGAGAGAAGCAGAGAAATGCTGCAGGAGCAAGTTTTCTTGCTTTAAAAAGTGAAAAACTCTCTTGGACTGTGAACAGTGCAAACCGATGAACAGAAGCCTACACAGTGAGAGCTGTGTGCACTATTCTCGCAGAGCAGAGCTTGTTCGACTTGACAGCTTCTAACATGGAAACAGAGCAAGAAGACAGCAATCCACATGCTCGGCCTGTTGCAAATGTGGAAAACAGACACCTCAGCATCAGAATCTCAGAAATCACAGAGAGAGGCAGAGCAATGCTGCAGGACCATGTTTGCTTGCTAGGACAAATGAAAAACTCAAATGGGCTGTGCACAGTGCAAAGAGATGAACCGAAGCATACACAGCGAGAGCTGTGTGCCCTGTGCTCGCCGAGCAGAGCTTGTTCAACGTGACAGCTTCTAACATGGAAACACAGCAAGCAGTCAGGAACCCACATGCTCTGCCTGCTGCAAATGTGGCGAACAGACGCCCCAGCATCAGAATCTCAGAAATAACAGAGAGAAGCAGAGAAATGCTGCAGGACCATGTTTGCTTGCTTGAAAAAGAGAAAAACTTACTTGGGCTGTGCACAGTGCAAACCGATGAACAGAAGCATACACAGTGAGAGCTGTGTGCACGGTTCTCACAGAGCAGAGCTTGTACGACTTGACAGCTTCTAACATGGAAAGAGAGCGAGCAGACAGCAGCCCACATGCTCTGCTTGCTGCAAATGTGGAAAACAGACACCCCAGCATCAGAATCTCAGAAATCACTGAGATAAGCAGAGAAATTCTGCAGGAGCATGTTTGCTTCCTAGGACAAATGATAAACTCAACTGGGCTGTGCACAGTGCAAACGGATGAAAAGAAGCATACACAGCGAGAGCTGTGTGAGCTGTGCTCGCAGAGCAGAGCTTGATCAACTTGACAGCTTCTAACACGGAAGCAGAGCAAGCAGACAGCGACCCACATGCTCTGCTTGCTGCAAACATGGAAAACAGAAACCCCAGCATCAGAATCCCGGAAATCACAGAGAGAAGCAGAGAAATGCTGCAGGAGCATGTTTTCTTGCTTTAAAAAGTGAAAAACTTACTTGGGCTGTGCACGGTGCAAACCGATGAACAGAAGCCTACACAGTGAGAGCTGTGTGCACTGTTCTCACAGAGCAGAGCTTGTTCAACTTGACAGCTTCTAACATGGAAAGAGTGCAAGCAGACAGCACCCCACATGCTCTGCTTGTTGCAAACATGGAAAACAGACACCCCAGTATCAGAATCACAGAAATCACTGAGAGAAGCAGAGAAATGCTGCAGGAGCATGTTTTCTTGCTTGAAAAAGTGAAAAACTTGGGCTGTGAACAGCGCAAACCGATGAACAGAAGCATACACAGTGAGAGCAGTGTGCACTGTTCTCACAGAGCAGAGCTTGATCAACTTGACAGCTTCTAACACGGAAGCAGAGCAAGCAGACAGCGACCCACATGCTCTGCTTGCTGCAAATGTGGCGAACAGACACCCCAGCATCAGAATCTCAGAAATCACTGAGAGAAGCAGAGAAATGCTGCAGGACCATGTTTGCTTGCTAGGACAAATGAAAAACTCAAATTGGCTGTGCACAGTCCAAACAGATGAACAGAAGCCTACACAGTGAGAGCTGTGTGCACTATTCTCGCAGAGCAGAGCTTGTTCGACTTGACAGCTTCTAACATGGAAACAGAGCAAGAAGACAGCAATCCATATGCTCTGCTTGCTGCAAATGTGGAAAACAGACACCCCAGCATCAGAATCTCAGAAATCACTGAGAGAAGCAGAGAAATTCTGCAGGAGCCTGTTTGCTTGCATGGACAAATGAAAAACACAAATGAGCTGTGCACAGTGCAAACAGATGAACAGAAGCATACAGAGTGAGTGCTGTGTGCACTGTTCTCAAAGCGCAGAGCTTGTTCGACTTGGCAGCTTCTAACATGGAAACACAGCAGGCAGTCAGCAGCCCACATGCTCTGCTTGCTGCAAGCTGGAAAATAGACACCCCAGCATCAGAATCTCAGAAATCACAGAGAGAAGCAGTGAAATGCTGCGGGGGCATGTTTTCTTGCTAGGACAAATGTAAAACACACATGGGCCGTGCGCAGTGCAAACGGATGAACAGAAGCATACACACGAGAGCTGTGGGCACTGTTCTCGCGAGGCAGAGCTTGTTGAACTTGACAGCTTCTAACATGCAATGAGAGCAAGCAGACAGCAGCCCACATGGTCTGCTTGTTGCAATCATGGAAAACAGACACCCCAGCATCAGAATTTCAGAAATCACTGAGTTAAGCAGAGAAATGCTGCAGGAGCATGTTTGCTTCCTAGGACAAATGATAAACTCAACTGGGCTGTGCACAGTGCAAACGGATGAAAAGAAGCATACACAGTGAGAGCTGTGTGAGCTGTGCTCGCAGAGCAGAGCTTGATCAACTTGACAGCTTCTAACACGGAAGCAGAGCAAGCAGACAGCGACCCACATGCTCTGCTTGCTGCAAACATGGAAAACAGAAACCCCAGCATCAGAATCCCGGAAATCACAGAGAGAAGCAGAGAAATGCTGCAGGAGCATGTTTTCTTGCTTTAAAAAGTGAAAAACTTACTTGGGCTGTGCACGGTGCAAACCGATGAACAGAAGCCTACACAGTGAGAGCTGTGTGCACTGTTCTCACAGAGCAGAGCTTGTTCAACTTGACAGCTTCTAACATGGAAAGAGTGCAAGCAGACAGCACCCCACATGCTCTGCTTGTTGCAAACATGGAAAACAGACACCCCAGTATCAGAATCACAGAAATCACTGAGAGAAGCAGAGAAATGCTGCAGGAGCATGTTTTCTTGCTTGAAAAAGTGAAAAACTTGGGCTGTGAACAGCGCAAACCGATGAACAGAAGCATACACAGTGAGAGCAGTGTGCACTCTTCTCACAGAGCAGAGCTTGTTCAACTTGACAGCTTCTAACATGGAAAGAGTGCAAGCAGACAGCACCCCACATGCTCTGCTTGTTGCAAACATGGAAAACAGACACCCCAGTATCAGAATCACAGAAATCACTGAGAGAAGCAGAGAAATGCTGCAGGAGCATGTTTTCTTGCTTGAAAAAGTGAAAAACTTGGGCTGTGAACAGCGCAAACCTATGAACAGAAGCATACACAGTGAGAGCAGTGTGCACTGTTCTCACAGAGCAGAGCTTGTTCAACTTGACAGCTTCTAACATGGAAAGAGTGCAAGCAGACAGCACCCCACATGCTCTGCTTGTTGCAAACATGGAAAACAGACACCCCAGTATCAGAATCACAGAAATCACTGAGAGAAGCAGAGAAATGCTGCAGGAGCATTGTTGTGTTCCTCTGAGGAATGGTTTTTCCCCTCAGAGTCCCCCTGAAACCTGTGCTATGTAGTTCAACCCTTTTTCCCTATCATACCTACTCCTGACCCTATTGGCTCAGGGCCAATATCTTTCCTTTGCCCAAAACTAGATATACCCCTGTTTCTTCCTGGTTCTCTCTCTCTCTCCTCGGCCTCCTGGAACATCACATCGAGAATAAAGCTTGGACGGAAGCAGGGGGTGAGAGCCACTCTTTTTAAATCTCTATTCTGTCTCTCTGAAATATATTTCCCTAAAACCCCTGAATAACTGATCTAGCGAGAGCCAGGGGGTGGCTAGAGGGAAGTAATATTTTCGGTTGGCCCCCAACGTCGGTTTGTTATGAAATTTTAATAAGCCCACGCATGAAGAGGGACCCCCTATTTAAGGGGTTAATAATCTCTTTGGGAGGCACAACTACCTGGCCCCTATTGGCTGTTTTAGAGCAGCTCGGGGTGGCAGGACAAGGTCGGGAGTTCGCTTTTACTACAAAAGTGAATCGACCTTAGACAGAAAACCCTGACGTTGCAACACGTGCTGCGGGGTCCGCTAGAAGATCCCTATTGTTCAATAGTGAGAGGGCTTTAGGACCCTGCGCCGGAGTGTGTTGCGTAACGCGGTTTGAGATTTTTTTCTCTGCGGAACGGCTGAGTTCGGTGTACTGGGGAAAACCGCGTGTTTTTGGGGTGGGCTAGCTACGGGAGGGCCCCGGGACAGAAGCCGGCACCGGCACACCCCCCTGCCCGTGTCCCCGCAGTCGGGAAAAGAGGCCAGAGACGGCCGCCCCGAGCCGTGACCAGCCCACCTTGTCTCTTATCTCAGGAGTGAGCGGGACGCGGCGTCTTTAGTTTTTCACGTCAGGGGTGAAGATTTTTCAAACACTTTGCCTTTTAAAACATCAGAAACATGGGCATACGTTTATCGAGAAATCAAAAGAGTGCTTTTAAACAACTTAAAAATATTTCAAAAGATCTAAAATTTCCTAATAAGCTCTTAATCAAATTTATTTCCTGGCTGTCAGCTGAGATTCCAGACAGTACTCTACAAGATATAAATTCTGTTTCATTTTGGGATGATGTGGGAAAATTAATAACTTTAAAAGTTGAAAATGGGGAAAACAAAATTTCTTCATTTATTCCAATATTCTTACAAGTACGCAAGAAGCTGTTAGAAGCAGAAAACAGCAGCCAGCCATGCAAAACCTCTCAGCAATACCCTGTTCCTGAGAAGCAGGGATTCCCTGATTCCATACTGCATTCTGCTCCTCAAACCCACCCATCGTCCTTATACCCTCCTCTCCCACCTGTTTTGCCTCAGCAAGATGCACTCTTTTCCTCTCAGAGCTCTGGCCACGTGGATGAGACCCTGGGGGGCTCGCACCATGCAGTCAGCCCTGATGGCGGACGGCATTGCATTCCTCCTTCCCACTATCCCTTCTTCCCCCCACTTCCCGCCCCGACCCCGTATCTCTCACCCAATCCCCCACCCCACCCTTCTCCCCAGTGCCTCCCCCTCCCTCCCAGCGGCCGCGCGAAGGGGGAGGGGGGAGGGTGCCTTACAACCACTACTCCCAGCGCGGATGGGGAGATAGATAATGCAGCCCGCAGCAGCGGAGTCGGGGGGGGTGGCCCCCCTGCTGCAAGGGCTAAGGGGCAGCCTAGCCTGGGGCCCCAGGGGAGGGGGTATCCTGTTGCTGGACCCCAGGGAGGGGGTGGGACAACACCCTCGAGCTGCCTGGGTAATAGAGAAGCAATAGGATTTTTAGCAACTCAGAATATTGATCAAGAAAGCATACCATCTGTGGCTCCTGTAGTACATGTAGGTAAAAGACACGTGCGTAGAGAGTATCTGCCTTTTTCATACCAAGATAAAAAAGAGCTGTGTAAAATGCAGAAACAATTTGGGAGATCTAGTGAAATATTTAAGGGCATGATGAAAGCTACCTTCAATTCAAATGAGATGGTACCCAGTGACATTAAAGATTTATTCAGATGCCTATTAACTCCCTCAGAGTATGACCTATGGGAAGGATTATGGAAAAAAGCTTTGAAAACAGTATTGCAGGAAATTCAGCAAACACCTGATGCGATGGACAGGGCTGACAATGACATGACACTTGATCATTTGTGCGGTGAAGGTTATTTATCTAGTGCGAATGAGCAAACTCGGTTGTTTTCCAAGTCAGTTTTAGATAAGATCTGTAATGCTGCAGAAAAGACTTTTTATCAGATTCCATCACCTGAGATAAAGACCAGTTATGTTAACATTAAACAGTTTCCTTCAGAGAATTTCTTGCAGTTTGTGGACCGTCTGAGAAGTCAAGTGGAAAGACAAGTGCAAGACCCAGAGGTACAGGCAGAGTTGATTAAGGAGATGGCTCAGAGGAATGCTAATGAGACCTGTCGTAGAATCATTCTTAGCCTTCCCCTTGACCCATCACCTAGTCTCGCACAGATGATAGAAGCCTGTATCAAGAGAGCAGACCTCTTCAGTGCACCTGAAAGGAATCCAGGACTGACACACCCAAAGCCTGTGGCAGATGCAGCACCAGGAGCAAGGAAGCAACCGATGTCATCAGACCAGCTGCAGCACATCATCTGTCACTGCTGCAAAAGGCCAGGACACTTCGCCAAGGCCTGCCCAGAAAACCAGAAATGCAAGTCAAAAAATCAAAAAAACTGAATTCACAGCGCGGCCCAGATTTTATCTCCTTGACGCGCCAAGACAGAAATTTACAAGGCCATACCGTGACAAATGTCTCTCTCTTAACAAAAAAGGGGGAGGGCAGGTCGCAGGGTGTCGGGGTACAGAAAAATAAAAATGTCAAATGTTCAACTAACAGTGTATGGCAGCCGCGAGGCCGATATAGGCTCGTGACTACCAAAGGTTTTCATTTCAGATCTACTGATTGGACAGTAATTACAGTGGACCTGCAAAACATTTCACAGGACATGAAGGTTAACCACATGGAACCGAACAGTGAGTATTTTGTTATTGGGGACACAGCACACACACCTTTGGAGGTTGAGGTTGCTCCCATGACCATTAAGGGAAAGATAACAGGCCTCACGCTGTTGGCACATTGCATGCACCCACCATTCTACCTGACAGAGGGGCAAGTCCTTGCCCAGGCCATTCCTGTTCCGGCTGAGGTCCTAGCGGATGGAAAATCACCGGAAGTCTACTGGGCAGAGGTGGTGGGGGAGAACAAACCTTCTCTGGCATGTAACTTAGCCCGTGGGTCAGACCGCCTCCATGTGGAGGGGGTGCTCGACTCCGGCGCAGACGTTACCTTTATACCTGAGAGCATGTGGCCATCACATTGGGAGTTGCAACCTGTGGCAGGCAAACTTCAGGGCATAGGAGGAATCACAATGGCAAAAATCTCAAAAAACGTAGTGCAAATTGAGGGACCTGATGGGAAATTGGCAAATGTCCGTCCATTTGTTGCTGATTATAAGGCTCCCTTATGGGGGAGAGACACCATGTCACAGTGGGGAGTCCAATTGGTCATTCCTAAGACACCCCAGGATTTTTGAAAATAGCCACTGTGGAGCGCCCTACCCACAAACTAAAGTGGTTGGACAATAACGCAAGATGGGTAGCACAGTGGCCATTGAGTAAAGAGAAGCTCAAGGCGCTTGAGGAGCTTGTTGAGGAGCAGGTGGCCCAAGGTCACCTAGAAGAGACAACAAGCCCCTGGAATTTCCCAGTCTTTGTAATAAAGAAACCGGGAAAGGACAAGTGGAGGTTGTTCCATGACCTCCGAGAAATAAACAAAATTATAGAGGACATGGGACCACTCCAACCAGGGATGCCTTCTCCAACAATGCTCCCTCGAGATTGGCAATTGGCTGTTTTAGATATCAAAGATTGTTTCTTCCAAATTCCTCTACACCCAGAAGATGCCCCACGGTTTGCATTCTCAGTTCCTACCATTAATCGAGAAGCCCCAATGAAGAGATATCACTGGAAAGTACTTCCCCAAGGTCTGAAATCTAGTCCTTTCATATGCCAACAGTACGTAGCCTCACTACTGTCACCAGTACGTGCCAAGAGAAAGGATGCCATCATCCTTCACTACATGGATGATCTACTCGTGTGTGCCCCCAATGACTCTATACTCCAACACACGCTTGACCTAGTGGTTAAGGTTTTAACCTCTGCTGGATTTCAATTGCAGGGGGATAAAGTTCAAAGGATGCCACCTTGGAAGTACCTGGGTCTACAAATAGCTGCAAGGACCATTGTTCCGCAGAAATTGGAAATTGAGTGTAATCCCAAAACCCTAGCAGATCTCCATTCTTTGTGTGGGTCTTTGAATTGGGTAAGACCTTGGCTAGGCCTCACAAATGAAGATTTAGACCCTCTCTTCAATTTATTGAAGGGGGAGAGGGAGCTGGTTTCTCCCAGGGAACTGACCCCAGAGGCAAAGACAGCAATAGAAAAGGTCCAGAAGGCCTTATCAGAGAGGCAGGCTCATCGATGTGAGCCAAACATACCTTTCCAATTCATTGTTCTAGGAAAACTGCCACATTTGCATGGTTTGATTTTTCAATGGATCGAAGGGCAGAGAGATTCACTCTTGATCATAGAGTGGGTCTTCCTCTCTCACCAAAGATCCAAGACCATCACTGAGCCACATGAGTTGATAGCTCAACTGATTCGGAAGGCAAGGGTGAGATTGTGTGAGCTGGCTGGTTGTGACTTTACATGTATTCACCTTCCGGTCAAACTTTCTAAGGAGGGAAGGAACTCTCCCAAGAGATTGACCAAAGAGATGTTTGAGCATTTGCTCCAGAGCAATGCCAGTCTCCAATTGTCTCTGGACAGCTACAGGGGACAAATATCAGTCCATGCCCCGTCTCACAAGTTGCTCAATGAGGAATTCCACCTCATTCCTTGTGAGAAGAGGAGTCGGAGACCACTCAATGCTCTCACAGTGTTCACGGACGCATCCGGGGCTTCCCACAAGTCGGTGATGACTTGGAGAAATCCTCAGACTCAGCATTGGGAAGCTGATGTGGAGTTTGTGGAGGGATCCCCCCAAGTGGCTGAACTAGCTGCAGTGGTAAGAGCCTTTGAGAAGTTCTCGGAACCAATTAATTTGGTAACAGACTCTGCTTACGTGGCGGGGGTAGTGTCCAGAGCGGAGCAGGCTGTGCTCAAAGAAATTGACAATGAGCATCTCTTCAGATTGCTTTCAAAGCTAATTTATTTAATTTCTCATCGAGAACATCCGTTCTATGTGATGCATGTAAGATCACACAGTGATCTGCCAGGTGAAGTTGCAGAGGGGAATCGTCAGGCAGATTCCCTTGCTGCACCTGTTGAAAATGCACGTCTCCCTGATATCTTCCAACAGGCAAAGCTGAGTCACCAACAATACCATCGGAATGTGCCAGGCCTGATCCGTCAGTTCCAGCTAACACGGAGCCAGGCTCGAGCCATTGTGGCCACCTGTCCCAACTGCCAGGTCCAAGCGATGCCATCGATGGGTATGGGAGTTAATCCCCGGGGCCTTGGCAGCTGTGAGGTATGGCAGACAGACATCACGCACATTCCTAGTTTTGGACACCTCAAATATGTTCATGTAAGCATTGACACACATTCAGGTGCAGTGTATGCCTCTGCCCATGCAGGGGAAAAGACTGAACATGCCAAGAAACACCTAGTGCAAGCTTTTTCAGTGTTGGGGATTCCAAAAAAAATCAAAACTGATAACGGCCCAGCGTACATGTCCAAGGGGTTCCTGGAGTTTGTCCAGCAGTGGGGAGTGGAACATAAAACTGGCATCCCTCACTCCCCCACAGGTCAAGCTGTGGTTGAGCGAGCACATCAGACGCTCAAACAGGTCCTGGCTAGACAGAGTAGTACGACTGTGTGGATGTCTCCACATGAGAAACTCTGCAAAGCCATGTTTACTATCAATTTTCTGAACTCTTCATTTGAAAACATGAGTCCACCAGTGGTACGCCATTTTAACAGTGGCAATCAGTTCAAATTGTCTCAGCGTCCACCGGTCATGATTAGGGATCCAGAAACTTGGGAAACCAAAGGTCCCTATGAGCTCATGACCTGGGGTCGTGGCTATGCATGTGTGGCCACTCCCTCAGGCCCTCGGTGGATTCCCCAGAAGTGGGTGAAACCTTTTGTCCCTAAAAATCCAGCTCCAGCAGAAGGGGATAAGAGGCAAGTAGCCGTTGCATCCAAAAGAAGACGCCGCCGGATGGAAGAAAAAGAATCTTCCTAGATGTGGACTCCTTCCGGCAGAAACAGAAACTTTTAACATGTTTTAAAAATGTTTGTTTTTCCTTTTAGAGAAAGCCTACCTCACACTCAACCCTGTGATGAACCCCATACAAGTTGTCATCTTATTGTTGCTGAACAGTCTGGCAGCTGCATAGATCATCCCTCAGCTGCGTCAAAATGTCTGGGTGACCTTGACACAGACACTTCCGCAGGAAAACATATGTTTGTCCACTGCATCAACAGAGAATCCTATGTCCACCTGTCTGGTAGGAATTCCATAATGGGCAGGAATTCCGTCTCGGCTTTTAGGAGGGCCATGTACCATAGGGCGGTTGTCCGTATTGACACCCAACCAAACTTTAATTAGTGAACCAATTGGATCCAAAGTGTAATTCAGAAATTTTTCATTGGGCCAAGTCAAAAAGAGTCGCTGTGTCCCTGTTCCTTCCATGGGTCGCAGCAGCCAAAGCTCTAGGTGAATTGGGCCATCTAGAGTGCTGGGTAGTCAAACAGGCAAATTTAACGTCCACCGCCATCAGCTCTCTCCTAGAAGATGAGGAAATTACCAGACAGGCCACTCTCCAGAACCGTGCTGCTATAGATTATCTCTTGTTACTTCATGGACATGAATGCCAGGAATTTGAAGGACTGTGTTGCCTAAACCTGACCTCGAAGGCTCCAAACATCCATGCTGCCCTTCGAAGCATGAACAGCTTGATCGGACAAGTGAAGCAAGAATCTGAGGACTGGATCAAAGAACTGTTCAAAGGCTGGGGACTTACAGGGTGGTGGACTTCTATAGTTAAAACAATTTTGTTATTTCTTGTTATTCTTTTCCTTGTAACAATAGCGTTCGGGATCCTACGCTGTTTGATTTTCAAGGCTATCAATAGTCTCGTACCTTCTACCTCAGAAGTCAACCACATAGAGTTGGCAAACCTAAAGCAGGTTGACTCCCCCACCAATTGTAATTGGTGGGAAAACCAACATTCTGTGTAACCTAATGTTCTTCTTCTATTGTCTTAAACAAAAAAGGGGGAGATGTTGTGTTCCTCTGAAGAATGGTTTTTCCCCTCAGAGTCCCCCTGAAACCAGTGCTATGTAGTTCAACCCTTTTTCCCTATCATACCTACTCCTGACCCTATTGGCTCAGGGCCAATATCTTTTTTTGCCCAAAACTAGATATACCCCTGTTTCTTCCTGGTTCTCTCTCTCTCTCCTCGGCCTCCTGGAACATCACATCGAGAATAAAGCTTGGACGGAAGCTGGGGGTGAGAGCCACTCTTTTGAAATCTCTATTCTGTCTCTCTGAAATATTTTTCCCTAAAACCCCTGAATAACTGAGCTAGCGAGAGCCGGGGGGTGGCTAGAGGGAAGTAATATTTTCAGAGCATGTTTTCTTGCTAGGACAAATGAAAACCTTTCATGGGCTGTGCGCAGTGCAAATGGATGAACAGAAGCATACACAGTGAGAGCTGTGTGCACTGTTCTCGCAAGCAGAGCTTGTTCGACTTGACAGCTTCTAACATGGAAAAAGAGCAAGCAGACAGCGACTGACATGATCTACTTGTTGCAAACATGGAAAACAGACACCCTAGTATCAGAATCTCAGAAATCACTGAGAGAAGCAGAGAAATTCTGCAGGAGCATGTTTTCTTACTTGAAAAAGTGAAAAACTCACTTGGGCTGTGAACAGTGCAAACCGTCGAACAGAAGCATACACAGCGAGAGCAGTGTGCACTGTTCTCGCAAAGCAGAGCTTGTTCAATATGACAGCTTCTAACATGGAAACACAGCAAGCAGACAGGAACCCACATGCTCTGCTTGCTGCAAACGTGGAGAACAGACACCCCAGCATCAGAATCTCAGAAATCACTGAGAGAAGTAGAGAAATGCTGCAGGAGCATGTTTGCTTGCTAGGACATATGAAAAACTCAAATGGGCTCTTCACTGTGCAAACAGATGAACAGAAGCATACACAGTGAGAGCTGTGTGCACTGTTCTCGCAGAGCAGAGCTTGTTCAACTTGACAGCTTCTAACACGGAAACACAGCAAGCAGTCAGCGGCCTACATTCTCTGCTTGTTGCAAAGAAGGAAAACAGACTCCCCAGCATCAGAATCTCAGAAATCACTGAGAGAAGCAGAGCAATGCTGCAGGGGAGTGTTTGCTTGCTAGAACAAATGAAAAACTCAAATGGGCTGTGCACAGTGCATACAGATTAACAGAAGTGTAGTGGTGTGAGAATTGTTTTATTAAGTTATTAAGTTACTTTTGTATGATTTTTGAGTTACTTTTGTAATGATTTAGTTCACTGTATACCCCTGTGTTCTGTACTGGTTTTCCCCTTATGAGTTAGGTTGCTTAAACAGATGTTTTCTGTCAATCAATCCTCCCCTGCACCTGTCTTTGTCACTCCCTTCCCCCACTCCACGTGGTCAACCTGTCTGTCACTTTGGACACCTTCCCTGGCTTCTGGAAAACTCCAGGGAGGGGCTCGAGTGATAGGCTGGGGCCCTTGGAATTCCCTCCCATCTTGTGTGGTTGGCCCCCTGTTGTAAAGTCTACACCCCCAGTTACACCCCCCGTTGTCGTGACTGGCTGAACCGGTTGTCAGCCACCCCTGTTTCCACCCCACTTTAAAAAGCTCGTGCACCCCTGGCCCGGGGTCTCTTCTGGGCAGCAGGTCACAGGGGCAGAGCTCCCGGCTCTCTCCTCTCCAATAAACCTCATTTAAATCCTGCCGGCAAGAGTCCGGCTTTTTCTGACTGCTGAGGTCGCCATTGCTTCATCTCCGTGCCCATCGCAGTGCAGAAGGAGGCTTTCTTTGCTAGCCACTTTGCCCTAACACGCTGCTGCAGTGACATCTAGTGGACTGAGCAAGCTATTGCAGCGTGATTAACATGCGATTCGGACACTGCGACACAGAAGCATACACAGTGAGAGCTCTGGGCACTGTTCTCGCAAAGCAGAGCTTGTTCAACTTGACAGCTTCTAACATGGAAAGAGAGCAAGCAGACAGCAGCCCACATGCTCTGCTTGCTGCAAACATAGAAAACAGACACCCCAGCATCAGAATCACAGAAATCACTGAGAGAAGCAGAGAAATGCTGCAGGAGCATGTTTGCTTGCTTGAAAAATTGAAAAACTCACTTGGGCTGTGCTCAGTGGAAACCGTTGAACAGAAGCATACACAGTGAGAGCTGTGGGCACTGTTCTCGCAAAGCAGAGCTTGTTCAACTTGACAGCTTCTAACATGGAAACACAGCAAGCAGACAGCAGCACACATGCTCTACTTGTTGCAAAGAAGGAAAATAGACACCCTAGCATGAGAATCTCAGAAATCACTGAGAGAAGCAGAGAAATGCTGCAGGAGCGTGTTTTCTTGATTGAAAAAGTGTAAAACTCACTTGGGCTCTGCACAGTGCAAACGGATGAACAGAAGCATACTGTCATAGGGTAACTTTATGATGCTTGTATCCTCAATCGTATGTTCTGTTTGTGCTGTATATTGAGTCCTGTGCCTTTAAGACTGGTTCTAAGAGCAAGGAGAAGCGCGGAGTTTGTTTTGAGAAAACTGCCTGACTCTTCTACATTCTTCTGCAGACACTGTGTTCGGCCGAGGCTTAGAGAGACTGCAGGACAGAGATTTCTTTTGCTTTTAGTTAGATTCAGCTAGCTAGGGCAGAGAAATTCCCTAGACTGTTTTTTTCCTTTTTCTTGGAACTGTTTAAACCTACACTAGACTGAAAACCTAGGGGAGCACTGGGGGCTGCACCTGCGGCCCACCGGGCCCTAGACCTCGGCATTTTCCAGCAGCGTCAGAGGGACTGGGACTGGTGAGACACTGAGAGAGAGAGCCGAGCTACACCCACAGCAAAGACTTTGTCAATTTACCATCTCACTTCAGAAGGAGAGGTTTTATTGTTTCATATAATTCATTCTTTATACTTGTATGCACTTCATTTCTTTAATAAAATAGTTTTTTCCACTTTTCTCCAAAAACGTTTTTTTTCTAAACCAGTTAGAAGGAGAAGCCACTTAAGTTTGCTTCCTTAAAAAAAACCTATACAAGAGTTTTCTCCCAAAATTATCCCAAACCAAAACACATACACAGTGAGAGCAGTGTGCACTGTTCTCACAAAGCAGAGCTTGTTTGACTTGACAGCTTCTAACATGGAAACAGAGCAAGCAGACAGGAACCCACATGCTCTGCTTGCTGCAAACGTGGAGGACAGACACCCCAGCATCAGAATCTCAGAAATCACTGAGAGAAGTAGAGAAATGCTGCGGGAGCATGTTTGCTTGCGAGGACATATGAAAAACTCAAATGGGCTCTACACTGTGCAAACAGATGAACAGAAGCATACACAGTGAGAGCTGTGTGCACTGTTCTCGCAGAGCAGAGCTTGTTCAACTTGACAGCTTCTAACATGGAAACAGAGCAAGCAGACAGCAGCCCACATGCTCTGCTTGCGGCAAACATGGAAAACAGACACCCCAACATCAGAATCTCAGAAATCACTGAGAGAAGCAGAGAAATGCTGCAGGAGAATGTTTGCTTGCTTGAAAAAGTGAAAACCTTACTTGGACTGTGCACAGTGCAAACCGATAAACAGAAGCATACATAGCGAGAGCTCTGTGCACTGTTCTCGGTGAGCAGAGCTTGTTCAACTTGACAGCTTCTAACATGGAAACGGAACAAGCAGACATGAACCCACATGCTCTGCTTGTTGCAAACATGGAAAACAGGAACCCCGGCATCAGAATCACAGAAATCACTGAGAGAAGCAGAGAAATTTTGCAGGAGCATGTTTTCTTGCTTGAAAAACTGAAAAACTCATTTGGGCTGTGCACAGTGCAAACCGATGAACAGAAGCATACACAGTGAGAGCTGTGTGCACTGTGCTTGCAAAGCAGAGCTTGTTCAACTTGACCGCTTCTAACATGGAAACAGAGCAAGCAGACAGTGCCCCACATGCTCTGCTTGCTGCAAACATGGAAGGCAGACACCCTAGTATAATAATCGCAGAAGTCACTGAGAGAAGCAGAGCAATGCTGCAGGAGCATGTTTGCTTGCTTGAAAAAGTGAAAAACTCACTTGGGTTGTGCACATTGCAGACCAATGAACATAAGCATACAAAGCGAGAGCAGTGTGCACTGTTCTCGCAAAGCAAAGCTTGTTCAACTTGACAGCTTCAAACATGGAAAGAGAGCAAGCAGACAGCAGCCCACATGCTCTGCTTGTTATAAACATGGAAAACAGACACCCCAGCCTCAGAATCTCAGAAATCACTGAGTTAAGCAGTGAAATGCCGCAGGAGCATGTTTTCTTGCTAGGACCAATGAAAACCTTACTTGGGCTGTGCACAGTGCAAACTGATGAACAGAAGCATACACAGTGAGAACTGTATGCACTGTTCTCACAAAGCAGAGCTTGTTCAACTTTACAGCTTCTAAGATGGAAACACAGCAAGCGGGCGTCACCCCACATTCTTTGCTTGTTGCAAAGAAGGAAAACAGACACCCCAGCATCAGAACCTCGGAAATCACTGAGAGCAGCCGAGAAATGCTGCAGGAGCATGTTTGCTTGCTAGGACAATTGAAAAACACCCATGGGCTGTGCACAGTGCATATGAACAGAAGCAAACACAGTGAGAGCTGTGAGCCCTGTGCTCGCCAAGCAGAGCTTGTCCAACTTGACAGCTTCTAACATGGAAACAGAGCAACCAGACAGGAACCCTCATGCTGTGCTTGCTGCAGACGTGGAGAACAGACACCCCAGCATCAGAATCTCAGAAATCACTGAGAGAAGTAGAGAAATTTTGCAGGGGCATGTTTTCTTGCTTGAAAAAGTGAAAAACTCACCGGGGCTGTGCACAGCGCAAGCCGATGAACAGAAGCAAACACAGTGAGAGCTGTGTGCATGGTTCTCGCATAGCAGAGCTTGTTCAACTTGAGAGCTTCTAACACGGAAAGAGAGCAAGCCGACAGCAGCCCACATCTCTGCCTGTTGCAAAGAAGGAAAACAGACACCCTAGTATCAGAATCTCAGAAATCACTGAGAGAAGCAGAGCAATGCTGTAGGAGCATGTTTGCTTGCTATTACATATGAAAAACTCAAATGGGCTGTGCACAGTGCAAACGGATGAACAGAAGCATACACACTGAGAGCTGTGTGCACTGTTCTCGCAGAGGAGAGCTTGTTCGACTTGACAGCTTCTAACATGGAAACAGAGCATGCAGACAATAACCCACATGCTCTGCTTGCTGCAAACACGGAAAACAGTCACCCCAGCATCAGAATCACAGAAATCACTGAGAGAAGCAGAGAAATGCTGCAGGAGCATGTTTGCTTACTAGGACAAATGAAAACCTTACTTGGGCTGTGCACAGTGCAAACGGATGAACAGAAGCATACACAGCGAGTGCAGTGTTCACTGTTCTCGCAAAGCAAAGCTTGTTCAACTTGACAGCTTCAAACATGGAAAGAGAGCAAGAAGACATGAACCCACAAACTCTGCTTGTTGCAAAGAAGTAAAACAGGCACCCTAGTATGAGAACCACAGAAATCACTGAGAGAAGCAGAGAAATGCTGCAGGAGCATGTTTGCTTGCTTGAAAAATTGAAAAACTCAGTTGGGCTGTTGTCCTGGTTTGGGGCAAATTTGGGAGAAAACCCCTGTATTGGATCCCTCCAAAGAAGCAAACCCAGGTGGCCCCTCCCTCCAACCAGTCCGGTAAAACAAAAAAAACAACAACAACTCTTTGGAGAAAAGTGGAAAAAACTATTATACTAAACAAATGTGCATACAAGTATAAAGAATGAATAATATGAAACAGTAAAACCTCTCCTTCTGATGTGAGATGGCAAATTGAGAAAGTCCTTGCCGTGGGTGGAGCTCGGCTCTCTCTCTCTGTCTCTCAGTCTCTCCTCAGTCCCAGTCCCTCCGGTGCTGCTGGAAAATGCCGAGGTCCGGGCCCTGGTGGGCCGCAGGTGCAGCCCCCAGTGCTCCCCTGGGTTTTCAGTCCAGAGTAGGTTTAAACAGTTCCAAGAAAAAGGGAAAAAAAAACAGTCCAGGGATCTTCTCTGCCCTAGCTAGGTGAAACTAACTAAAAGCAAAAAAAATCTCGGTCCTGCAGTCTCCAAGCCTCCGCCGATGACCCCGTCCGCCGAAGACTGTGGAGGAGTCAGGCAGTTTTCTCAAAACAAACTCCGCGCTTCTCCTTGCTCTTAGAACCAGTCTTAAAGGCACAGGACTCAATACACAGCACAAACAGAACAGACGATTGGGGATACAAACATCATAAAGTTACCCTAGGACATTCCACCCCTTATCCCCATATCGTCAGTTTACTAAAACTAATATATACTCCAGCTCTACACACACATATACATCTATATAAAAACAATATGCAATATACAGTTACATACAGTGGCAGTACTATTCAGCACACAACGATAATCACACACGGTTCTCACTCAACAATCAAATCTCCCTGGGGTACACATCGTGTGGTTCCATCTGTCTGCATTACCCACCATGTGCAGCCTGGTCCCTGAGCAAAGACAATCCCACGGATGGGATCCTCTGTACTTGAAGCAGAATTGATCCAAACTGTCTTCCCTAACAAACCTCTTACATGTACTACTGGGACCTTCTCTCCATCTACTGTATGTAGGGGCTCAGATTGGGCAGGGCCTGCTCTGTTGGTGGAACCTCGGGTGTTAACTAACCAGGTGGCCTTTGCTAGATGCTGCTCCCAGTTTTTGAATGATCCCCCACCCAGTGCTTTCAGGGTGGTTTTTAGCAGTCCGTTGTATCTTTCTACTTTCTCTGAAGCTGGTGCATGATAGGGGATATGGTACACCCACTCAATTCCATGTTCCCTAGCCCAGTTGTTGATGAGGCTGTTCTTGAAATGAGTTCCATTGTCTGACTCAATCCTCTCAGGGGTACCATGCCTCCAAAGAACTTGCTTTTCAAGGCCTAGAATGGTGTTACGGGCAGTAGCGTGGGGCACAGGGTAGGTCTCCAGCCATCCCGTGGTGGCCTCTACCATTGTGAGCACATAGCGCTTGCCTTGGCGGGTTTGGGGAAGGGTGATGTAGTCAACCTGCCAGGCTTCCCCGTACTTATACTTGGACCATCGCCCGCCATACCATAGGGGCTTCACCCGCTTGGCCTGCTTGATTGCAGCACACGTCTCACAGTCATGGATAACCTGAGAAATACTGTCCATGGTTAGATCCACCCCTCGGTCTCGTGCCCACTTATAGGTGGCATCTCTGCCCTGATGGCCTGAGGCATCATGGGCCCATCGAGCTAGGAACAACTCTCCCTTGTGTTGCCAATCTAAGTCTATCTTTGACACCTCTATCTTTGCAGCCTGATCTACCTGCTTGTTGTTTTGGTGCTCCTCATTAGCCCGACTCTTGGGGACATGGGCATCTACATGACGGACTTTTACAGGTAGCTTCTTTACCCGAGTGGCAATGTCTCTCCACTCATCTGCAGCTCAGATAGGTTTTCCCCTACGCTGCCAGTTGGCCTTTTTCCACTTCTCCAGCCATCCCCACAGAGCATTGGCTACCATCCACGAATCAGTGTAGAGGTAGAGCTTTGGCCACTTCTCTCTTTCAGCAATGTCCAGGGCCAGTTGAACAGCTTTGAGCTCAGCGAGTTGGCTTGACCCACCTTCTCCTTCAGTGGCTTGGGCAACCTGTCGTGTGGGGCTCCATACAGCTGCTTTCCACTTTCGTTTCATCCCAACGATGCGGCAGGAACTGTCAGTGAAAAGAGCATAGCGTGTTTCTTCTGCTGGCAGTTGGTTGTATGGTGGAGCTTCTTCAGCACGTGTCACTTGTTCCTGCTCCTCTTCATCCATGAGACCAAAGTTTTCACCTTCCGGCCAGTTTGTAATTATTTCCAAAATCCCAGGGCGATTTGGGTTTCCAATGCGGGCGCGCTGAGTGATGAGGGCAATCCATTTGCTCCATGTGGCATTGGTGGCATGGTGAGTAGAGGGAACTTCTGCTTTGAACATCCATCCCAGCACTGGTAGTCGAGGTGCCAGCAAGAGCTGTGTTTCGGTGCCTACTACTTCTGAGGCGGCTTGAACTCCTTCATAGGCGGCCAAGATTTCCTTCTCTGTTGGAGTGTAGTTGGCTTCAGACCCTCTGTAGCTTCGACTCCAGAATCCCAGTGGTCGGCCCCGAGTCTCCCCAGGCACCTTTTGCCAAAGGCTCCAGGACAGACCATGGCTTCCGGCTGCGGAGTAGAGCACGTTCTTCACATCTGGTCCCGTCCTGACTGGGCTAAGGGCTACGGCATGAGCGATCTCCTGCTTGATCTGGGCAAAGGCTTGTTGCTGTTTAGGGCCCTAGTGGAAATTGTTCTTCTTGCGGGTGACCAGGTAGAGAGGGCTCACAATCTGGCTGTACTCAGGAATGTGCATCCTCCAGAAACTTATGGCGCCTAGGAAAGCTTGTGTCTCCTTTTTGTTGGTTGGTGGACACATTGCTGTGATCTTGTTGATGACTTCAGTGGGAATCTGACGCCTTCCATCGTGCCACTTTACTCTCAGGAACTGGATCTTACGATCTGGTCTCTTAACTTTGCTCTTCTTGATAGCGAAACCGGCCTCCAGGAGGATCTGAATGATCTTCTCTCCTTTCTCAAACACTTCTATTGCTGTGTTTCCCCACACAATGATATCATCAATGTACTGTAGATGTTCTGGAGCTTCACCTTTTTCTAGTGCAGCCTGGATCAGTTTATGGCAGATGGTGGGGCTGTGTTTCTACCCCTGGGGCAGTCGGTTCTAGGTGTACTGCACTCCTCTCTATGTGAAGGCAAACTGAGGCCTGCATTTTGCAGCTAGAGGAATGGAGAAAAATGCATTAGCAATGTCAATTGTGGCGTACCATTTTGCTGCCTTGGACTCCCGCTCGTACTGGAGCTCCACCATGTCCGGCACAGCAGCGCTCAATGGTGGAGTCACTTCGTTCAAGGCACGATAGTCCACAGTCAATCTCCATTCTCCATCAGACTTGCGCACAGGCCAGATGGGGCTGTTGAAGGGTGAGTGGGTTTTGCTGACCACCCCTTGGCTCTCCAGCTCACGGATCATCTTGTGGATGGGAATCACAGCATCTCGAGTTCTTCTGTACTGTCGGCGATGCACTATTGAAGTGGCAATTGGCACTTGTTGCTCTTCCACCTTCAGAAGACCTACAGCAGATGGGTTCTCTGATAGTCCAGGCAAGGTATTCAACTGCTTAACATCCCCTGTCTCTACAGCTGCTATCCCAAATGCCCACCTAAATCCCTTTGGGTCTTTGAAATACCCATTTCGGAGGAAGTCTATGCCCAAAATGCATGGGGCTTCTGGGCCAGTCACAATAGGGTGTCTCTTCCACTCATTTCCAGTCAGGCTCACATCAGCCACCACCAAAGTAAAATCTTGTGAACCCCCTTTCACCCCAGCAATGGAAACAGATTCTTCCCCCACATGTCTTGATGGGAGTATTGTGCACTGTGCTCCAGTGTCAACTAAGGCCTCATATTTTTGTGGTTCTGTTGTGCCAGGCCAACGAATCCACACAGTCCAAAAAACACGGTTTTCCCTAGCCTCTACCTGGCTAGAGGCAGGGCCCCTCTAAGCCTGATTATCCTTTTTTCCCTGGGTAACCGGAGCTGCTTCCTTCTTGCTGGAACTTCCTCTCACAGTCTTGCCATCCAACAATTCATGCAGCCGTTGTGTCATAGCATCAGTAGATTCTCCATCCCATCTTTTCATGTTTTCTCCACAATCACGCAGGAAGGACCACAGCTTAGCCCGTGGGATGCCTTTTCCCTCTCTATCTAGGGAACGTTTGCGTGTGGTGCCAGAGCCTCTAACCAGTACTGCAGAGATCTGGAGAATGTTCTCCTTGAGTTCTTTGTGATTCTCCTCTATCTTGTCTTCTAATTTTGTCATACGCGTTTCCAGAGCTGCAATTCTTGCATGTGTTGGACCATGCACGGCATCTGCATATGTTCGGAGCTTCTTCGCCATATCAAGCACAGTTTCCTCTGTCTCATCCCGCTTCATTATTGCTAAAGCAGAGGAGTATTCTTGTGGCCCAAGTCGTACAAGTTTTCGCCAAATCACAGGTGTACATGGTACCAAGTCGGGGTTCCTAGTGTTTATGTCATCTGAGAAGACAATCTCCGCCACTGCCATTTCCCTCAAGCGCTGGATCCCTTGTTCAATGGTTTTCCACTGGGTTTGCTGCATATAGAGATCGTCAGCACACAAATATCTTTGTGCCACACTTCTCAGGACCTGTTCCCAGAGACTGCAAGGACTAGCCTCCCTCATCATTTCTTGGTCAATAACTGGATCATGTGACAGGGATCCCAGATGTCTTGCTTCAGTGCCATCCAGTATTGTAGCCTCGCCTGCAGCATCCCAAAGACGGACTAACCAACTAATTATAGATTCATCAGATCGTCGAGTATAATCCTTTCTTAGGCCACGAAGGTCCTTCAGGGAAAAGGACTCAATAGTATCTCCTGCTCTTGCAGCAGTTGGTCGGGCTCCTGATGTTGTAGCAGTTGGTTGGGCTTCTGATCTGGTAGCAGTTGGTTGGACTCCCAATCTTGTGCCAGTTGGTTGGGCTTCTGATCTGGTAGCAGTTGGTTGGACTCCCAATCTTGTGCCAGTTGGTTGGGCTTCCGATTTTGTATCAGTTGGTTCAGCTTCTGACTGTGTATCATCAGTTGTTTCACCTTCTGATTGTGTGTCAGGTGGTTTGACTCCTGACTGGGTGTCAGGAGGCATTGAGGATCCTTCACCTGAATCATCGTCTATTGGTCGATCGGTTTTGTCTGTGTGCTTCTTTCCCTTCTTTACTGCAGCAACTGCCGGTGTCTTAGCCTCACTGTCTGGTTTAGCTGCAGCCTGAATAGCTGTGGGATTGGCTGCAGCCTGAGTGACTGATTTATCTCCCTGCTCCCCTGCCTCTATCTGCTGCCCTACAGTGTTTAGCGGTGTGTGACTCATTCTAGAAAAGCTATAAACCATATAGAGGAAGGTCACCAGGTGAAATACCAGGAAGGTGGTGTCTTTAACATTCAGGAGAACCTGAACATTTTCCAAAAGCGATGTAACTGACTCAAAAGAGAAGAAGGAAAGAAGAGGCTGAAGAGCCTCATCCCCTACTCCTCCTCTAACAAACTGGGTGCAATTGTTGATAAATCCCCAAAACATGCTGCTGGAACTAAGACGCAGGGCAGGACGAAAAAACCATAAACCGAACATACCCAGAACAAACTCCAGTATCTTTATAAGCTTCTTGTAAGCCATAATCACCGAACCCAGCAAAATAAGTATTCTAATTTGTGCATCCCTAGTGTAAAAGCTGTATGTTAGGGACAATATTGGAGCTATTTCTGGGTAAGAAAACAAACCTAGGGACCAGAAAGGTATTAAGACCTCAAAAAAGCCTAGGGAACAGAAATGCAGAAAAGACTCCATTCTAAGAGACATTAGAAATTCAAGAAGCAACATGGCCACTGTTTAATCCCCACCCAAGGGACAAACAGACAAACAAAAAAAAGCAATTAATAATAATCAATACAAGTTTTTTCCACTCTCTCGTGCCCCGCAGTGGGCGCCAATTCGAAGTTTGTCCTGGTTTGGGGCAAATTTGGGAGAAAACCCCTGTATAGGATCCCTCCAAGGAAGCAGACCCAGGTGGCCCCTCCCTCCAACCAGTCCAGTAAAAAAAAAAAAAAAAAAACAAACTCTTTGGAGAAAAGTGGAAAAAACTATTTTACTAAACAAATGTGCATACAAGTATAAAGAATGAATAATATGAAACAATAAAACCTCTCCTTCTGAAGTGAGATGGCAAATTGAGAAAGTCCTTGCTGTGGGTGGAGCTCGGCTCTCTCTCAGTGTCTCACCAGTCCCAGTCCCTCCGGCGCTGCTGGAAAATGCCGAGGTCCAGGCCCCGGTGGGCCGCAGGTGCAGCCCCTAGTGCTCCCCTGGGTTTTCAGTCCAGAGTAGGTTTAAACAGTTCCAAGAAAAAGGAAAAAAAAACAGTCCAGGGAACTTCTCCGCCCTAGCTAGCTGAAACTAACTAAAAGCTAAAGAAATCTCTGTCCTGCAGTCTCCAAGCCTCCGCCGAATACCCCGTCCGCCGAAGAATGTGGAGGAGTCAGGTAGTTTTCTCAAAACAAACTCCGCGCTTCTCCTTGCCCTTAGAACCAGTCTTAAAGGCACAGGACTCAATATACAGCACAAAAAGAACAGACGATTGGGGATACAAGCATCATAAAGTTACACTAGGACACATGGAAAGACAGCAAGCAGTCAGGAACCCACATGCTCTGCTTGCTGCAAATGTGGCGAACATACACCCCAGCATCAGAATCTCAGAAATCACAGAGAGAAGCAGAGAAATGCTGCAGGACCATGTTTGCTTGCTTGAAAAAGTGGAAAACTTGCTTGGGCTGTGCACAGTGCAAACCGATGAACAGAAGCATACACAGTGAGAGCTGTGTGCACTGTTCTCGCAGAGCAGAGCTTGTTCAACTTGACAGCTTCTAACATGGAAACAGAGCAAGCAGACTGCAGCCCACATTCTCTACTTGCTGCAAACATGGAAAACAGACACCCCAGCATCATAATCTCAGAAATCACTGAGAGAAGCAGAGGAATGCTGCAGGAGCATGTTTTCTTGCTAGGACCAATGAAAACCTTACTTGGGATGTGCACAGTGCAAACAGATGAACAGAAGCATACACAGTGAGAACTGTGTGCACTGTTCTCGCAGAGCAGAGCTTGTTCAACTTGACAGCTTCTAGCAGGGAAACACAGCAAGCAGACCTCATCCCACATTCTCTGCTTGTTGCAAAGAAGGAAAACAGACACCCTAGTATCAGAATCTCAGAAATCACTGAGGGAAGCAGAGCGATGCTGCAGGAGAGTGTTTGCTTGCTAGAACAAATGAAAAACTAAAATGGGCTGTGCACAGTGCAAACAGATTAACAGAAGTGTAGTGGTGTGAGAATTGTTTTATTAAGTTATTAAGTTATTTTTGTAAATATTTTGAGTTATTTTTGTAATGATTTAGTTCACTGAATACCCCTGTGTTCTGTATTGGTTTTCCCCTTATGAGTTGAGTTGCTTAAACAGACGTTTTCTGTCAATCAATCCTCCCCTGCACCTGTCTTTGTCACTCCCTTCCCCCACTCCTCGTGGTCGACCTGTCTGTCACTTTGGACACCTTCCCTGGCTTTTGGAAAATTCCAGGTAGGGGGTCGAGTGATAGGCTGGGGCCCTTGGAATTCCCTCCCATCTTGTGTGGTTGGCCCCCTGTCGTAAAGTTTACACCCCCAGTTATACCCCCCGTTGTCGTGACTGGCTGAACCGGTTGTCAGCCACCCCTGTTTCCACCCCACTTTAAAAAGCTCGTGCACCCCTGGCCCGGGGTCTCTTCTGGGCAGCAGGTCACAGGGGCAGAGCTCCCGGCTCTCTCCTCTCCAATAAACCTCATTTAAATCCTGCCTCAAGAGTCCGGCTTTCTTCTGACTGCTGAGATCGCCATTGCTTCATCTCCGTGCCCATCGCAGGGCCGAAGGAGGCTTTCTTAGCTAGCTACTTTTACCTAACACGCTGCTGCAGTGACATCTAGTGGACTGAGCTAGCTATTGCAGCGTGATTAACACGCAATTTGGACACTGCGACGGCGGTCTGATGTCCAACGTGGGGTCTCCCCCGGTCACGAGTCGGACCCTGCGGCACGGATTTTAAGCTCTCTCGGACAGCTGAAGCTATCCCTGGACGTCCCGCTACCCCTGGTGGCAGCCGCGCTTGGAGAGCCCGCTCCCGGGGGAGAGGAGAGGAACCCGGACACCCATCGGATCCTCCTCAGGAAGTTGGACCCACAACCTCAGGTTTTGTCTCGTTCCAGGAGGGGGTAAGTTACCCTTCGTGAGGGGACTTACTTTTTGGACGGTGCTCCGGGGTTTGGAGACCCTAGCTTTGGGAAGGGATTCCCCAGGAGTGGGGGGGATCCCAAGCTGCGCAGCTCGGGGGGGTGGCAGTTTGCTCCATTCCCCCACAGGAACTATCCTCGGAACTTTTTACTTTCGTTTTCCTTTTTTTTAAACTTTAAGTTAAGGGCAGTGGTCGGATTGGGCAGGGAGCCTGAGAATTATAGGACACTGCATTCTAATTTCACTGCGGCTCCCCGGGTCTGGTTTTGGGAACTAATTACCCGGTTTTAGGAGATTTATCCCGCTTTTTTCTTTTGTTAAATTTTGATTTTGCCTGAGTGTTAGTGGGGACCGACAGAAAGAAATTGTTAGAGATATGGGTGTTAATCTCTCGGTCGCTCAGAAGGCTTTGTATTATAGTTGTAATTCTATTGTTCAGATAGCCCAGTTAAAAGTTTCAAAGGGCGAGATCAAAAAGTTTGTCAGATGGCTGTTCCTATACTTCCCACAGGCGTCTCCGGAGCAAATACACAGCCCCAAATTTTGGCAAGCTGTGATTGATAAAATTAATAATTTGGCACTCTCAGGGGACAAACAAGCCTCCAAAATCCTCAATTTGGCTTTGCAGCTTTCAGCTGCTGTTATAAAAATGAATAGGAAAGTGCAGAAACAGCCAGGTCCAAGCCAACCTGCCCTTTGTTCTCCCTGTCCCTCTGTCCCTTCTCCTCGTCCCCAGAAGGGAATTCTGAAGGGAGCAGCAGGACCCCAGCCTGCTGGCTCAGGCTCTCCCAGGAATTCTCGACTCCTCCGCCCGGGCAGTCCTAGCCAGACTGCTCGGGGCTTCTTGGGCAGGCCTGGCCGGGCTGCTCAAGAATTCCACCCTTCCTCATCTTCCCCAGTTAATAAACCTCGTGTTAGATTTAGTCTAGCTGAGACTCCCCAACCACAAAATGGCTCCCCTACCCCTTATCCCCAAGATGGAGGAGACCGCATGGCACAGTGCTCCCCATCCCCCTATCCTCCTTCCTTCAATCCCTTTCTTCCCACCCTTGATCAGACCAACCCCTTCCTCTCCTCAGCCCCTCCTATCCCCCAAAAGACTCCACCCATGCTTCCTCCCTCTCCCAAGACCACTCCCACAGCTCCTCCCAGCTACTCCTCCCACGGGAACGCCCACATGACATCAGTGGGTTCCCAGACCACACCCCCCACCGAAAGACACGCCTCCTGGGCTTCTGGTTCCCACGCTCCCCCGCCCGGTTCCCACGGTCTGGAGCCGGGGGGGGTGGGGCCGGAGCCTGTGTCTACTGAGGCCCAGCTGCCTCCCTCTATTCCCTCATTAGCCCCAGTCACCTACAAGGGCTCCCGAGGAGGACACAATGTCCGAGCAATCCACCACCCATTTTCACAGGCCACCATCAGGGATATATGCAAGGCTCATCGGGATTATGGGCGGGACAGTCCCTATTTTAGGGGCCTGCTCCGCTCTGATCTCGAAGCTGCTGTTGTCACTCCAGCAGACCTCAGTCAGCTGTTCTCCTGCCTCATGGACTCCACGGAGTTCAAGTTGTGGGAGGCAGCATGGAAGCAGCTGCTCAGGGAGGCCTTGCCGAGTCTCCTGGTCGATCCCGAGACGGCGATCGATGAAAATGGGAATGCCCTCACCCTGGAACATCTCATGGGTGAGGGAAGGTGGACGGATCCAACAGACCAGGCGTCGGGCATCCCAGTCAAAGCCCTCATGGTAATAAGGGAGCGTGCAGTGACTGCATTCTTTAGTATGGTGCCAGATGGTCCTGTCATTCCTTATTATAAAATCATACAGGGGACCAAAGAAGCATTTACCAAGTTTGTGGAAAGGCTCACCCGGGCAATTGAAGTCCAGGTATCGGAAGTGGCTGTGAGAGAGGGAATCCTTCGGGAAATGGTGTTCGCAAATGCGAACAATTTATGTAGGACTGCAATTCTTAGTCTCCCTTTGGACCCTCCTCCGACCATCCAGGACATGCTCCGGGTGTGCCAATTAAAGGTCCCCTTCATGCAAGGGAATGATCAGGACTGGAAACAAAAAACACCAAGGATAGCTGCAACGTCTGGCACCCAGCAAGAACACATTCGCAGGCCGCATGCTCCCCAAAGAAACAAGTGTATCATCTGTCGGGAGCCGGGACACTGGGCCAATAATTGCCCACTGAGGGATGACATTGAGTTGTTAAAAAAGAAAAAGGGGGGAGGCGGGGGAGGTGGGAGAACAGGAGTAGCGGGCGAGAACTCCCACCAGTTAAACTAAGGGAGGAGCGCAGGTCCGCCCGGCGCAATGACACAAATAGGGCGGACCAGGCAGTGGGAGGGAGGAAGGAAAGGAAGAGCGCCGATGATATGCTGCCCAAAACCGAAAAGGACATTCTAACCGGACGTGACACACCTGACGTGACTTTCAAAACTGACCATGACCTGTCCAAACCTATTGTAATACCATCTTCTAAGGAAAAACCTTATAGGTTGGAGCTCACCGAAGCTGTCCACCTGACCACCACGGATTGGACCTTCCTTTCTGTAAATATTAAGGAACAAGGTGCCTGGCCAGTCCAAGGGAAGGAACTTGTCGTCATCGGGGATTGTAAGTACACCCCGCAAGAGATCGAGATCCTCCCAGGGATTTCAGTCAACAACCCTGGGAACCTCGTTCTCTGGCTGCGATGCACCCATCCACCGACCTTTCTCCCGAAAGGTCAGATCATTGCACAGATCATCCCTACCCGGGGGCCAAATGATACATCTAAGGTCCCGGTGGCTTGCCCTGTGCAAGCCATCACTGAGGAAAGGCCCCGGGTAGCATGCAAATTTACGGTGGGCGGGGAAACAATTAACATCACTGCTCTTTTAGACACTGGGGCATATGTGACTGTTGTGCCAGCCCGGGATTGGCCGTCACATTGGGCTTTGCAGGACGTGGCTGGACACGTCCAGCGTGTTGGAGGGCTTCAATTGGCAAGACAGTCAAGGAGCATAGTACAAATTAAGGGGCCAAAAGGGCAATTGGCAAATATCCGCCCTTTTGTTTTAAATTACAAGGAGCCCTTGCTTGGAAGGGATCTCATGGCTCAATGGGGGGTCAAGATTGACATACCCGACCCCTCAGTGGACATTTCCACGGCGACCATTGAAGAGCGTCCCACCAAAAAACTTAATTGGCTCACTGAGAATCCAGTTTGGGTGGAGCAATGGCCGCTCTCTAAACAGAAATTAAAAGCGCTCGAGGAGCTCGTGGAGGAGCAATTACGAAAGGGACACATAGTGGAAACTGACAGCCCTTGGAATTCTCCGGTTTTTGTGATCCAAAAGCCGGGGAAGGACAAGTGGCGCCTCCTCCAGGACCTCCGACAAATTAACAATGTTATTGAAGACATGGGATCTCTCCAACCGGGAATGCCTTCCCCCACTATGCTCCCCCAAAATTGGAAATTGGCAATTATAGACATCAAAGACTGCTTTTTTCAAATTCCTCTTCACCCGGATGATGCCCCACGTTTTGCATTCTCGGTACCCACCATCAACCGAGAAGCCCCAAGGAAGCGCTATCACTGGCGGGTACTCCCTCAGGGGATGAAGAACAGCCCGGTTATATGCCAGTGGTATGTTGCGTCCTTGCTGTCCCCTGTCCGCGCAGCCGCGGGACAGGCCATCATCCATCACTACATGGATGATGTCCTGGTGTGTGCCCCGACTGACGATGAGCTGACACATGCGCTTGACCTGACAATCGATGCATTGATTGCTGCAGGTTTCGAGCTGCAAGAAGAGAAGGTTCAGAGGATGCCACCCTGGAAGTACCTCGGGCTGGAGATCGGAAAGCGGTCCATTGTACCGCAAAAATTGTCCATCAAAACGAAGGTAAGTTCCCTCGCGGATGTATACCAGCTGTGTGGGGCTTTGAATTGGGTAAGGCCTTGGCTAGGCTTGACCACCGAGGACCTCGCCCCCCTTTTCAATTTATTGAAAGGGGGAGAGGAGCTCAGTTCTCCTAGGGCGCTTACCCCAGAAGAGGAAAAGGCTCTGGAGAGGATTCAGGATGCTATGTCCTCAAGGCAAGCTCACAGATTTGACCCCGAGCTGGCTTTCAAATTTATTATCCTGGGAAAGTTGCCGCACCTCCACGGGATGATCTTTCAGTGGAAGGACATCCCGAAAAAGGACCGAGAAGGGAAAGATCCACTCTCTATCATAAAGTGGGTCTTCCTGAGCCATCAGAGGTCCAAAAGGATGACTCGGCCACAGGAGTTGGTAGCTGAGCTGATCCGGAAGGCAAGGTTCCGGATCAGAGAATTAGCCGGTTGTGACTTTGTGTGTATTCACATTCCAATTGGGTTGAGATCGGGCCAAATTTCGAAGTCAATGATGGAACACCTGCTGCAGGAAAACGAAGCACTGCAGTTCGCACTGGACTCCTTTACTGGGCAAATTTCAATTCATCGGCCAGCCCACAAAATTTTTAATCAGGATGTTAAATTCACATTATCCTTAAAGGAGGTTCGAAGCAGGAATCCACTCAAAGCCTTGACAGTTTTTACTGACGCGTCTGGAAGGTCTCACAAGTCAGTATTGACTTGGAAGGACCCTCAAACTCAGCAGTGGGAGGCTGATGTCACTGAGGTGGAAGGATCACCTCAGGTTGCTGAGTTGGCCGCTGTCGTCAGGGCATTTGAGAGGTTTCCCGAACCTTTCAATTTAGTGACAGACTCCGCGTATGTAGCGGGGGTGGTGTCCAGAGCGGAACAGGCCATCCTGCAGGAGGTGTCCAACATTGCTTTATATGAGTTGCTCTCGAAATTAGTTAAACTGGTCTCCCACCGAGAGCAGCCGTTCTATGTGATGCACACGAGGTCACACACAGATCTGCCGGGGTTTGTCGCGGAGGGGAACAGGAAGGCAGATGCCCTTGCTGCCCCTGCCGAGATGGCCCCCCTGCCTAACATCTTTGAGCAGGCGAAACTCAGCCACCAGCTTTTCCACCAAAACGCGCCTGGCCTTGTTCGCCGCTTCCATCTAACGCGGGAGCAGGCCAAAGCGATTGTGGCCGCGTGCCCATCCTGCTCCCGAAATTCAGTCCCAACCTTGCATGCGGGGGTCAACCCTCGGGGGCTGAGGAGCTGTGAGGTGTGGCAGACAGATGTCACACATTTCCCAGAATTTGGCCGCCAAAAGTACATACATGTGTCTATCGACACATTCTCCGGAGCTGTGTTCGCTTCTGCCCACACAGGGGAGAAAGCGGGGGATGTCATTAAACACCTTATCCATGCTTTCTCCTTCCTGGGCATCCCGAAGGAACTCAAGATCGACAACGGCCCAGGGTACAAGTCCAGGGAGCTCTGCAGCTTCCTGCAGCAATGGGGGGTGGAGCACAAGACTGGCATCCCCCACTCCCCCACGGGTCAAGCCATGGTCGAGAGGACCCATGGTACCATCAAGAGAGTTCTACATCAACAGCAGCGGGTCCTCAAAGCAGAAACACCAGCAGTCAGACTGGCCAGGGCACTTTTTACCATCAACTTTTTAAATTGTTCCTTTGAAGGTCTCAATCCACCAATCATAAGGCACTTCGGGGCGAGCTCCCTGTTTTCCATCCAAGAAAGGCCTCCGGTCATGGTCAGAGATCCTGAGTCTGGAAGGACGGAAGGGCCACATGACCTGGTCACGTGGGGACGTGGATACGCTTGCGTGTCCACCCCCGCGGGACCAAGGTGGATTCCATCCAAGTGGGTGAAGCCCTACGTCCCTAAGGGCTCAGGATCCAAGAAAGTAATCAGCCCACAGGTAGCAGAAGCAGCGTGGAGGCGGAAGAGAAAACCCCAACTACAACACTGGGCGGAGTTACCCTTCCCTGACTGTTCCCCACTTGTGTAACTTTGTGTTTAGTGTCTTCCAGTTTTCCACATGGCGGCAACCCGAGCCGGATTCCCCGCTCCGAGGAAGTTCCATCTAACCCTCGGAGCCCTGATAACGCTCAGCCTGTGTCTCCCAGTCGTCGGATGGCTGGTCCCGCAACCGAAAGCAAATGTGTGGGCGACCCTGGCGCGGGCAAAGGGGCAGGACCACATTTGCTTGTCAGCCACCTCGGCAGACAGCCCCTTGTTGACCTGTCTTGTGGGGAACCCAAGTGGGCCCAAGGAGTTACCCGCCAAGCTCTTAGAGATCACGGAGCAGACCAATAGAGAGGGTGCTTCTAAGGGTCAATCCATCTCCCAGCTATCCCCACCTGATTCCTTTTTAGACGTTGAAATTACGTTCCCGATTAGAAATCCGTTTTTGTTGTGGAAAAAATATATATCCACCCTTTCCAGCTTAAGTTTTCCCCTCAATGAATTAGAAATTTTAGGTTCGTCAAATGCATCTTTTTGTGTTCATTTTATGTTTACCCCCCCTCAGGGTCAGGAGAGATCCTATCAGTTTGTTTACCAAACCAAGAATGTTCACACTGCCAAGATATGGTGCGGCCGGATCGCCCATGTAGAGATGGCCTCAACAACTGATAGGAAACCCCTGGCCCTTCCCAAAGGTGTGTTTTTAATTTGTGGGGATAGAGCATGGGCAGGCATCCCCCCTTACCTTGTACGAGGACCATGCACTTTTGGCCGGTTGGGCTTGTTTTCCCCCAACAAGACCACTCTCATGAATTGGCAGAGAAAAAATTCCACCAGCAAAAAAGTCCAAAAAAGAGATTTGGCTTCGCTCGATGCCAACTGTGACTCCGAAATTATTCATTGGTCAAAAGTAAAGGGAGTGGCAGTCACAGTTTTTCTACCTTGGGTTTCGACTGCGAAAGCTCTAGGTGAGCTGGCTCACCTAGAGTGTTGGGTGGCGAAACAAGCAAATTTAACTTCCAACGCGCTGGCCGGCCTCCTATCAGATGAGGAAGTAACAAGGCAGGCAACGCTACAAAACAGGGCAGCTATCGACTACCTCCTCCTCCTCCATGGACACCAGTGTGAGGAGTTTGAGGGGTTGTGTTGCTTCAATTTGTCATCAAAAGCCGAGGACGTCCACACTGCCATCCGACAGATGCGGGAGATGGTGAACAACATAAAAAGAGAAACAGACGACTGGCTGAGCGGACTCTTTACCAACTGGGGAATCTCTGGCTGGGTTTCCTCCATCATAAAGACTGTGTTGCTTTCTTTGTTTGTTTTGTTATTAATTATACTTGCGTTCGGTTTACTAAAAAAGATGTTATATAATTTGGTTTCTGCCACCTCACACTCCCCCACAGTTAACCATGTCACCATATCAGAAGAGGACCATGAGGAGGAAGGACTGGAGTTGGAAGAGGTGCGGGAGGGGACCCCAGAAGATGAAGGACAAAATTCAGATGAAGAAGAACATGGACTGCGGTACCCGACGCTGCATCAGCAATACCACCCTTCTCCGATCCAGTCCACACTCCTCTTGAAAAAAACAAAAAAGGGGGAGATGCAGTGGTGTGAGAATTGTTTTATTAAGTTATTAAGTTACTTTGTAAGATTTTTGAGTTACTTTTGTAATGATTTAGTTCACTGTATACCCCTGTGTTCTGTACTGGTTTTCCCCTTATGAGTTAGGTTGCTTAAACAGACGTTTTCTGTCAATCAGTCCTCCCCTGCACCTGTCTTTGTCACTCCCTTCCCCCACTCCTCGTGGTCAACCTGTCTGTCACTTTGGAAACCTTCCCTGGCTTCAGGAAAACTCCAGGGAGGGGGTCGAGTGATAGGCTGGGGCCCTTGGAATTCCCTCCCATCTTGTGTGGTTGGCCCCCTGTCGTAAAGTTTACACCCCCAGTTACACCCCCCGTTGTCGTGACTGGCTGAACCGGTTGTCGGCCACCCCTGTTTCTACCCCACTTTAAAAAGCTCGTGCACCCCTGGCCCGGGGTCTCTTCTGGGTAGCAGGTCACAGGGGCAGAGCTCCCGGCTCTCTCCCCTCCAGTAAACCTCATTTAAATCCTGCCTGAAAGAGTCCGGCTTTCTTCTGACTGCTGAGGTCGCCATTGCTTCATCTCTGTGCTCATCGCAGGGCAGAAGGAGGATTTCTTAGCTAGCCACAGTGCCCTAACACGCTGCCGCAGTGACATCTAGTGGACTGAGCTAGCTATTGCAGCGTGATTAACACGCGATTCGGACACGGCGACACAGAAGCATACACAGTGAGAGCTGTGTGCACTGTTCTCGCAAAGCAGAGCTTGTTCAACTTGACAGCTTCTAACATGGAAACACAGCAAGCAGACAGCAACCCACATGCTCTGTTTGCTGCAAAGATGGAAAACAGACACCCTAGCATCAGAATCTCAGAAATCACTGAGAGAAGCAGAGAAATTCTGCAGGAGCATGTTTGCTTGCTAGGACAAATGAAAAACTCAAATAGGCTGTGCACAGTGCAAACAGATGAACAGAAGCATACACAGTGAGAGCTGTGTGCACTGTTCTCGCAAAGCAGAGCTTGTTCGACTTGACAGCTTCTAACATGGAAACAGAGCAAGCAGACCTCAGCCCACATTCTCTGCTTGTTGCAAAGAATGAATAGAGACACCCTAGTATCAGAATCTCAGAAATCACTGAGAGAAGCAGAGAAATGCTGCAGGAGCATGTTTGCTTGCTTGAATAATTGAAAAACTCACTTGGGCTGTGCACAGTGCAAGCAGATGAACAGAAGCATACAGAGCGAGAGCAGTGTGCACTGTTCTCGCACAGCAGAGCTTGTTCAACGTGACAGCTTCTAACATGGAAACACAGCAAGCAGACCTCAGCCCACATTCGATGTTGTGTTCCGCTGAGGAATGGTTTTTCCCCTCAGAGTCCCCCTGAAACCTGTGCTATGTAGTTCAACCCTTTTTTCCCTATCGTACCTACTCCTGACCCTATTGGCTCAGGGCCAATATCTTTCCTTGGCCCCAAACTAGATATACCCCTGTTTCTTCATGGTTCTCTCTCTCTCTCCTCGGCCTCCTGGAACATCACATCGAGAATAAAGCTTGGACGGAAGCTGGGGGTGAGAGCCACTCTTTTGAAATCTCTATTCTGTCTCTCTGAAATATATTTCCCTAAAACCCCTGAATAACTGAGCTAGCGGGAGCCGGGGGGTGGCTAGAGGGAAGTAATATTTTCAGTTGGCCCCCAACGTCGGTTTGTTATGATATATTAATAAGCCCACGCATGAAGAGGGACTCCCTATTTAAGGAGTTAATAATCTCTTTGGGAGGCACAACTACCTGGCCACTATCGGCTGTTTTGGAGCAGCTCGGGGTGGCAGGACAAGGTCGGGAATTCGCTTTTACTACAAAAGTGAATCGACCTTGGACAGAAAACCCTGACGTTGCAACACGTGCTGCGGGGTCCGCTAGAAGATCCCTATAGTTCAATAGTGAGAGGGCTTTAGGACCCTGCACCGGAGTGTGTTGCGTAACGCGGTTTGAGATTTTTTTCTCTGCGGAACGGCTGAATTCGGTGTACTGGGGAAAACCGCACGTTTTTGGGGTGGGCTAGCTACGGGAGGGCCCCGGGACAGAAGCCGGCACCGGGACACCCCCCTGCCCGTGTCCCCGCAGTCGGGAAAAGCGGCCAGAGACGGCCGCCCCGAGCCGCGGGCAGCCCGCCTTGCCTCTTATCTCGGGAGCGAGCGGGACGCGGCGTCTTTTAGTTTTTCACGTCAGGGGAGAAGATTTTTCAAACACTTTGCCTTTTAAAACATCAAAAACATGGGCATACGTTTATCGAGAAATCAAAAGGGTGCTTTTAAACAACTTAAAAATATTTCAAAAGATCTAAAATTTCCTAATAAGCTCTTAATCAAATTTATTTCCTGGCTGTCAGCTGAGATTCCAGACAGTAGTCTACAAGATATAAATTCTGTTTCATTTTGGGATGATGTGGGAAAATTAATAACTTTAAAAGTTGAAAATGGGGAAAACAAAATTTCTTCATTTATTCCAATATTCTTACATATACGCAAGAAGCTGTTAGAAGCAGAAAACAGCAGCCAGCCATGCAAAACCTCTCAGCAATACCCTGTTCCCGAGAAGCAGGGATTCCCTGATTCCATACTGGAGTCTACTCCTCAAACCCACCCATCGTCCTTATACCCTCCTCTCACACCTGTTTTCCCTCAGCAAGATGCACTTTTTTCCTCTCAGAGCTCTGGCCACGTGAATGAGACCCTGGGGGGCTCGCACCATGCGGTCAGCCCTGATGGCGGACAGCATTGCATTCCTCCTTCCCACTATCCCTTCTTCCCCCCACTTCCCGCCCCGACCCCGTATCTCTCACCCAATCCCCCACCCCACCCTTCTCCCCAGTGCCTCCCCCTCCCTCTCAGCGGTGGCGCGAAGGGGGAGGGGGGAGGGTGCCTTACAACCACTACTCCCAGCGCGGATGGGGAGATAGATAATGCAGCCCACAGCAGCGGAGTCGGGGGGAGCGGCCCCCCTGCTGCAAGGGCTAAGGGGCAGCCTAGCCTGGGGCCCCAGGGGAGGGGGGATCCTGTTGCTGGACCCCAGGGAGTGGGTGGGACAACACCCTCGAGCTGCCTGGGTAATAGAGAAGCAATAGGATTTTTAGCAACTCAGAATATTGATCAAGAAAGCATACCATCTGTGGCTCCTGTAGTACATGTAGGTAAAAGACACGTGCGTAGAGAGTATCTGCCTTTTTCATACCAAGATAAAAAAGAGCTGTGTAAAATGCAGAAACAATTTGGGAGATCTAGTGAAATATTTAAGGGCATGATGAAAGCTACCTTCAATTCAAATGAGATGGTACCCAGTGACATTAAAGATTTATTCAGATGCCTATTAACTCCCTCAGAGTATGACCTATGGGAAGAATTATGGAAAAAAGCTTTGAAAACAGTATTGCAGGAAATTCAGCAAACACCTGATGCGATAGACAGTAATTATAATGACATGACACTTGATCATTTGTGCGGTGAAGGTTATTTATCTAGTGCGAATGAGCAAACTCGGTTGTTATCCAAGTCAGTTTTAGATAAGATCTGTAATGCTGCAGAAAAGACTTTTTATCAGATTCCATCACCTGAGATAAAGACCAGTTATGTTAACATTAAACAGTTTCCTTCAGAGAATTTCTTGCAGTTTGTGGACCGTCTGAGAAGTCACGTGGAAAGACAAGTGCAAGACCCAATGGTACAGGCAGAACTTATTAAGGAGATGGCTCAGAGGAATGCTAATGAGACCTGTCGTAGAATCATTCTTAGCCTTCCCCTTGACCCATCACCTAGTCTCGCACAGATGATAGAAGCCTGTACCAGGAGAGCAGAACTTTTCAGTGCACCTGAAAGGAATCCAGGACTGACACACCCAAAGCCTGTGGCAGCTGCAGCACCAGGAGCAAGGAAGCAACCGATGTCATCAGACCAGCTACAGCACATTATCTGCCACCGCTGCAAAAGGCCAGGACACTTCGCCAAGGCCTGCCCAGAAAACCAGAAACGCAAGTCAAAAAATCAAAAAAACTGAATTCACAGCGCGGCCCAGATTTTATCTCCTTGACGCGCCAAGACAGAAATTTACAAGGCCATACTGTGACAAATGTCTCTCTCTTAACAAAAAAGGGGGAGGGCAGGTCGCAGGGTGTGGGGGTACAGAAAAATAAAAATGTCAAATGTTCAACTAACAGTGTATGGCAGCCGCGAGGCCGATATAGGCTCGTGACTACCAAAGGTTTTCATTTCAGATCTACTGATTGGACAGTAATTACAGTGGACCTGCAAAACATTTCACAGGACATGAAGGTTAACCACATGGAACCGAACAGTGAGTATTTTGTTATTGGGGACACAGCACACACACCTTTGGAGGTTGAGGTTGCTCCCATGACCATTAAGGGAAAGATAACAGGCCTCACGCTGTTGGCACGCTGCATGCACCCACCATTCTACCTGACAGAGGGGCAAGTCCTTGCCCAGGCCATTCCTGTTCCGGCTGAGGTCCTAGCGGATGGAAAATCACCGGAAGTCTACTGGGCAGAGGTGGTGGGGGAGAACAAACCTTCTCTGGCATGTAACTTAGCCCATGGGTCAGACCGCCTCCATGTGGAGGGGGTGCTCGACTCCGGCGCAGACGTTACCTTTATACCTGAGAGCATGTGGCCATCACATTGGGAGTTGCAACCTGTGGCAGGCAAACTTCAGGGCATAGGAGGAATCACAATGGCAAAAATCTCAAAAAACGTAGTGCAAATTGAGGGACCTGACGGGAAATTGGCAAATGTCCGTCCATTTGTTGCTGATTATAAGGCTCCCTTATGGGGGAGAGACACCATGTCACAGTGGGGAGTCCAATTGGTCATTCCTAAGACACCCCAGGATTTTTGAAAATAGCCACTGTGGAGCGCCCTACCCACAAACTAAAGTGGTTGGACAATAACGCAAGATGGGTAGCACAGTGGCCATTGAGTAAAGAGAAGCTCAAGGCGCTTGAGGAGCTTGTTGAGGAGCAGGTGGCCCAAGGTCACCTAGAAGAGACAACAAGCCCCTGGAATTTCCCAGTCTTTGTAATAAAGAAACCGGGAAAGGACAAGTGGAGGTTGCTTCATGACCTCCGAGAAATAAACAAAATTATAGAGGACATGGGACCACTCCAACCAGGGATGCCTTCTCCAACAATGCTCCCTCGAGATTGGCAATTGGCTGTTTTAGATATCAAAGATTGTTTCTTCCAAATTCCTCTACACCCAGAAGATGCCCCACGGTTTGCATTCTCAGTTCCTACCATTAATCGAGAAGCCCCAATGAAGAGATATCACTGGAAAGTACTTCCCCAAGGTCTGAAATCTAGTCCTTTCATATGCCAACAGTACGTAGCCTCACTACTGTCACCAGTACGTGCCAAGAGAAAGGATGCCATCATCCTTCACTACATGGATGATCTACTCGTGTGTGCCCCCAATGACTCTATACTCCAACACACGCTTGACCTAGTGGTTAAGGTTTTAACCTCTGCTGGATTTCAATTGCAGGAAGATAAAGTTCAAAGGATGCCACCTTGGAAGTACCTGGGTCTACAAATAGCTGCAAGGACCATTGTTCCGCAGAAATTGGAAATTGAGTGTAATCCCAAAACCCTAGCAGATCTCCATTCTTTGTGTGGGTCTTTGAATTGGGTAAGACCTTGGCTAGGCCTCACAAATGAAGATTTAGACCCTCTCTTCAATTTATTGAAGGGGGAGAGGGAGCTGGTTTCTCCCAGGGAACTGACCCCAGAAGCAAAGACTGCAATCGAAAAGATACAGAAGGCCTTGTCAGAGAGGCAGGCTCATCGATGTGAGCCAAACATACCTTTCCAATTCATTGTTCTAGGAAAACTGCCACATTTGCATGGTTTGATTTTTCAATGGATCGAAGGGCAGAGAGATTCACTCTTGATCATAGAGTGGGTCTGCCTCTCTCACCAAAGACCCAAGGCCATCAGAATGTACCAGGCCTGATCCGTCAGTTCCAGCTAACACGGAGCCAGGCTCGAGCCATTGTGGCCACCTGTCCCAACTGCCAGGTCCAAGCGATGCCATCGATGGGTATGGGAGTTAATCCCCGGGGCCTTGGCAGTTGTGAGGTATGGCAGACAGACATCACGCACATTCCTAGTTTTGGACGCCTCAAATATGTTCATGTAAGCATTGACGCACATTCAGGTGCAGTGTATGCCTCTGCCCATGCAGGGGAAAAGACTGAACATGCCAAGAAACACCTAGTGCAAGCTTTTTCAGTGTTGGGGATTCCAAAAGAAATCAAAACTGATAACGGCCCAGCGTACATGTCCAAGGGGTTCCTGGAGTTTGTCCAGCAGTGGGGAGTGGAACATAAAACTGGCATCCCTCACTCCCCCACAAGTCAAGCTGTGGTTGAGCGAGCACATCAGATGCTCAAACAGGTCCTGGCTAGACAGAGTAGTACGACTGTGTGGATGTCTCCACATGAGAAACTCTGCAAAGCCATGTTTACTATCAATTTTCTGAACTCTTCATTTGAAAACATGAGTCCACCAGTGGTACGCCATTTTAACAGTGGCAATCAGTTCAAATTGTCTGAGCGTCTACCGGTCATGATTAGGGATCCAGAAACTTGGGAAACCAAAGGTCCCTATGAGCTCATGACCTGGGGTCGTGGCTATGCATGTGTGGCCACTCCCTCAGGCCCTCGGTGGATTCCCCAGAAGTGGGTGAAACCTTTTGTCCCTAAAAATCCAGCTCCAGCAGAAGGGGATAAGAGGCAAGTAGCCGTTGCATCCAAAAGAAGACGCCGCCGGATGGAAGAAAAAGAATCTTCCTAGATGTGGACTCCTTCCGGCAGAAACAGAAACTTTTAACATGTTTTAAAAATGTTTGTTTTTTCCTTTTAGAGAAAGCCTACCTCACACTCAACCCTGTGATGAACCCCATTCAAGTTGTTGCTGAACAGTCTGGCAGCTGCATAGATCATCCCTCAGCTGCGTCAAAATGTCTGGGTGACCCTGGCACAGACACTTCCGCAGGAAAACATATGTTTGTCCACTGCATCAACAGAGAATCCTATGTCCACCTGTCTGGTAGGAATTCCATTATGGGCAGGAATTCTGTCTCGGCTTTTAGGAGGGCCATGTCCCATAGGGCGGTTGTCCGTATTGACACCCAACCAAACTTTAATTAGTGAACCAATTGGATCCAAATTGTAATTCAGAAATTTTTCATTGGGCCAAGTCAAAAAGAGTCGCTGTGTCCCTGTTCCTTCCGTGGGTCGCAGCAGCCAAAGCTCTAGGTGAATTGGGCCATCTAGAGTGCTGGGTAGTCAAACAGGCAAATTTAACGTCCACCGCCATCAGCTCTCTCCTAGAAGATGAGGAAATTACCAGACAGGCCACTCTCCAGAACCGTGCTGCTATAGATTATCTCTTGTTACTTCATGGACATGAATGCCAGGAATTTGAAGGACTGTGTTGCCTAAACCTGACCTCGAAGGCTCCAAACATCCATGCTGCCCTTCGAAGCATGAACAGCTTGATCGGACAAGTGAAGCAAGAATCTGAGGACTGGATCAAAGAACTGTTCAAAGGCTGGGGACTTACAGGGTGGTGGACTTCTATAGTTAAAAAAATTTTGTTATATCTTGTTATTCTTTTCCTTGTAACAATAGCGTTCGGGATCATACGCTGTTTGATTTTCAAGGCTTTCAATAGTCTCGTACCTTCTACCTCAGAAGTCAACCACATAGAGTTGGCAAACCTAAAGCAGGTTGACTCCCCCACCAATTGTAATTGGTGGGAAAACCCACATTCTGTGTAACCTAATGTTCTTCTTCTAATGTCTTAAACAAAAAAGGGGGAGATGTTGTGTTCCTCTGAGGAATGGTTTTTCCCCTCAGAGTCCCCCTGAAACCTGTGCTATGTAGTTCAACCCTTTTTCCCTATCATACCTACTCCTGACCCTATTGGCTCAAGGCCAATATCTTTCCTTGGCCCAAAACTAGATATACCCCTGTTTCTTCCTGGTTCTCTCTCTCTCTCCTTGGCCTCCTGGAACATCACATCGAAAATAAAGCTTGGACGGAAGCTGGGGGTGAGAGCCACTCTTTTGAAATCTCTATTCTGTCTCTCTGAAATATATTTCCCTAAAACCCTTGAATAACTGAGCTAGCGGGAGCCGGGGGGTGGCTAGAGGGAAGTAATATTTTCAATTCTCTGCTTGTTGGAAAGAAGGAAAACAGACACCCTAGTATCAGAATCTCAGAAATCACAGAGAGAAGCAGAGAAATTCTGAAGGAGCATGTTTGCTTGCTAGGACAAATGAAAAACACAAATGGCCTGTGCACAGTGCAAACAGATGAACGGAAGCATACACAGTGAGAGCTGTGTGCATGGTTCTCGCAGAGCAGAGCTTGTTCAACTTGACAGCTTCTAACATGGAAACAGAACAAGCAGACATGAACCCACATGCTCTGCTTGCTGCAAGCATGGAAAATGGACACCCCAGGATCATAATCTCAGAAATCACTGAGAGAAGCAGAGAAATGCTGCAGGAGCTTGTTTGCTTGCTTGAAAAAGTGAAAAACTCAAATGGGCTGTGCACAGTGCAAACAGATGAACAGAAGTGTAGTGGTGTGAGAATTGTTTTATTAAGTTATTAAGTTGTTTTTGTAAGATTTTTGAGTTACTTTTGTAATGATTTAGTTCACTGTATACCCCTGTGTTCTGTACTGGTTTTCCCCTTATGAGTTAGGTTGCTTATACAGACGTTTTCTGTCAATCAATCCTCCCTTGCTCCTGTCTTTGTCACTCCTTTCCCCCACTCCTCGTGGTCGAACTGTCTGTCACTTTGGACACCTTCCGTGGCTTCTGGAAAACTCCAGGGAGGGGGTCGAGTGATAGGCTGGAGCCCTTGGAATTCCCTCCCATCTTGTGTGGTTGGCCCCCTGTTGTAAACTTTACACCGCCAGTTACACCCCCCGTTGTTGTGACTGGCTGAACCGGTTGTCAGCCACCCCTGTTTCCACCCCACTTTAAAAAGCTCGTGCACCCCTGGCCCGGGGTCTCTTCTGGGCAGCAGGTCACAGGGGCAAAGCTCCCGGCTCTCTCCCCTCCAGTAAACCTCATTTAAATCCTGCCTGCAAGAGTCCGGCTTTCTTCTGACTGCTGAGGTCGCCATTGCTTCATGTCCGTGCTCATCGCGGGGCAGAAGGAGGATTTCTTAGATAGCCACTTTGCCCTAACACGCTGCCGCAGTGACATCTAGTGGACTGAGCTAGCTATTGCAGCGTGATTAACACGCGATTCGGACATTGCGACACAGAAGCATACCTAGCGAGAGCTGTGTGCACTGTTCTCGCAAAGCAGAGGTTGTTCAACTTGACAGCTTCCAACATGGAAACACAGCAAGGAGAGAGCAGCACACATTCTCTGCCTGTTGCAAAAAAGGAAAACAGGCACCCTAGTATCAGAATCTCAGAAATCACTGTGAGAAGAAGAGAAATGCTGCATAAGAATGTTTGCTTGCTTGAAAAAGTGAAAAACTCACTTGGGCTCTGCACAGCGCAAACCGATGAACAGAAGCATACACAGCGAGAGCAGTGTGCACTGTTCTCGCAAAGCAGAGCCTGTTCGACTTGACAGTTTCTAACATGGAAAGAGAGCAAACAGACAGCAGCCCTCATGCTCTGCTTGTTGCAATCATGGAAAACAGACACCCCAGCATCAGAAATTCAATAATCAGTGAGAGAAGTAGAGAAATGCTGCAGGATGTCCTAGGGTAACTTTATGATGCCTGTATCCCCAATCGTCTGTTCTGTTTGTGCTGTATATTGAGTCCTGTGCCTTTAAGACTGGTTCTAAGAGCAAGGAGAAGCGCGGAGTTTGTTTTGAAAGAACTGCCTGACTCCTCCACATTCTTCGGCGGACGTGGTGTTCGGCGGAGTCTTGGAGAGACTGCAGGACAGAGATTTTTTTTGCTTTTAGTTAGTGTCAGCTAGCTAGGGCAGAGAAGTTCCCTGGACTGATTTTTTTTCCTTTTTCTTGGAACTGTTTAAACCTGCTCTGGACTGAAAACCCAGGGGAGCACTGGGGGCTGCACCTGCGGCCCACCGGGGCCTGGACCTCGGCATTTTCCAGCAGCGCCGGAGGGACTGGGACTGAGAGACTGAGAGAGAGAGAGAGCCGAGCTCCACCCACGGCAAGGACTTTCTCAATTTGCCATCTCACTTCAGAAGGAGAGGTTTTATTGTTTCATATTATTCATTCTTTATACTTGTATGCACATTTGTTTAGTAAAATAGTTTTTTCCACTTTTCTCCAAAGAGTTTTTTTTTTTCCGGACTGGTTGGAGGGAGGGGCCACCTGGGTTTGCTTCCTTGGAGGGATCCTATACAGGGGTTTTCTCCCAAATTTGCCCCAAACCAGGACATAGTTCGAATTGGTGCCCACTGCGGGGCACGAGAGAGTGGAAAAAACTTGTATTGATTATTATTAACTGCTTTTTTTTGTTTGTCTGTCTGTCCCTTGGGTGGGGATTAAACAGTGGCCATGTTGCTTCTTGAATTTCTAATGTCTCTTAGAATGGAGTCTTTTCTGCATTTCTGTTCCCTAGGCTTTTTTGAGGTCTTAATACCTTTCTGGTCCCTAGGTTTGTTTTCTTACCCAGAAATAGCTCCAATATTGTCCCTAACATACAGCTTTTACACTAGGGATGCACAAATTAGAATACTTATTTTGCTGGGTTCGGTGATTATGGCTTACAAGAAGCTTATAAAGATAATGGAGTTTGTTCTGGGTATGTTCGGTTTATGGTTTTTTCGTCCTGCCCTGCGTCCTAGTTCCAGCAGCATGTTTTGGGGATTTATCAACAATTGCACCCAGTTTGTTAGAGGAGGAGTAGGGGATGAGGCTCTTCAGCCTCTTCTTTCCTTCTTCTCTTTTGAGTCAGTTACATCACTTTTGGAGAAAGTTCAGGGTCTCCTGAATGTTAAAGACGCCACCTTCCTGGTATTTCAGATGGTGACCTCCCTCTATATGGTTTATAGCTTTTCTAGAATAAGTCACACACCGCTAAACACTGTAGGGCAGCAGATAGAGGCAGGGGAGCAGGGAGATAAATCAGTCACTCAGGCTGCAGCCAATCCCACAGCTATTCAGGCTGCAGCTAAACCAGACAGGGAGGCTAAGACACCGGCAGTTGCTGCAGTAAAGAAGGGAAAGAAGCACACGGACAAAACCGATCGACCAGTAGACGATGATTCAGGTGAAGGATCCTCAGTGCCTCCTGACACCCAGTCAGGAGTCAAACCACCTGACACACAATCAGAAACTGAAGCAACTGATGATACACAGTCAGAAGCTGAACCAACTGATACAAAATTGGAAACCCAACCAACTGGCACAAGATCGGGAGTCCAACCAGCTGCTACAACATCAGGAGCCCAACCAGCTGCTACAACATCAGGAGCCCGACCAACTGCTACAAGATCAGGAGCCCGACCAACTGCCGCAAGAGCAGGAGATACTATTGAGTCCTTTTCCCTGAAGGACCTTCGTGGCCTAAGAAAGGATTATACTCGACGATCTGATGAATCTATAATTAGTTGGTTAGTCCGTCTTTGGGATGCTGCAGGCGAGGCTACAATACTGGATGGCACTGAAGCAAGACATCTGGGATCCCTGTCACATGATCCAGTTATTGACCAAGAAATGATGAGGGAGGCTAGTCCTTGCAGTCTCTGGGAACGGGTCCTGAGTAGTGTGGCACAAAGATATGTGTGTGCTGACGATCTCTATATGCAGCAAACCCAGTGGAAAACCATTGAACAAGGGATCCAGCGCTTGAGGGAAATGGCAGTGGCAGAGATTGTCTTCTCAGATGACATAAACACTAGGAACCCCGACTTGGTACCATGTACACCTGTGATGTGGCGAAAACTTGTACGACTTGGGCCACAAGAATACTCCTCTGCTTTGGCAATAATGAAGCGGGATGAGACAGAGGAGACTGTGCTTGATATGGCGAAGAAGCTCTGAAAATATGCAGATGCCGTGCGTGGTCCAACACATGCAAGAATTGCAGCTCTGGAAACGCGTATGATGAAATTAGAAGACAAGATAGAGGAGAATCACAAAGAACTCAAGGAGAACATTCTCCAGATCTCTGCAGTACAGGTTAGAGGCTCTGGCACCACACGCAAACGTTCCCTAGATAGAGAGGGAAAAGGCATCCCACGGGCTAAGCTGTGGTCCTTCCTGCGTGATTGTGGAGAAAACATGAAAAGATGGGATGGAGAATCTACTGATGCTATGACACAACGGCTGCATGAATTGTTGGATGGCAAGACTGTGAGAGGAAGTTCCAGCAAGAAGGAAGCAGCTCCGGTTACCCAGGGAAAAAAGGATAATCAGGCTTAGAGGGGCCCTGCCTCTAGCCAGGTAGAGGCTAGGGAAAACCGTGTTTTTTGGACTGTGTGGATTCGTTGGCCTGGCACATCAGAACCACAAAAATATGAGGCCTTAGTTGACACTGGAGCACAGTGCACAATACTCCCATCAAGACATGTGGGGGAAGAATCTGTTTCCATTGCTGGGGTGACAGGGGGTTCACAAGATTTTACTTTGGTGGTGGCTGATGTGAGCCTGACTGGAAATGAGTGGAAGAGACACCCTATTGTGACTGGCCCAGAAGCCCCATGCATTTTGGGCATAGACTTCCTCCGAAATGGATATTTCAAAGACCCAAAGGGATTTAGGTGGTCATTCGGGATAGCAGCTGAAGAGACAGGGGATGTTAAGCAGTTGAATACCTTGCCTGGACTATCAGAGAACCCATCTGCTGTAGGTCTTCTGAAGGTGGAAGAGCAACAAGTGCCAATTGCCACTTCAATAGTGCATCGCCGACAGTACAGAAGAACTCGAGATGCTGTGATTCCCATCCACAAGATGATCCGTGAGCTGGAGAGCCAAGGGGTGGTCAGCAAAACCCACTCACCCTTCAACAGCCCCATCTGGCCTGTGCGCAAGTCTGATGGAGAATGGAGATTGACTGTGGACTATCGTGCCTTGAACGAAGTGACTCCACCATTGAGCGCTTCTGTGCCGGACATGCTGGAACTCCAGTACGAGCTGGAGTCCAAGGCAGCAAAATGGTACGCCACAATTGACATTGCTAATGCATTTTTCTCCATTCCTCTGGCTGCAGAATGCAGGCCTCAGTTTGCCTTCACATGGAGAGGAGTGCAGTACACCTGGAACCGACTGCCCCAGGGGTGGAAACACAGCCCCACCATCTGCCATGGACTGATCCAGGCTGCACTGGAAAAGGGTGAGGCTCCGGAACATCTACAGTACATTGATGACATCATTGTGTGGGGAAACACAGCAATGGAAGTGTTTGAGAAAGAAGAGAAGATCATCCAGATCCTCCTGGAGGCCGGTTTCGCTATCAAGAAGAGCAAAGTTAAGGGACCAGCTCGTGAGATCCAGTTCCTGGGAGTAAAGTGGCACGATGGAAGGCGTCAGATTCCCACTGAAGTCATCAACAAGATCACAGCAATGTGTCCACCAACCAACAAAAAGGAAACACAAGCTTTCCTAGGCGCCATAGGTTTCTGGAAGATGCACATTCCTGAGTACAGCCAGATTGTGAGCCCTCTCTACCTGGTCACCCGCAAGAAGAACAATTTCCACTGGGGCCCTGAACAGCAACAAGCCTTTGCCCAGATCAAGCAGGAGATCGCTCATGCAGTGGCCCTTAGCCCAGTCAGGACGGGACCAGATGTGAAGAACGTGCTCTACTCCGCAGCCGGAAGCCATGGTCTGTCCTGGAGCCTTTGGCAAAAGGTGCCTGGGGAGACTCGGGGCCGACCACTGGGATTCTGGAGTCGAAGCTACAGAGGGTCTGAAGCCAACTACACTCCAACAGAGAAGGAAATCTTAGCCGCCTATGAAGGATTTCAAGCCGCCTCAGAAGTCGTAGGCACTGAAACACAGCTCCTGCTGGCACCTCGACTACCAGTGCTGGGATGGATGTTCAAAGCAGAAGTTCCCTCTACCCACCATGCCACCAATGCCACATGGAGCAAATGGATTGCCCTCATCACTCAGCGCGCCCGCATTGGAAACCCAAATCGCCCTGGGATTTTGGAAATAATTACAAACTGGCCGGAAGGTGAAAACTTTGGTCTCACGGATGAAGAGGAGCAGGAACAAGTGACACGTGCTGAAGAAGCTCCACCATACAACCAACTGCCAGCAGAAGAAACACGCTATGCTCTTTTCAATGACGGTTCCTGCCGCATCATTGGGATGAAACGAAAGTGGAAAGCAGCTGTATGGAGCCCCACAAGACAGGTTGCACAAGCCACTGAAGGAGAAGGTGGGTCAAGCCAACTCGCTGAGCTCAAAGCTGTTCAACTGGCTTTGGACATTGCTGAAAGAGAGAAGTGGCCAAAGCTCTACCTCTACACTGATTCGTGGATGGTAGCCAATGCTCTGTGGGGATGGCTGGAAAAGTGGAAAAAAGCCAATTGGCAGCGTAGAAGAAAGCCAATCTAGGCTGCAAATGAGTAGAAAGACGTTGCCACTCAGGTAGAGAAGCTACCTGTCAAAGTCCGTCATGTAGATGCCCATGTCCCCAAGAGTCGAGCTAATGAGGAGCACCAGAACAACGAGCAGGTAGATCAAGCTGCAAAGATAGAGGTGTCAAAGATAGACTTAGATTAGCAACACAAGAGAGAGTTGTTTCTAGCTCGATGGGCCCATGATGCCTCAGGCCATCAAGGTAGAGATGCCACCTATAAGTAGGCACAAGTCCGAGGAGTGGATCTAACCATAGACAGTATTTCTCAGGTTATCCATGACTGTGAGACGTGTGCTGCCATCAAGCAGGCCAAGCGGGTGAAGCCCCTGTGGTATAGCGAGCGATGGTCCAAGTATAAGTACGGGAAAGCCTAGCAGATTAACTACATCACCCTTCCCCAAACCCGCCAAGGCAAGCGCTATGTGCTCACAATGGTAGAGGCCACCACGGGATGGCTGGAGACCTACCCTGTGCCTCATGCTACTGCCCGTAACACCATTCTAAGCCTTGAAAAACAAGTTCTTTAGAGGCATAGTACCCCTGAGAGGATTGAGTCAGACAATGAAACTCATTTCAAGAACAGCCTCATCAACAACTGGGCTAAGGAACATGGCATTGAGTGGGTGTACCACATCCCCTATCATGCACTAGCTTCAAGGAAGTAGAAAAATACAATAGACTGCTAAAAACCACCCTGAAAGCACTGGGTGGGGGATCATTCAAAAACTGAGAGCAGCATCTAGCAAAGGCCACCTAATTAGTTAACACCCGAGGTTCCACAAACAGAGCAGGCCCTGCCCAATCTGAGCCCCTACATACAGTAGATAGAGAGAAAGTCCCAGTAGTACATGTAAAAAGTTTGTTAGGGAAGACAGTTTAGATCAATTCTGCTTCAAGTACAGAAGATCCCATCTGTGGGATTGTCTCTGCTCAGGGACCAGGCTGCACATAGTGGGTAATGCAGAAAGATGGAACCACACGATGTGTACCCCAGAGAGATTTGTTTGTTGGGTAAGAACCGTGTGTGATTATCGTTGTGTGCTGAATAGTATGTAACTGTATATTGCATATTGTTTTTATATAGATGTATAGGTGTGTGTAGAGCTAGAGTATATATTAGTTTTAGTAAATTAATGATATGGGGATAAGGGGTGGAATGTCCTAGGGTAACTTTATGATGCTTGTATCCCCAATCGTCTGTTCTGTTTGTGCTGTATATTGAGTCCTGTGCCTTTAAGACTAGTTCTAAGAGCAAGGAGAAGCGCGGAGTTTGTTTTGAGAAAACTGCCTGACTCCTCCACATTCTTCTCCGGACGGTGTGTTCGGCGGAGGCTTGAAGACTGCAAGACAGAGATTTTTTTTGCTTTTAGTTAGTTTCAGCTAGCTAAGGCAAAGAAGTTCCCTAGACTAGTTTTTTTTTTCCTTTTTCTTAGAACTGTTAAAACCTACTCTAGACTAAAAACCCAGGGGAGCACTGGGGGCTGCACCTGCGGCCCACCGGGACCTGGACCTCGGCATTTTCCAGCAGCGCCGGAGTGACTAAGACTAAAGAGAGACTGAGAGACTGAGAGAGAGAAAGCCGAGCTCCACCCACAGCAAGGACTTTCTCAATTTGCCATCTCACTTCAGAAAAAGAGGTTTTATTGTTTCATATTATTCATTCTTTATACTTGTATGCACATTTGTTTAGTAAAATAGTTTCTTCCACTTTTCTCCAAAGAAGTTTTTTTTTTTTTTTTTTTTTACCAGAGTAGATAGAAGGAGGGGCCACCTAGGTTTGCTTCCTTAGAGAGATCCTATACAAGAGTTTTCTCCCAAATTTGCCCCAAACCAGGACACAATAATAAAGCAGAATGAGACAGAAGAAACCGTGCTTAATATAGCAAAAAAGCTCCAAACATATGCAAATGCTGTGCATAGTCCAACACATGCAAAAATCGCAGCTCTAAAAACACAAATGCGGGGATTAGCAGCCAAGATAGAAAAAAAATCACAAAAAACTCAAAGAGAACATTCTCCAGATCTCTGCAGTACAAGTTAGAAGCTCTGGCACCACACGCAAACGTTCCCTAGATAAAGAAGAAAAAAGCATCCCACGAGCTAAGCTGTAGTCCTTCCTGCGTAATTGTAGAAAAAACATGAAAAAATAGAATAGAGAATCTACTGATGCTATAACACAACAGCTGCGTGAATTGTTAAATAGCAAGACTGTAAGAAAAAGTTCCAGCAAGAAAGAAGCAGCTCCAGTTACCCAGAGAAATAAAAATAATCAAGCTTAAAAGAGCCCTGCCTCTAGCCAAGTAGAGGCTAGAAAAAACACGGTTTTTTAAACTGTGTAAATTCGTTAGCCTAGCACATCAAAACCACAAAAATATGAAGCCTTAGTTAACACTGAAGCACAGTGCACAATACTCCCATCAAGACATGTGGGGGAAGAATCTATTTCCATTGCTAAAGTAACAAGAAGTTCACAAGATTTTACTTTAGTAGTAGCTGATATGAGCCTAACTAAAAGTAAGTAAAAGAAACACCCTATTGTAACTAGCCCAGAAGCTCCATGCATTTTAGGCATAGACTTCCTCCAAAATAAGTATTTCAAAGACCCAAAGAGATTTAAGTAAGCATTTAAGATAGCAGCTGTAAAGACAAGGAGTGTTAAGCAGTTAAATACCTTACCTAAACTATCAAAGAACCCATCTGCTGTAAGTCTTCTAAAAGTAGAAGAGCAACAAGTGCCAATTACCACTTCAATAGTGCATCACCAACAGTACAGAACAACTCAAGATGCTTTGATCCCCATCCACAAGATAATCCGTAAGCTAGAGAGCCAAAGAGTAGTCAGCAAAACCCACTCACCCTTCAATAGCCCCATCTAGCCTGTGCGCAAGTCTAATAAAGAATAGAGACTGACTGTAAACTATCGTGCCTTAAATAAAGTAACTCCACCATTAAGCGCTGCTGTGCCAGACATGCTGGAACTCCAGTATGAGCTGGAGTCCAAGGCAGCAAAATGGTACGCCACAATTAATATTACTAATGCATTTTTCTCCATTCCTCTAGCTGCAAAATGCAGGCCTCAGTTTGCCTTCACATTAAAAAAAGTGCAGTACACCTGAAACCAACTGCCCCAGAAGTAGAAACACAGCCCCACCATCTGCCATAGACTAATCCAAGCTGCACTAAAAAAAAGTGAAGCTCCAGAACATCTACAGTACATCAATAACATCATTGTGTGGGGAAACACAGCAATAGAAGTGTTTAAAAAAAAAAAAAAAAATCATCCAAATTCTCCTGAAAGCTAGCTTCGCTATCAAGAAAAGCAAAGTTAAAGGACCTGCTCAAAAGATCCAGTTCCTAAAAGTAAAGTAGCACAATGAAAAGTGTCAAATTCCCACTAAAGTCATCAATAAGATCACAGCAATGTGTCCACCAACCAACAAAAAAGAAACACAAGCTTTCCTAAGTGCCATAAGTTTCTAGAAAATGCACATTCCTGAGTACAGCCAGATCGTAAGCCCGCTCTACCTAGTCACCCGCAAGAAGAACGATTTCCACTGGAGCCCTAAACAGCAACAAGCCTTTGCCCAAATCAAGCAAGAGATCGCTCATGCAATAGCCCTTAGCCCAGTCAAGACAAGACCAAAAGTAAAAAACGTGCTCTACTCAGCAGCCGAGAACAATAGCCTGTCCTAAAGCCTTTAGCAAAAAATGCCTAAGAAGACTCAAAGCCAACCACTAAAATTCTAAAGTCAAAACTACCAAAGGTCCAAAGCCAACTACACTCCCACAAAAAAAAAAATCTTAGCCGCCTATAAAAAAGTTCAGGCTGCCTCAAAAGTAATTAGCACCGAAGCACAACTCCTGCTAGCACCTCAACTACCAGTGCTAAAATAAATGTTCAAAGCAAAAGTTCCCTCTACCCACCATGCCACCAATGCCACATAAAGCAAATAGATTGCCCTCATCACTCAGCGCGCCCACATTAAAAACCCAAATCACCCTAAAATTTTAAAGATAATTACAAACTAGCCAAAAAGTGAAAACTTTAGTCTCATAAATAAAAAAGAGCAAGAACAAGTAACACATACTAAAAAAGCTCCACCATACAACCAACTGCCAGCAGAAGAAACACGCTATGGTCTTTTCACTAACAGTTCCTGCCGCATCGTTAAAATAAAACAAAAGTAAAAAGCAGCTGTATAGAGCCCCACACAACAAGTTGCACAAGCCACTAAAAAAAAAGTAAGTCAAGCCAACTCGCTGAGCTCAAAGCTGTTCAACTAGCCCTAAACATTGCCAAAAGAAAAAAGTAGCCAAAGCTCTACCTCTACACTAATTCATAAATAGTAGCCAATACTCTATAGAAATAGTTAGAGAAGTAGAAAAAAGCCAACTAGCAGCGTAAAAAAAAAAACTATCTAAGCTGTTAATAAGTAAAAAGACATTGCCACTCAAGTAAAAAAGCTACCTGTCAAAGTCCATCATGTAGATGCCCATGTCCCCAAGAGTCAAGCTAATAAAGAGCATCAAAACAACGAGCAAGTAAATCAAGCTGCAAAAATAAAAGTGTCAAAGATAGACTTAAATTAGCAACACAAAAAAAAGTTGTTCCTAGCTCAATAAGCCCATGATGCCTCAAGTCATCAGGGCAGAGATGCCACCTATAAGTAAGCACAAGACCAAAAAGTAAATCTAACCATAAACAGTATTTCTCAAGTTATCCATAACTGTAAGACATGTGCTGCCATCAAGCAAGCCAAGCGGGTAAAGCCCCTATAGTATAGCAAGCAATAGTCCAAGTATAAGTATAAGAAAGCCTAGCAGATTGACTACATCACCCTTCCCCAAACCCGCCAAAGCAAGCGCTATGTGCTCACAATAGTAAAAGCCACCACAAGATGGCTAAAAACCTACCCTGTGCCTCACACTACTGCCCGTAACACCATTCTAAGCCTTAAAAAACAAGTTCTTTAAAAGCATAGTACCCCTGAAAAAATTAAATCAAACAATAAAACTCATTTCAAGAACAGCCTCATCAACAACTAAGCTAAAGAACATAGCATTAAGTAGGTGTACCATATCCCCTATCATGCACCAGCTTCAAAAAAAGTAAAAAAATACAATAGACTACTAAAAACCACCCTAAAAGCACTGGGTGGGGGATCATTCAAAAACTAAAAGCAGCAACTAGCAAAAGCCACCTAGTTAGTTAACACCCGAGGTTCCACCAACAAAGCAAGCCCTGCCCAATCTGAGTCCCTACATACAATAAATAGAAAAAAAGTCCCAGTAGTACATGTAAAAAGTTTGTTAGAGAAAACAGTTTAGATCAATTCTGCTTCAAGTACAGAAGATCCCATCCGTGGGATTATCTTTGCTCAAAGACCAGGCGGCACATAGTAAATAATGCAGAAAAATAGAACCACACGATGTGTACCCCAGAGAGATTTGATTGTTAAGTAAGAACTGTGTGCAATTATCACTGTGTGCTGAATAGTACTGCCACTGTATGTAGCTGTATATTGCATATTGGTTTTTTATATAGATATATGTGTGTGTAGAGCTAGAGTATATATTAGTTTTAGTAAATTAACGATATGGGGATAAGGGGTGGTATGTCCTAGGGTAACTTTATGATGCTTGTATCCCCAATCGTCTGTTCTGTTTGTGCTGTATATTGAGTCCTGTGCCTTTAAGACTGGTTCTAAGAACAAGGAGAAGCGCGGAGTTTGTTTTGAGAAAACTGCCTGACTCCTCCACATTCTTCTGCAGACAGTGTGTTCGGCGAAGGCTTAGAGAGACTGCAGGACAGAGATTTCTTTTGCTTTTAGTTAGATTCAGCTAGCTAGGGCAGAGAAATTCCCTAGACTGTTTTTTTCCTTTTTCTTGGAACTGTTTAAACCTACACTAGAGTGAAAACCCAGGGGAGCACTGGGGGCTGCACCTGCGGCCCACCGGGGCCTAGACCTCGGCATTTTCCAGCAGCGTCAGAGGGACTGGGACTGGTGAGACACTGAGAGAGAGAGCCGAGCTACACCCACAGCAAAGACTTTGTCAATTTACCATCTCACTTCAGAAGGAGAGGTTTTATTGTTTCATATAATTCATTCTTTATACTTGTATGCACTTCATTTCTTTAATAAAATAGTTTTTTCCACTTTTCTCCAAAAACGTTTTTTTTCTAAACCAGTTAGAAGGAGAAGCCACTTAAGTTTGCTCCCTTAAAAAAAACCTATACAAGAGTTTTCTCCCAAATTTATCCCAAACCAAAACACATACACAGTGAGAGCTGTGAGCCCTGTGCTCGCAAAGCAGAGCTGGTCCAACTTGACAGCTTCTAACAGGGAAACAGATCAACCAGACAGGAACCCACATGCTCTGCTTGCTGCAAACGTGGAGAACAGACACCCCAGCATCAGAATCTCAGAAATCACTGAGAGAAGCAGAGAAATGCTGCAGGAGCATATTTTCTTGCTAGGACAAATGAAAACCTTACTTGGGCTGTACACAGTGCAAACGGATGAACAGAAGCATACACAGTGAGAGCTGTGTGCACTGTTGCTCTCGCAGAGCAGAGCTTGTTCGACTTGACAGCTTCTAACATGGAAACAGAGCAAGCAGACAGCAATCCACATGCTCTGCTTGCTGCAAACATGGGAAACAGACACCCCAGCATCAGAATCACAGAAATCAGTGAGAGAGAGGCAGAGAAATGCTGCGGGAGCATGTTTTCGTGCTAGGACAAATGAAAACCATACTTGGGCTGTGCACAGTGCAAACGGATGAACAGAAGCATACACAGTGAGGGCTGTGTGCACTGTTCTCACAGAGCAGAGCTTGTTCAACTTGACAGCTTCTAACATGGAAAGAGAGCAAGCAGACAGCAGCCCACATGCTGTGCTTGCTGCAAACTTGGAAAACAGACACCCCAGCATCAGAATCACAGAAATCACTAAGAGAAGCAGAGAAATTTTGCAGAAGCATATTTTCTTGCTTGAAAAAGTGAAAAACTCATTTGGGCCGTGAACAGCGCAAACAGATGAACAGAAGCATACACAGTGAGAGCTGTGTGCCCTGTGCTCTCAGAGCAGAGCTTGTTCAACTTGACAGCTTATAACATGGAAAGAGAGCAAGCAGACTGAAGCCCACATGCTCTGCTTGTTGAAAGCATGGAAAACAGACACCCAGGCATCAGAATCTCAGAAATCACAGAGAGAAGCAGAGAAATGCTGCAGGAGCATGTTTTCTTGCTAGGATTAATGAAAACCTTACTTGGGCTGTGCACAGTGCAAACGGATGAACAGAAGCATACACAGTGAGAACTGTGTGCACTGTTCTCGCATAGCAGATCTTGTTCAACTTGACAGCTTCTAACAAGGAAACACAGCAACCAGACAGCAGCCCACATGCTCTGCTTGCTGCAAACATGGAAAACAGACACCCCAGCATCAGAATCACAGAAATTACAGAGAGAAGCAGAGAAATGCTGCAGGAGCATGTTTTCTTGCTAGGACTAATGAAAACCTTACTTGGGCTGTGCACAGCGCAAACCGATAAACAAAAGCAAACACACAGAGAGCTATGTGCATGGTTCTCGCATAGCAGAGCTTGTTCGACTTGACAGCTTCTAACATGGAAAGAGAGAAAGCAGACAGCAGCCCACATGCTCTGCATGTTGCAAACATGGAAAACAGACGCCCCAGCATCAGAATCTGAGAAATCACTGAGAGAAGCAGAGAAATACTGCAGGAGCATGTTTGCTTACTAGGACATATGAAAAACTCAAATGGGCTGTGCGCAGTGCAAAGAGATGAACAGAAGCATGCACAGTGAGAGCTGTGTGCACTGTTTTCGCAGAGCAGAGCTTGTTCGTCTTGACAGCTTCTAACATGAAAACAGAGCAAGCAGAGAGCAATCCACATGCTCTGCTTGCTGCACATGTGGAAAACAGACACCCCAGCATCAGAATCACAGAAATCACTGAGAGAAGCAGAGAAATGCTGCAGGAGCATGTTTGCTTGCTTGGGAAAGTGAAAAACTCACTTGGGCTGTGTGCAGTGCAAACCGACGAACAGAAGGATGCACAGCGAGAGCTGTGGGCGCTGTTCTCGCAAGGCAGAGTTTGTTCAACTTTACAGCTTCTAACAGGGAAACAGATCAACCAGAGAGGAACCCACATGCTCTGCTTGCTGCAAACGTGGAGAACAGACACCCCAGCATCAGAATCTCAGAAATCACTGAGAGAAGCAGAGAAATGCTGCAGGAGCATATTTTCTTGCTAGGACAAATGAAAACCTTACTTGGGCTGTACACAGTGCAAACGGATGAACAGAAGCATACACAGTGAGAGCTGTGTGCACTGTTGCTCTCGCAGAGCAGAGCTTGTTCGACTTGACAGCTTCTAACATGGAAACAGAGCAAGCAGACAGCAATCCACATGCTCTGCTTGCTGCAAACATGGGAAACAGACACCCCAGCATCAGAATCACAGAAATCAGTGAGAGAGAGGCAGAGAAATGCTGCGGGAGCATGTTTTCGTGCTAGGACAAATGAAAACCATACTTGGGCTGTGCACAGTGCAAACGGATGAACAGAAGCATACACAGTGAGGGCTGTGTGCACTGTTCTCACAGAGCAGAGCTTGTTCAACTTGACAGCTTCTAACATGGAAAGAGAGCAAGCAGACAGCAGCCCACATGCTGTGCTTGCTGCAAACTTGGAAAACAGACACCCCAGCATCAGAATCACAGAAATCACTAAGAGAAGCAGAGAAATTTTGCAGAAGCATATTTTCTTGCTTGAAAAAGTGAAAAACTCATTTGGGCCGTGAACAGCGCAAACAGATGAACAGAAGCATACACAGTGAGAGCTGTGTGCCCTGTGCTCTCAGAGCAGAGCTTGTTCAACTTGACAGCTTATAACATGGAAAGAGAGCAAGCAGACTGAAGCCCACATGCTCTGCTTGTTGAAAGCATGGAAAACAGACACCCAGGCATCAGAATCTCAGAAATCACAGAGAGAAGCAGAGAAATGCTGCAGGAGCATGTTTTCTTGCTAGGATTAATGAAAACCTTACTTGGGCGGTGCACAGTGCAAACGGATGAACAGAAGCATACACAGTGAGAACTGTGTGCACTGTTCTCGCATAGCAGATCTTGTTCAACTTGACAGCTTCTAACAAGGAAACACAGCAACGAGACAGCAGCCCACATGCTCTGCTTGCTGCAAACATGGAAAACAGACACCCCAGCATCAGAATCACAGAAATTACAGAGAGAAGCAGAGAAATGCTGCAGGAGCATGTTTTCTTGCTAGGACTAATGAAAACCTTACTTGGGCTGTGCACAGCGCAAACCGATAAACAAAAGCAAACACACAGAGAGCTATGTGCATGGTTCTCGCATAGCAGAGCTTGTTCGACTTGACAGCTTCTAACATGGAAAGAGAGAAAGCAGACAGCAGCCCACATGCTCTGCATGTTGCAAACATGGAAAACAGACGCCCCAGCATCAGAATCTGAGAAATCACTGAGAGAAGCAGAGAAATACTGCAGGAGCATGTTTGCTTACTAGGACATATGAAAAACTCAAATGGGCTGTGCGCAGTGCAAAGAGATGAACAGAAGCATGCACAGTGAGAGCTGTGTGCACTGTTTTCGCAGAGCAGAGCTTGTTCGTCTTGACAGCTTCTAACATGAAAACAGAGCAAGCAGAGAGCAATCCACATGCTCTGCTTGCTGCACATGTGGAAAACAGACACCCCAGCATCAGAATCACAGAAATCACTGAGAGAAGCAGAGAAATGCTGCAGGAGCATGTTTGCTTGCTTGGGAAAGTGAAAAACTCACTTGGGCTGTGTGCAGTGCAAACCGACGAACAGAAGGATGCACAGCGAGAGCTGTGGGCGCTGTTCTCGCAAGGCAGAGTTTGTTCAACTTTACAGCTTCTAACATGGAAAGAGAGCAAGAAGACAGCAACCCACATGCTCTGCTTGTTGCAAACTTGGAAAACAGACACCCTAGCAGCAGAAACTCAGAAATCACTGAGAGAAGCAGAGAAATGCTGCAGGCGCGTGTTTTCGTGCTAGGACAAATGAAAACCTTACTTGGGCTGTGCACAGTGCAAACGGATGAACAGAAGCATACACAGTGAGTGCTGTGTGCACTGTTCTCACAGAGCAGAGCTTGTTCGACTTGACAGTTTCTAACATGAAAACACAGCAAGCAGTCAGGAACCCACATGCTCTGCTTGCTGCAAATGTGGCGAACAGACACCCCAGCATCAGAATCTCCGAAATCACAGAGAGAAGCAGAGAAATGCTGCAGGACCATGTTTGCTTGCTTGAAAAAGGGAAAAACTTACTTGGGCTGTGCACAGTGCAAAACGATGAACAGAAGCATCCACAGTGAGAGCTGTGTGCACTGTTCTCGCAAAGCAGAGCTTGTTCACCTTTACAGCTTCTAACATGGAAACACAGCAAGCAGACCTCAGCTTGCATTCTCTGCGTGTTGCAAAGATGGAAAACAGACACCCTAGTATCAGAATCTCAGAAATCACTGAGCGAAGCAGAGAAATGCTGCAGGATCATGTCTTCTTGCTAGGACAAATGAAAAACTCACTTGGGCTGTGCAGAGCGCAAACAGATGAACGGAAGCATACATAGCGAGTGCAGTGTTCACTGGTCTCGGAGAGCAGAGTTCGTTCAACTTGACAGCTACTAACATGGAAAGAGAGCAAGCAGACAGCAGCCCACATGCTCTGCTTGTTATAAACATGGAAAACAGACACCTTAGCATCAGAAATCTCAGAAAACACATAGAGAAGCAGAGAAATTCTGCAGGAGCATGTTTTCTTGCTGGGACAAATGAAAACCTTACATGGGCTGTGAACAGTGCAAACGGATGAACAGAAGCATACACAGCGAGTGCAGTGTTCACTGGTCTCGGAGAGCAGAGCTTGTTCAACTTGACAGCTTCTAACATGGAAACGGAACAAGCAGACATGAACCCACATGCTCTGCTTGCTGCAAACATGGAAAACAGGCACACCAGTATCAGAATCTCAGAAATCACTGAGAGAAGCAGAGAAATTCTGCAGGTGCATGTTTGCTTCCTAGGACAAATGAAAAACACCCAATGGCTGCGCACAGTGCAAACAGATGAACAGAAGCATACACAGCGAGAGCTCTGGGCACTGTTCTCGCAAAGCAGAGCTTGTTCAAATTGCCACCCTCTAACATGGAACCACAGCAAGCAGACAGCAGCCCGCATGCTCTGCTTGTTGCAAACATGGAAAACATTCACCCCAGCATCAGAATCTCAGAAATCAGTGAGAGAAGCAGAGAAATGCTGCAAGAGCATGTTTGCTTGCTAGGACAAATGAAAAACACCAATGGCTGTGCACAGTGCAAATCGATGAACAGAAGCGTACACAGTGAGAGCTGTGTGCACTGTTCTCGCACAGCAGAGCTTGTTCGACTTGACAGCTTCTAACATGGAAACAGAGCAAGCAGACAGCAATCCACATGCTCTGCTTGCTGCAAATGTGGAAAACAGACACCCCAGCATCAGAATCTCAGAAATCACAGAGAGAAGTAGAGAAATGCTGCAGGAGCATGTTTTCTTGCTTGAAAAAGTGAAAAACTCACTTGGGTCGTGCACAGTGCAAACCAATGAACAGAAGCAAACACAGTGAGAGCTGTGTGTATGGTTCTCGCAAAGCAGAGCTTGTTCACCTTGACAGCTTCTAACATGGAAACACAGCAAGCAGACCTCAGCCTACATTCTCTGCGTGTTGCAAAGATGGAAAACAGACACCCTAGTATCAGAATCTCAGAAATCACAGAGAGAAGCAGAGAAATGCTGCAGGAGCATGTTTTCTTGCTAGGATTAATGAAAACCTTACTTGGGCTGTGCACAGTGCAAACGGATGAACAGAAGCATACACAGTGAGAACTGTGTGCACTGTTCTCGCGAAGCAGAGCTTGTTCACCTTGACAGCTTCTAACATGGAAACACAGAAAGCAGACAGCAGCCCACATGCTCTGCTTGCTGCAAACATGGAAAACAGACACCCTAGCATCAGAATCTCAGAAATCACTGAGAGAAGTAGAGAAATGCTGCAGGAGAATGTTTGCTTCCTAGGACAAATGAAAAACTCACATGGGCCATGCACAGTGCAAACGGATGAAAAGAAGCATACACAGCGAGAGCAGTGTGCACTGTTCTCGCAAAGCAGTGCTTGTTCAGCTTGCCAGCTTCTAACATGGAAAGAGAGCAAGCAGACAGCAGCCCACATGCTCTGCTTGTTATAAACTTGGAAAACAGACACCCTAGCATCAGAATCTCAGAAATCACAGAGAGAAGTAGAGAAATGCTGCAGGAGCATGTTTTCTTGCTAGGACCAACGAAAAACACAAATGGGCTGTGCGCAGTGCAAACAGATGAACAGAAGCATACACAGTGAGAGCTGTGTGCATGGTTCTCGCAGAGCAGAGCTTGTTCTACTTGAAAGCTTCTAACATGGAAAGAGAGCAAGCAGACAGGAACCCACATGCTGTGCTTGCTGCAAACATGGAAAACAGACGCCCCAGCATCAGAATCTCAGAAATCACTGAGAGAAGCAGAGAAATGCTGCAGGAGCATGTTTGCTTGCTAGGACAAATGAAAAACACCAATGGCTGTGCACAGTGCAAACAGATGAACAGAAGCATACACAGCGAGAGCAGTGTGCACTGTTCTCGCAAAGCAGAGCTTGTTCAGCTTGCCAGCTTCTAACATGGAAAGAGAGCAAGCAGACAGCAGCCCACATGCTCTGCTTGTTATAAACATGGAAAACAGACACCCTAGCATCAGAATCTCAGAAATCACAGAGAGAAGTAGAGAAATGCTGCAGGAGCATGTTTTTTTGCTAGGACCAACCAAAAAAGACAAATGGGCTGTGCACAGTGCAAACGGATGAACAGAAGCATACACAGTGAGAGCTGTGTGCATGGTTCTCGCAGAGCAGAGCTTGTTCAACTTGACAGCTTCTAACATGGAAAGAGAGCAAGCAGACAGGAACCCACATGCTGTGCTTGCTGCAAACGTGGAAAACAGACGCCCCAGCATCAGAATCTCAGAAATCACAGAGAGAAGCAGAGAAATGCTGCAGGAGCATGTTTGCTTCCTAGGACAAATGAAAAACACCAATGGCTGTGCACAGTGCAAACAGATGAACAGAAGCAAACACAGTGAGAGCTGTGTGCATGGTTCTCGCATAGCAGAGCTTGTTCAACTTGACAGCTTCTAACATGGAAACAGAGCAAGCAGACATCAATTCACATGCTCTGCTTGCTGCAAATGTGGAAAACAGACGCCCCAGCATCAGAATCTCAGAAATCACAGAGAGAAGCAGAGAAATGCTGCAGGAGCATGTTTTCTTGCTTGAAAAAGTGAAAAACTCACTTGGGCCGTGCACAGCGCAAACCAATGAACAGAAGCAAACACAGTGAGAGCTGTGTGTATGGTTCTCGCAAAGCAGAGCTTGTTCACCTTGACAGCTTCTAACATGGAAACACAACAAGCAGACCTCAGCCTACATTCTCTGCGTGTTGCAAAGATGGAAAACAGACACCCTAGTATCAGAATCTCAGAAATCACTGAGCGAAGCAGAGAAATGCTGCAGGACCATCCTTGCTTGCTTGAAAAAGTGAAAAACTTACTTGGGCTGTGCACAGTGCAAACAGGTGAACAGAAGCATACATAGCGAGAGCAGTGTGCACTGTTCTCGCGAAGCAGAGCTTGTTCACCTTGACAGCTTCTAACATGGAAACACAGCAAGCAGACAGCAGCCCACATGCTCTGCTTGCGGCAAACATGGAAAACAGTCGCCCCAGCATCATAATCACAAAAATCAATGAGAGGAGCAGAGAAATGCTGCGGGGGCATGTTTTCTTGCTAGGACAAATGAAAACCTTACTTGGGCTGTGCACAGTGCAAACGGATGAACAGAAGCATACACAGTGAGAGCTGTGTGCACTGTTCTCGCACAGCAGAGCTTGTTCAACTTGACAGCTTCTCACATGGAAACAGAGCAAGCAGACATCAATCCACATGCTCTGCTTGCTGCAAACGTGGAAAACAGACGCCCCAGCATCAGAATCTCAGAAATCACTGAGAGAAGCAGAGAAATGCTGCAGGAGCATGTTTTCTTGCTTGAAAAAGTGAAAAACTCACTTGGGCCGTGCACAGCGCAAACCAATGAACAGAAGCAAACACAGTGAGAGCTGTGTGTATGGTTCTCGCAAAGCAGAGCTTGTTCACCTTGACAGCTTCTAACATGGAAACACAACAAGCAGACCTCAGCCTACATTCTCTGCGTGTTGCAAAGATGGAAAACAGACACCCTAGTATCAGAATCTCAGAAATCACTGAGCGAAGCAGAGAAATGCTGCAGGAGCATGTTTTCTTGCTTGAAAAAGTGAAAAACTTACTTGGGCTGTGCACAGTGCAAACAGATGCACAGAAGCATACATAGCGAGAGCAGTGTGCACTGTTCTCGCGAAGCAGAGCTTGTTCACCTTGACAGCTTCTTACATGGAAACACAGCAAGCAGACAGCAGCCCACATGCTCTGCTTGCTGCAAACATGGAAAACAGACACCCTAGCATCAGAATCTCAGAAATCACTGAGAGAAGTAGAGAAATGCTGCAGGAGCATGTTTTCTTGCTAGGACCAACGAAAAACACAAATGGGCTGTGCGCAGTGCAAACAGATGAACAGAAGCATACACAGTGAGAGCTGTGTGCATGGTTCTCGCAGAGCAGAGCTTGTTCTACTTGACAGCTTCTGACATGGAAAGAGAGCAAGCAGACAGGAACCCACATGCTCTGCTTGCTGCAAACATGGAAAACAGACGCCCCAGCATCAGAATCTCAGAAATCACAGAGAGAAGCAGAGAAATGCTGCAGGAGCATGTTTGCTTCCTAGGACAAATGAAAAACACCAATGGCTGTGCACAGTGCAAACAGATGAACAGAAGCAAACACAGTGAGAGCTGTGTGCATGGTTCTCGCACAGCAGAGCTTGTTCAACTTGACAGCTTCTAACATGGAAAGAGGGCAAGCAGACAGGAACCCACATGCTGTGCTTGCTGCAAACATGGAAAACAGACGCCCCAGCATCAGAATCTCAGAAATCACTGAGAGAAGCAGAGAAATGCTGCAGGAGCATGTTTTCTTGCTTGAAAAAGTGAAAAACTCACTTGGGCCGTGCACAGCGCAAACCAATGAACAGAAGCAAACACAGTGAGAGCTGTGTGTATGGTTCTCGCAAAGCAGAGCTTGTTCACCTTGACAGCTTCTAACATGGAAACACAGCAAGCAGACCTCAGCCTACATTCTCTGCGTGTTGCAAAGATGGAAAACAGACACCCTAGTATCAGAATCTCAGAAATCACTGAGCGAAGCAGAGAAATGCTGCAGGACCATCCTTGCTTGCTTGAAAAAGTGAAAAACTTACTTGGGCTGTGCACAGTGCAAACAGGTGAACAGAAGCATACATAGCGAGAGCAGTGTGCACTGTTCTCGCGAAGCAGAGCTTGTTCACCTTGACAGCTTCTAACATGGAAACACAGCAAGCAGACAGCAGCCCACATGCTCTGCTTGCTGCAAACATGGAAAACAGACACCCTAGCATCAGAATCTCAGAAATCACTGAGAGAAGTAGAGAAATGCTGCAGGAGCATGTTTGCTTCCTAGGACAAATGAAAAACTCACATGGGCCGTGCCCAGTGCAAACGGATGAAAAGAAGCATACACAGCGAGAGCAGTGTGCACTGTTCTCGCAAAGCAGAGCTTGTTCAGCTTGCCAGCTTCTAACATGGAAAGAGAGCAAGCAGACAGCAGCCCACATGCTCTGCTTGTTATAAACATGGAAAACAGACACCCTAGCATCAGAATCTCAGAAATCACAGAGAGAAGTAGAGAAATGCTGCAGGAGCATGTTTTCTTGCTAGTACCAACGAAAAACACAAATGGGCTGTGCGCACTGCAAACAGATGAACAGAAGCATACGCAGTGAGAGCTGTGTGCATGGATCTCGCAGAGCAGAGCTTGTTCTACTTGACAGCTTCTGACATGGAAAGAGAGCAAGCAGACAGGAGCCCACATGCTGTGCTTGCTGCAAACATGGAAAACAGGCGCCCCAGCATGTGAATCTCAGAAATCACAGAGAGAAGTAGAGAAATGCTGCAGGAGCATGTTTGCTTCCTAAGACAAATGGAAAACACCAATGGCTGTGCACAGTGCAAACAGATGAACAGAAGCAAACACAGTGAGAGCTGTGTGTATGGTTCTCACAAAGCAGAGCTTGTTCACCTTGACAGCTTCTAACATGGAAACACAGCAAGCAGACAGGAACCCACATGCTGTGCTTGCTGCAAACATGGAAAACAGACGCCCCAGCATCAGAATCTCAGAAATCACTGAGAGAAGCAGAGAAATGCTGCAGGAGAATGTTTGCTTGCTAGGACAAATGAAAAACACCAATGGCTGTGCACAGTGCAAACAGATGAACAGAAGCAAACACAGTGAGAGCAGTGTGCATGGTTCTCGCATAGCAGAGCTTGTTCTACTTGACAGCTTCTAACATGGAAACACAGCAAGCAGACAGCAGCCCACATGCTCTGCTTGCTGCAAACATGGAAAACAGACACCCTAGCATCAGAATCTCAGAAATCACAGAGAGAAGTAGAGAAATGCTGCAGGAGCATGTTTTCTTGCCAGGAACAACGAAAAACACAAATGGGCTGTGCGCAGTGCAAACAGATGAACAGAAGCATACACAGTGAGAGCTGTGTGCATGGTTCTCGCAGAGCAGAGCTTGTTCTACTTGACAGCTTCTGACATGGAAAGAGAGCAAGCAGACAGCAATCCACATGCTCTGCTTGCTGCAAACGTGGAAAACAGACGCCCCAGCATACGAATCTCAGAAATCACAGAGAGAAGCAGAGAAATGCTGCAGGAGCATGTTTTCTTGCTTGAAAAAGTGAAAAACTCACTTGGGCCGTGCACAGCGCAAACCAATGAACAGAAGCAAACACAGAGAGAGCTGTGTGTATTGTTCTCGCAAAGCGGAACTTGTTCACCTTGACAGCTTCTAACATGGAAACACAACAAGCAGACCTCAGCCTACATTCTCTGCGTGTTGCAAAGATGGAAAACAGACACCCTAGTATCAGAATCTCAGAAATCACTGAGCGAAGCAGAGAAATGCTGCAGGACCATGCTTGCTTGCTTGAAAAAGTGAAAAACTTACTTGGGCTGTGCACAGTGCAAACAGGTGAACAGAAGCATACATAGCGAGAGCAGTGTGCACTGTTCTCGCGAAGCAGAGCTTGTTCACCTTGACAGCTTCTTACATGGAAACACAGCAAGCAGACAGCAGCCCACATGCTCTGCTTGCTGCAAACATGGAAAACAGACACCCTAGCATCAGAATCTCAGAAATCACTGAGAGAAGTAGAGAAATGCTGCAGGAGCATGTTTTCTTGCTAGGACCAACGAAAAACACAAATGGGCTGTGCGCAGTGCAAACAGATGAACAGAAGCATACACAGTGAGAGCTGTGTGCATGGTTCTCGCAGAGCAGAGCTTGTTCTACTTGACAGCTTCTAACAGGGAAACACAGCAAGCAGACAGCAGCCCACATGCTCTGCTTGCGGCAAACATGCAAAACAGTCGCCCCAGCATCATAATCACAAAAATCAATGAGAGGAGCAGAGAAATGCTGCGGGGGCATGTTTTCTTGCTAGGACAAATGAAAACCTTACTTGGGCTGTGCACAGTGCAAACGGATGAACAGAAGCATACACAGTAAGAGCTGTGTGCATGGTTCTCGCAGAGCAGAGCTTGTTCGACTTGACAGCTTCTAACATGGAAAGAGAGCAAGCAGGCAGCAGCCCACATGCTCTGCTTGTTATAAACATGGAAAACAGACGCCCCAGCATCAGAATCTCAGAAATCACAGAGAGAAGCAGAGATATGCTGCAGGAGCATGTGTTCTTGCTTGAAAAAGTGAAAAACTCACTTGGGCCGTGCACAGCGCAAATCAATGAACAGAAGCAAACACAGTGAGAGCTGTGTGTATGGTTCACGCAAAGCAGAGCTTGTTCACCTTGACAGCTTCTAACATGGAAACACAGCAAGCAGACCTCAGCCTACATTCTCTGCGTGTTGCAAAGATGGAAAACAGACACCCTAGTATCAGAATCTCAGAAATCACTGAGCGAAGCAGAGAAATGCTGCAGGAGCATGCTTGCTTGCTTGAAAAAGTGAAAAACTTACTTGGGCTCTGCACAGTGCAAACAGATGAACAGAAGCATACATAGGGAGAGCAGTGTGCACTGTTCTCGCGAAGCAGAGCTTGTTCAACTTGACAGCTTCTAACATGGAAAGAGAGCAAGCAGACAGCAGCCCACATGCTCTGCTTGTTATAAACATGGAAAACAGACACCTTAGCATCAGAATCTCAGAAAACACAGAGAGAAGCAGAGAAATTCTGCAGGAGCATGTTTTCTTGCTAGGACAAATGAAAACCTTACTTGGGCTGTGAACAGAGCAAACAGATGAACAGAAGCATACACAGCGAGTGCAGTGTTCACTGGTCTCGGAGAGCAGAGCTTGTCCAACTTGACAGCTTCTAACATGGAAACGGAACAAGCAGACATGAACCCACATGCTCTGCTTGCTGCAAACATGGAAAACAGGCACACCAGTATCAGAATCTCAGAAATCACTGAGAGAAGCAGAGAAATTCTGCAGGTGCATGTTTTCTTGCTTGAAAAATTGAAAAACTTACTTGGGCTGTGCACAGTGCAAAAGGATGAACAGAAGCATACACAGCGAGTGCAGTGTTCACTGTTCTCGCAGAGCAGAGCTTGTTCAACTTTACAGCTTCTAAGATGGAAAGAGAGCAAGCAGACCTCAGCTCGCATTCTCTGCTTGTTGCAAACATGAAAAACAGATGCCCTTGCAGCATAATCTCAGAAATCACTGAGAGAAGCAGAGAAATGCTGCAGGTGCATGTTTGCTTGCTAGAACAAATGAAAAACTCAGATGGGCTGGGCACGGTGCAAACCGATGAACAGAAGTGTAGTGGTGTGAGAATTGTTTTACTAAGTTATTAAGTTATTTTTGTAAGATTTTTGAGTTACTTTTGTAATGATTTAGTTCACTGTATACCCCTGTGTTCTGTACTGGTTTTCCCCTTATGAGTTAGGTTGCTTAAACAGACGTTTTCTGTCAATGAATCCTCCCCTGCACCTGTCTTTGTCACTCCCTTCCCCCACTCCTCGTGGTCGACCTGTCTGTCACTTTGGACACGTTCCCTGGCTTTTGGAAAATTCCAGGCAGGGGGTCGAGTGATAGGCTGGGGCGCTTGGAATTCCCTCCCATCTTGTGTGGTTGGCCCCCTGTCGTAAAGTTTACACCCCCAGTTACACCCCCCGTTGTCGTGACTGGCTGAACCGGTTGTCAGCCACCCCTGTTTCCACCCCACTTTAAAAACCTCGTGCACCCCTGGCCCGGGGTCTCTTCTGGGCAGCAGGTCACAGGGGCAGAGCTCCCGGCTCTCTCCTCTCCAATAAACCTCATTTAAATCCTGCCTGCAAGAGTCCGGCTTTCTTCTGACTGCTGAGATCGCCATTGCTTCATCTCCGTGCCCATCGCAGGGCAGAAGGAGGCTTTCTTAGCTAGCCACTCTGCCCTAACACGCTGCTGCAGTGACATCTAGTGGACAGAGCTAGCTATTGCAGCGTGATTAACATGCGATTCGGACACTGCGACACAGAAGCACACACAGTGAGAGCTGTGGGCACTGTTCTCGCAAAGCAGAGCTTGTTCAACTTGACAGCTTCTAACATGGAAACACAGCAAGCAGACAGCAGCCCACATGCTCTGCTTGCTGCAAACATGGAAAACAGACACCCCAGCATCAGAATCACAGAAATCACTGAGAGAAGCCGAGAAATGCTGCAGGAGCATGTTTGCTTGCTAGGACAAATGAAAAACACCCAGTGGCTGCGCACAGTGCAAACAGATGAACAGAAGCATACACAGTGAGAGCTGTGTGCATGGTTCTCGCAGAGCAGAGCTTGTTCTACTTGACAGCTTCTGACATGGAAAGAGAGCAAGCAGACAGGAGCCCACATGCTGTGCTTGCTGCAAACATGGAAAACAGGCGCCCCAGCATCAGAATCTCAGAAATCACAGAGAGAAGCAGAGAAATGCTGCAGGAGCATGTTTGCTTCCTAAGACAAATGGAAAACACCAATGGCTGTGCACAGTGCAAACAGATGAACAGAAGCAAACACAGTGAGAGCTGTGTGTATGGTTCTCACAAAGCAGAGCTTGTTCACCTTGACAGCTTCTAACATGGAAACACAGCAAGCAGACAGCAGCCCACATGCTCTGCTTGCTGCAAACATGGAAAACAGACACCCTAGCATCAGAATCTCAGAAATCACTGAGAGAAGTAGAGAAATGCTGCAGGAGCATGTTTGCTTCCTAGGACAAATGAAAAACTCACATGGGCCATGCACAGTGCAAACGGATGAAAAGAAGCATACACAGCGAGAGCAGTGTGCACTGCTCTCGCAAAGCAGAGCTTGTTCTACCTGACAGCTTCTAACATGGAAACACAGCAAGCAGACAGGAACCCACATGCTGTGCTTGCTGCAAACATGGAAAACAGACGCCCCAGCATCAGAATCTCAGAAATCACAGAGAGAACCAGAGAAATGCTGCAGGAGCATGTTTGCTTCCTAAGACAAATGGAAAACACCAATGGCTGTGCACAGTGCAAACAGATGAACAGAAGCAAACACAGTGAGAGCTGTGTGCATGGTTCTCGCATAGCAGAGCTTGTTCTACTTGACAGCTTCTAACATGGAAAGAGAGCAAGCAGAATGGAACCCACATGCTGTGCTTGCTGCAAACATGGAAAACAGACGCCCCAGCATCAGAATCTCAGAAATCACTGAGCGAAGCAGAGAAATGCTGCGGGACCATGCTTGCTTGCTTGAAAAAGTGAAAAACTTACTTGGGCTGTGCACAGTGCAAACAGATGAACAGAAGCATACATAGCGAGAGTAGTGTGCACTGTTCTCGTGAAGCAGAGCTTGTTCACCTTGACAGCTTCTAACATGGAAACACAGCAAGCAGACAGCAGCCCACATGCTCTGCTTGCTGCAAACATGGAAAAGAGACACCCTAGCATCAGAATCTCAGAAATCACTGAGAGAAGTAGAGAAATGCTGCAGGAGCATGTTTGCTTCCTAGGACAAATGAAAAACTCACATGCGCCATGCACAGTGCAAACGGATGAACAGAAGCATACACAGTGAGAGCTGTGTGCACTGTTCTCGCAGAGCAGAGCTTGTTCAACTTTACAGCTTCTAAGATGGACACACAGCAAGGAGACCTCAGCCCACATTCTCTGCTTGTTGCAAAGAAGGAAAACAGACACCCTAGCATCAGAATCTCAGAAATCACTGAGAGAAGTAGAGAAATGCTGCAGGACCATGTTTGCTTGCTTGAAAAAGTGAAAAACTCACTTGGGTTCTGCACAGCGCAAACCGATGAACAGAAGCTTACACAGCGAGAGCAGTGTGCGCTGTTCTCGCAAAGCAGAGCTTGTTCAACATGACAGCTTCTAACATGGAAAGAGAGCAAAGAGACAGCAGCCCACATGCTCTGCTTGTTGCGATCATGGAAAACAGAAACCCTTGCATCAGAAATTCAATAATCAGTGAGAGAAGTAGAGAAATGCTGCAGGAGCATGTTTGCTTGCTAGGACAAATGAAAAACTCACTTAGGCTGTGCACAGCGCAAGCAGATGAGCGGAAGCATACATAGCGAGAGCTGTGGGCACTGTTCTCGCAAAGCAGAGCTTGTTCAACTTGACAGCTTCTAACATGGAAACACAGCAAGCAGACAGCAGCCCACATGCTTTGCTTGTTGCAAAGAAGGAAAACAGACACCCTAGTATCAGAACCTCAGAAATCACTGAGGGAAGCAAAGAAATGCTGCAGGAGCATGTTTGCTTGCTTGAAAAATTGAAAAACTCACTTGGGCTGTGCACAGCGCAAACCGATGAACAGAAGCATACACAGTGAGAGCTGTGTGCACTGTTCTCACAGAGCAGAGCTTGTTCGACTTGACAGCTTCTAACATAGAAGGAGAGCAATCAGACAGCAGCCCATATGCTCTGCTTGTTGCAAACATGGAAATCAGACACCCTAGCATCAGAATCTCAGAAATCACTGAGAGCAGCACAGAAATGCTGCCGGGGCATGTTTGCTTGCTAGGACATATGAAAACTGAAATGGGCTGTGCACTGTGCAAACAGATGAACAGAAGCATACACAGTGAGAGCTGTGTGCACTGTTCTCGCAGAGCAGAGCTTGTTCGACTTGACAGCTTCTAACATGGAAACAGAGCATGCAGACAGCAACCCACATGCTCTGCTTGCTGCAAACATGGAAAACAGACACCCTAGCATCAGAATCTCAGAAATCACTGAGAGAGGCAGAGCAATGCTGCAGGAGCATGTTTGCTTGCTAGGACAAATGAAAACCTTACTTGGGCTGTGCACAGTGCAAACGGATGAACAGAAGCATACACAGCGCGTGCAGTGTTCACTGTTCTCGTAGAGCAGAGCTTGTTCAACTTTACAGCTTCTAAGATGGAAACGCAGCAAGCAGACAGCAGCCCACCTGCTCTGCTTGTTGCAGAGAAGGAAAACAGGCACCCTAGTATGAGAACCTCAGAAATCACTGAGAGAAGCAGAGAAATGCTGCAGGAGCATGTTTGCTTGCTTGAAAAATTGAAAAACTCACTTGGGCTCTTGTCCTGGTTTGGGGCAAATTTGGGAGAAAACCCCTGTATTGGATCCCTCCAAGGAAGCAAACCCAGGTGGCCCCTCCCTCCGACCAGTCCGGTAAAAAAAAAAAAAAAAAATAAAACCTCTTTGGGGGAAAGTGGAAAAAACTATTTTACTAAACATATGTGCATACAAGTATAAAGAATGAATAATATGAAACAATTAAACCTCTCCTTCTGAAGTGAGATGGCAAATTGAGAAAGTCCTTGTCGTGGGTGGAGCTCAGCTCTCTCTCTCTCTCAGTCTCTCAGTCTCTCCTCAGTCCCAGTCCCTCCGGCGCTGCTGGAAAATGCCGAGGTCCAGGCCCCGGTGGGCCGCAGGTGCAGCCCCCAGTGCTCCCCTGGGTTTTCAGTCCAGAGCAGGTTTAAACAGTTCTAAGAAAAAGGGAAAAAAACAGTCTAGGGAACTTCTCTGCCCTAGCTAGCTGACACTAACTAAAAGCAAAAAAAATCTCTGTCCTGCAGTCTCTCCAAGCCTCCGCCGAACACCCCGTCCGCCGAAGAATGTGGAGGAGTCAGGCAGTTTTCTCAAAACAAACTCTGCGCTTCTCCTTGCTCTTAGAACCAGTCTTAAAGGCACAGGACTCAATATACAGCACAAACAGAACAGACGATTGGGGATACAAGCATCATAAAATTACCCTAGGACACATACACAGTGAGAACTGTGTGCACTGTTCTCGCAGAGTAGAGCTTGTTCGACTTGACAGCTTCTAACATGGAAAGAGAGCAAGCAGACAGCAACCCACATGCTCTGCTTGCTGCAAACATGGAAAACAGAAACCCCAGCATCAGAAATTCAGAAATCCGTGAGAGAAGTAGAGAAATGCTGCAGGAGCATGTATGCTTGCTAGGACAAATGAAAAACTCACTTGGGCTGTGCACAGGCGCAAACAGATGAACGGAAGCATACATAGCGAGAGCTGTGCGCACTGTTCTCGCAAGGCAGAGCTTGTTCGACTTGACAGCTTCTTACATGGAAACACAGCAAGCAGACAGCAGCCCACATGCTCTGCTTGTTGCAAAGCAGGAAAACAGACACCCTAGTATCAGAACCTCAGAAATCACTGAGAGAAGCAGAGAAATGCTGCAGGACCATGTTTGCTTACTAGGACAAATGAAAAACTCAAATTGGCTGTGCACAGTGCAAACCGAAGAACAGAAGCATACACAGTGAGAGCTGTGTGCACTATTCTCGCAGAGCAGAGCTTGTTCGACTTGACAGCTTCTAGCATGGAAACACCGAATGCAGTCAGCAGCCCACATTCTCTGCTTGTTGCAAACATGGAAAAGAGTCTCCCTAGCATCAAAATCTCAGAAATTACTGGGAGAAGTAGAGAAATGCTTCAGGAGCATGTTTGCTTGCTAGGACAAATGAAAAACACACATGGGCCATGCACTGTGCCAACAGATGAACAGAAGCAAACACAGCGAGAGCTGTGTGCATGATTCTCGCATAGCAGACCTTGTTCAACTTGACAGCTTCTAACACGGAAAGAGAGGAAGCAGACAGCAGCCCAGATGCTCTGCTTGTTGCTAACATGGAAAACAGACACCCCAGCATCAGAAATTCAGAAATCAGTGAGAGAAGTAGAGAAATGCTGCAGGAGCATGTATGCTTGCTGGGACAAATGAAAAAATCACTTGGGCTGCACACAGCGCAAACAGATGAATGGAGGCATACATACTGAGAGCTGTGGGCACTGTTCTCGCAAAGCAGAGCTTGTTCGACTTGACAGCTTCTAACATGGAAAGAGAGCAAGCAGACAGCAGCCCACATGCTCTGCTTGTTGCAAAGGAGAAAAGACACCCTAGTATCAAAACCTCAGAAATCACTGAAAGAAGCAGAGAAATGGTGCAGGAGCATGTTTGCTTGCTTGAAAAATTGAAAAACTCACTTGGGCTGGGCACAGTGCAAACCGATGAACAGAAGCATACACAGTGAGAGCTGTGTGCAATGTTCTCGGAGAGCCGAGCTTGTTCGACATGACAGCTTCTAACATGGAAACACCGAATGCAGTCAGCAGCCCACATTCTCTGCTTGTTGCAAACATGGAAAAGAGTCTCCCTAGCATCAGAATCTCAGAAATTACTGGGAGAAGTAGAGAAATGCTGCAGGAGCATGTTTGCTTCCTAGGACATATGAAAAACTCAAATGGGCTGTGCACTGTGCAAACGGATGAACAGAAGCATACACAGTGGGAGCTGTGTGCCCTGTGCTCGCAGAGCAGAGCTTGTTCGACTTGACAGCTTCTAACATGGAAACACAGCAAGCAGTCAGGAACGCACATGCTCTGCTTGCTGCAAATGTGGCGAACAGACACCTTCGCATCAGAATCTCAGAAATCACAGAGAGAAGCAGAGAAATGCTGCAGGACCATGTTTGCTTGCTTGAAAAAGGGAAAAACTCACTTGGGCTGTGCGCAGTGCAAACCGATGAACAGAAGCATCCACAGTGAGAGCTGTGTGCACTGTTCTCGCAAAAGAGAGCTTGTTCACCTTGACAGCTTCAAACATGGAAACACAGCAAGCAGACCTCAGCCTACATTCTCTGCGTGTTGCAAAGATGGAAAACAGACACCCTAGTATCAGAATCTCAGAAATCACAGAGCGAAGCAGAGAAATGCTGCAGGATCATGTTTTCTTGCTAGGACAAATGAAAACTCACTTGGGCTGTGCACAGCGCAAACCGATGAACAGAAGCATACGCAGTGAGAGCTGTGAGCATGGTTCTCGCAGAGTAGAGCTTGTTCAACTTGACAGCTTCTAACATGGAAAAAGAGCAAGCAGACAGCAGCCCACATGCTCTGCTTGTTATAAACATTGAAAACAGACACCCTAGCATCAGAATCTCAGAAATCACAGAGAGAAGCAGAGAAATTCTGCAGGAGCATGTTTTCTTGCTAGGACCAACGAAAAACACAAATGGGCTGTACGCAGTGCAAACGGATGAACAGAAGCATACACAGTGAGAGCTGTGTGCACTGTTCTCGCAAAGCAGAGCTTGTCCACCTTGACAGCTTCTAACATGGAAACACAGCAAGCAGACAGCAACCCACATGCTCTGCTTGTTGCAAACATGGACACAGAAACCCTAGCAGCAGAATCTCAGAAATCACTGAGAGAAGTAGAGAAATGCTGCAGGAGCATGTTTGCTTGCTTGAAAAAGTGCAAAACCCACTTGGGCTGTGCCTAGCGCAAACCGATGAACAGAAGCATACACAGTGAGAGCTGTGTGCATGGCTCTCGCATAGAAGACCTTGTTCAACTTGACAGCTTCTAACATGGAAACACAGCAAGCAGACCTCAGCCCACATTCAATGTTGTGTTCCTCTGAGGAATGGTTTTTCCCCTCAGAGTCACCCTGAAACCTGTGCTATGTATTTCAACCCTTTTTCCCTATCATACCTACTCCTGACCCTATTGGCTCAGGGCCAATATCTTTCCTTGGCCCAAAACTAGATATACCCCTGTTTCTTCCTGGTTCTCTCTCTCTCTCCTCGGCCTCCTGGAACATCACATCGAGAATAAAGCTTGGACGGAAGCTGGGGGTGAGAGCCACTCTTTTGAAATCTCTATTCTGTCTCTCTGAAATATATTTCCCTAAAACCCCTGAATAACTGAGCTAGCGGGAGCCGGGGGGTGGCTAGAGGGAAGTAATATTTTCAGTTGGCCCCCAACGTCGGTTTGTTATGAAATATTAATAAGCCCACGCATGAAGAGGGACTCCCTATTTAAGGAGTTAATAATCTCTTTGGGAGGCACAACTACCTGGCCACTATCGGCTGTTTTGGAGCAGCTCGGGGTGGCAGGACAAGGTCGGGAGTTCGCTTTTTCTACAAAAGTGAATCGACCTTAGACAGAAAACCCTGACGTTGCAACACGTGCTGCGGGGTCCGCTAGAAGATCCCTATAGTTCAATAGTGAGAGGGCTTTAGGACCCTGCACAGGAGTGTGTTGCGTAACGCAGTTTGAGATTTTTTTCTCTGCGGAACGGCTGAATTTGGTGTACTGGGGAAAACCGCACGTTTTTGGAGTGGGCTAGCTATGGGAGGGCCCCGGGACAGAAGCCGGCACCGGGACACCCCCCTGCCCGTGTCCCTGCAGTCGGGAGAAGCGGCCAGAGATGGCCGCCCCGAGCCGCGGGCAGCCCGCCTTGCCTCTTATCTCGGGAGCGAGCGGGACGCGGCGTCTTAGTTTTTCACGTCAGGGGAGAAGATTTTTCAAACACTTTGCCTTTTAAAACATCAGAAACATGGGCATACGTTTATCGAGAAATCAAAAGAGTGCTTTTAAACAACTTAAAAATATTTCAAAAGATCTAAAATTTCCTAATAAGCTCTTAATCAAATTTATTTCCTGGCTGTCAGCTGAGATTCCAGACAGTACTCTACAAGATATAAATTCTGTTTCATTTTGGGATGATGTGGGAAAATTAATAACTTTAAAAGTTGAAAATGGGGAAAACAAAATTTCTTCATTTATTCCAATATTCTTACAAGTACGCAAGAAGCTGTTAGAAGCAGAAAACAGCAGCCAGCCATGCAAAACCTCTCAGCAATACCCTGTTCCCGAGAAGCAGGGATTCCCTGATTCCATACTGGAGTCTACTCTTCAAACCCACCCATCGTCCTTATACCCTCCTCTCCCACCTGTTTTCCCTCAGCAAGATGCACTTTTTTCCTCTCAGAGCTCTGGCCACGTGAATGAGACCCTGGGGGGCTCGCACCATGCGGTCAGCCCTGATGGCGGACAGCATTGCATTCCTCCTTCCCACTATCCCTTCTTTCCCCCACTTCCCGCCCCGACCCCGTATCTCTCACCCAATCCCCCACCCCACCCTTCTCCCCAGTGCCTCCCCCTCCCTCCCAGCGGCCGCGCGAAGGGGGAGGGGGGAGGGTGCCTTACAACCACTACTCCCAGCGCGGATGGGGAGATAGATAATGCAGCCCACAGCAGCGGAGTCGGGGGGAGCGGCCCCCCTGCTGCAAGGGCTAAGGGGCAGCCTAGCCTGGGGCCCCAGGGGAGGGGGTATCCTGTTGCTGGACCCCAGGGAGGGGGTGGGACAACACCCTCGAGCTGCCTGGGTAATAGAGAAGCAATAGGATTTTTAGCAACTCAGAATATTGATCAAGAAAGCATACCATCTGTGGCTCCTGTAGTACATGTAGGTAAAAGACACGTGCGTAGAGAGTATCTGCCTTTTTCATACCAAGATAAAAAAGAGCTGTGTAAAATGCAGAAACAATTTGGGAGATCTAGTGAAATATTTAAGGGCATGATGAAAGCTACCTTCAATTCAAATGAGATGGTACCCAGTGACATTTAAGATTTATTCAGATGCCTATTAACTCCCTCAGAGTATGACCTATGGGAAGGATTATGGAAAAAAGCTTTGAAAACAGTATTGCAGGAAATTCAGCAAACACCTGATGCGATAGACAGTAATTATAATGACATGACACTTGATCATTTGTGCGGTGAAGGTGATTTATCTAGTGCGAATGAGCAAACTCGGTTGTTATCCAAGTCAGTTTTAGATAAGATCTGTAATGCTGCAGAAAAGACTTTTTATCAGATTCCATCACCTGAGATAAAGACCAGTTATGTTAACATTAAACAGTTTCCTTCAGAGAATTTCTTGCAGTTTGTGGACCGTCTGAGAAGTCACGTGGAAAGACAAGTGCAAGACCCAATGGTACAGGCAGAACTTATTAAGGAGATGGCTCAGAGGAATGCTAATGAGACCTGTCGTAGAATCATTCTTAGCCTTCCCCTTGACCCATCACCTAGTCTCGCACAGATGATAGAAGCCTGTACCAGGAGAGCAGAACTTTTCAGTGCACCTGAAAGGAATCCAGGACTGACACACCCAAAGCCTGTGGCAGCTGCAGCACCAGGAGCAAGGAAGCAACCGATGTCATCAGACCAGCTACAGCACATTATCTGCCACCGCTGCAAAAGGCCAGGACACTTCGCCAAGGCCTGCCCAGAAAACCAGAAACGCAAGTCAAAAAATCAAAAAAACTGAATTCACAGCGCGGCCCAGATTTTATCTCCTTGACGCGCCAAGACAGAAATTTACAAGGCCATACTGTGACAAATGTCTCTCTCTTAACAAAAAAGGGGGAGGGCAGGTCGCAGGGTGTGGGGGTACAGAAAAATAAAAATGTCAAATGTTCAACTAACAGTGTATGGCAGCCGCGAGGCCGATATAGGCTCGTGACTACCAAAGGTTTTCATTTCAGATCTACTGATTGGACAGTAATTACAGTGGACCTGCAAAACATTTCACAGGACATGAAGGTTAACCACATGGAACCGAACAGTGAGTATTTTGTTATTGGGGACACAGCACACACACCTTTGGAGGTTGAGGTTGCTCCCATGACCATTAAGGGAAAGATAACAGGCCTCACGCTGTTGGCACGCTGCATGCACCCACCATTCTACCTGACAGAGGGGCAAGTCCTTGCCCAGGCCATTCCTGTTCCGGCTGAGGTCCTAGCGGATGGAAAATCACCGGAAGTCTACTGGGCAGAGGTGGTGGGGGAGAACAAACCTTCTCTGGCATGTAACTTAGCCCGTGGGTCAGACCGCCTCCATGTGGAGGGGGTGCTCGACTCCGGCGCACGCGTTACCATTATACCTGAGAGCATGTGGCCATCACATTGGGAGTTGCAACCTGTGGCAGGCAAACTTCAGGGCATAGGAGGAATCACAATGGCAAAAATCTCAAAAAACGTAGTGCAAATTGAGGGACCTGACGGGAAATTGGCAAATGTCCGTCCATTTGTTGCTGATTATAAGGCTCCCTTATGGGGGAGAGACACCATGTCACAGTGGCGAGTCCAATTGGTCATTCCTAAGACACCCCAGGATTTTTGAAAATAGCCACTGTGGAGCGCCCTACCCACAAACTAAAGTGGTTGGACAATAACCCAAGATGGGTAGCACAGTGGCCATTGAGTAAAGAGAAGCTCAAGGCACTTGAGGAGCTTGTTGAGGAGCAGGTGGCCCAAGGTCACCTAGAAGAGACAACAAGCCCCTGGAATTTCCCAGTCTTTGTAATAAAGAAACCGGGAAAGGACAAGTGGAGGTTGCTCCATGACCTCCGAGAAATAAACAAAATTATAGAGGACATGGGACCACTCCAACCAGGGATGCCTTCTCCAACAATGCTCCCTCGAGATTGGCAATTGGCTGTTTTAGATATCAAAGATTGTTTCTTCCAAATTCCTCTACACCCAGAAGATGCGCCACAGTTTGCATTCTCAGTTCCTACCATTAATCGAGAAGCCCCAATGAAGAGATATCACTGGAAAGTACTTCCCCAAGGTCTGAAATCTAGTCCTTTCATATGCCAACAGTACGTAGCCTCACTACTGTCACCAGTACGTGCCAAGAGAAAGGATGCCATCATCCTTCACTACATGGATGATCTACTCGTGTGTGCCCCCAATGACTCTATACTCCAACACACGCTTGACCTAGTGGTTAAGGTTTTAACCTCTGCTGGATTTCAATTGCAGGAGGATAAAGTCCAAAGGATGCCACCTTGGAAGTACCTGGGTCTACAAATAGCTGCAAGGACCATTGTTCCGCAGAAATTGGAAATTGAGTGTAATCCCAAAACCCTAGCAGATCTCCATTCTTTGTGTGGGTCTTTGAATTGGGTAAGACCTTGGCTAGGCCTCACAAATGAAGATTTAGACCCTCTCTTCAATTTATTGAAGGGGGAGAGGGAGCTGGTTTCTCCCAGGGAACTGACCCCAGAAGCAAAGACTGCAATCGAAAAGATACAGAAGGCCTTGTCAGAGAGGCAGGCTCATCGATGTGAGCCAAACATACCTTTCCAATTCATTGTTCTAGGAAAACTGCCACATTTGCATGGTTTGATTTTTCAATGGATCGAAGGGCAGAGAGATTCACTCTTGATCATAGAGTGGGTCTGCCTCTCTCACCAAAGACCCAAGGCCATCAGAATGTACCAGGCCTGATCCGTCAGTTCCAGCTAACACGGAGCCAGGCTCGAGCCATTGTGGCCACCTGTCCCAACTGCCAGGTCCAAGCGATGCCATCGATGGGTATGGGAGTTAATCCCCGGGGCCTTGGCAGTTGTGAGGTATGGCAGACAGACATCACGCACATTCCTAGTTTTGGACGCCTCAAATATGTTCATGTAAGCATTGACGCACATTCAGGTGCAGTGTATGCCTCTGCCCATGCAGGGGAAAAGACTGAACATGCCAAGAAACACCTAGTGCAAGCTTTTTCAGTGTTGGGGATTCCAAAAGAAATCAAAACTGATAACGGCCCAGCGTACACGTCCAAGGGGTTCCTGGAGTTTGTCCAGCAGTGGGGAGTGGAACATAAAACTGGCATCCCTCACTCCCCCACAGGTCAAGCTGTGGTTGAGCGAGCACATCAGACGCTCAAACAGGTCCTGGCTAGACAGAGTAGTACGACTGTGTGGGTGTCTCCACATGAGAAACTCTGCAAAGCCATGTTTACTATCAATTTTCTGAACTGTTCATTTGAAAACATGAGTCCACCAGTGGTACGCCATTTTAACAGTGGCAATCAGTTCAAATTGTCTGAGCGTCCACCGGTCATGATTAGGGATCCAGAAACTTGGGAAACCAAAGGTCCCTATGAGCTCGTGACCTGGAGTCGTGGCTATGCATGTGTGGCCACTCCCTCAGGCCCTCGGTGGATTCCCCAGAAGTGGGTGAAACCTTTTGTCCCTAAAAATCCAGCTCCAGCAGAAGGGGATAAGAGGCAAGTAGCCGTTGCATCCAAAAGAAGACGCCGCTGGATGGAAGAAAAAGAATCTTCCTAGATGTGGACTCCTTCCGGCAGAAACAGAAACTTTTAACATGTTTTAAAAATGTTTGTTTTTTCCTTTTAGAGAAAGCCTACCTCACACTCAACCCTGTGATGAACCCCATACAAGTTGTTGCTGAACAGTCTGGCAGCTGCATAGATCATCCCTCAGCTGCGTCAAAATGTCTGGGTGACCCTGGCACAGACACTTCCGCAGGAAAATATATGTTTGTCCACTGCATCAACAGAGAATCCTATGTCCACCTGTCTGGTAGGAATTCCATTATGGGCAGGAATTCTGTCTCGGCTTTTAGGAGGGCCATGTCCCATAGGGCGGTTGTCCGTATTGACACCCAACCAAACTTTAATTAGTGAACCAATTGGATCCAAATTGTAATTCAGAAATTTTTCATTGGGCCAAGTCAAAAAGAGTCGCTGTGTCCCTGTTCCTTCCGTGGGTCGCAGCAGCCAAAGCTCTAGGTGAATTGGGCCATCTAGAGTGCTGGGTAGTCAAACAGGCAAATTTAACGTCCACCGCCATCAGCTCTCTCCTAGAAGATGAGGAAATTACCAGACAGGCCACTCTCCAGAACCGTGCTGCTATAGATTATCTCTTGTTACTTCATGGACATGAATGCCAGGAATTTGAAGGAATGTGTTGCCTAAACCTGACCTCGAAGGCTCCAAACATCCATGCTGCCCTTCGAAGCATGAACAGCTTGATCGGACAAGTGAAGCAAGAATCTTGGGACTGGATCAAAGAACTGTTCAAAGGCTGGGGACTTACAGGGTGGTGGACTTCTATAGTTAAAACAATTTTGTTATTTCTTGTTATTCTTTTCCTTGTAACAATAGCGTTCGGGATCCTACGCTGTTTGATTTTCAAGGCTTTCAATAGTCTCGTACCTTCTACCTCAGAAGTCAACCACATAGAGTTGGCAAACCTAAAGCAGGTTGACTCCCCCACCAATTGTAATTGGTGGGAAAACCCACATTCTGTGTAACCTAATGTTCTTCTTCTAATGTCTTAAACAAAAAAGGGGGAGATGTTGTGTTCCTCTGAGGAATGGTTTTTCCCCTCAGAGTCCCCCTGAAACCTGTGCTGTGTAGTTCAACCCTTTTTCCCTATCATACCTACGCCTGACCCTATTGGCTCAAGGCCAATATCTTTCCTTGGCCCAAAACTAGATATACCCCTGTTTCTTCCTGGTTCTCTCTCTCTCTCCTTGGCCTCCTGGAACATCACACCGAGAATAAAGCTTGGACGGAAGCTGGGGGTGAGAGCCACTCTTTTGAAATCTCTATTCTGTCTCTCTGAAATATATTTCCCTAAAACCCTTGAATAACTGAGCTAGCGGGAGCCGGGGGGTGGCTAGAGGGAAGTAATATTTTCAATTCTCTGCTTGTTGGAAAGAAGGAAAACAGACACCCTAGTATCAGAATCTCAGAAATCACTGAGAGAAGCAGAGAAATGCTACAGGAGCATGTTTGCTCGCTTGAAAAAGCGAAAAACTCACTTGGGCTGTGCACAGTGCAAACCGATGAACAGAAGCATACACAGCGAGAGCTGTGTGCACTGTTCTCGCAAAGCAGAGCTTGTTCGACTTGAAAGCTTCTCACATGGAAAGAGAGCAAGCAGACAGCAGCCCAGATGATCTGCTAGTTGCAAAAATGGAAGGAAGACACCCTAGTATCAGAATCTCAGAAATCACTGAGAGAAGCAGAGAAATGCTGCAGGACCATGATTACTTGCTAGGACAAATGAAAAACTCAAATGGGCCGTGTACAGTGCAAACAGATGAACAGAAGCATGCATAGGGAGAGCTGTGTGCACTGTTCTCGCAGAGCAGAGCTTGTTCAACTTGACAGCTTCTAACATGGAAAGAGAGCAAGCAGACAGCAGCCCACATGCTTCACTTGCTGCAAACATGGAAAACAGACACCCCAGCATCATAATCTCAGAAATCACTGAGAGAAGCAGAGCAATGCTGCTGGAGCATGTTTGCTTGCTTGAAAAAGTGAAAAACTCAAATGGGCTGTGCACAATGCAAACAGATGAACAGAAGTGTAGTGGTGTGAGAATTGTTTTATTAAGTTATTAAGTTATTTTTGTAAGATTTTTGAGTTAATTTTGTAATGATTTAGTTCACTGTATACCCCTGTGTTCTGTACTGGTTTTCCCCTTATGAGTTAGGTTGCTTAAGGAGACGTTTTCTGTCAATCAATCCTCCCTTGCTCCTGTCTTTGTCACTCCCTTCCCCCACTCCTCGTGGTCGACCTGTCTGTCACTTTGGACACCTTCCCTGGCTTCTGGAAAACTCCAGGGAGGGGCTCGAGTGATAGGCTGGGGCCCTTGGAATTCCCTCCCATCTTGTGTGGTTGGCCCCCTGTTGTAAAGTTTACACTGCCAATTACACCCCCCGTTGTTGTGACTGGCTGAACCGGTTGTCAGCCACCCCTGTTTCCACCCCACTTTAAAATGCTCGTGCACCCCTGGCCCGGGGTCTCTTCTGGGCAGCAGGTCACAGGGGCAGAGCTCCCGGCTCTCTCCCCTCTAGTAAACCTCATTTAAATCCTGCCTGAAAGAGTCCGGCTTTCTTCTGACTGCTGAGGTCGCCACTGCTTCATCTCCGTGCTCATCGCGGGGCAGAAGGAGGATTTCTTAGATAGCCACTTTGCCCTAACACGCTGCCGCAGTGACATCTAGTGGACTGAGCTAGCTATTGCAGCGTGATTAACACGCGATTCGGACACTGCGACACAGAAGCATACCTAGCGAGAGCTGTGTGCACTGTTCTCGCACAGCAGAGCTTGTTCGACTTGACAGCTTCTAACATGGAAACAGAGCAAGCAGACAGCGACCCACATGCTCTGCTTGCTGCAAAGATGGAAAACAGACACACCAGTATCAGAATCTCAGAAATCACTGAGAGAAGCAGAGAAATTCTGCAGGAGCGTGTTTTCTTGCTTGAAAAAGTGAAAAACGCACCAGGGCTGTGAACAGTGCAAACTGATGAACAGAAGCATATACAGCGAGAGCTGTGTGCATGGTTTTCGCACAGCAGAGATTGTTCAACTTCACAGCTTCTAACATGGAAACACAGCAAGCAGACAGCAGCCCACATGCTCTGCTTGCTGCAAACATGGAAAACAGACACCCTAGCATCATAATCTCAGAAATCACTGAGAGAAGTAGAGAAATGCTGCAGGAGCATGTTTGCTTCCTAGGACAAATGAAAAACTCACATGGGCCATGCACAGTGCAAACGGATGAAAAGAAGCATACACAGCGAGAGCAGTGTGCACTGTTCTCGCAAAGCAGAGCTTGTTCGACTTGACAGCTTTTAACATCGAAAGAGAGCAAGCAGACAGCAGCCCACATTCTCTGCTTGTTGCAAACATGGAAAACGGACACCCCAGCATCATAATCTCAGAAATCACTGAGAGAAGCAGAGAAATGCTGCAGGAGCACGTTTGCTTGCTTGAAAAAGTGAAAAACTCACTTGGATTGTGCACAGTGCAACGGATGAACAGAAGCATACACAGCGAGAGCAGTGTGCACTGTTCTCGCTAAGCAGAGCTTGTTCAACTTGACAGCTTCTCACATGGAAACACAGCAAGCAGACAGCAGCCCACATTCTCTGCTTGTTGCAAACATGGAAAACTGACGCCCCAGGATCATAATCTCAGAAATCACTGAGAGAAGGAGAGAAATGCTGCAGGAGCATGTTTGCTTCCTTGAAAAAGTGAAAAACTCACTTGGGTTGTGCACAGTGCAAACGGATGAACAGAAGCATACACAGCGAGAGCAGTGTGCACTGTTCTCGCAAAGCAGAGCTTGTTCAACTTGACAGCTTCTAACATGGAAAGAGAGCAAGCAGACAGCAGACCACATTCTCTGCTTGTTATAAACATGGAAAACAGACGCCCCAGGATCATAATCTCAGAAATCACTGAGAGAAGCAGAGAAATGCTGCAGGACCATGTTTGCTTGCTGGGACAAATGAAAAACTCAAATGGGCTGTGCACAGTGCAAACAGATGAACAGAAGCATACACAGTGAGAGCTGTGCGCATGGTTCTCGCACAGAAGACCTTGTTCAAATTGACAGCTTCTAACATGGAAACAGAGCAAGCATATAGCAGCCCACATTCTCTGCTTGTTGCAAACATGGGAAACAGATGCCCTAGCATCAGAATCTCAGAAATCACTGAGAGAAGCAGAGAAATGCTGCAGTAGCATATTTGCTTCCTAGGACAAATGGAAAACTCACATGGGCTATGCACAGTGCAAACGGATGAAAAGAAGCATACACAGCGAGAGCAGTGTGCACTGTTCTCGCAAAGCAGAGCTTGTTCAACTTGACAGCTTCTAACATGGAAAGAGAGCTGTAGTGGTGCAGAACTGTTTTATTAGGTCTCTCAGCCTCTCAGCAACATCTCTCAGCACCTCGCTCTCAACCTCTCTGCTCCTCAACTCTGGAGCTAATAAACATCTATTAATCTGCTAAGCTGAGAGCCAGCCTTATCTCTTCTGCTGCTTTGCTGTCACACTTTTGAGGGTTCAGCTGCCGAGCCGAAAAGCCGAAACGAACTGGGACCATTCTGTGCCTGGGCTGACCCGAGCTAGCCAGAGGTCATCTCCCGCCCGGTGCGGGACGGAACCAGACACAGAGAGCAAGCAGACAGCAGCCCACATGCTCTGCTTGTTATAAACATGGAAAACAGACACCCTAGCAACAGAATCTGAGAAATCACTGAGAGAAGCAGAGAAATTCTGCAGGAGCATGTTTTCTTGCTAGGACAAATGGAAAACTTACTTGGGCTGTGCACAGTGGAATCGGATGAACAGAAGCATACACAGTGAGAGCTGTGTGCACTGTTTTCGCAGGGCAGAGCTTGTTCAACTTGACAGCTTCTATGATGGAAACACAGCAAGCAGACCTCAGCCCACATTCTCTGCTTGTTGCAAAGAAGGAAAACAGACGCCCTAGTATCAGAATCTCAGAAATCACTGAGAGAAGCAGAGCAATGCTGCAGGAGCATGTTTGCATGCTTGGACAAATGAAAAACACATATGGGCCGTGTACAGTGCAAACGGATGAACAGAAGCATACATAGCGAGAGTGGTGTGCACTGTTCTCGCAAATCAGAGCTTGTTCAACTTGACAGCTTCTAGCAGGGAAACACAGCAAGCGGACAGCAGCCCACATGGTCTGCTTGTTGCAAACATGGAAAACAGACACTCCAGCATCAGAATCTGAGAAATCACTGAGAGAAGCAGAGAAATGCTGCAGGAGCATGTTTGCTTCCTAGGACAAATGAAAAACTCACATGGGCCATGCACAGTGCAAACGGATGAAAAGAAGCATACACAGCGAGAGCAGTGGGCACTGTCTTCGCAAAGCAGAGCTTGTTCAACTTGACAGCTTCTAACATGGAAAGAGAGCAAGCAGACAGCAGCCCACATTCTCTGCTTGTTGCAAACATGGAAAACAGACGCCCCAGGATCAGAATCTCAGAAATCACTGAGAGAAGCAGAGAAATGCTGCAGGAGCATATTTGCTTGCTTGAAAAAGTGAAAAACTCACATGGGCTGTGCACTGTGCAAACCGATGAACAGCAGCATACACTGCGAGAGCTGTGTGCACGGTTCTCGCACGGAAGACCTTGTTCAAATTGACAGCTTCTAACATGGAAACAGAGCAAGCATATAGCAGCCCACATTCTCTGCTTGTTGCAAACATGGGAAACAGATGCCCTAGCATCAGAATCTCAGAAATCACTGAGAGAAGCAGAGAAATGCTGCAGTAGCATATTTGCTTCCTAGGACAAATGGAAAACTCACATGGGCTATGCACAGTGCAAACGGATGAAAAGAAGCATACACAGCGAGAGCAGTGTGCACTGTTCTCGCAAAGCAGAGCTTGTTCAACTTGACAGCTTCTAACATGGAAAGAGAGCTGTAGTGGTGCAGAACTGTTTTATTAGGTCTTTATAAGAAGTTTATGTTATGGTTCATTTCACTGTATCCCCAATTCTGTATCCCTTTTGTGTTGTCTGTATAATAAGGTGATTTGTGTCCTCCCACCCCCCTTGCTCTGGGGCAGCCTGTTTCTCCAGGAGCCCTCCCAAGATTGCGAAATCTCAGGGAGAAGGCTTCAGGTGATAGGCCCGCCGGGGGGAATTCCTTTAGCTTTGGATTTTAGTGGTCCGAGGCTTGGGGGTGGGCACACCTCGTTACCCCCTGAAACCCCTGATTCGTGGTTTTGTAGTATCCTCCCTGAAACCCCTCCCCCGCTTATAGGGGGCAGGAGGGAGGAAAAAACTCTCTCTCAGAGCTCTCTCAGCCTCTCAGCAACATCTCTCAGCACCTCGCTCTCAACCTCTCTGCTCCTCAACTCTGGAGCTAATAAACATCTTTTAATCTGCTAAGCTGAGAGCCAGCCTTATATCTTCTGCTGCTTTGCTGTCACACTTTTGGGGGTTAGGCTGCCGAGCCGAAAAACCGAAACGAACTGGGACCATTCTGTGCCTGGGCTGACCCGAGCTAGCCCGAGGTCATCTCCCGCCCGGTGCGGGACGGAACCAGACACAGAGAGCAAGCAGACAGCAGCCCACATGCTCTGCTTGTTATAAACATGGAAAACAGACACCCTAGCATGAGAATCTGAGAAATCACTGAGAGAAGCAGAGAAATTCTGCAGGAGCATGTTTTCTTGCTAGGACCAATGAAAAACACAAGTGGGCTGTGCACAGTGCATACAGATGAACAGAAGCATACACAGTGAGAGCTGAGTGCCCTGTCCTCGCAAAGCAGAGCTTGTTCAACTTGACAGCTTCTAAAATGGAAACAGAGCAAGCAGACAGCAGCCCACATGCTCTGCTTGTTGCACAGAAGGAAAACAGACACCCTAGCATCAGAACCTCAGAAATCACTGAGAGAAGCAGAGAAATGCTGCAGGAGCATGTTTACTTGCTTGAAAAATTGAAAAACTCACTTGTGCTGGGCACAGCTCAAACCGATGAACAGAAACATACACAGTGAGAGCAGTGTGCACTGTTCTCGCAAAGCAGAGCTTGTTCGACTTGACAGCTTCTAACATGGAAAGAGAGCAAGCAGACAGCAGCCCAGATGCTCTGCTTGTTGCAAACTTGGAAAAGAGATGCCCTAGCATCAGAAACTCAGAAATCACTGAGAGAAGCAGCGAAATGCTGCAGGAGCATGTTTGCTTCCTAGGACAAATGAAAAACTCACATGGCCCATGCACAGTGCAAACGGATGAAAAGAAGCATACACAGCGAGGGCAGTGTGCACTGTCTTCGCAGAGCAGAGCTTGTTCAACTTGACAGCTTCTAACATGGAAAGAGAGCAAGCAGACAGCAGCCCACATGCTCTGCTTGTTGCAAACATGGAAAACGGACACCCCAGCATCATAATCTCAGAAATCACTGAGAGAAGCAGAGAAATGCTGCAGGAGCACGTTTGCTTGCTTGAAAAAGTGAAAAACTCACTTGGATTGTGCACAGTGCAACGGATGAACAGAAGCATACACAGCGAGAGCAGTGTGCACTGTTCTCGCTAAGCAGAGCTTGTTCAACTTGACAGCTTCTCACATGGAAACACAGCAAGCAGACAGCAGCCCACATTCTCTGCTTGTTGCAAACATGGAAAACTGACGCCCCAGGATCATAATCTCAGAAATCACTGAGAGAAGCAGAGAAATGCTGCAGGACCATGTTTGCTTGCTGGGACAAATGAAAAACTCAAATGGGCTGTGCACAGTGCAAACGGATGAACAGAAGCATACACAGTGAGAGCTGTGTGCATGGTTCTCGCACAGAAGACCTTGTTCAAATTGACAGCTTCTAACATGGAAACAGAGCAAGCATATAGCAGCCCACATTCTCTGCTTGTTGCAAACATGGGAAACAGATGCCCTAGCATCAGAATCTCAGGAATCACTGAGAGAAGCAGAGAAATGCTGCAGGAGCATATTTGCTTCCTAGGACAAATGGAAAACTCACATGGGCCATGCACAGTGCAAACGGATGAAAAGAAGCATACACAGCGAGAGCAGTGTGCACTGTTCTCGCAAAGCAGAGCTTGTTCAACTTGACAGCTTCTAAAATGGAAAGAGAGCTGTAGTGGTGCAGAACTGTTTTATTAGGTCTTTATAAGAAGTTTATGTTATGGTTCATTTCACTGTATCCCCAATTCTGTATCCCTTTTGTGTTGTCTGTATAATAAGGTGATTTGTGTCCTCCCACCCCCCTTGCTCTGGGGCAGCCTGTTTCTCCAGGAGCCCTCCCAAGATTGCAAAATCTCAGGGAGAAGGCTTCAGGTGATAGGCCCCCCGGGGGGAATTCCTTTAGCTTTGGATTTTAGTGGTCCGAGGCTTGGGGGTGGGGACACCTTGTTACCCCCTGAAACCCCTGATTCGTGGTTTTGTAGTATCCTCCCTGAAACCCCTCCCCCGCTTATAGGGGGCAGGAGGGAGGAAAAAACTCTCTCTCAGAGCTCTCTCAGCCTCTCAGCAACATCTCTCAGCACCTCGCTCTCAACCTCTCTGCTCCTCAACTCTGGAGCTAATAAACATCTATTAATCTGCTAAGCTGAGAGCCAGCCTTATCTCTTCTGCTGCTTTGCTGTCACACTTTTGGGGGTTCAGCTGCCGAGCCGAAAAGCCGAAACGAACTGGGACCATTCTGTGCCTGGGCTGACCTGATCTAGCCCGAGGTCATCTCCCGCCCGGTGCGGGACGGAACCAGACACAGAGAGCAAGGAGACAGCAGCCCACATGCTCTGCTTGTTATAAACATGGAAAACAGACACCCTAGCAACAGAATCTGAGAAATCACTGAGAGAAGCAGAGAAATTCTGCAGGAGCATGTTTTCTTGCTAGGACAAATGGAAAACTTACTTGGGCTGTGCACAGTGGAATCAGATGAACAGAAGCATACACAGTGAGAGCTGTGTGCACTGTTCTCGCAGGGCAGAGCTTGTTCAACTTGACAGCTTCTATGATGGAAACACAGCAAGCAGACCTCAGCCCACATTCTCTGCTTGTTGCGAAGAAGGAAAACAGACGCCCTAGTATCAGAATCTCAGAAATCACTGAGAGAAGCAGAGCAATGCTGCAGGAGCATGTTTGCATGCTTGGACAAATGAAAAACACACATGGGCCGTGTACAGTGCAAACGGATGAACAGAAGCATACATAGCGAGAGTGGTGTGCACTGTTCTCGCAAATCAGAGCTTGTTCAACTTGACAGCTTCTAGCAGGGAAACACAGCAAGCGGACAGCAGCCCACATGGTCTGCTTGTTGCAAACATGGAAAACAGACACTCCAGCATCAGAATCTGAGAAATCACTGAGAGAAGCAGAGAAATTCTGCAGGACCATGTTTGCTTCCTTGAAAAAGTGAAAAACTCACTTGGATTGTGCACACTGCAAACCGATGAACAGAAGCATACACAGTGAGAGCTGTGTGCACTGTTCTCGCAAAGCAGAGCTTGTTCAACTTGGCAGCTTCTAACAAGGAAACACAGCAAGCAGACAGCAGCCAACATTCTCTGCTTGTTGCAAACATGGAAAACTGACGCCCCAGGATCATAATCTCAGAAATCACTGAGAGAAGGAGAGAAATGCTGCAGGAGCATGTTTGCTTGCTTGAAAAAGTGAAAAACTCAAATGGGCTGTGCACAGTGCAAACGTATGAACAGAAGCATACACAGTGAGAGCTGTGTGCATGGTTCTCGCACAGAAGACCTTGTTCAAATTGACAGCTTCTAACATGGAAACAGAGCAAGCATATAGCAGCCCACATTCTCTGCTTGTTGCAAACATGCGAAACAGATGCCCTAGCATCAGAATCTCAGGAATCACTGAGAGAAGCAGAGAAATGCTGCAGGAGCATATTTGCTTCCTAGGACAAATGGAAAACTCACATGGGCCATGCACAGTGCAAACGGATGAAAAGAAGCATACACAGCGAGAGCAGTGTGCACTGTTCTCGCAAAGCAGAGCTTGTTCAACTTGACAGCTTCTAACATGGAAAGAGAGCTGTAGTGGTGCAGAACTGTTTTATTAGGTCTTTATAAGAAGTTTATGTTATGGTTCATTTCACTGTATCCCCAATTCTGTATCCCTTTTGTGTTGTCTGTATAATAAGGTGATTTGTGTCCTCCCACCCCCCTTGCTCTGGGGCAGCCTGTTTCTCCAGGAGCCCTCCCAAGATTGCGAAATCTCAGGGAGAAGGCTTCAGGTGATAGGCCCCCCGGGGGGAATTCCTTTAGCTTTGGATTTTAGTGGTCCGAGGCTTGGGGGTGGGCACACCTTGTTACCCCCTGAAACCCCTGATTCGTGGTTTTGTAGTATCCTCCCTGAAACCCCTCCCCCGCTTATAGGGGGCAGGAGGGAGGAAAAAACTCTCTCTCAGAGCTCTCTCAGCCTCTCAGCAACATCTCTCAGCACCTCGCTCTCAACCTCTCTGCTCCTCAACTCTGGAGCTAATAAACATCTATTAATCTGCTAAGCTGAGAGCCAGCCTTATCTCTTCTGCTGCTTTGCTGTCACACTTTTGAGGGTTCAGCTGCCGAGCCGAAAAGCCGAAACGAACTGGGACCATTCTGTGCCTGGGCTGACCCGAGCTAGCCAGAGGTCATCTCCCGCCCGGTGCGGGACGGAACCAGACACAGAGAGCAAGCAGACAGCAGCCCACATGCTCTGCTTGTTATAAACATGGAAAACAGACACCCTAGCAACAGAATCTGAGAAATCACTGAGAGAAGCAGAGAAATTCTGCAGGAGCATGTTTTCTTGCTAGGACAAATGGAAAACTTACTTGGGCTGTGCACAGTGGAATCGGATGAACAGAAGCATACACAGTGAGAGCTGTGTGCACTGTTCTCGCAGGGCAGAGCTTGTTCAACTTTACAGCTTCTATGATGGAAACACAGCAAGCAGACCTCAGCCCACATTCTCTGCTTGTTGCAAAGAAGGAAAACAGACGCCCTAGTATCAGAATCTCAGAAATCACTGAGAGAAGCAGAGCAATGCTGCAGGAGCATGTTTGCATGCTAGGACAAATGAAAAACACACATGGGCCGTGTACAGTGCAAACAGATGAACAGAAGCAAACACAGTGAGAGCTGTGTGTATGGTTCTCGCAAAGCAGAGCGTGTTCACCTTGACAGCTTCTAACATGGAAACACAGCAAGCAGACCTCTGCCTACATTCTCTGCGTGTTGCAAAGATGGAAAACAGACACCCTAGTATCAGAATCTCAGAAATCACTGAGCAAAGCAGAGAAATGCTGCAGGACCATGCTTGCTTGCTTGAAAAAGTGAAAAACTTACTTGGGCTGTGCACAGTGCAAACAGATGAACAGAAGCATACATAGCGAGAGTGGTGTGCACTGTTCTCGCAAATCAGAGCTTGTTCAACTTGACAGCTTCTAGCAGGGAAACACAGCAAGCAGACAGCAGCCCACATGGTCTGCTTGTTGCAAACATGGAAAACAGACACTCCAGCATCAGAATCTGAGAAATCACTGAGAGAAGCAGAGAAATTCTGCAGGAGCATGTTTGCTTGCTTGAAAAAGTGAAAAACTCACTTGGATTGTGCCCTGTGCAAACCAATGAAGAGAAGCATACACAGCGAGAGCAGTGTGCACCGTTCTCGCAAAGCAGAGCTTGTTCACCTTGACAGCTTCTAACATGGAAAGAGAGGAAGCAGACAGCAGCCCACATGCTCTGCTTGTTGCAAACATGGAAAACAGACGCCCCAGCATCAGAATCTCAGAAATCACTGAGAGAAGCAGAGAAATGCTGCAGGAGCATGTTTTCTTGCTTGAAAAAGTGAAAAACTCACTTGGGCCGTGCACAGCGCAAACCAATGAACAGAAGCAAACACAGTGAGAGCAGTGTGCACTGTTCTCGCGAAGCAGAGCTTGTTCACCTTGACAGCTTCTAACATGGAAAGACAGCAAGCAGACAGCAGCCCACATGCTCTGCTTGCTGCAAACATGGAAAACAGACACCCTAGCATCAGAATCTCAGAAATCACTGAGAGAAGTAGAGAAATGCTGCAGGAGCATGTTTGCTTCCTAGGACAAATGAAAAACTCACATGGGCCGTGCACAGTGCAAACGGATGAAAAGAAGCATACACAGCGAGAGCAGTGTGCACTGTTCTCGCAAAGCAGAGCTTGTTCAACTTGACAGCTTCTCACATGGAAAGAGAGCAAGCAGACAGCAGCCCACATGCTCTGCTTGTTATAAACATGGAAAACAGACACCCTAGCATCAGAATCTCAGAAATCACAGAGAGAAGTAGAGAAATGCTGCAGGAGCATGTTTTCTTGCTAGGACCAACGAAAAACACAAATGGGCTGTGCGCAGTGCAAACAGATGAACAGAAGCATACACAGTGAGAGCTGTGTGCATGGTTCTCGCAGAGCAGAGCTTGTTCACCTTGACAGCTTCTAACATGGAAACACAGCAAGCAGACAGCAGCCCACATGCTCTGCTTGCGGCAAACATGGAAAACAGTCGCCCCAGCATCATAATCACAAAAATCAATGAGAGGAGCAGAGAAATGCTGCGGGGGCATGTTTTCTTGCTAGGACAAATGAAAACCTTACTTGGGCTGTGCACAGTGCAAACGGATGAACAGAAGCATACACAGTGAGAGCTGTGTGCACTGTTCTCGCAGAGCAGAGCTTGTTCTACTTGACAGCTTCTAACATGGAAACAGAGCAAGCAGACTGCAATCCACATGCTCTGCTGGCTGCAAATGTGGAAAACAGACACCCCAGCATCAGAATCTCAGAAATCACTGAGAGAAGCAGAGAAATGCTGCAGGAGCATGTTTGCTTGCTTGAAAAAGTGAAAAACTCACTTGGATTGTGCCCAGTGCAAACCAATGAAGAGAAGCATACACAGCGAGAGCAGTGTGCACTGTTCTCGCAAAGCAGAGCTTGTTCAACTTGACAGTTTCTAACATGGAAACAGAGGAAGCAGACAGCAGCCCACATGCTCTGCTTGTTGCAAACATGGAAAACAGACACCCCAGCATCAGAATCTCAGAAATCACTGAGAGAAGTAGAGAAATGCTGCAGGAGCATGTTTTCTTGCTTGAAAAAGTGAAAAACTCACTTGGGCCGTGCACAGCGCAAATCAATGAACAGAAGCAAACACAGTGAGAGCTGTGTGTATGGTTCTCGCAAAGCAGTGCGTGTTCACCTTGACAGCTTCTAACATGGAAACACAGCAAGCAGACCTCAGCCTACATTCTCTGCGTGTTGCAAAGATGGAAAACAGACACCCTAGTATCAGAATCTCAGAAATCACTGAGCGAAGCAGAGAAATGCTGCAGGACCATGCTTGCTTGCTTGAAAAAGTGAAAAACTTACTTGGGCTGTGCACAGTGCAAACAGATGAACAGAAGCATACATAGCGAGAGCAGTGTGCACTGTTCTCGCGAAGCAGAGCTTGTTCACCTTGACAGCTTCTAACATGGAAACACAGCAAGCAGACAGCCGCCCACATGCTCTGCTTGTTATAAACATGGAAAACAGACACCCTAGCATCAGAATCTCAGAAATCACAGAGAGAAGTAGAGAAATGCTGCAGGAGCATGTTTTCTTGCTAGGACCAACGAAAAACACAAATGGGCTGTGCGCAGTGCAAACAGATGAACAGAAGCATACACAGTGAGAGCTGTGTGCATGGTTCTCGCAGAGCAGAGCTTGTTCACCTTGACAGCTTCTAACATGGAAACACAGCAAGCAGACAGCAGCCCACATGCTCTGCTTGCGGCAAACATGGAAAACAGTCGCCCCAGCATCATAATCACAAAAATCAATGAGAGGAGCAGAGAAATGCTGCGGGGGCATGTTTTCTTGTTAGGACAAATGAAAACCTTACTTGGGCTGTGCACAGTGCAAACGGATGAACAGAAGCATACACAGTGAGAGCTGTGTGCACTGTTCTCGCACAGCACAGCTTGTTCGACTTGACAGCTTCTAACATGGAAACAGAGGAAGCAGATAGCAATCCACATGCTCTGCTTGCTGCAAATGTGGAAAACAGACACCCCAGCAGCATAATCTCAGAAATCACTGAGAGAAGCAGAGAAATTCTGCAGGAGCACGTTTGCTTGCTTGAAAAAGTGAAAAACTCACTTGGGTTGTGCACAGTGCAAACGGATGAACAGAAGCATACACAGCGAGAGCAGTGTGCACTGTTCTCGCAAAGCAGAGCTTGTTCAACTTGACAGCTTCTAACATGGAAAGAGACCTGTAGTGGTGCAGAACTGTTTTATTAGGTCTTTATAAGAAGTTTATGTTATGGTTCATTTCACTGTATCCCCAATTCTGTATCCCTTTTGTGTTGTCTGTATAATAAGGTGATTTGTGTCCTCCCACCCCCCTTGCTCTGGGACAGCCTGTTTCTCCAGGAGCCCTCCCAAGATTGCGAAATCTCAGGGAGAAGGCTTCAGGTGATAGGCCCCCCGGGGGGAATTCCTTTAGCTTTGTATTTTAGTGGTCCGAGGCTTGGGGGTGGGCACACCTTGTTACCCCCTGAAACCCCTGATTCGTGGTTTTGTAGTATCCTCCCTGAAACCCCTCCCCCGCTTATAGGGGGCAGGAGGGAGGAAAAAACTCTCTCTCAGAGCTCTCTCAGCCTCTCAGCAACATCTCTCAGCACCTCGCTCTCAACCTCTCAGCTCCTCAACTCTGGAGCTAATAAACATCTTTTAATCTGCTAAGCTGAGAGCCAGCCTTATATCTTCTGCTGCTTTGCTGTCACACTTTTGGGGGTTAGGCTGCCGAGCCGAAAAGCCGAAACGAACTGGGACCATTCTGTGCCTGGGCTGACCCGAGCTAGCCCGAGGTCATCTCCCGCCCGGTGCGGGACGGAACCAGACACAGAGAGCAAGCAGACAGCAGCCCACATGCTCTGCTTGTTATAAACATGGAAAACAGACACCCTAGCATCAGAATCTCAGAAATCACTGAGAGAAGTAGAGAAATGCTGCAGGAGCATGTTTGCTTCCTAGGACAAATGAAAAACTCACATGGGCCATGCACAGTGCAAACGGATGAAAAGAAGCATACACAGCGAGAGCAGTGTGCACTGTTCTCGCAAAGCAGAGCTTGTTCAGCTTGCCAGCTTCTAACATGGAAAGAGAGCAAGCAGACAACAGCCCACATGCTCTGCTTGTTATAAACATGGAAAACAGACACCCTAGCATCAGAATCTCAGAAATCACAGAGAGAAGTAGAGAAATGCTGCAGGAGCATGTTTTCTTGCTAGGACCAACGAAAAACACAAATGGGCTGTGCGCAGTGCAAACAGATGAACAGAAGCAAACACAGTGAGAGCTGTGTGTATGGTTCTCGCAAAGCAGAGCTTGTTCACCTTGACAGCTTCTAACATGGAAACACAGCAAGCAGACCTCAGCCTACATTCTCTGCGTGTTGCAAAGATGGAAAACAGACACCCTAGTATCAGAATCTCAGAAATCACTGAGCGAAGCAGAGAAATGCTGCAGGACCATGCTTGCTTGCTTGAAAAAGTGAAAAACTTACTTGGGCTGTGCACAGTGCAAACAGATGAACAGAAGCATACATAGCGAGAGCAGTGTGCACTGTTCTCGCGAAGCAGAGCTTGTTCACCTTGACAGCTTCTAACATGGAAACACAGCAAGCAGACAGCAGCCCACATGCTCTGCTTGCTGCAAACATGGAAAACAGACACCCTAGCATCAGAATCTCAGAAATCAGTGAGAGAAGCAGAGAAATGCTGCAGGAGCATGTTTGCTTCCTAGGACAAATGAAAAACTCACATGGGCCATGCACAGTGCAAACGGATGAAAAGAAGCATACAGAGCGAGAGCAGTGTGCACTGTTCTCGTAAAGCAGAGCTTGTTCAGCTTGCCAGCTTCTAACATGGAAAGAGAGCAAGCAGACAGCAGCCCACATGCTCTGCTTGTTATAAACATGGAAAACAGACACCCTAGGTCAGAATCTCAGAAATCACAGAGAGAAGTAGAGAAATGCTGCAGGAGCATGTTTTCTTGCTAGGACCAACGAAAAACACAAATGGGCTGTGCGCAGTGCAAACAGATGAACAGAAGCATACACAGTGAGAGCTGTGTGCATGGTTCTCGCAGAGCAGAGCTTGTTCACCTTGACAGCTTCTAACATGGAAACACAGCAAGCAGACAGCAGCCCACATGCTCTGCTTGCGGCAAACATGGAAAACAGTCGCCCCAGCATCATAATCACAAAAATCAATGAGAGGAGCAGAGAAGTGCTGCGGGGGCATGTTTTCTTGCTAGGACAAATGAAAACCTTACTTGGGCTGTGCACAGTGCAAACGGATGAACAGAAGCATACACAGTGAGAGCTGTGTGCACTGTTCTCGCACAGCACAGCTTGTTCGACTTGACAGCTTCTAACATGGAAACAGAGCAAGCAGACAGCAATCCACATGCTCTGCTTGCTGCAAATGTGGAAAACAGACACCCCAGCATCAGAATCTCAGAAATCACAGAGAGAAGTAGAAAAATGCTGCAGGAGCATGTTTTCTTGCTTGAAAAAGTGAAAAACTCACTAGGGCCGTGCACAGCGCAAACCAATGAACAGAAGCAAACACAGTGAGAGCTGTGTGTATGGTTCTCGCAAAGCAGAGCGTGTTCACCTTGACAGCTTCTAACATGGAAACACAGCAAGCAGACCTCAGCCTACATTCTCTGCGTGTTGCAAAGATGGAAAACAGACACCCTAGTATCAGAATCTCAGAAATCACTGAGCGAAGCAGAGAAATGCTGCAGGACCATGCTTGCTTGCTTGAAAAAGTGAAAAACTTACTTGGGCTGTGCACAGTGCAAACAGATGAACAGAAGCATACATAGCGAGAGCAGTGTGCACTGTTCTCGCGAAGCAGAGCTTGTTCACCTTGACAGCTTCTAACATGGAAACACAGCAAGCAGACAGCAGCCCACATGCTCTGCTTGCTGCAAACATGGAAAACAGACACCCTAGCATCAGAATCTCAGAAATCACTGAGAGAAGTAGAGAAATGCTGCAGGAGCATGTTTGCTTCCTAGGACAAATGAAAAACTCACATGGGCCATGCACAGTGCAAACGGATGAAAAGAAGCATACACAGTGAGAGCAGTGTGCACTGTTCTCGCAAAGCAGAGCTTGTTCTGCTTGCCAGCTTCTAACATGGAAAGAGAGCAAGCAAACAGCAGCCCACATGCTCTGCTTGTTGCAAACATGGAAAACAGACGCCCCAGCATCAGAATCTCAGAAATCACTGAGAGAAGCAGGGAAATGCTGCAGGAGCATGTTTTCTTGCTTGAAAAAGTGAAAAACTAACTTGGGCCGTGCACAGCGCAAACCAATGAACAGAAGCAAACACAGTGAGAGCTGTGTGTATGGTTCTCGCAAAGCAGAGCGTGTTCACCTTGACAGCTTCTAACATGGAAACACAGCAAGCAGACCTCAGCCTACATTCTCTGCGTGTTGCAAAGATGGAAAACAGACACCCTAGTATCAGAATCTCAGAAATCACTGAGCGAATCATAGAAATGCTGCAGGACCATGCTTGCTTGCTTGAAAAAGTGAAAAACTTACTTGGGCTGTGCACAGTGCAAACAGATGAACAGAAGCATACATAGCGAGAGCAGTGAGCACTGTTCTCGCGAAGCAGAGCTTGTTCACCTTTACAGCTTCTAACATGGAAACACAGCAAGCAGACAGCAGCCCACATGCTCTGCTTGCTGCAAACATGGAAAACAGACACCCTAGCATCAGAATCTCAGAAATCACTGAGAGAAGTAGAGAAATGCTGCAGGAGCATGTTTGCTTCCTAGGACAAATGAAAAACTCACATGGGCCATGCACAGTGCAAACGGATGAAAAGAAGCATACACAGTGAGAGCAGTGTGCACTGTTCTCGCAAAGCAGAGCTTGTTCTGCTTGCCAGCTTCTAACATGGAAAGAGAGCAAGCAGACAGCAGCCCACATGCTCTGCTTGTTATAAACATGGAAAACAGACACCCTAGCATCAGAATCTCAGAAATCACAGAGAGAAGTAGAGAAATGCTGCAGGAGCATGTTTTCTTGCTAGGACCAACGAAAAACACAAATGGGCTGTGCGCAGTGCAAACAGATGAACAGAAGCAAACACAGAGAGAGCTGTGTGTATGGTTCTCGCAAAGCAGAGCGTGTTCACCTTGACAGCTTCTAACATGGAAACACAGCAAGCAGACCTCAGCCTACATTCTCTGCGTGTTGCAAAGATGGAAAACAGACACCCTAGTATCAGAATCTCAGAAATCACTGAGCGAAGCAGAGAAATGCTGCAGGACCATGCTTGCTTGCTTGAAAAAGTGAAAAACTTACTTGGGCTGTGCACAGTGCAAACAGATGAACAGAAGCATACATAGCGAGAGTGGTGTGCACTGTTCTTGCAAATCAGAGCTTGTTCAACTTGACAGCTTCTAGCAGGGAAACACAGCAAGCAGACAGCAGCCCACATGGTCTGCTTGTTGCAAACATGGAAAACAGACACTCCAGCATCAGAATCTGAGAAATCACTGAGAGAAGCAGAGAAATTCTGCAGGAGCATGTTTGCTTGCTTGAAAAAGTGAAAAACTCACTTGGATTGTGCCCAGTGCAAACCAATGAAGAGAAGCATACACAGCGAGAGCAGTGTGCACTGTTCTCGCAAAGCAGAGCTTGTTCAACTTGACAGTTTCTAACATGGAAAGAGAGGAAGCAGACAGCAGCCCACATGCTCTGCTTGTTGCAAACATGGAAAACAGACGCCCCAGCATCAGAATCTCAGAAATCACTGAGAGAAGCAGAGAAATGCTGCAGGAGCATGTTTTCTTGCTTGAAAAAGTGAAAAACTCACTTGGGCCGTGCACAGCGCAAACCAATGAACAGAAGCAAACACAGTGAGAGCTGTGTGTATGGTTCTCGCAAAGCAGAGCGTGTTCACCTTGACAGCTTCTAACATGGAAACACAGCAAGCAGACCTCAGCCTACATTCTCTGCGTGTTGCAAAGATGGAAAACAGACACCCTAGTATCAGAATCTCAGAAATCACTGAGCGAATCATAGAAATGCTGCAGGACCATGCTTGCTTGCTTGAAAAAGTGAAAAACTTACTTGGGCTGTGCACTGTGCAAACAGATGAACAGAAGCATACATAGCGAGAGCAGTGTGCACTGTTCTCGCGAAGCAGAGCTTGTTCACCTTTACAGCTTCTAACATGGAAACACAGCAAGCAGACAGCAGCCCACATGCTCTGCTTGCTGCAAACATGGAAAACAGACACCCTAGCATCAGAATCTCAGAAATCACTGAGAGAAGTAGAGAAATGCTGCAGGAGCATGTTTGCTTCCTAGGACAAATGAAAAACTCACATGGGCCATGCACAGTGCAAACGGATGAAAAGAAGCATACACAGCGAGAGCAGTGTGCACTGTTCTCGCAAAGCAGAGCTTGTTCTGCTTGCCAGCTTCTAACATGGAAAGAGAGCAAGCAGACAGCAGCCCACATGCTCTGCTTGTTATAAACATGGAAAACAGACACCCTAGCATCAGAATCTCAGAAATCACAGAGAGAAGTAGAGAAATGCTGCAGGAGCATGTTTTCTTGCTAGGACCAACGAAAAACACAAATGGGCTGTGCGCAGTGCAAACAGATGAACAGAAGCAAACACAGAGAGAGCTGTGTGTATGGTTCTCGCAAAGCAGAGCGTGTTCACCTTGACAGCTTCTTACATGGAAACACAGCAAGCAGACCTCAGCCTACATTCTCTGCGTGTTGCAAAGATGGAAAACAGACACCCTAGTATCAGAATCTCAGAAATCACTGAGCGAAGCAGAGAAATGCTGCAGGACCATGCTTGCTTGCTTGAAAAAGTGAAAAACTTACTTGGGCTGTGCACAGTGCAAACAGATGAACAGAAGCATACATAGCGAGAGTGGTGTGCACTGTTCTCGCAAATCAGAGCTTGTTCCACTTGACAGCTTCTAGCAGGGAAACACAGCAAGCAGACAGCAGCCCACATGGTCTGCTTGTTGCAAACATGGAAAACAGACACTCCAGCATCAGAATCTGAGAAATCACTGAGAGAAGCAGAGAAATTCTGCAGGAGCATGTTTGCTTGCTTGAAAAAGTGAAAAACTCACTTGGATTGTGCGCAGTGCAAACAGATGAACAGAAGCATACACAGCGAGAGCAGTGTGCACTGTTCTCGCAAAGCAGAGCTTGTTCAACTTGACAGTTTCTAACATGGAAAGAGAGCAAGCAGACAGCAGCCCACATGCTCTGCTTGTTATAAACATGGAAAACAGACACCCTAGCATCAGAATCTCAGAAATCACAGAGAGAAGTAGAGAAATGCTGCAGGAGCATGTTTTCTTGCTAGGACCAACGAAAAACACAAATGGGCTGTGCGCAGTGCAAACAGATGAACAGAAGCAAACACAGTGAGAGCTGTGTGTATGGTTCTCGCAAAGCAGTGCGTGTTCACCTTGACAGCTTCTAACATGGAAACACAGCAAGCAGACCTCAGCCCACATGCTCTGCTTGCGGCAAACATGGAAAACAGTCGCCCCAGCATCATAATCACAAAAATCAATGAGAGGAGCAGAGAAATGCTGCGGGGGCATGTTTTCTTGCTAGGACAAATGAAAACCTTACTTGGGCTGTGCACAGTGCAAACGGATGAACAGAAGCATACACAGTGAGAGCTGTGTGCACTGTTCTCGCACAGCACAGCTTGTTCGACTTGACAGCTTCTAACATGGAAACAGAGCAAGCAGACAGCAATCCACATGCTCTGCTTGCTGCAAATGTGGAAAACAGACACCCCAGCATCAGAATCTCAGAAATCAGAGAGAGAAGAAGAGAAATGCTGCAGGAGCATGTTTTGTTGCTTGAAAAAGTGAAAAACTCACTTGGGCCGTGCACAGCGCAAACCAATGAACAGAAGCAAACACAGTGAGAGCTGTGTGTATGGTTCTCGCAAAGCAGAGCGTGTTCACCTTGACAGCTTCTAACATGGAAACACAGCAAGCAGACCTCAGCCTACATTCTCTGCGTGTTGCAAAGATGGAAAACAGACACCCTAGTATCAGAATCTCAGAAATCACTGAGCGAAGCAGAGAAATGCTGCAGGACCATGCTTGCTTGCTTGAAAAAGTGAAAAACTTACTTGGGCTGTGCACAGTGCAAACAGATGAACAGAAGCATACATAGCGAGAGCAGTGTGCACTGTTCTCGCGAAGCAGAGCTTGTTCACCTTGACAGCTTCTAACATGGAAACACAGCAAGCAGACAGCAGCCCACATGCTCTGCTTGCTGCAAAGATGGAAAACAGACACCCTAGCATCAGAATCTCAGAAATCACTGAGAGAAGTAGAGAAATGCTGCAGGAGCATGTTTGCTTCCTAGGACAAATGAAAAACTCACATGGGCCATGCACAGTGCAAACGGATGAAAAGAAGCATACACAGCGAGAGCAGTGTGCACTGTTCCCGCAAAGCAGAGCTTGTTCTGCTTGCCAGCTTCTAACATGGAAAGAGAGCAAGCAGACAGCAGCCCACATGCTCTGCTTGTTATAAACATGGAAAACAGACACCCTAGCATCAGAATCTCAGAAATCACAGAGAGAAGCAGAGAAATGCTGCAGGAGCATGTTTGCTTCCTAGGACAAATGAAAAACTCACATGGGCCATGCACAGTGCAAACGGATGAAAAGAAGCATACACAGCGAGAGCAGTGTGCACTGTTCTCGCAAAGCAGAGCTTGTTCAGCTTGCCAGCTTCTAACATGGAAAGAGAGCAAGCAGACAGCAGCCCACATGCTCTGCTTGTTATAAACATGGAAAACAGACACCCTAGCATCAGAATCTCAGAAATCACAGAGAGAAGTAGAGAAATGCTGCAGGAGCATGTTTTCTTGCTAGGACCAACGAAAAACACAAATGGGCTGTGCGCAGTGCAAACAGATGAACAGAAGCATACACAGTGAGAGCTGTGTGCATGGTTCTCGCAGAGCAGAGCTTGTTCACCTTGACAGCTTCTAACATGGAAACACAGCAAGCAGACAGCAGCCCACATGCTCTGCTTGCGGCAAACATGGAAAACAGTCGCCCCAGCATCATAATCACAAAAATCAATGAGAGGAGCAGAGAAATGCTGCGGGGGCATGTTTTCTTGCTAGGACAAATGAAAACCTTACTTGGGCTGTGCACAGTGCAAACGGATGAACAGAAGCATACACAGTGAGAGCTGTGTGCACTGTTCTCGCACAGCACAGCTTGTTCGACTTGACAGCTTCTAACATGGAAACAGAGGAAGCAGATAGCAATCCACATGCTCTGCTTGCTGCAAATGTGGAAAACAGACACCCCAGCAGCATAATCTCAGAAATCACTGAGAGAAGCAGAGAAATTCTGCAGGAGCACGTTTGCTTGCTTGAAAAAGTGAAAAACTCACTTGGGTTGTGCACAGTGCAAACGGATGAACAGAAGCATACACAGCGAGAGCAGTGTGCACTGTTCTCGCAAAGCAGAGCTTGTTCAACTTGACAGCTTCTAACATGGAAAGAGACCTGTAGTGGTGCAGAACTGTTTTATTAGGTCTTTATAAGAAGTTTATGTTATGGTTCATTTCACTGTATCCCCAATTCTGTATCCCTTTTGTGTTGTCTATATAATAAGGTGATTTGTGTCCTCCCACCCCCCTTGCTCTGGGGCAGCCTGTTTCTCCAGGAGCCCTCCCAAGATTGCGAAATCTCAGGGAGAAGGCTTCAGGTGATAGGCCCCCCGGGGGGAATTCCTTTAGCTTTGTATTTTAGTGGTCCGAGGCTTGGGGGTGGGCACACCTTGTTACCCCCTGAAACCCCTGATTCGTGGTTTTGTAGTATCCTCCCTGAAACTCCTCCCCCGCTTATAGGGGGCAGGAGGGAGGAAAAAACTCTCTCTCAGAGCTCTCTCAGCCTCTCAGCAACATCTCTCAGCACCTCGCTCTCAACCTCTCTGCTCCTCAACTCTGGAGCTAATAAACATCTTTTAATCTGCTAAGCTGAGAGCCAGCCTTATATCTTCTGCTGCTTTGCTGTCACACTTTTGGGGGTTAGGCTGCCGAGCCGAAAAACCGAAACGAACTGGGACCATTCTGTGCCTGGGCTGACCCGAGCTAGCCCGAGGTCATCTCCCGCCCGGTGCGGGACGGAACCAGACACAGAGAGCAAGCAGACAGCAGCCCACATGCTCTGCTTGTTATAAACATGGAAAACAGACACCCTAGCATGAGAATCTCAGAAATCACAGAGAGAAGCAGAGAAATTCTGCAGGAGCATGTTTTCTTGCTAGGACCAATGAAAAACACAAATGGGCTGTGCACAGTGCATACAGATGAACAGAAGCATACACAGTGAGAGCTGTGTGCCCTGTCCTCGCAAAGCAGAGCTTGTTCAACTTGACAGCTTCTAACATGGAAAGAGAGCAAGCAGACAGCAGCCCAGATGCTCTGCTTGTTGCAAACATGGAAAACAGATGCCCTAGCATCAGAAACTCAGAAATCACTGAGAGAAGCAGAGAAATGCTGCAGGAGCATGTTTGCTTCCTAGGACAAATGAAAAACTCACATGGCCCATGCACAGTGCAAACGGTTGAAAAGAAGCATACACAGCGAGGGCAGTGTGCACTGTCTTCGTAAAGCAGAGCTTGTTCAACTTGACAGCTTCTAGCAGGGAAACACAGCAAGCAGACAGCAGCCCACATGGTCTGCTTGTTGCAAACATGGAAAACTGACACTCCAGCATCAGAATCTGAGAAATCACTGAGAGAAGCAGAGAAATTCTGCAGGACCATGTTTGCTTGCTTGAAAAAGTGAAAAACTCAAATGGGCTGTGCACAGTGCAAACAGATGAACAGAAGTGTAGTGGTGTGAGAATTGTTTTATTAAGTTATTAAGTTGTTTTTGTAAGATTTTTGAGTTACTTTTGTAATGATTTAGTTCACTGTATACCCCTGTGTTCTCTACTGGTTTTCCCCTTATGAGTTAGGTGGTTTAAACAGGCTTTTTCTGTCAATCAGTCCTCCCCTGCACCTGTCTTTGTCACTCCCTTCCCCCACTCCTCGTGGTCGAACTGTCTGTCACTTTGGACACCTTCCCTGGCTTCTGGAAAATTCCAGGCAGGGGGTGGAGTGATAGGCTGGGGCCCTTGGAATTCCCTCCCATCTTGTGTGGTTGGCCCCCTGCTGTAAACTTTACACCGCCAGTTACACCCCCCGTTGTCGTGACTGGCTGAACCGGTTGTCAGCCACCCCTGTTGCCACCCCACTTTAAATAGCTCGTGCACCCCTGGCCCGGGGTCTCTTCTGGGCAGCAGGTCACAGGGGCAGAGCTCCCGGCTCTCTCCCCTCCAGTAAACCTCATTTAAATCCTGCCCGCAAGAGTCCGGCTTTCTTCTGACTGCTGAGGCCGCCATTGCTTCATCTCCGTGCTCATCGCAGGGCAGAAGGAGGATTTCTTAGCTAGCCACTTTGCCCGAACACGCTGCTGCAGTGACATCTAGTGGACTGAGCTAGCTATTGCAGCGTGATTAACACGCGATTCGGACACTGCGACACAGAAGCATACACAGCGAGAGCAGTGTGCACTGTTCTCGCAAAGCAGAGCTTGTTCAACTTGACAGTTTCTAACATGGAAAGAGAGCAAGCAGACAGCAGCCCACATGCTCTGCTTGTTATAAACATGGAAAACAGACACCCTAGCATCAGAATCTCAGAAATCACAGAGAGAAGTAGAGAAATGCTGCAGGAGCATGTTTTCTTGCTAGGACCAACGAAAAACACAAATGGGCTGTGCGCAGTGCAAACAGATGAACAGAAGCAAACACAGTGAGAGCTGTGTGTATGGTTCTCGCAAAGCAGTGCGTGTTCACCTTGACAGCTTCTAACATGGAAACACAGCAAGCAGACCTCAGCCCACATGCTCTGCTTGCGGCAAACATGGAAAACAGTCGCCCCAGCATCATAATCACAAAAATCAATGAGAGGAGCAGAGAAATGCTGCGGGGGCATGTTTTCTTGCTAGGACAAATGAAAACCTTACGTGGGCTGTGCACAGTGCAAACGGATGAACAGAAGCATACACAGTGAGAGCTGTGTGCACTGTTCTCGCACAGCACAGCTTGTTCGACTTGACAGCTTCTAACATGGAAACAGAGCAAGCAGACAGCAATCCACATGCTCTGCTTGCTGCAAATGTGGAAAACAGACACCCCAGCATCAGAATCTCAGAAATCAGAGAGAGAAGAAGAGAAATGCTGCAGGAGCATGTTTTGTTGCTTGAAAAAGTGAAAAACTCACTTGGGCCGTGCACAGCGCAAACCAATGAACAGAAGCAAACACAGTGAGAGCTGTGTGTATGGTTCTCGCAAAGCAGAGCGTGTTCACCTTGACAGCTTCTAACATGGAAACACAGCAAGCAGACCTCAGCCTACATTCTCTGCGTGTTGCAAAGATGGAAAACAGACACCCTAGTATCAGAATCTCAGAAATCACTGAGCGAAGCAGAGAAATGCTGCAGGACCATGCTTGCTTGCTTGAAAAAGTGAAAAACTTACTTGGGCTGTGCACAGTGCAAACAGATGAACAGAAGCATACATAGCGAGAGCAGTGTGCACTGTTCTCGCGAAGCAGAGCTTGTTCACCTTTACAGCTTCTAACATGGAAACACAGCAAGCAGACAGCAGCCCACATGCTCTGCTTGCTGCAAACATGGAAAACAGACACCCTAGCATCAGAATCTCAGAAATCACTGAGAGAAGTAGAGAAATGCTGCAGGAGCATGTTTGCTTCCTAGGACAAATGAAAAACTCACATGGGCCATGCACAGTGCAAACGGATGAAAAGAAGCATACACAGCGAGAGCAGTGTGCACTGTTCCCGCAAAGCAGAGCTTGTTCTGCTTGCCAGCTTCTAACATGGAAACACAGCAAGCAGACAGCAGCCCACATGCTCTGCTTGTTATAAACATGGAAAACAGACACCCTAGCATCAGAATCTCAGAAATCACAGAGAGAAGCAGAGAAATGCTGCAGGAGCATGTTTGCTTCCTAGGACAAATGAAAAACTCACATGGGCCATGCACAGTGCAAACGGATGAAAAGAAGCATACACAGCGAGAGCAGTGTGCACTGTTCTCGCAAAGCAGAGCTTGTTCAGCTTGCCAGCTTCTAACATGGAAAGAGAGCAAGCAGACAGCAGCCCACATGCTCTGCTTGTTATAAACATGGAAAACAGACACCCTAGCATCAGAATCTCAGAAATCACAGAGAGAAGTAGAGAAATGCTGCAGGAGCATGTTTTCTTGCTAGGACCAACGAAAAACACAAATGGGCTGTGCGCAGTGCAAACAGATGAACAGAAGCATACACAGTGAGAGCTGTGTGCATGGTTCTCGCAGAGCAGAGCTTGTTCACCTTGACAGCTTCTAACATGGAAACACAGCAAGCAGACAGCAGCCCACATGCTCTGCTTGCGGCAAACATGGAAAACAGTCGCCCCAGCATCATAATCACAAAAATCAATGAGAGGAGCAGAGAAATGCTGCGGGGGCATGTTTTCTTGCTGGGACAAATGAAAACCTTACTTGGGCTGTGCACAGTGCAAACGGATGAACAGAAGCATACACAGTGAGAGCTGTGTGCACTGTTCTCGCACAGCACAGCTTGTTCGACTTGACAGCTTCTAACATGGAAACAGAGCAAGCAGACAGCAATCCACATGCTCTGCTTGCTGCAAATGTGGAAAACAGACACCCCAGCAGCATAATCTCAGAAATCACTGAGAGAAGCAGAGAAATGCTGCAGGAGCATGTTTTGTTGCTTGAAAAAGTGAAAAACTCACTTGGGTTGTGCACAGTGCAAACGGATGAACAGAAGCATACACAGCGAGAGCAGTGTGCACTGTTCTCGCAAAGCAGAGCTTGTTCAACTTGACAGCTTCTAACATGGAAAGAGACCTGTAGTGGTGCAGAACTGTTTTATTAGGTCTTTATAAGAAGTTTATGTTATGGTTCATTTCACTGTATCCCCAATTCTGTATCCCTTTTGTGTTGTCTATATAATAAGGTGATTTGTGTCCTCCCACCCCCCTTGCTCTGGGGCAGCCTGTTTCTCCAGGAGCCCTCCCAAGATTGCGAAATCTCAGGGAGAAGGCTTCAGGTGATAGGCCCCCCGGGGGGAATTCCTTTAGCTTTGGATTTTAGTGGTCCGAGGCTTGGGGGTGGGCACACCTTGTTACCCCCTGAAACCCCTGATTCGTGGTTTTGTAGTATCCTCCCTGAAACTCCTCCCCCGCTTATAGGGGGCAGGAGGGAGGAAAAAACTCTCTCTCAGAGCTCTCTCAGCCTCTCAGCAACATCTCTCAGCACCTCGCTCTCAACCTCTCTGCTCCTCAACTCTGGAGCTAATAAACATCTTTTAATCTGCTAAGCTGAGAGCCAGCCTTATATCTTCTGCTGCTTTGCTGTCACACTTTTGGGGGTTAGGCTGCCGAGCCGAAAAACCGAAACGAACTGGGACCATTCTGTGCCTGGGCTGACCCGAGCTAGCCCGAGGTCATCTCCCGCCCGGTGCGGGACGGAACCAGACACAGAGAGCAAGCAGACAGCAGCCCACATGCTCTGCTTGTTATAAACATGGAAAACAGACACCCTAGCATCAGAATCTCAGAAATCACAGAGAGAAGCAGAGAAATTCTGCAGGAGCATGTTTTCTTGCTAGGACCAATGAAAAACACAAATGGGCTGTGCACAGTGCATACAGATGAACAGAAGCATACACAGTGAGAGCTGTGTGCCCTGTCCTCGCAAAGCAGAGCTTGTTCAACTTGACAGCTTCTAACATGGAAAGAGAGCAAGCAGACAGCAGCCCAGATGCTCTGCTTGTTGCAAACATGGAAAACAGATGCCCTAGCATCAGAAACTCAGAAATCACTGAGAGAAGCAGAGAAATGCTGCAGGAGCATGTTTGCTTCCTAGGACAAATGAAAAACTCACATGGCCCATGCACAGTGCAAACGGTTGAAAAGAAGCATACACAGCGAGGGCAGTGTGCACTGTCTTCATAAAGCAGAGCTTGTTCAACTTGACAGCTTCTAGCAGGGAAACACAGCAAGCAGACAGCAGCCCACATGGTCTGCTTGTTGCAAACATGGAAAACTGACACTCCAGCATCAGAATCTGAGAAATCACTGAGAGAAGCAGAGAAATTCTGCAGGACCATGTTTGCTTGCTTGAAAAAGTGAAAAACTCAAATGGGCTGTGCACAGTGCAAACAGATGAACAGAAGTGTAGTGGTGTGAGAATTGTTTTATTAAGTTATTAAGTTGTTTTTGTAAGATTTTTGAGTTACTTTTGTAATGATTTAGTTCACTGTATACCCCTGTGTTCTCTACTGGTTTTCCCCTTATGAGTTAGGTGGTTTAAACAGGCTTTTTCTGTCAATCAGTCCTCCCCTGCACCTGTCTTTGTCACTCCCTTCCCCCACTCCTCGTGGTCGAACTGTCTGTCACTTTGGACACCTTCCCTGGCTTCTGGAAAATTCCAGGCAGGGGGTGGAGTGATAGGCTGGGGCCCTTGGAATTCCCTCCCATCTTGTGTGGTTGGCCCCCTGCTGTAAACTTTACACCGCCAGTTACACCCCCCGTTGTCGTGACTGGCTGAACCGGTTGTCAGCCACCCCTGTTGCCACCCCACTTTAAATAGCTCGTGCACCCCTGGCCCGGGGTCTCTTCTGGGCAGCAGGTCACAGGGGCAGAGCTCCCGGCTCTCTCCCCTCCAGTAAACCTCATTTAAATCCTGCCCGCAAGAGTCCGGCTTTCTTCTGACTGCTGAGGCCGCCATTGCTTCATCTCCGTGCTCATCGCAGGGCAGAAGGAGGATTTCTTAGCTAGCCACTTTGCCCGAACACGCTGCTGCAGTGACATCTAGTGGACTGAGCTAGCTATTGCAGCGTGATTAACACGCGATTCGGACACTGCGACACAGAAGCACACACAGTGAGAGCTGTGTGCTCTGTTCTCGCAAAGCAGAGGTTGTTCAACTTGACAGTTTCTAACATGGAAAGAGAGGAAGCAGACAGCAGCCCACATGCTCTGCTTGTTGCAAACATGGAAAACAGACGCCCCAGCATCAGAATCTCAGAAATCACTGAGAGAAGCAGAGAAATGCTGCAGGAGCATGTTTTCTTGCTTGAAAAAGTGAAAAACTCACTTGGGCCGTGCACAGCGCAAACCAATGAACAGAAGCAAACACAGTGAGAGCTGTGTGTATGGTTCTCGCAAAGCAGAGCGTGTTCACCTTGACAGCTTCTAACATGGAAACACAGCAAGCAGACCTCAGCCTACATTCTCTGCGTGTTGCAAAGATGGAAAACAGACACCCTAGTATCAGAATCTCAGAAATCACTGAGCGAATCATAGAAATGCTGCAGGACCATGCTTGCTTGCTTGAAAAAGTGAAAAACTTACTTGGGCTGTGCACAGTGCAAACAGATGAACAGAAGCATACATAGCGAGAGCAGTGAGCACTGTTCTCGCGAAGCAGAGCTTGTTCACCTTTACAGCTTCTAACATGGAAACACAGCAAGCAGACAGCAGCCCACATGCTCTGCTTGCTGCAAACATGGAAAACAGACACCCTAGCATCAGAATCTCAGAAATCACTGAGAGAAGTAGAGAAATGCTGCAGGAGCATGTTTGCTTCCTAGGACAAATGAAAAACTCACATGGGCCATGCACAGTGCAAACGGATGAAAAGAAGCATACACAGCGAGACCAGTGTGCACTGTTCTCGCAAAGCAGAGCTTGTTCAGCTTGCCAGCTTCTAACATGGAAAGAGAGCAAGCAGACAACAGCCCACATGCTCTGCTTGTTATAAACATGGAAAACAGACACCCTAGCATCAGAATCTCAGAAATCACAGAGAGAAGTAGAGAAATGCTGCAGGAGCATGTTTTCTTGCTAGGACCAACGAAAAACACAAATGGGCTGTGCGCAGTGCAAACAGATGAACAGAAGCAAACACAGTGAGAGCTGTGTGTATGGTTCTCGCAAAGCAGTGCGTGTTCACCTTGACAGCTTCTAACATGGAAACACAGCAAGCAGACCTCAGCCCACATGCTCTGCTTGCGGCAAACATGGAAAACAGTCGCCCCAGCATCATAATCACAAAAATCAATGAGAGGAGCAGAGAAATGCTGCGGGGGCATGTTTTCTTGCTAGGACAAATGAAAACCTTACGTGGGCTGTGCACAGTGCAAACGGATGAACAGAAGCATACACAGTGAGAGCTGTGTGCACTGTTCTCGCACAGCACAGCTTGTTCGACTTGACAGCTTCTAACATGGAAACAGAGCAAGCAGACAGCAATCCACATGCTCTGCTTGCTGCAAATGTGGAAAACAGACACCCCAGCATCAGAATCTCAGAAATCAGAGAGAGAAGAAGAGAAATGCTGCAGGAGCATGTTTTGTTGCTTGAAAAAGTGAAAAACTCACTTGGGCCGTGCACAGCGCAAACCAATGAACAGAAGCAAACACAGTGAGAGCTGTGTGTATGGTTCTCGCAAAGCAGAGCGTGTTCACCTTGACAGCTTCTAACATGGAAACACAGCAAGCAGACCTCAGCCTACATTCTCTGCGTGTTGCAAAGATGGAAAACAGACACCCTAGTATCAGAATCTCAGAAATCACTGAGCGAAGCAGAGAAATGCTGCAGGACCATGCTTGCTTGCTTGAAAAAGTGAAAAACTTACTTGGGCTGTGCACAGTGCAAACAGATGAACAGAAGCATACATAGCGAGAGCAGTGTGCACTGTTCTCGCGAAGCAGACCTTGTTCACCTTTACAGCTTCTAACATGGAAACACAGCAAGCAGACAGCAGCCCACATGCTCTGCTTGCTGCAAACATGGAAAACAGACACCCTAGCATCAGAATCTCAGAAATCACTGAGAGAAGTAGAGAAATGCTGCAGGAGCATGTTTGCTTCCTAGGACAAATGAAAAACTCACATGGGCCATGCACAGTGCAAACGGATGAAAAGAAGCATACACAGCGAGAGCAGTGTGCACTGTTCCCGCAAAGCAGAGCTTGTTCTGCTTGCCAGCTTCTAACATGGAAAGAGAGCAAGCAGACAGCAGCCCACATGCTCTGCTTGTTATAAACATGGAAAACAGACACCCTAGCATCAGAATCTCAGAAATCACAGAGAGAAGCAGAGAAATGCTGCAGGAGCATGTTTGCTTCCTAGGACAAATGAAAAACTCACATGGGCCATGCACAGTGCAAACGGATGAAAAGAAGCATACACAGCGAGAGCAGTGTGCACTGTTCTCGCAAAGCAGAGCTTGTTCAGCTTGCCAGCTTCTAACATGGAAAGAGAGCAAGCAGACAGCAGCCCACATGCTCTGCTTGTTATAAACATGGAAAACAGACACCCTAGCATCAGAATCTCAGAAATCACAGAGAGAAGTAGAGAAATGCTGCAGGAGCATGTTTTCTTGCTAGGACCAACGAAAAACACAAATGGGCTGTGCGCAGTGCAAACAGATGAACAGAAGCATACACAGTGAGAGCTGTGTGCATGGTTCTCGCAGAGCAGAGCTTGTTCACCTTGACAGCTTCTAACATGGAAACACAGCAAGCAGACAGCAGCCCACATGCTCTGCTTGCGGCAAACATGGAAAACAGTCGCCCCAGCATCATAATCACAAAAATCAATGAGAGGAGCAGAGAAATGCTGCGGGGGCATGTTTTCTTGCTGGGACAAATGAAAACCTTACTTGGGCTGTGCACAGTGCAAACGGATGAACAGAAGCATACACAGTGAGAGCTGTGTGCACTGTTCTCGCACAGCACAGCTTGTTCGACTTGACAGCTTCTAACATGGAAACAGAGCAAGCAGACAGCAATCCACATGCTCTGCTTGCTGCAAATGTGGAAAACAGACACCCCAGCATCAGAATCTCAGAAATCAGAGAGAGAAGAAGAGAAATGCTGCAGGAGCATGTTTTGTTGCTTGAAAAAGTGAAAAACTCACTTGGGTTGTGCACAGTGCAAACGGATGAACAGAAGCATACACAGCGAGAGCAGTGTGCACTGTTCTCGCAAAGCAGAGCTTGTTCAACTTGACAGCTTCTAACATGGAAAGAGACCTGTAGTGGTGCAGAACTGTTTTATTAGGTCTTTATAAGAAGTTTATGTTATGGTTCATTTCACTGTATCCCCAATTCTGTATCCCTTTTGTGTTGTCTATATAATAAGGTGATTTGTGTCCTCCCACCCCCCTTGCTCTGGGGCAGCCTGTTTCTCCAGGAGCCCTCCCAAGATTGCGAAATCTCAGGGAGAAGGCTTCAGGTGATAGGCCCCCCGGGGGGAATTCCTTTAGCTTTGGATTTTAGTGGTCCGAGGCTTGGGGGTGGGCACACCTTGTTACCCCCTGAAACCCCTGATTCGTGGTTTTGTAGTATCCTCCCTGAAACTCCTCCCCCGCTTATAGGGGGCAGGAGGGAGGAAAAAACTCTCTCTCAGAGCTCTCTCAGCCTCTCAGCAACATCTCTCAGCACCTCGCTCTCAACCTCTCTGCTCCTCAACTCTGGAGCTAATAAACATCTTTTAATCTGCTAAGCTGAGAGCCAGCCTTATATCTTCTGCTGCTTTGCTGTCACACTTTTGGGGGTTAGGCTGCCGAGCCGAAAAACCGAAACGAACTGGGACCATTCTGTGCCTGGGCTGACCCGAGCTAGCCCGAGGTCATCTCCCGCCCGGTGCGGGACGGAACCAGACACAGAGAGCAAGCAGACAGCAGCCCACATGCTCTGCTTGTTATAAACATGGAAAACAGACACCCTAGCATCAGAATCTCAGAAATCACAGAGAGAAGCAGAGAAATTCTGCAGGAGCATGTTTTCTTGCTAGGACCAATGAAAAACACAAATGGGCTGTGCACAGTGCATACAGATGAACAGAAGCATACACAGTGAGAGCTGTGTGCCCTGTCCTCGCAAAGCAGAGCTTGTTCAACTTGACAGCTTCTAACATGGAAAGAGAGCAAGCAGACAGCAGCCCAGATGCTCTGCTTGTTGCAAACATGGAAAACAGATGCCCTAGCATCAGAAACTCAGAAATCACTGAGAGAAGCAGAGAAATGCTGCAGGAGCATGTTTGCTTCCTAGGACAAATGAAAAACTCACATGGCCCATGCACAGTGCAAACGGTTGAAAAGAAGCATACACAGCGAGGGCAGTGTGCACTGTCTTCATAAAGCAGAGCTTGTTCAACTTGACAGCTTCTAGCAGGGAAACACAGCAAGCAGACAGCAGCCCACATGGTCTGCTTGTTGCAAACATGGAAAACTGACACTCCAGCATCAGAATCTGAGAAATCACTGAGAGAAGCAGAGAAATTCTGCAGGACCATGTTTGCTTGCTTGAAAAAGTGAAAAACTCAAATGGGCTGTGCACAGTGCAAACAGATGAACAGAAGTGTAGTGGTGTGAGAATTGTTTTATTAAGTTATTAAGTTGTTTTTGTAAGATTTTTGAGTTACTTTTGTAATGATTTAGTTCACTGTATACCCCTGTGTTCTCTACTGGTTTTCCCCTTATGAGTTAGGTGGTTTAAACAGGCTTTTTCTGTCAATCAGTCCTCCCCTGCACCTGTCTTTGTCACTCCCTTCCCCCACTCCTCGTGGTCGAACTGTCTGTCACTTTGGACACCTTCCCTGGCTTCTGGAAAATTCCAGGCAGGGGGTGGAGTGATAGGCTGGGGCCCTTGGAATTCCCTCCCATCTTGTGTGGTTGGCCCCCTGCTGTAAACTTTACACCGCCAGTTACACCCCCCGTTGTCGTGACTGGCTGAACCGGTTGTCAGCCACCCCTGTTGCCACCCCACTTTAAATAGCTCGTGCACCCCTGGCCCGGGGTCTCTTCTGGGCAGCAGGTCACAGGGGCAGAGCTCCCGGCTCTCTCCCCTCCAGTAAACCTCATTTAAATCCTGCCCGCAAGAGTCCGGCTTTCTTCTGACTGCTGAGGCCGCCATTGCTTCATCTCCGTGCTCATCGCAGGGCAGAAGGAGGATTTCTTAGCTAGCCACTTTGCCCGAACACGCTGCTGCAGTGACATCTAGTGGACTGAGCTAGCTATTGCAGCGTGATTAACACGCGATTCGGACACTGCGACACAGAAGCACACACAGTGAGAGCTGTGTGCTCTGTTCTCGCAAAGCAGAGGTTGTTCAACTTGACAGTTTCTAACATGGAAAGAGAGGAAGCAGACAGCAGCCCACATGCTCTGCTTGTTGCAAACATGGAAAACAGACGCCCCAGCATCAGAATCTCAGAAATCACTGAGAGAAGCAGAGAAATGCTGCAGGAGCATGTTTTCTTGCTTGAAAAAGTGAAAAACTCACTTGGGCCGTGCACAGCGCAAACCAATGAACAGAAGCAAACACAGTGAGAGCTGTGTGTATGGTTCTCGCAAAGCAGAGCGTGTTCACCTTGACAGCTTCTAACATGGAAACACAGCAAGCAGACCTCAGCCTACATTCTCTGCGTGTTGCAAAGATGGAAAACAGACACCCTAGTATCAGAATCTCAGAAATCACTGAGCGAATCATAGAAATGCTGCAGGACCATGCTTGCTTGCTTGAAAAAGTGAAAAACTTACTTGGGCTGTGCACAGTGCAAACAGATGAACAGAAGCATACATAGCGAGAGCAGTGAGCACTGTTCTCGCGAAGCAGAGCTTGTTCACCTTTACAGCTTCTAACATGGAAACACAGCAAGCAGACAGCAGCCCACATGCTCTGCTTGCTGCAAACATGGAAAACAGACACCCTAGCATCAGAATCTCAGAAATCACTGAGAGAAGTAGAGAAATGCTGCAGGAGCATGTTTGCTTCCTAGGACAAATGAAAAACTCACATGGGCCATGCACAGTGCAAACGGATGAAAAGAAGCATACACAGCGAGACCAGTGTGCACTGTTCTCGCAAAGCAGAGCTTGTTCAGCTTGCCAGCTTCTAACATGGAAAGAGAGCAAGCAGACAACAGCCCACATGCTCTGCTTGTTATAAACATGGAAAACAGACACCCTAGCATCAGAATCTCAGAAATCACAGAGAGAAGTAGAGAAATGCTGCAGGAGCATGTTTTCTTGCTAGGACCAACGAAAAACACAAATGGGCTGTGCGCAGTGCAAACCAATGAACAGAAGCAAACACAGTGAGAGCTGTGTGTATGGTTCTCGCAAAGCAGAGCGTGTTCACCTTGACCGCTTCTAACATGGAAACACAGCAAGCAGACCTCAGCCTACATTCTCTGCGTGTTGCAAAGATGGAAAACAGAAACCCTAGTATCAGAATCTCAGAAATCACTGAGCGAAGCAGAGAAATGCTGCAGGACCATGCTTGCTTGCTTGAAAAAGTGAAAAACTTACTTGGGCTGTGCACAGTGCAAACAGATGAACAGAAGCATACATAGCGAGAGCAGTGTGCACTGTTCTCGCGAAGCAGAGCTTGTTCACCTTGACAGCTTCTAACATGGAAACACAGCAAGCAGACAGCAGCCCACATGCTCTGCTTGCTGCAAACATGGAAAACAGACACCCTAGCATCAGAATCTCAGAAATCAGTGAGAGAAGCAGAGAAATGCTGCAGGAGCATGTTTGCTTCCTAGGACAAATGAAAAACTCACATGGGCCATGCACAGTGCAAACGGATGAAAAGAAGCAAACAGAGCGAGAGCAGTGTGCACTGCTCTCGTAAAGCAGAGCTTGTTCAGCTTGCCAGCTTCTAACATGGAAAGAGAGCAAGCAGACAGCAGCCCACATGCTCTGCTTGTTATAAACATGGAAAACAGACACCCTAGCATCAGAATCTCAGAAATCACAGAGAGAAGTAGAGAAATGCTGCAGGAGCATGTTTTTTTGCTAGGACCAACGAAAAACACAAATGGGCTGTGCGCAGTGCAAACAGATGAACAGAAGCATACACAGTGAGAGCTGTGTGCATGGTTCTCGCAGAGCAGAGCTTGTTCACCTTGACAGCTTCTAACATGGAAACACAGCAAGCAGACAGCAGCCCACATGCTCTGCTTGCGGCAAACATGGAAAACAGTCGCCCCAGCATCATAATCACAAAAATCAATGAGAGGAGCAGAGAAATGCTGCGGGGGCATGTTTTCTTGCTAGGACAAATGAAAACCTTACTTGGGCTGTGCACAGTGCAAACGGATGAACAGAAGCATACATAGTGAGAGCTGTGTGCACTGTTCTCGCACAGCACAGCTTGTTCGGCTTGACAGCTTCTAACATGGAAACAGAGCAAGCAGACAGCAATCCACATGCTCTGCTTGCTGCAAATGTGGAAAACAGACACCCCAGCATCAGAATCTCAGAAATCACAGAGAGAAGCAGAGAAATGCTGCAGGAGCATGTTTTCTTGCTTGAAAAAGTGAAAAACTCACTTGGGCCGTGCACAGCGCAAACCAATGAACAGAAGCAAACACAGTGAGAGCTGTGTGTATGGTTCTCGCGAAGCAGAGCGTGTTCACCTTGACAGCTTCTAACATGGAAACACAGCAAGCAGACCTCAGCCTACATTCTCTGCGTGTTGCAAAGATGGAAAACAGACACCCTAGTATCAGAATCTCAGAAATCACTGAGCGAATCATAGAAATGCTGCAGGACCATGCTTGCTTGCTTGAAAAAGTGAAAAACTTACTTGGGCTGTGCACAGTGCAAACAGATGAACAGAAGCATACATAGCGAGTGCAGTGAGCACTGTTCTCGCGAAGCAGAGCTTGTTCACCTTTACAGCTTCTAACATGGAAACACAGCAAGCAGACAGCAGCCCACATGCTCTGCTTGCTGCAAACATGGAAAACAGACACCCTAGCATCAGAATCTCAGAAATCACTGAGAGAAGTAGAGAAATGCTGCAGGAGCATGTTTGCTTCCTAGGACAAATGAAAAACTCACATGGGCCATGCACAGTGCAAACGGATGAAAAGAAGCATACACAGTGAGAGCAGTGTGCACTGTTCTCGCAAAGCAGAGCTTGTTCTGCTTGCCAGCTTCTAACATGGAAAGAGAGCAAGCAGACAGCAGCCCACATGCTCTGCTTGTTATAAACATGGAAAACAGACACCCTAGCATCAGAATCTCAGAAATCAGAGAGAAGTAGAGAAATGCTGCAGGAGCATGTTTTCTTGCTAGGACCAACGAAAAACACAAATGGGCTGTGCGCAGTGCAAACAGATGAACAGAAGCAAACACAGAGAGAGCTGTGTGTATGGTTCTCGCAAAGCAGAGCGTGTTCACCTTGACAGCTTCTAACATGGAAACACAGCAAGCAGACCTCAGCCTACATTCTCTGCGTGCTGCAAAGATGGAAAACAGACACCCTAGTATCAGAATCTCTGAAATCACTGAGCGAAGCAGAGAAATGCTGCAGGACCATGCTTGCTTGCTTGAAAAAGTGAAAAACTTACTTGGGCTGTGCACAGTGCAAACAGATGAACAGAAGCATACATAGCGAGAGTGGTGTGCACTGTTCTCGCAAATCAGAGCTTGTTCAACTTGACAGCTTCTAGCAGGGAAACACAGCAAGCAGACAGCAGCCCACATGGTCTGCTTGTTGCAAACATGGAAAACAGACACTCCAGCATCAGAATCTGAGAAATCACTGAGAGAAGCAGAGAAATTCTGCAGGAGCATGTTTGCTTGCTTGAAAAAGTGAAAAACTCACTTGGATTGTGCCCAGTGCAAACCAATGAAGAGAAGCATACACAGCGAGAGCAGTGTGCACTGTTCTCGCAAAGCAGAGCTTGTTCAACTTGACAGTTTCTAACATGGAAAGAGAGGAAGCAGACAGCAGCCCACATGCTCTGCTTGTTGCAAACATGGAAAACAGACGCCCCTGCATCAGAATCTCAGAAATCACTGAGAGAAGCAGAGAAATGCTGCAGGAGCATGTTTTCTTGCTTGAAAAAGTGAAAAACTCACTTGGGCCGTGCACAGCGCAAACCAATGAACAGAAGCAAACACAGTGAGAGCTGTGTGTATGGTTCTCGCAAAGCAGAGCGTGTTCACCTTGACAGCTTCTAACATGGAAACACAGCAAGCAGACCTCAGCCTACATTCTCTGCGTGTTGCAAAGATGGAAAACAGACACCCTAGTATCAGAATCTCAGAAATCACTGAGCGAATCATAGAAATGCTGCAGGACCATGCTTGCTTGCTTGAAAAAGTGAAAAACTTACTTGGGCTGTGCACAGTGCAAACAGATGAACAGAAGCATACATAGCGAGAGCAGTGTGCACTGTTCTCGCGAAGCAGAGCTTGTTCACCTTTACAGCTTCTAACATGGAAACACAGCAAGCAGACAGCAGCCCACATGCTCTGCTTGCTGCAAACATGGAAAACAGACACCCTAGCATCAGAATCTCAGAAATCACTGAGAGAAGTAGAGAAATGCTGCAGGAGCATGTTTGCTTCCTAGGACAAATGAAAAACTCACATGGGCCATGCACAGTGCAAACGGATGAAAAGAAGCATACACAGCGAGAGCAGTGTGCACTGTTCTCGCAAAGCAGAGCTTGTTCTGCTTGCCAGCTTCTAACATGGAAAGAGAGCAAGCAGACAGCAGCCCACATGCTCTGCTTGTTATAAACATGGAAAACAGACACCCTAGCATCAGAATCTCAGAAATCACAGAGAGAAGTAGAGAAATGCTGCAGGAGCATGTTTTCTTGCTAGGACCAACGAAAAACACAAATGGGCTGTGCGCAGTGCAAACAGATGAACAGAAGCAAACACAGAGAGAGCTGTGTGTATGGTTCTCGCAAAGCAGAGCGTGTTCACCTTGACAGCTTCTAACATGGAAACACAGCAAGCAGACCTCAGCCTACATTCTCTGCGTGTTGCAAAGATGGAAAACAGACACCCTAGTATCAGAATCTCAGAAATCACTGAGCGAAGCAGAGAAATGCTGCAGGACCATGCTTGCTTGCTTGAAAAAGTGAAAAACTTACTTGGGCTGTGCACAGTGCAAACAGATGAACAGAAGCATACATAGCGAGAGTGGTGTGCACTGTTCTCGCAAATCAGAGCTTGTTCCACTTGACAGCTTCTAGCAGGGAAACACAGCAAGCAGACAGCAGCCCACATGGTCTGCTTGTTGCAAACATGGAAAACAGACACTCCAGCATCAGAATCTGAGAAATCACTGAGAGAAGCAGAGAAATGCTGCAGGAGCATGTTTTCTTGCTAGGACCAACGAAAAACACAAATGGGCTGTGCGCAGTGCAAAGAGATGAACAGAAGCATACACAGTGAGAGCTGTGTGCATGGTTCTCGCAAAGCAGTGCGTGTTCACCTTGACAGCTTCTAACATGGAAACACAGCAAGCAGACAGCAGCCCACATGCTCTGCTTGCGGCAAACATGGAAAACAGTCGCCCCAGCATCATAATCACAAAAATCAATGAGAGGAGCAGAGAAATGCTGCGGGGGCATGTTTTCTTGCTAGGACAAATGAAAACCTTACTTGGGCTGTGCACAGTGCAAACGGATGAACAGAAGCATACACAGTGAGAGCTGTGTGCACTGTTCTCGCACAGCACAGCTTGTTCGACTTGACAGCTTCTAACATGGAAACAGAGGAAGCAGATAGCAATCCACATGCTCTGCTTGCTGCAAATGTGGAAAACAGACACCCCAGCAGCATAATCTCAGAAATCACTGAGAGAAGCAGAGAAATTCTGCAGGAGCACGTTTGCTTGCTTGAAAAAGTGAAAAACTCACTTGGGTTGTGCACAGTGCAAACGGATGAACAGAAGCATACACAGCGAGAGCAGTGTGCACTGTTCTCGCAAAGCAGAGCTTGTTCAACTTGACAGCTTCTAACATGGAAAGAGACCTGTAGTGGTGCAGAACTGTTTTATTAGGTCTTTATAAGAAGTTTATGTTATGGTTCATTTCACTGTATCCCCAATTCTGTATCCCTTTTGTGTTGTCTATATAATAAGGTGATTTGTGTCCTCCCACCCCCCTTGCTCTGGGGCAGCCTGTTTCTCCAGGAGCCCTCCCAAGATTGCGAAATCTCAGGGAGAAGGCTTCAGGTGATAGGCCCCCCGGGGGGAATTCCTTTAGCTTTGGATTTTAGTGGTCCGAGGCTTGGGGGTGGGCACACCTTGTTACCCCCTGAAACCCCTGATTCGTGGTTTTGTAGTATCCTCCCTGAAACTCCTCCCCCGCTTATAGGGGGCAGGAGGGAGGAAAAAACTCTCTCTCAGAGCTCTCTCAGCCTCTCAGCAACATCTCTCAGCACCTCGCTCTCAACCTCTCTGCTCCTCAACTCTGGAGCTAATAAACATCTTTTAATCTGCTAAGCTGAGAGCCAGCCTTATATCTTCTGCTGCTTTGCTGTCACACTTTTGGGGGTTAGGCTGCCGAGCCGAAAAACCGAAACGAACTGGGACCATTCTGTGCCTGGGCTGACCCGAGCTAGCCCGAGGTCATCTCCCGCCCGGTGCGGGACGGAACCAGACACAGAGAGCAAGCAGACAGCAGCCCACATGCTCTGCTTGTTATAAACATGGAAAACAGACACCCTAGCATGAGAATCTCAGAAATCACAGAGAGAAGCAGAGAAATTCTGCAGGAGCATGTTTTCTTGCTAGGACCAATGAAAAACACAAATGGGCTGTGCACAGTGCATACAGATGAACAGAAGCATACACAGTGAGAGCTGTGTGCCCTGTCCTCGCAAAGCAGAGCTTGTTCAACTTGACAGCTTCTAACATGGAAAGAGAGCAAGCAGACAGCAGCCCAGATGCTCTGCTTGTTGCAAACATGGAAAACAGATGCCCTAGCATCAGAAACTCAGAAATCACTGAGAGAAGCAGAGAAATGCTGCAGGAGCATGTTTGCTTCCTAGGACAAATGAAAAACTCACATGGCCCATGCACAGTGCAAACGGTTGAAAAGAAGCATACACAGCGAGGGCAGTGTGCACTGTCTTCATAAAGCAGAGCTTGTTCAACTTGACAGCTTCTAGCAGGGAAACACAGCAAGCAGACAGCAGCCCACATGGTCTGCTTGTTGCAAACATGGAAAACTGACACTCCAGCATCAGAATCTGAGAAATCACTGAGAGAAGCAGAGAAATTCTGCAGGACCATGTTTGCTTGCTTGAAAAAGTGAAAAACTCAAATGGGCTGTGCACAGTGCAAACAGATGAACAGAAGTGTAGTGGTGTGAGAATTGTTTTATTAAGTTATTAAGTTGTTTTTGTAAGATTTTTGAGTTACTTTTGTAATGATTTAGTTCACTGTATACCCCTGTGTTCTCTACTGGTTTTCCCCTTATGAGTTAGGTGGTTTAAACAGGCTTTTTCTGTCAATCAGTCCTCCCCTGCACCTGTCTTTGTCACTCCCTTCCCCCACTCCTCGTGGTCGAACTGTCTGTCACTTTGGACACCTTCCCTGGCTTCTGGAAAACTCCAGGGAGGGGGTCGAGTGATAGGCTGGGGCCCTCGGAATTCCCTCCCATCTTGTGTGGTTGGCCCCCTGCTGTAAACTTTACACCGCCAGTTACACCCCCGTTGTCGTGACTGGCTGAACCGGTTGTCAGCCACCCCTGTTGCCACCCCACTTTAAATAGCTCGTGCACCCCTGGCCCGGGGTCTCTTCTGGGCAGCAGGTCACAGGGGCAGAGCTCCCGGCTCTCTCCCCTCCAGTAAACCTCATTTAAATCCTGCCCGCAAGAGTCCGGCTTTCTTCTGACTGCTGAGGCCGCCATTGCTTCATCTCCGTGCTCATCGCAGGGCAGAAGGAGGATTTCTTAGCTAGCCACTTTGCCCGAACACGCTGCTGCAGTGACATCTAGTGGACTGAGCTAGCTATTGCAGCGTGATTAACACGCGATTCGGACACTGCGACACAGAAGCATACACAGTGAGAGCTGTGTGCTCTGTTCTCGCAAAGCAGAGGTTGTTCAACATGACAGCTTCTAACATGGAAAGAGAGCAAGCAGACAGCAGCCCACATGGTCTGCTTGTTGCAAACATTGAAAACAGACACTCCAGCATCAGAATCTGAGAAATCACTGAGAGAAGCAGAGAAATTCTGCAGGAGCATGTTTGCTTGCTTGAAAAAGTGAAAATCTCACTTGGATTGTGCCGAGTGCAAACCAATGAAGAGAAGCATAATCAGCGAGAGCAGTGTGCACTGTTCTCGCAAAGCAGAGCTTGTTCAACTTGACAGTTTCTAACATGGAAAGAGAGGAAGCAGACAGCAGCCCACATGCTCTGCTTGTTGCAAACATGGAAAACAGACGCCCCAGCATCAGAATCTCAGAAATCACTGAGAGAAGCAGAGAAATGCTGCAGGAGCATGTTTTCTTGCTTGAAAAAGTGAAAAACTCACTTGGGCCGTGCACAGCGCAAACCAATGAACAGAAGCAAACACAGTGAGAGCTGTGTGTATGGTTCTCGCAAAGCAGAGCTTGTTCACCTTGACAGCTTCTAACATGGAAACACAGCAAGCAGACCTCAGCCTACATTCTCTGCGTGTTGCAAAGATGGAAAACAGACACCCTAGTATCAGAATCTCAGAAATCACTGAGCGAAGCAGAGAAATGCTGCAGGACCATGCTTGCTTGCTTGAAAAAGTGAAAAACTTACTTGGGCTGTGCACAGTGCAAACAGATGAACAGAAGCATACATAGCGAGAGCAGTGTGCACTGTTCTCGCGAAGCAGAGCTTGTTCACCTTGACAGCTTCTAACATGGAAACACAGCAAGCAGACAGCAGCCCACATGCTCTGCTTGCTGCAAACATGGAAAACAGACACCCTAGCATCAGAATCTCAGAAATCACTGAGAGAAGTAGAGAAATGCTGCAGGAGCATGTTTGCTTCCTAGGACAAATGAAAAACTCACATGGGCCATGCACAGTGCAAACGGATGAAAAGAAGCATACACAGCGAGAGCAGTGTGCACTGTTCCCGCAAAGCAGAGCTTGTTCTGCTTGCCAGCTTCTAACATGGAAAGAGAGCAAGCAGACAGCAGCCCACATGCTCTGCTTGCTGCAAACATGGAAAACAGACACCCTAGCATCAGAATCTCAGAAATCACAGAGAGAAGTAGAGAAATGCTGCAGGAGCATGTTTTCTTGCTAGGACCAACGAAAAACACAAATGGGCTGTGCGCAGTGCAAACAGATGAACAGAAGCATACACAGTGAGAGCTGTGTGCATGGTTCTCGCAGAGCAGAGCTTGTTCACCTTGACAGCTTCTAACATGGAAACACAGCAAGCAGACAGCAGCCCACATGCTCTGCTTGCGGCAAACATGGAAAACAGTCGCCCCAGCATCATAATCACAAAAATCAATGAGAGGAGCAGAGAAATGCTGCGGGGGCATGTTTTCTTGCTAGGACAAATGAAAACGTTACTTGGGCTGTGCACAGTGCAAACGGATGAACAGAAGCATACACAGTGAGAGCTGTGTGCACTGTTCTCGCACAGCACAGCTTGTTCGACTTGACAGCTTCTAACATGGAAACAGAGGAAGCAGATAGCAATCCACATGCTCTGCTTGCTGCAAATGTGGAAAACAGACACCCCAGCAGCATAATCTCAGAAATCACTGAGAGAAGCAGAGAAATTCTGCAGGAGCACGTTTGCTTGCTTGAAAAAGTGAAAAACTCACTTGGGTTGTGCACAGTGCAAACGGATGAACAGAAGCATACACAGCGAGAGCAGTGTGCACTGTTCTCGCAAAGCAGAGCTTGTTCAACTTGACAGCTTCTAACATGGAAAGAGACCTGTAGTGGTGCAGAACTGTTTTATTAGGTCTTTATAAGAAGTTTATGTTATGGTTCATTTCACTGTATCCCCAATTCTGTATCCCTTTTGTGTTGTCTATATAATAAGGTGATTTGTGTCCTCCCACCCCCCTTGCTCTGGGGCAGCCTGTTTCTCCAGGAGCCCTCCCAAGATTGCGAAATCTCAGGGAGAAGGCTTCAGGTGATAGGCCCCCCGGGGGGAATTCCTTTAGCTTTGGATTTTAGTGGTCCGAGGCTTGGGGGTGGGCACACCTTGTTACCCCCTGAAACCCCTGATTCGTGGTTTTGTAGTATCCTCCCTGAAACTCCTCCCCCGCTTATAGGGGGCAGGAGGGAGGAAAAAACTCTCTCTCAGAGCTCTCTCAGCCTCTAAGCAACATCTCTCAGCACCTCGCTCTCAACCTCTCTGCTCCTCAACTCTGGAGCTAATAAACATCTTTTAATCTGCTAAGCTGAGAGCCAGCCTTATATCTTCTGCTGCTTTGCTGTCACACTTTTGGGGGTTAGGCTGCCGAGCCGAAAAACCGAAACGAACTGGGACCATTCTGTGCCTGGGCTGACCCGAGCTAGCCCGAGGTCATCTCCCGCCCGGTGCGGGACGGAACCAGACACAGAGAGCAAGCAGACAGCAGCCCACATGCTCTGCTTGTTATAAACATGGAAAACAGACACCCTAGCATCAGAATCTCAGAAATCACAGAGAGAAGCAGAGAAATTCTGCAGGAGCATGTTTTCTTGCTAGGACCAATGAAAAACACAAATGGGCTGTGCACAGTGCATACAGATGAACAGAAGCATACACAGTGAGAGCTGTGTGCCCTGTCCTCGCAAAGCAGAGCTTGTTCAACTTGACAGCTTCTAACATGGAAAGAGAGCAAGCAGACAGCAGCCCAGATGCTCTGCTTGTTGCAAACATGGAAAACAGATGCCCTAGCATCAGAAACTCAGAAATCACTGAGAGAAGCAGAGAAATGCTGCAGGAGCATGTTTGCTTCCTAGGACAAATGAAAAACTCACATGGCCCATGCACAGTGCAAACGGTTGAAAAGAAGCATACACAGCGAGGGCAGTGTGCACTGTCTTCATAAAGCAGAGCTTGTTCAACTTGACAGCTTCTAGCAGGGAAACACAGCAAGCAGACAGCAGCCCACATGGTCTGCTTGTTGCAAACATGGAAAACTGACACTCCAGCATCAGAATCTGAGAAATCACTGAGAGAAGCAGAGAAATTCTGCAGGACCATGTTTGCTTGCTTGAAAAAGTGAAAAACTCAAATGGGCTGTGCACAGTGCAAACAGATGAACAGAAGTGTAGTGGTGTGAGAATTGTTTTATTAAGTTATTAAGTTGTTTTTGTAAGATTTTTGAGTTACTTCTGTAATGATTTAGTTCACTGTATACCCCTGTGTTCTCTACTGGTTTTCCCCTTATGAGTTAGGTGGTTTAAACAGGCTTTTTCTGTCAATCAGTCCTCCCCTGCACCTGTCTTTGTCACTCCCTTCCCCCACTCCTCGTGGTCGAACTGTCTGTCACTTTGGACACCTTCCCTGGCTTCTGGAAAACTCCAGGGAGGGGGTCGAGTGATAGGCTGGGGCCCTCGGAATTCCCTCCCATCTTGTGTGGTTGGCCCCCTGCTGTAAACTTTACACCGCCAGTTACACCCCCCGTTGTCGTGACTGGCTGAACCGGTTGTCAGCCACCCCTGTTGCCACCCCACTTTAAATAGCTCGTGCACCCCTGGCCCGGGGTCTCTTCTGGGCAGCAGGTCACAGGGGCAGAGCTCCCGGCTCTCTCCCCTCCAGTAAACCTCATTTAAATCCTGCCCGCAAGAGTCCGGCTTTCTTCTGACTGCTGAGGCCGCCATTGCTTCATCTCCGTGCTCATCGCAGGGCAGAAGGAGGATTTCTTAGCTAGCCACTTTGCCCGAACACGCTGCTGCAGTGACATCTAGTGGACTGAGCTAGCTATTGCAGCGTGATTAACACGCGATTCGGACACTGCGACACAGAAGCATACACAGTGAGAGCTGTGTGCTCTGTTCTCGCAAAGCAGAGGTTGTTCAACATGACAGCTTCTAACATGGAAAGAGAGCAAGCAGACAGCAGCCCACATGGTCTGCTTGTTGCAAACATTGAAAACAGACACTCCAGCATCAGAATCTGAGAAATCACTGAGAGAAGCAGAGAAATTCTGCAGGAGCATGTTTGCTTGCTTGAAAAAGTGAAAATCTCACTTGGATTGTGCCGAGTGCAAACCAATGAAGAGAAGCATAATCAGCGAGAGCAGTGTGCACTGTTCTCGCAAAGCAGAGCTTGTTCAACTTGACAGTTTCTAACATGGAAAGAGAGGAAGCAGACAGCAGCCCACATGCTCTGCTTGTTGCAAACATGGAAAACAGACGCCCCAGCATCAGAATCTCAGAAATCACTGAGAGAAGCAGAGAAATGCTGCAGGAGCATGTTTTCTTGCTTGAAAAAGTGAAAAACTCACTTGGGCCGTGCACAGCGCAAACCAATGAACAGAAGCAAACACAGTGAGAGCTGTGTGTATGGTTCTCGCAAAGCAGAGCTTGTTCACCTTGACAGCTTCTAACATGGAAACACAGCAAGCAGACCTCAGCCTACATTCTCTGCGTGTTGCAAAGATGGAAAACAGACACCCTAGTATCAGAATCTCAGAAATCACTGAGCGAAGCAGAGAAATGCTGCAGGACCATGCTTGCTTGCTTGAAAAAGTGAAAAACTTACTTGGGCTGTGCACAGTGCAAACAGATGAACAGAAGCATACATAGCGAGAGCAGTGTGCACTGTTCTCGCGAAGCAGAGCTTGTTCACCTTTACAGCTTCTAACATGGAAACACAGCAAGCAGACAGCAGCCCACATGCTCTGCTTGCTGCAAACGTGGAAAACTGACACCCTAGCATCAGAATCTCAGAAATCACTGAGAGAAGTAGAGAAATGCTGCAGGAGCATGTTTGCTTCCTAGGACAAATGAAAAACTCACATGGGCCATGCACAGTGCAAACGGATGAAAAGAAGCATACACAGCAAGAGCAGTGTGCACTGTTCTCGCAAAGCAGAGCTTGTTCAGCTTGCCAGCTTCTAACATGGAAAGAGAGCAAGCAGACAACAGCCCACATGCTCTGCTTGTTATAAACATGGAAAACAGACACCCTAGCATCAGAATCTCAGAAATCACAGAGAGAAGTAGAGAAATGCTGCAGGAGCATGTTTTCTTGCTAGGACCAACGAAAAACACAAATGGGCTGTGCGCAGTGCAAACAGATGAACAGAAGCAAACACAGTGAGAGCTGTGTGTATGGTTCTGGCAAAGCAGAGCGTGTTCACCTTGACAGCTTCTAACATGGAAACACAGCAAGCAGACCTCAGCCTACATTCTCTGCGTGTTGCAAAGATGGAAAACAGACACCCTAGTATCAGAATCTCAGAAATCACTGAGCGAAGCAGAGAAATGCTGCAGGACCATGCTTGCTTGCTTGAAAAAGTGAAAAACTTACTTGGGCTGTGCACAGTGCAAACAGATGAACAGAAGCATACATAGCGAGAGCAGTGTGCACTGTTCTCGCGAAGCAGAGCTTGTTCACCTTGACAGCTTCTAACATGGAAACACAGCAAGCAGACAGCAGCCCACATGCTCTGCTTGCTGCAAACATGGAAAACAGACACCCTAGCATCAGAATCTCAGAAATCACTGAGAGAAGTAGAGAAATGCTGCAGGAGCATGTTTGCTTCCTAGGACAAATGAAAAACTCACATGGGCCATGCACAGTGCAAACGGATGAAAAGAAGCATACACAGCGAGAGCAGTGTGCACTGTTCTCGCAAAGCAGAGCTTGTTCAGCTTGCCAGCTTCTAACATGGAAAGAAAGCAAGCAGACAGCAGCCCACATGCTCTGCTTGTTATAAACATGGAAAACAGACACCCTAGCATCAGAATCGCAGAAATCACAGAGAGAAGTAGAGAAATGCTGCAGGAGCATGTTTTCTTGCGAGGACCAACGAAAAACACAAATGGGCTGTGCGCAGTGCAAACAGATGAACAGAAGCATACACAGTGAGAGCTGTGTGCATGGTTCTCGCAGAGCAGAGCTTGTTCACCTTGACAGCTTCTAACATGGAAACACAGCAAGCAGACAGCAGCCCACATGCTCTGCTTGCGGCAAACATGGAAAACAGTCGCCCCAGCATCATAATCACAAAAATCAATGAGAGGAGCAGAGAAATGCTGCGGGGGCATGTTTTCTTGCTAGGACAAATGAAAACCTTACTTGGGCTGTGCACAGTGCAAACGGATGAACAGAAGCATACACAGTGAGAGCTGTGTGCACTGTTCTCGCACAGCACAGCTTGTTCGACTTGACAGCTTCTAACATGGAAACAGAGGAAGCAGATAGCAATCCACATGCTCTGCTTGCTGCAAATGTGGAAAACAGACACCCCAGCAGCATAATCTCAGAAATCACTGAGAGAAGTAGAGAAATGCTGCAGGAGCATGTTTTCTTGCTTGAAAAAGTGAAAAACTCACTTGGGCCGTGCACAGCGCAAACGGATGAACAGAAGCATACACAGCGAGAGCAGTGTGCACTGTTCTCGCAAAGCAGAGCTTGTTCAACTTGACAGCTTCTAACATGGAAAGAGAGCTGTAGTGGTGCAGAACTGTTTTATTAGGCCTTTATAAGAAGTTTATGTTATGGTTCATTTCACTGTATCCCCAATTCTGTATCCCTTTTGTGTTGTCTGTATAATAAGGTGATTTGTGTCCTCCCACCCCCCTTGCTCTGGGGCAGCCTGTTTCTCCAGGAGCCCTCCCAAGATTGCGAAATCTCAGGGAGAAGGCTTCAGGTGATAGGCCCCCCGGGGGGAATTCCTTTAGCTTTGGATTTTAGTGGTCCGAGGCTTGGGGGTGGGCACACCTTGTTACCCCCTGAAACCCCTGATTCGTGGTTTTGTAGTATCCTCCCTGAAACTCCTCCCCCGCTTATAGGGGGCAGGAGGGAGGAAAAAACTCTCTCTCAGAGCTCTCTCAGCCTCTCAGCAACATCTCTCAGCACCTCGCTCTCAACCTCTCTGCTCCTCAACTCTGGAGCTAATAAACATCTTTTAATCTGCTAAGCTGAGAGCCAGCCTTATATCTTCTGCTGCTTTGCTGTCACACTTTTGGGGGTTAGGCTGCCGAGCCGAAAAGCCGAAACGAACTGGGACCATTCTGTGCCTGGGCTGACCCGAGCTAGCCCGAGGTCATCTCCCGCCCGGTGCGGGACGGAACCAGACACAGAGAGCAAGCAGACAGCAGCCCACATGCTCTGCTTGTTATAAACATGGAAAACAGACACCCTAGCATGAGAACCTCAGAAATCACAGAGAGAAGCAGAGAAATTCTGCAGGAGCATGTTTTCTTGCTAGGACCAATGAAAAACACAAATGGGCTGTGCACAGTGCATACAGATGAACAGAAGCATACACAGTGAGAGCTGTGTGCCCTGTCCTCGCAAAGCAGAGCTTGTTCAACTTGACAGCTTCTAACATGGAAAGAGAGCAAGCAGACAGCAGCCCACATGCTCTGCTTGTTGCAAACATGGAAAACAGACGCCCCAGCATCAGAATCTCAGAAATCACTGAGAGAAGCAGAGAAATGCTGCAGGAGCATGTTTTCTTGCTTGAAAAAGTGAAAAACTCACTTGGGCCGTGCACAGCGCAAACCAATGAACAGAAGCAAACACAGTGAGAGCTGTGTGTATGGTTCTCGCAAAGCAGAGCTTGTTCACCTTGACAGCTTCTAACATGGAAACACAGCAAGCAGACCTCAGCCTACATTCTCTGCGTGTTGCAAAGATGGAAAACAGACACCCTAGTATCAGAATCTCAGAAATCACTGAGCGAAGCAGAGAAATGCTGCAGGACCATGCTTGCTTGCTTGAAAAAGTGAAAAACTTACTTGGGCTGTGCACAGTGCAAACAGATGAACAGAAGCATACATAGCGAGAGCAGTGTGCACTGTTCTCGCGAAGCAGAGCTTGTTCACCTTTACAGCTTCTAACATGGAAACACAGCAAGCAGACAGCAGCCCACATGCTCTGCTTGCTGCAAACGTGGAAAACTGACACCCTAGCATCAGAATCTCAGAAATCACTGAGAGAAGTAGAGAAATGCTGCAGGAGCATGTTTGCTTCCTAGGACAAATGAAAAACTCACATGGGCCATGCACAGTGCAAACGGATGAAAAGAAGCATACACAGCAAGAGCAGTGTGCACTGTTCTCGCAAAGCAGAGCTTGTTCACCTTGACAGCTTCTAACATGGAAACACAGCAAGCAGACAGCAGCCCACATGCTCTGCTTGCTGCAAACATGGAAAACAGACACCCTAGCATCAGAATCTCAGAAATCACTGAGAGAAGTAGAGAAATGCTGCAGGAGCATGTTTGCTTCCTAGGACAAATGAAAAACTCACATGGGCCATGCACAGTGCAAACGGATGAAAAGAAGCATACACAGCGAGAGCAGTGTGCACTGTTCTCGCAAAGCAGAGCTTGTTCAGCTTGCCAGCTTCTAACATGGAAAGAAAGCAAGCAGACAGCAGCCCACATGCTCTGCTTGTTATAAACATGGAAAACAGACACCCTAGCATCAGAATCTCAGAAATCACAGAGAGAAGTAGAGAAATGCTGCAGGAGCATGTTTTCTTGCGAGGACCAACGAAAAACACAAATGGGCTGTGCGCAGTGCAAACAGATGAACAGAAGCATACACAGTGAGAGCTGTGTGCATGGTTCTCGCAGAGCAGAGCTTGTTCACCTTGACAGCTTCTAACATGGAAACACAGCAAGCAGACAGCAGCCCACATGCTCTGCTTGCGGCAAACATGGAAAACAGTCGCCCCAGCATCATAATCACAAAAATCAATGAGAGGAGCAGAGAAATGCTGCGGGGGCATGTTTTCTTGCTAGGACAAATGAAAACCTTACTTGGGCTGTGCACAGTGCAAACGGATGAACAGAAGCATACACAGTGAGAGCTGTGTGCACTGTTCTCGCACAGCACAGCTTGTTCGACTTGACAGCTTCTAACATGGAAACAGAGGAAGCAGATAGCAATCCACATGCTCTGCTTGCTGCAAATGTGGAAAACAGACACCCCAGCAGCATAATCTCAGAAATCACTGAGAGAAGTAGAGAAATGCTGCAGGAGCATGTTTTCTTGCTTGAAAAAGTGAAAAACTCACTTGGGCCGTGCACAGCGCAAACGGATGAACAGAAGCATACACAGCGAGAGCAGTGTGCACTGTTCTCGCAAAGCAGAGCTTGTTCAACTTGACAGCTTCTAACATGGAAAGAGAGCTGTAGTGGTGCAGAACTGTTTTATTAGGCCTTTATAAGAAGTTTATGTTATGGTTCATTTCACTGTATCCCCAATTCTGTATCCCTTTTGTGTTGTCTGTATAATAAGGTGATTTGTGTCCTCCCACCCCCCTTGCTCTGGGGCAGCCTGTTTCTCCAGGAGCCCTCCCAAGATTGCGAAATCTCAGGGAGAAGGCTTCAGGTGATAGGCCCCCCGGGGGGAATTCCTTTAGCTTTGGATTTTAGTGGTCCGAGGCTTGGGGGTGGGCACACCTTGTTACCCCCTGAAACCCCTGATTCGTGGTTTTGTAGTATCCTCCCTGAAACTCCTCCCCCGCTTATAGGGGGCACGAGGGAGGAAAAAACTCTCTCTCAGAGCTCTCTCAGCCTCTCAGCAACATCTCTCAGCACCTCGCTCTCAACCTCTCTGCTCCTCAACTCTGGAGCTAATAAACATCTTTTAATCTGCTAAGCTGAGAGCCAGCCTTATATCTTCTGCTGCTTTGCTGTCACACTTTTGGGGGTTAGGCTGCCGAGCCGAAAAACCGAAACGAACTGGGACCATTCTGTGCCTGGGCTGACCCGAGCTAGCCCGAGGTCATCTCCCGCCCGGTGCGGGACGGAACCAGACACAGAGAGCAAGCAGACAGCAGCCCACATGCTCTGCTTGTTATAAACATGGAAAACAGACACCCTAGCATGAGAATCTCAGAAATCACAGAGAGAAGCAGAGAAATTCTGCAGGAGCATGTTTTCTTGCTAGGACCAATGAAAAACACAAATGGGCTGTGCACAGTGCATACAGATGAACAGAAGCATACACAGTGAGAGCTGTGTGCCCTGTCCTCGCAAAGCAGAGCTTGTTCAACTTGACAGCTTCTAACATGGAAAGAGAGCAAGCAGACAGCAGCCCACATGCTCTGCTTGTTGCACAGAAGGAAAACAGACACCCTAGCATCAGAACCTCAGAAATCACTGAGAGAAGCAGAGAAATGCTGCAGGACCATGTTTGCTTGCTAGGACAAATGAAAAACTCAAATTGGCTGTGCACAGTGCAAACAGATGAACAGAAGCCTACACAGTGAGAGCTGTGTGCACTATTCTCGCAGAGCAGAGCTTGTTCGACTTGACAGCTTCTAACATGGAAACAGAGCAAGAAGACAGCAATCCACATGCTCTGCTTGCTGCAAATGTGGAAAACAGACATCTCAGCGTCAGAATCTCAGAAATCACTGAGAGAAGCAGAGAAATGCTGCAGGAGCATGTTTTCTTGCTAGGACCAACGAAAAACACAAATGGGCTGTGCGCAGTGCAAAGAGATGAACAGAAGCATACACAGTGAGAGCTGTGTGCATGGTTCTCGCAGAGCAGAGCTTGTTCACCTTGACAGCTTCTAACATGGAAACACAGCAAGCAGACAGCAGCCCACATGCTCTGCTTGCGGCAAACATGGAAAACAGTCGCCCCAGCATCATAATCACAAAAATCAATGAGAGGAGCAGAGAAATGCTGCGGGGGCATGTTTTCTTGCTAGGACAAATGAAAACCTTACTTGGGCTGTGCACAGTGCAAACGGATGAACAGAAGCATACACAGTGAGAGCTGTGTGCACTGTTCTCGCACAGCACAGCTTGTTCGACTTGACAGCTTCTAACATGGAAACAGAGGAAGCAGATAGCAATCCACATGCTCTGCTTGCTGCAAATGTGGAAAACAGACACCCCAGCAGCATAATCTCAGAAATCACTGAGAGAAGCAGAGAAATTCTGCAGGAGCACGTTTGCTTGCTTGAAAAAGTGAAAAACTCACTTGGGTTGTGCACAGTGCAAACGGATGAACAGAAGCATACACAGCGAGAGCAGTGTGCACTGTTCTCGCAAAGCAGAGCTTGTTCAACTTGACAGCTTCTAACATGGAAAGAGACCTGTAGTGGTGCAGAACTGTTTTATTAGGTCTTTATAAGAAGTTTATGTTATGGTTCATTTCACTGTATCCCCAATTCTGTATCCCTTTTGTGTTGTCTATATAATAAGGTGATTTGTGTCCTCCCACCCCCCTTGCTCTGGGGCAGCCTGTTTCTCCAGGAGCCCTCCCAAGATTGCGAAATCTCAGGGAGAAGGCTTCAGGTGATAGGCCCCCCGGGGGGAATTCCTTTAGCTTTGGATTTTAGTGGTCCGAGGCTTGGGGGTGGGCACACCTTGTTACCCCCTGAAACCCCTGATTCGTGGTTTTGTAGTATCCTCCCTGAAACTCCTCCCCCGCTTATAGGGGGCAGGAGGGAGGAAAAAACTCTCTCTCAGAGCTCTCTCAGCCTCTCAGCAACATCTCTCAGCACCTCGCTCTCAACCTCTCTGCTCCTCAACTCTGGAGCTAATAAACATCTTTTAATCTGCTAAGCTGAGAGCCAGCCTTATATCTTCTGCTGCTTTGCTGTCACACTTTTGGGGGTTAGGCTGCCGAGCCGAAAAACCGAAACGAACTGGGACCATTCTGTGCCTGGGCTGACCCGAGCTAGCCCGAGGTCATCTCCCGCCCGGTGCGGGACGGAACCAGACACAGAGAGCAAGCAGACAGCAGCCCACATGCTCTGCTTGTTATAAACATGGAAAACAGACACCCTAGCATGAGAATCTCAGAAATCACAGAGAGAAGCAGAGAAATTCTGCAGGAGCATGTTTTCTTGCTAGGACCAATGAAAAACACAAATGGGCTGTGCACAGTGCATACAGATGAACAGAAGCATACACAGTGAGAGCTGTGTGCCCTGTCCTCGCAAAGCAGAGCTTGTTCAACTTGACAGCTTCTAACATGGAAAGAGAGCAAGCAGACAGCAGCCCAGATGCTCTGCTTGTTGCAAACATGGAAAACAGATGCCCTAGCATCAGAAACTCAGAAATCACTGAGAGAAGCAGCGAAATGCTGCAGGAGCATGTTTGCTTCCTAGGACAAATGAAAAACTCACATGGCCCATGCACAGTGCAAACGGTTGAAAAGAAGCATACACAGCGAGGGCAGTGTGCACTGTCTTCATAAAGCAGAGCTTGTTCAACTTGACAGCTTCTAGCAGGGAAACACAGCAAGCAGACAGCAGCCCACATGGTCTGCTTGTTGCAAACATGGAAAACTGACACTCCAGCATCAGAATCTGAGAAATCACTGAGAGAAGCAGAGAAATTCTGCAGGACCATGTTTGCTTGCTTGAAAAAGTGAAAAACTCAAATGGGCTGTGCACAGTGCAAACAGATGAACAGAAGTGTAGTGGTGTGAGAATTGTTTTATTAAGTTATTAAGTTGTTTTTGTAAGATTTTTGAGTTACTTTTGTAATGATTTAGTTCACTGTATACCCCTGTGTTCTCTACTGGTTTTCCCCTTATGAGTTAGGTGGTTTAAACAGGCTTTTTCTGTCAATCAGTCCTCCCCTGCACCTGTCTTTGTCACTCCCTTCCCCCACTCCTCGTGGTCGAACTGTCTGTCACTTTGGACACCTTCCCTGGCTTCTGGAAAACTCCAGGGAGGGGGTCGAGTGATAGGCTGGGGCCCTCGGAATTCCCTCCCATCTTGTGTGGTTGGCCCCCTGCTGTAAACTTTACACCGCCAGTTACACCCCCGTTGTCGTGACTGGCTGAACCGGTTGTCAGCCACCCCTGTTGCCACCCCACTTTAAATAGCTCGTGCACCCCTGGCCCGGGGTCTCTTCTGGGCAGCAGGTCACAGGGGCAGAGCTCCCGGCTCTCTCCCCTCCAGTAAACCTCATTTAAATCCTGCCCGCAAGAGTCCGGCTTTCTTCTGACTGCTGAGGCCGCCATTGCTTCATCTCCGTGCTCATCGCAGGGCAGAAGGAGGATTTCTTAGCTAGCCACTTTGCCCGAACACGCTGCTGCAGTGACATCTAGTGGACTGAGCTAGCTATTGCAGCGTGATTAACACGCGATTCGGACACTGCGACACAGAAGCATACACAGTGAGAGCTGTGTGCTCTGTTCTCGCAAAGCAGAGGTTGTTCAACATGACAGCTTCTAACATGGAAAGAGAGCAAGCAGACAGCAGCCCACATGGTCTGCTTGTTGCAAACATTGAAAACAGACACTCCAGCATCAGAATCTGAGAAATCACTGAGAGAAGCAGAGAAATTCTGCAGGAGCATGTTTGCTTGCTTGAAAAAGTGAAAATCTCACTTGGATTGTGCCGAGTGCAAACCAATGAAGAGAAGCATAATCAGCGAGAGCAGTGTGCACTGTTCTCGCAAAGCAGAGCTTGTTCAACTTGACAGTTTCTAACATGGAAAGAGAGGAAGCAGACAGCAGCCCACATGCTCTGCTTGTTGCAAACATGGAAAACAGACGCCCCAGCATCAGAATCTCAGAAATCACTGAGAGAAGCAGAGAAATGCTGCAGGAGCATGTTTTCTTGCTTGAAAAAGTGAAAAACTCACTTGGGCCGTGCACAGCGCAAACCAATGAACAGAAGCAAACACAGTGAGAGCTGTGTGTATGGTTCTCGCAAAGCAGAGCTTGTTCACCTTGACAGCTTCTAACATGGAAACACAGCAAGCAGACCTCAGCCTACATTCTCTGCGTGTTGCAAAGATGGAAAACAGACACCCTAGTATCAGAATCTCAGAAATCACTGAGCGAAGCAGAGAAATGCTGCAGGACCATGCTTGCTTGCTTGAAAAAGTGAAAAACTTACTTGGGCTGTGCACAGTGCAAACAGATGAACAGAAGCATACATAGCGAGAGCAGTGTGCACTGTTCTCGCGAAGCAGAGCTTGTTCACCTTTACAGCTTCTAACATGGAAACACAGCAAGCAGACAGCAGCCCACATGCTCTGCTTGCTGCAAACATGGAAAACAGACACCCTAGCATCAGAATCTCAGAAATCACTGAGAGAAGTAGAGAAATGCTGCAGGAGCATGTTTGCTTCCTAGGACAAATGAAAAACTCACATGGGCCATGCACAGTGCAAACGGATGAAAAGAAGCATACACAGCAAGAGCAGTGTGCACTGTTCTCGCAAAGCAGAGCTTGTTCAGCTTGCCAGCTTCTAAAATGGAAAGAGAGCAAGCAGACAACAGCCCACATGCTCTGCTTGTTATAAACATGGAAAACAGACACCCTAGCAGCAGAATCTCAGAAATCAGAGAGAGAAGTAGAGAAATGCTGCAGGAGCATGTTTTCTTGCTAGGACCAACGAAAAACACAAATGGGCTGTGCGCAGTGCAAACAGATGAACAGAAGCAAACACAGTGAGAGCTGTGTGTATGGTTCTGGCAAAGCAGAGCGTGTTCACCTTGACAGCTTCTAACATGGAAACACAGCAAGCAGACCTCAGCCTACATTCTCTGCGTGTTGCAAAGATGGAAAACAGACACCCTAGTATCAGAATCTCAGAAATCACTGAGCGAAGCAGAGAAATGCTGCAGGACCATGCTTGCTTGCTTGAAAAAGTGAAAAACTTACTTGGGCTGTGCACAGTGCAAACAGATGAACAGAAGCATACATAGCGAGAGCAGTGTGCACTGTTCTCGCGAAGCAGAGCTTGTTCACCTTGACAGCTTCTAACATGGAAACACAGCAAGCAGACAGCAGCCCACATGCTCTGCTTGCTGCAAACATGGAAAACAGACACCCTAGCATCAGAATCTCAGAAATCACTGAGAGAAGTAGAGAAATGCTGCAGGAGCATGTTTGCTTCCTAGGACAAATGAAAAACTCACATGGGCCATGCACAGTGCAAACGGATGAAAAGAAGCATACACAGCGAGAGCAGTGTGCACTGTTCTCGCAAAGCAGAGCTTGTTCAGCTTGCCAGCTTCTAACATGGAAAGAAAGCAAGCAGACAGCAGCCCACATGCTCTGCTTGTTATAAACATGGAAAACAGACACCCTAGCATCAGAATCTCAGAAATCACAGAGAGAAGTAGAGAAATGCTGCAGGAGCATGTTTTCTTGCTAGGACCAACGAAAAACACAAATGGGCTGTGCGCAGTGCAAACAGATGAACAGAAGCATACACAGTGAGAGCTGTGTGCATGGTTCTCGCAGAGCAGAGCTTGTTCACCTTGACAGCTTCTAACATGGAAACACAGCAAGCAGACAGCAGCCCACATGCTCTGCTTGCGGCAAACATGGAAAACAGTCGCCCCAGCATCATAATCACAAAAATCAATGAGAGGAGCAGAGAAATGCTGCGGGGGCATGTTTTCTTGCTAGGACAAATGAAAACCTTACTTGGGCTGTGCACAGTGCAAACGGATGAACAGAAGCATACACAGTGAGAGCTGTGTGCACTGTTCTCGCACAGCACAGCTTGTTCGACTTGACAGCTTCTAACATGGAAACAGAGGAAGCAGATAGCAATCCACATGCTCTGCTTGCTGCAAATGTGGAAAACAGACACCCCAGCAGCATAATCTCAGAAATCACTGAGAGAAGCAGAGAAATTCTGCAGGAGCACGTTTGCTTGCATGAAAAAGTGAAAAACTCACTTGGGTTGTGCACTGTGCAAACGGATGAACAGAAGCATACACAGCGAGAGCAGTGTGCACTGTTCTCGCAAAGCAGAGCTTGTTCAACTTGACAGCTTCTAACATGGAAAGAGAGCTGTAGTGGTGCAGAACTGTTTTATTAGGTCTTTATAAGAAGTTTATGTTATGGTTCATTTCACTGTATCCCCAATTCTGTATCCCTTTTGTGTTGTCTGTATAATAAGGTGATTTGTGTCCTCCCACCCCCCTTGCTCTGGGGCAGCCTGTTTCTCCAGGAGCCCTCCCAAGATTGCGAAATCTCAGGGAGAAGGCTTCAGGTGATAGGCCCCCCGGGGGGAATTCCTTTAGCTTTGGATTTTAGTGGTCCGAGGCTTGGGGGTGGGCACACCTTGTTACCCCCTGAAACCCCTGATTCGTGGTTTTGTAGTATCCTCCCTGAAACTCCTCCCCCGCTTATAGGGGGCATGAGGGAGGAAAAAACTCTCTCTCAGAGCTCTCTCAGCCTCTCAGCAACATCTCTCAGCACCTCGCTCTCAACCTCTCTGCTCCTCAACTCTGGAGCTAATAAACATCTTTTAATCTGCTAAGCTGAGAGCCAGCCTTATATCTTCTGCTGCTTTGCTGTCACACTTTTGGGGGTTAGGCTGCCGAGCCGAAAAACTGAAACGAACTGGGACCATTCTGTGCCTGGGCTGACCCGAGCTAGCCCGAGGTCATCTCCCGCCCGGTGCGGGACGGAACCAGACACAGAGAGCAAGCAGACAGCAGCCCACATGCTCTGCTTGTTATAAACATGGAAAACAGACACCCTAGCATGAGAATCTCAGAAATCACAGAGAGAAGCAGAGAAATTCTGCAGGAGCATGTTTTCTTGCTAGGACCAATGAAAAACACAAATGGGCTGTGCACAGTGCATACAGATGAACAGAAGCATACACAGTGAGAGCTGTGTGCCCTGTCCTCGCAAAGCAGAGCTTGTTCAACTTGACAGCTTCTAACATGGAAAGAGAGCAAGCAGACAGCAGCCCACATGCTCTGCTTGTTGCACAGAAGGAAAACAGACACCCTAGCATCAGAACCTCAGAAATCACTGAGAGAAGCAGAGAAATGCTGCAGGACCATGTTTGCTTGCTAGGACAAATGAAAAACTCAAATTGGCTGTGCACAGTGCAGACAGATGAACAGAAGCCTACACAGTGAGAGCTGTGTGCACTATTCTCGCAGAGCAGAGCTTGTTCGACTTGACAGCTTCTAACATGGAAACAGAGCAAGAAGACAGCAATCCACATGCTCTGCTTGCTGCAAATGTGGAAAACAGACATCTCAGCATCAGAATCTCAGAAATCACTGAGAGAAGCAGAGAAATTCTGCAGGAGCATGTTTTCTTGCAAGGACAAATGAAAACCTTACTTGGGCTGTGCACAGTACAAACGGATGAACAGAAGCATACACAGTGAGAGCTGTGTGCACTGTTCTCGCACAGCAGAGCTTGTTCGACTCGACAGCTTCTAACATGGAAATAGAGCAAGCAGACAGCAATCCACATGCTCTGCTTGCTGCAAATGTGGAAAACAGACACCCCAGCATCAGAATCTCAGAAATCACAGAGAGAAGTAGAGAAATGCTGCAGGAGCATGTTTTCTTGCTTGAAAAAGTGAAAAACTCACTTGGGCCGTGCACAGCGCAAACCAATGAACAGAAGCAAACACAGTGAGAGCTGTGTGTATGGTTCTGGCAAAGCAGAGCTTGTTCACCTTGACAGCTTCTAACATGGAAACACAGCAAGCAGACCTCAGCCTACATTCTCTGCGTGTTGCAAAGATGGAAAACAGACACCCTAGTATCAGAATCTCAGAAATCACTGAGCGAAGCAGAGAAATGCTGCAGGACCATGCTTGCTTGCTTGAAAAAGTGAAAAACTTACTTGGGCTGTGCACAGTGCAAACAGATGAAAAGAAGCATACACAGCGAGAGCAGTGTGCACTGTTCTCGCAAAGCAGAGCTTGTTCAACTTGACAGCTTCTAACATGGAAACAGAACAAGCAGACAGCAGCCCAGATGCTCTGCTTGTTGCAAACATGGAAGGCAGACACCCTAGCATCAGAATCTCAGAAATCACTGAGAGAAGCAGAGAAATGCTGCAGGACCATGTTTGCTTGCTAGGACAAATGAAAAACTCAAATTGGCTGTGCACAGTGCAAACAGATGAACAGAAGCATACACAGTGAGAGCTGTGTGCACTATTCTCGCAGAGCAGAGCGTGTTCGACTTGACAGCTTCTAACATGGAAATAGAACAAGCAGACATGAACCCAGATGCTCCGCTTGCTGCAAACATGGAAAATAGACACCCCAGCATCAGAATCTCAGAAATCACTGAGAGAAGCAGAGAAATGCTGCAGGACCATGTTTGCTTGCTAGGACAAATGAAAAACTCAAATTGGCTGTGCACAGTGCAAACAGATGAACAGAAGCATACACAGTGAGAGCTGTGTGCACTATTCTCGCAGAGCAGAACTTGTTCGACTTGACAGCTTCTAACATGGAAACAGAGCAACAAGACAGCAATACACATGCTCTGCTTGCTGCAAATGTGGAAAACAGACACCTCAGCATCAGAATCTAAGAAATCACTGAGAGAAGCAGAGAAATGCTGCAGGAGCATGTTGCTTCCTTGAAAAATTGAAAATCTCACTTGGGCTGTGCACAGCGCAAACCGATGAACAGAAGCAAACACAGTGAGAGCAGTGTGCACTGTTCTCGCAAAGCAGAGCTAGTTCAACTTGACAGCTTCTAACGTGGAAAGAGAGCAAGCAGACAGCAGCCCAGATGCTCTGCTTGTTGCAAACATGGAAGGCAGACACCCTAGCATCAGAATCTCGGAAATCACTGAGAGAGGCAGAGCAATGCTGCAGGACCATGTTTGTTTGCTAGGACAAATGAAAAACTCAAATGGGCTTTGCACAGTGCAAAGAGATGAACCGAAGCATACACAGCGAGAGCTGCGTGCCCTGTGCTCGCCGAGCAGAGCTTGTTCAACTTGACAGCTTCTCACATGGAAACACAGCAAGCAGTCAGGAACCCACATGCTCTGCTTGCTGCAAATGTGGCGAACAGACGCCCCAGCATCAGAATCTCAGAAATAACAGAGAGAAGCAGAGAAATGCTGCAGGACCATGTTTGCTTGCTTGAAAAAGTGAAAAACTTACTTGGGCTGTGCACAGTGCAAACCGATGAACAGAAGCATACACAGCGAGAGCTGTGTGCACGGTTCTCACAGAGCAGAGCTTGTACGACTTGACAGCTTCTAACATGGAAAGAGAGCGAGCAGACAGCAGCCCGCATGCTCTGCTTGCTGCAAATGTGGAAAACAGACACCCCAGCATCAGAATATCAGAAATAACTGAGAGAAGCAGAGAAATGCTGCAGGAGCATGTTGCTTCCTTGGAAAATTGAAAATCTCACTTGGGCTGTGCACAGCGCAAACCGATGAACAGAAGCAAACACAGTGAGAGCAGTGTGCACTGTTCTCGCAAAGCAGAGCTAGTTCAACTTGACAGCTTCTAACGTGGAAAGAGAGCAAGCAGACAGCAGCCCAGATGCTCTGCTTGTTGCAAACATGGAAGGCAGACACCCTAGCATCAGAATCTCGGAAATCACTGAGAGAGGCAGAGCAATGCTGCAGGACCATGTTTGCTTGCTAGGACAAATGAAAAACTCAAATGGGCTTTGCACAGTGCAAAGAGATGAACCGAAGCATACACAGCGAGAGCTGCGTGCCCTGTGCTCGCCGAGCAGAGCTTGTTCAACTTGACAGCTTCTAACATGGAAACACAGCAAGCAGTCAGGAACCCACATGCTCTGCTTGCTGCAAATGTGGCGAACAGACGCCCCAGCATCAGAATCTCAGAAATAACAGAGAGAAGCAGAGAAATGCTGCAGGACCATGTTTGCTTGCTTGAAAAAGTGAAAAACTTACTTGGGCTATGCACAGTGCAAACCGATGAACAGAAGCATACACAGCGAGAGCTGTGTGCACGGTTCTCACAGAGCAGAGCTTGTACGACTTGACAGCTTCTAACATGGAAAGAGAGCGAGCAGACCGCAGCCCACATGCTCTGCTTGCTGCAAATGTGGAAAACAGACACCCCAGCATCAGAATCTCAGAAATCACTGAGAGAAGCAGAGAAATTCTGCAGGAGCATGTTTGCTTGCATGGACAAATGAAAAACTCACTTGAGCTGTGCACTGCGCAAACAGATGAACAGAAGCAAACACAGTGAGAGCTGTGTGCATGGTTCTCGCATAGCAGAGCTTGTTTACTTGACAGATTCTAACATGGAAACAGAACAAGCAGACATGAACCCACATGCTCTGCTTGCTGCAAGCTGGAAAATAGACACCCCAGCATCAGAATCTCAGAAATCACATAGAGAAGCAGTGAAATGCTGCGGGAGCATGTTTTCTTGCTAGGACAAATGTAAAACACACATGGGCCGTGCACAGTGCAAACGGATGAACAGAAGCATACACACGAGAGCTGTGGGCACTGTTCTCGCAAGGCAGAGCTTGTTGAACTTGACAGCTTCTAACATGCAATGAGAGCAAGCAGACAGCAGCCCACATGGTCTGCTTGTTGCAATCATGGAAAACAGACATCCCAGCATCAGAATTTCAGAAATCACTGAGTTAAGCAGAGAAATGCTGCAGGAGCATGTTTGCTTCCTCGGACAAATGATAAACTCAAATGGGCTGTGCACAGTGCAAACGGATGAAAAGAAGCATACACAGTGAGAGCTGTGTGAGCTGTGCTCGCAGAGCAGAGCTTGATCAACTTGACAGCTTCTAACACAGAAGCAGAGCAAGCAGACAGCGACCCACATGCTCTGCTTGCTGCAAACACGGAAAACAGAAACCCCAGCATCAGAATCCTGGAAATCACTGAGAGAAGCAGAGAAATGCTGCAGGAGCATGTTTTCTTGCTTTAAAAAGTGAAAAACTCTCTTGGACTGTGAACAGTGCAAACCGATGAACAGAAGCATACACAGTGAGAGCTGTGTGCACTATTCTCAGAGAGCAGAGCTTGTTCGACTTGACAGCTTCTAACATGGAAACAGAGCAAGAAGACAGCAATCCACATGCTCTGCTTGCTGCAAATGTGGAAAACAGACACCTCAGCATCAGAATCTCAGAAATCACTGAGAGAAGCAGAGAAATTCTGCAGGATCATGTTTTCTTGCTAGGACAAATGAAAACCGTACTTGGGCTGTGCGCAGTGCAAACCGATGAACAGAAGCAAACACAGTGAGAGCTGTGTGCACGGTTCTCACAGAGCAGAGCTTGTACGACTTGACGGCTTCTAACATGGAAAGAGAGCGAGCAGACAGCAGCCCACATGCTCTGCTTGCTGCAAATGTGGAAAACAGACACCCTAGCGTCAGAATCTCAGAAATCACTGAGAGAAGCAGAGATATGCAGCAGGAGCATGTTTGCTTGCTAGAACAAATGAAAAACACACATGGGCCATGCACACTGCAAACAGATGAACAGAAGCAAACACAGCGAGACCTGTGTGCATGGTTCTCGCATAGAAGAGCTTGTTCAACTTGACAGCTTCTAACATGGAAAGAGAGCAAGCAGACAGCAGCGCACATGCTCTGCTTGTTGCAAAGAAGGAAAACAGACACCCTAGTATCAGAACCACTGAAATCACTGAGAGAAGCAGAGAAATGCTGCAGGAGCATGCTTGCTTGCTAGGACAAATGAAAAACACCCAATGGCTGTGCACAGTGCGAAACGATGAACAGAAGCATACACAGCGAGAGCTGTGTGCTCTGTTCTCGCAAAGCAGAGGTTGTTCAACTTGACAGCCTCTAACAGGGAAACAGAGCAGGCAGACAGCAGCCCACATGCTCTGCTTGCTGCAAACATGGAAAAGAGGCACCCCGGCATCAGAATCTCAGAAATCACTGAGAGAAGCAGAGAAATGCTGCAGGAGCATGTTTGCTTGCTTGAAAAAGTGAAAAATTCAAATGGGCTGTGCGCAGTGCAAACAGATGAACAGAAGTGTAGTGGTGTGAGATTTGTTTTATTAAGTTATGAAGTTATTTTTTATGATTTTTGAGTTAATTTTGTAATGATTTAGTTCACTGTATACCCCTGTGTTCTGTACTGGTTTTCCTCTTATGAGTTAGGTTGCTTAATCAGACGTTTTCTGTCAATCAATCCTCCCCTGCACCTGTCTTTGTCACTCCCTTCCCCCACTCCTCGTGGTCGACCTGTCTGTCACTTTGGACACCTTCCCTGGCTTCTGGAAAACTCCAGGGAGGGGGTCGAGTGATAGGCTGGGTCCCTTGGAATTCCCTCCCATCTTGTGTGGTTGACCCCTGTTGTAAAGTTTACACCCCCGGTTACACCCCGCGTTGTCGTGACTGGCTGAACCGGTTGTCAGCCACCCCTGTTTCCACCCCACTTTAAAAAGCTCATGCACCCCTGGCCGGGGGTCTCTTCTCGCCAGCAGGTAACAGGGGCAGAGCTCCCGGCTCTCTCCTCTCCAATAAACCTCATTTAAATCCTGCCTGCAAGAGTCCAGCTTTCTTCTGGCTGCTGAGGTCGCCATTGCTTCATCTCCGTGCCCATCGCAGGGCAGAAGGAGGCTTTCTTAGCTAGCCACTTTGCCCTAACACGCTGCGGCAGTGACATCTAGTGGACTGAGCTAGCTATTGCACGGTGATTAGCACGCGATTCGGACATTGCGACACAGAAGCATACACAGTGAGAGCTGTGTGCATGGTTCTCGCATAGAAGTGCTTATTCAACTTGACAGCTTCTAACATGGAAACAGAACAAGCAGACATGAACCCACATGCTCTGTTTGCTGCAAACATGGAAAATAGACACCCCAGCATCAGAATCTCAGAAATCACTGAGAGAAGCAGAGAAATGCTGCAGGAGCATGTTTGCTTGCTTGAAAATTTGAAAAACTCACTTGGGCTGTGCACAGTGCATACCGATGAACAGAAGCATACACAGCGAGAGCAGTGTGCACTGTTCTCGCAAAGCAGAGCTTGTTCAACATGCAGCTTCTAACATGGAAAGAGAGCAAGCAGACAGCAGCCCACATGCTCTGTTTGCCGCAGACATGGAAAACAGGCACCCCGGCATCAGAATCACAGAAATCACTGAGAGAAGCAGAGAAATGCTGCAGGAGCATGTTTTCTTGCTAGGACAAATGAAAACCTTACTTGGGCTGTGCACAGTGCAAACGGATGAACAGAAGCATACACAGCGAGAACAGTGTGCACTGTTCTCGCAAAGCAGAGCTTGTTCTGCTTGACCGCTTCTAACATGGAAAGAGCAAGCAGACAGCAGCCCACATGCTCTGCTTGTTTTAAACATGGAAAAAAGACACCCCAGCATCAGAATCTCAGAAATCAGTGAGAGAAGTAGAGAAATGCTGCGGGAGCATGTTTGCCTGCTTGTGTGGTGGTTTCAGGCAAATTTTGGGGGAAACCCTCCCACGGGGCCCCCCTCCCCTCCTCCAACCGGTTCGGGAAAAAGAATTCCTCAGAGAGAAGTGGAAAAAACCTGTTTATTAAACAGGCAAAACACTCCCAGCACAATACCCGATGACAAGAGCTTCGTGCCGCTTACGGAGGGACAACAAACTTAAAGAAAGTCTCCTCTTGAGGGTTGTCACTGTGCTCCACCGCTCCGTCTCCGCTGATGTTGGCAGAAAAGGAGATGCGCAGGGCTGGTCTTGGTGGGGTGGGTCCCCTGTGGAGGCCCCCCAGTGCTTCCCCAGGTCCTTAGTCCGGAGAGGTTGGAACATTTCCAAGGAGAGGGCAAAAAAAGCCAAAAGGAAGAAAAAAAAGGGAAAAAAGGGAAAAAAAAAGGCAAAAGAAAAAAAAGCAAAAAGCTTCAGCTATTCTACAGCGTCTAACTACGCTAGCACTAACTAACTACCTGCCGGGGAAAAAAACAACAGAGCTTCTTTCGTCTTGCCGTGTTCCAACTCCCCCGCTTCAAGGTCACTCCGATGAGCAGAGTTTTCCTGGGGAAAAACAAACCGCGCTTGCCCTCCCCCCTGCAACCAACAGACGATTGGGGATACACAGTCACCCCAGGACAGCTTGAAAACTTGAAAAACTCACTTGGGCTCGGCACAGTGCAAACGGATGAACAGAAGCATACACAGGGAGAGCTGTGAGCCCTGTGCTCGCAAAGCAGAGCTTGTTCAACTTTACAGGTTCTAACATGGAAACACAGCAAGCAGAACTCAGCCTACATTCTCTGCTTATTGCAAAGATGGAAAACAGACTCCCTAGTATCAGAATCTCAGAAATCACTGAGCGAAGCAGAGAAATGCTGCAGGATCATGTTTTCTTGCTAGGACAAATGAAAACCTAACTTGGGCTGTACACAGTGCAAACGGATGAACAGAAGCATACACAGCGAGAGCAGTGTTCACTGGTCTCGCAAAGCAGAGCTTGTTCAACATGACAGCTTCTAACATGGAAAGAGAGCAAGCAGACAGCAGCCCACATGCTCTCTTTGCTGCAAACATGGAAAACAGGAACCCCGGCATCAGAATCACAGAAACCACTGAGAGAAGCAGAGAAATGCTGCTGGAGCATGTTTTCTTGCTAGGAGAAATGAAAACCTTACTTGGGCTGTGCACAGTGCAAACGGATGAACAGAAGCATACACAGCGAGTGCGCTGTTCACTGATCTCGGAGAGCAGAGCTTGTTCAACTTTACAGCTTCTAAGATGGAAACACAGCAAGCAGACCTCATCCCACATTCTCTGCTTGTTGCAAACATGGAAAACAGATGCCCTAGCATCAGAATCTCAGAAATCAGTGAGTAAAGCAGAGAAATGCAGCAGGAGCATGTTTGCTTGCTAGAACAAATGAAAAACACACATGGGCCATGCACACTGCAAACAGATGAACAGAAGCAAACACAGCGAGACCTGTGTGCATGGTTCTCGCATAGAAGAGCTTGTTCAACTTGACAGCTTCTAACATGGAAAGAGAGCAAGCAGACAGCAGCCCACATTCTCTGCTTGTTGCAAACATGGAAAACTGATGCCCTAGTATCAGAATCTCAGAAATCACTGAGGGAAGTAGAGAAATGCTGCAGGAGCATGTTTGCTTGCTGGGACAAATGAAAAACACCCAATGGCTGTGCACAGTGCAAACAGATGAACAGAAGCATACACAGCGAGGGCTGTGGGCACTGTTCTCGCAAAGCAGAGCTTGTTCAACTTGACAGCTTCTAACATGGAAACAGAGCAAGCAGACAGCAGCCCACATGCTCTGCTTGTTGCAAAGAAGGAAAACAGACACCCTAGTATCAGAACCACTGAAATCACTGAGAGAAGCAGAGAAATGCTGCAGGACAATGCTTGCTAGGACAAATGAAAAACACCCAATGGCTGTGCACAGTGCAAACAGATGAACAGAAGCAAACACAGAGAGAGCAGTGTGCATGGTTCTCGCATAGCAGAGCTTGTTCAATTTGACAGCTTCTAACATGGAAAGAGAGCAAGCAGACAGGAACCCACATGCTGTGCTTGCTGCAAACATGGAAAACAGACGCCCCAGCATCAGAATCTCAGAAATCACTGAGAGAAGCAGAGAAATGCTGCAGGAGCATGTTTTCTTGCTTGAAAAAGTGAAAAACTCACTTGGGCCGTGCACAGCGCAAACCAATGAACAGAAGCAAACACAGTGAGAGCTGTGTGTATGGTTCTCGCAAAGCAGAGCTTGTTCACCTTGACAGCTTCTAACATGGAAACACAGCAAGCAGACCTCAGCCTACATTCTCTGCGTGTTGCAAAGATGGAAAACAGACACCCTAGTATCAGAATCTCAGAAATCACTGAGCGAAGCAGAGAAATGCTGCAGGACCATGCTTGCTTGCTTGAAAAAGTGAAAAACTTACTTGGGCTGTGCACAGTGCAAACAGATGAACAGAAGCATACATAGCGAGAGCAGTGTGCACTGTTCTCGCGAAGCAGAGCTTGTTCACCTTGACAGCTTCTAACATGGAAACACAGCAAGCAGACAGCAGCCCACATGCTCTGCTTGCTGCAAACATGGAAAACAGACACCCTAGCATCAGAATCTCAGAAATCACTGAGAGAAGCAGAGAAATGCTGCAGGAGCATGTTTGCTTCCTAGGACAAATGAAAAACTCACATGGGCCATGCACAGTGCAAACGGATGAAAAGAAGCATACACAGCGAGAGCAGTGTGCACTGTTCTCGCAAAGCAGAGCTTGTTCAGCTTGCCAGCTTCTAACATGGAAACACAGCAAGCAGACAGCAGCCCACATGCTCTGCTTGTTATAAACATGGAAAACAGACACCCTAGCATCAGAATCTCAGAAATCACAGAGAGAAGTAGAGAAATGCTGCAGGAGCATGTTTTCTTGCGAGGACCAACGAAAAACACAAATGGGCTGTGCGCAGTGCAAACTGGTGAACAGAAGCATACATAGCGAGAGCAGTGTGCACTGTTCTCGCGAAGCAGAGCTTGTTCACCTTGACAGCTTCTAACATGGAAACACAGCAAGCAGACAGCAGCCCACATGCTCTGCTTGCGGCAAACATGGAAAACAGTCGCCCCAGCATCATAATCACAAAAATCAATGAGAGGAGCAGAGAAATGCTGCGGGGGCATGTTTTCTTGCTAGGACAAATGAAAACCTTACTTGGGCTGTGCACAGTGCAAACGGATGAACAGAAGCATACACAGTGAGAGCTGTGTGCACTGTTCTCGCACAGCAGAGCTTGTTCGACTTGACAGCTTCTAACATGGAAAGAGAGCAAGCAGACAGCAATCCACATGCTCTGCTTGCTGCAAATGTGGAAAACAGACACCCCAGCATCAGAATCTCAGAAATCACAGAGAGAAGCAGAGAAATGCTGCAGGAGCATGTTTTCTTGCTTGAAAAAGTGAAAAACTCACTTGGGCCGTGCACAGCGCAAACCAATGAACAGAAGCAAACACAGTGAGAGCTGTGTGTATGGTTCTCGCAAAGCAGAGCTTGTTCACCTTGACAGCTTCTAACATGGAAACACAGCAAGCAGACCTCAGCCTACATTCTCTGCGTGTTGCAAAGATGGAAAACAGACACCCTAGTATCAGAATCTCAGAAATCACTGAGCGAAGCAGAGAAATGCTGCAGGACCATGCTTGCTTGCTTGAAAAAGTGAAAAACTTACTTGGGCTGTGCACAGTGCAAACAGATGAACAGAAGCATACATAGCGAGAGCAGTGTGCACTGTTCTCGCGAAGCAGAGCTTGTTCACCTTGACAGCTTCTAACATGGAAACACAGCAAGCAGACAGCAGCCCACATGCTCTGCTTGCTGCAAACATGGAAAACAGACACCCTAGCATCAGAATCTCAGAAATCACTGAGAGAAGCAGAGAAATGCTGCAGGAGCATGTTTGCTTCCTAGGACAAATGAAAAACTCACATGGGCCATGCACAGTGCAAACGGATGGAAAGAAGCATACACAGCGAGAGCAGTGTGCACTGTTCTCGCAAAGCAGAGCTTGTTCAGCTTGCCAGCTTCTAACATGGAAACACAGCAAGCAGACAGCAGCCCACATGCTCTGCTTGTTATAAACATGGAAAACAGACACCCTAGCATCAGAATCTCAGAAATCACAGAGAGAAGTAGAGAAATGCTGCAGGAGCATGTTTTCTTGCGAGGACCAACGAAAAACACAAATGGGCTGTGCGCAGTGCAAACAGATGAACAGAAGCATACACAGTGAGAGCTGTGTGCATGGTTCTCGCAGAGCAGAGCTTGTTCTACTTGACAGCTTCTAACATGGAAACACAGCAAGCAGACAGCAGCCCACATGCTCTGCTTGCGGCAAACATGGAAAACAGTCGCCCCAGCATCATAATCACAAAAATCAATGAGAGGAGCAGAGAAATGCTGCGGGGGCATGTTTTCTTGCTAGGACAAATGAAAACCTTACTTGGGCTGTGCACAGTGCAAACGGATGAACAGAAGCATACACAGTGAGAGCTGTGTGCACTGTTCTCGCACAGCAGAGCTTGTTCGACTTGACAGCTTCTAACATGGAAACAGAGCAAGCAGACAGCAATCCACATGCTCTGCTTGCTGCAAATGTGGAAAACAGACACCCCAGCATCAGAATCTCAGAAATCACAGAGAGAAGCAGAGAAATGCTGCAGGAGCATGTTTTCTTGCTTGAAAAAGTGAAAAACTCACTTGGGCCGTGCACAGCGCAAACCAATGAACAGAAGCAAACACAGTGAGAGCTGTGTGTATGGTTCTCGCAAAGCAGAGCTTGTTCACCTTGACAGCTTCTAACATGGAAACACAGCAAGCAGACAGCAGCCCACATGCTCTGCTTGCTGCAAACATGGAAAACAGACACCCTAGCATCAGAATCTCAGAAATCACTGAGAGATGTAGAGAAATGCTGCGGGAGCATGTTTGCTTCCTAGGACAAATGAAAAACTCACATGGGCCATGCACAGTGCAAACGGATGAAAAGAAGCATACACAGCGAGAGCAGTGCGCACTGTTCTCGCAAAGCAGAGCTTGTTCAGCTTGCCAGCTTCTAACATGGAAAGAGAGCAAGCAGACAGCAGCCCACATGCTCTGCTTGTTATAAACGTGGAAAACAGACACCCTAGCATCAGAATCTCAGAAATCACAGAGAGAAGTAGAGAAATGCTGCAGGAGCATGTTTTCTTGCAAGGACCAACGAAAAACACAAATGGGCTGTGCGCAGTGCAAACAGATGAACAGAAGCATACACAGTGAGAGCTGTGTGCATGGTTCTCGCAGAGCAGAGCTTGTTCTACTTGACAGCTTCTAACATGGAAACACAGCAAGCAGACAGCAGCCCACATGCTCGGCTTGCGGCAAACATGGAAAACAGTCGCCCCAGCATCATAATCACAAAAATCAATGAGAGGAGCAGAGAAATGCTGCGGGGGCATGTTTTCTTGCTAGGACAAATGAAAACCTTACTTGGGCTGTGCACAGTGCAAACGGATGAACAGAAGCATACACAGTGAGAGCAGTGTGCACTGTTCTCGCAAAGCAGAGCTTGTTCTGCTTGCCAGCTTCTAACATGGAAAGAGAGCAAGCAGACAGCAGCCCACATGCTCTGCTTGTTATAAACATGGAAAACAGACACCCTAGCATCAGAATCTCAGAAATCACAGAGAGAAGTAGAGAAATGCTGCAGGAGCATGTTTTCTTGCTAGGACCAACGAAAAACACAAATGGGCTGTGCGCAGTGCAAACAGATGAACAGAAGCATACACAGTGAGAGCTGTGTGCACTGTTCTCGCACAGCAGAGCTTGTTCGACTTGACAGCTTCTAACATGGAAACAGAGCAAGCAGACAGCAATCCACATGCTCTGCTTGCTGCAAATGTGGAAAACAGACACCCCAGCATCAGAATCTCAGAAATCACAGAGAGAAGCCGAGAAATGCTGCAGGACCATGCTTGCTTGCTTGAAAAAGTGAAAAACTTACTTGGGCTGTGCACAGTGCAAACAGATGAACAGAAGCATACATAGCGAGAGCAGTGTGCACTGTTCTCGCGAAGCAGAGCTTGTTCACCTTGACAGCTTCTAACATGGAAACACAGCAAGCAGACAGCAGCCCACATGCTCTGCTTGTTATAAACATGGAAAACAGACACCCTAGCATCAGAATCTCAGAAATCACTGAGAGAAGTAGAGAAATGCTGCAGGAGCATGTTTTCTTGCTAGGACCAACGAAAAACACAAATGGGCTGTGCGCAGTGCAAAGAGATGAACAGAAGCATACACAGTGAGAGCTGTGTGCATGGTTCTCGCAGAGCAGAGCTTGTTCTACTTGACAGCTTCTGACATGGAAAGAGAGCAAGCAGACAGGAAATCACATGCAGTGCTTGCTGCAAATGTGGAAAACAGACGCCCCAGCATCATAATCTCAGAAATCACTGAGAGAAGCCGAGAAATGCTGCAGGACCATGCTTGCTTGCTTGAAAAAGTGAAAAACTTACTTGGGCTGTGCACAGTGCAAACAGATGAACAGAAGCATACATAGCGAGAGCAGTGTGCACTGTTCTCGCGAAGCAGAGCTTGTTCACCTTGACAGCTTCTAACATGGAAACACAGCAAGCAGACAGCAGCCCACATGCTCTGCTTGCTGCAAACATGGAAAACAGACACCCTAGCATCAGAATCTCAGAAATCACTGAGAGAAGTAGAGAAATGCTGCAGGAGCATGTTTGCTTCCTAGGACAAATGAAAAACTCACATGGGCCATGCACAGTGCAAACGGATGAAAAGAAGCATACACAGTGAGAGCAGTGTGCCCTGTTCTCGCAAAGCAGAGCTTGTTCAGCTTGCCAGCTTCTAACATGGAAAGAGAGCAATCAGACAGCAGCCCACATGCTCTGCTTGCGGCAAACATGGAAAACAGTCGCCCCAGCATCATAATCACAAAAATCAATGAGAGGAGCAGAGAAATGCTGCGGGGGCATGTTTTCTTGCTAGGACAAATGAAAACCTTACTTGGGCTGTGCACAGTGCAAACGGATGAACAGAAGCATACACAGTGAGAGCTGTGTGCACTGTTCTCGCACAGCAGAGCTTGTTCGACTTGACAGCTTCTAACATGGAAACAGAGCAAGCAGACAGCGATCCACATGCTCTGCTTGCTGCAAATGTGGAAAACAGACACCCCAGCATCAGAATCTCAGAAATCACAGAGAGAAGGCGAGAAATGCTGCAGGACCATGCTTGCTTGCTTGAAAAAGTGAAAAACTTACTTGGGCTGTGCACAGTGCAAACAGATGAACAGAAGCATACATCGCGAGAGCAGTGTGCACTGTTCTCGCGAAGCAGAGCTTGTTCACCTTGACAGCTTCTAACATGGAAACACAGCAAGCAGACAGCAGCCCACATGCTCTGCTTGCTGCAAACATGGAAAACAGACACCCTAGCATCAGAATCTCAGAAATCACTGAGAGAAGTAGAGAAATGCTGCAGGAGCATGTTTGCTTCCTAGGACAAATGAAAAACTCACATGGGCCATGCACAGTGCAAATGGATGAAAAGAAGCATACACAGCGAGAGCAGTGTGCACTGTTCTCGCAAAGCAGAGCTTGTTCAACTTGCCAGCTTCTAACATGGAAAGAGAGCAAACAGACAGCAGCCCACATGCTCTGCTTGCTGCAAACATGGAAAACAGTCGCCCCAGCATCATAATCAGAAAAATCAATGAGAGGTGCAGAGAAATGCTGCGGGGGCATATTTTCTTGCTAGGACAAATGAAAACCTTACTTGGGCTGTGCACAGTACAAACGGATGAACAGAAGCATACACAGTGAGAGCTGTGTGCACTGTTCTCGCACAGCAGAGCTTGTTCGACTCGACAGCTTCTAACATGGAAACACAGCAAGCAGACAGCAGCCCACATGCTCTGCTTGTTATAAACATGGAAAACAGACGCCCCAGCATCAGAATCGCAGAAATCACTGAGAGAAGCAGAGAAATGCTGCAGGAGCATGTTTTCTTGCTTGAAAAAGTGAAAAACTTACTTGGGCCGTGCACAGTGCAAACCAATGAACCGAAGCAAACACAGTGAGAGCTGTGTGTATGGTTCTCGCAAAGCAGAGCGTGTTCACCTTGACAGCTTCTAACATGGAAACACAGCAAGCAGACCTCAGCCTACATTCTCTGCGTGTTGCAAAGATGGAAAACAGACACCCTAGTATCAGAATCTCAGAAATCTCTGAGCGAAGCAGAGAAATGCTGCAGGACCATGCTTGCTTGCTTGAAAAAGTGAAAAACTTACTTGGGCTGTGCACAGTGCAAACAGATGAACAGAAGCATACATAGCGAGAGCAGTGTGCACGGTTCACGCAGAGCAGAGCTTGTTCACCTTGACAGCTTCTAACCTGGAAACACAGCAAGCAGACAGCAGCCCACATGCTCTGCTTGCTGCAAACATGGAAAACAGACACCCTAGCATCAGAATCTCAGAAATCACTGAGAGAAGTAGAGAAATGCTGCAGGAGCATGTTTGCTTCCTAGGACAAATGAAAAACTCACATGGGCCATGCACAGTGCAAACGGATGAAAAGAATTATACACAGCGAGAGCAGTGTGCACTGTTCTCGCAAAGCAGAGCTTGTTCAGCTTGCCAGCTTCTAACATGGAAAGAGAGCAAGCAGACAGCAGCCCACATGCTCTGCTTGTTATAAACATGGAAAACAGACACCCTAGCATCAGAATCTCAGAAATCATAGAGAGAAGTAGAGAAATGCTGCAGGAGCATGTTTTCTTGCTAGGACCAACGAAAAACACAAATGGGCTGTGCGCAGTGCAAACAGATGAACAGAAGCATACACAGTGAGAGCTGTGTGCATGGTTCTCGCAGAGCAGAGCTTGTTCTACTTGACACCTTCTAACATGGAAACACAGCAAGCAGACAGCAGCCCACATGCTCTGCTTGCGGCAAACATGGAAAACAGTCGCCCCAGCATCATAATCACAAAAATCAATGAGAGGAGCAGAGAAATGCTGCGGGGGCATGTTTTCTTGCTAGGACAAATGAAAACCTTACTTGGGCTGTGCACAGTGCAAACGGATGAACAGAAGCATACACAGTGAGAGCTGTGTGCACTGTTCTCGCACAGCAGAGCTTGTTCGACTTGACAGCTTCTAACATGGAAACAGAGAAAGCAGACAGCAATCCACATGCTCTGCTTGCTGCAAATGTGGAAAACAGACACCCCAGCATCAGAATCTCAGAAATCACAGAGAGAAGCCGAGAAATGCTGCAGGACCATGCTTGCTTGCTTGAAAAAGTGAAAAACTCACTTGGGCCGTGCACAGCGCAAACCAATGAACAGAAGGAAACACAGTGAGAGCTGTGTGTATGGTTCTGGCAAAGCAGAGCTTGTTCACCTTGACAGCTTCTAACATGAAACACAGCAAGCAGACCTCAGCCTACATTCTCTGCGTGTTGCAAAGATGGAAAACAGACACCCTAGTATCAGAATCTCAGAAATCACAGAGAGAAGTAGAGAAATGCTGCAGGAGCATGTTTGCTTCCTAGGACAAATGAAAAACTCACATGGGCCATGCACAGTGCAAATGGATGAAAAGAAGCATACACAGCGAGAGCAGTGTGCTCTGTTCTCGCAAAGCAGAGCTTGTTCGACTGGACAGCTTCTAACATGGAAAGAGAGCAAGCAGACAGCAGCCCACATGCTCTGCTTGTTATAAACATGGAAAACAGACACCCTAGCATCAGAATCTCAGAAATCACAGAGAGAAGTAGAGAAATGCTGCAGGAGCATGTTTTCTTGCTAGGACCAACGAAAAACACAAATGGGCTGTGCGCAGTGCAAACAGATGAACAGAAGCATACACAGTGAGAGCTGTGTGCATGGTTCTCGCAGAGCAGAGCTTGTTCTACTTGACAGCTTCTGACATGGAAAGAGAGTAAGCAGACAGGAAACCACATGCTGTGTTGCTGCAAATGTGGAAAACAGACGCCCCAGCATCATAATCTCAGAAATCACTGAGAGAAGCCCAGAAATGCTGCAGGACCATGCTTGTTTGCTTGAAAAAGTGAAAAACTTACTTGGGCTGTGCACAGTGCAAACAGATGAACAGAAGCATACATAGCGAGAGCAGTGTGCACTGTTCTCGCGAAGCAGAGCTTGTTCACCTTGACAGCTTCTAACATGGAAACACAGCAAGCAGACAGCAGCCCACATGCTCTGCTTGCTGCAAACATGGAAAACAGACACCCTAGCATCAGAATCTCAGAAATCACTGAGAGAAGTAGAGAAATGCTGCAGGAGCATGTTTGCTTCCTAGGACAAATGAAAAACTCACATGGGCCATGCACAGTGCAAACGGATGAAAAGAAGCATACACAGCGAGAGCAGTGTGCACTGTTCTCGCAAAGCAGAGCTTGTTCAGCTTGCCAGCTTCTAACATGGAAAGAGAGCAAGCAGACAGCAGCCCACATGCTCTGCTTGTTATAAACATGGAAAACACACACCCTAGCATCAGAATCTCAGAAATCACAGAGAGAAGTAGAGAAATGCTGCAGAAGCATGTTTTCTTGCGAGGACCAACGAAAAACACAAATGGGCTGTGCGCAGTGCAAACAGATGAACAGAAGCATACACAGTGAGAGCTGTGTGCATGGTTCTCGCAGAGCAGACCTTGTTCTACTTGACAGCTTCTAACATGGAAAGAGAGCAAGCAGACAGGAACCCACATGCTGTGCTTGCTGCATCCAAGGAAAACAGACGCCCCAGCATCAGAATCGCAGAAATCACTGAGAGAAGCAGAGAAATGCTGCAGGAGCATGTTTTCTTGCTTGAAAAAGTGAAAAAGTTACTTGGGCCGTGCACAGTGCAAACCAATGAACCGAAGCAAACACAGTGAGAGCTGTGTGTATGGTTCTCGCAAAGCCGAGCGTGTTCACCTTGACAGCTTCTAACATGGAAACACAGCAAGCAGACCTCAGCCTACATTCTCTGCGTGTTGCAAAGATGGAAAACAGACACCCTAGTATCAGAATCTCAGAAATCACTGAGAGAAGTAGAGAAATGCTGCAGGAGCATGTTTGCTTCCTAGGACAAATGAAAAACTCACATGGGCCATGCACAGTGCAAACGGATGAAAAGAAGCATACACAGCGAGAGCAGTGTGCACTGTTCTCGCAAAGCAGAGCTTGTTCGACTTGCCAGCTTCTAACATGGAAAGAGAGCAAGCAGACAGCAGCCCACATGCTCTGCTTGTTATAAACATGGAAAACAGACACCCTAGCATCAGAATCTCAGAAATCACAGAGAGAAGTAGAGAAATGCTGCAGGAGCATGTTTTCTTGCTAGGACCAACGAAAAACACAAATGGGCTGTGCGCAGCGCAAACAGATGAACAGAAGCATACACAGTGAGAGCTGTGTGCATGGTTCTCGCAGAGCAGAGCTTGTTCTACTTGACAGCTTCTGACATGGAAAGAGAGCAAGCAGACAGGAAACCACATGCTGTGCTTGCTGCAAATGTGGAAAACAGACGCCCCAGCATCACAATCTCAGAAATCACTGAGAGAAGCCGAGAAATGCTGCAGGACCATGCTTGCTTGCTTGAAAAAGTGAAAAACTCACTTGGGCCGTGCACAGCGCAAACCAATGAACAGAAGCAAACACAGTGAGAGCTGTGTGTATGGTTCTGGCAAAGCAGAGCTTGTTCACCTTGACAGCTTCTAACATGGAAACACAGCAAGCAGACCTCAGCCTACATTCTCTGCGTGTTGCAAAGATGGAAAACAGACACCCTAGTATCAGAATCTCAGAAATCACAGAGAGAAGTAGAGAAATGCTGCAGGAGCATGTTTGCTTCCTAGGACAAATGAAAAACTCACATGGGCCATGCACAGTGCAAACGGATGAAAAGAATTATACACAGCGAGAGCAGTGTGCACTGTTCTCGCAAAGCAGAGCTTGTTCAGCTTGCCAGCTTCTAACATGGAAAGAGAGCAAGCAGACAGCAGCCCACATGCTCTGCTTGTTATAAACATGGAAAACAGACACCCTAGCATCAGAATCTCAGAAATCATAGAGAGAAGTAGAGAAATGCTGCAGGAGCATGTTTTCTTGCTAGGACCAACGAAAAACACAAATGGGCTGTGCGCAGTGCAAACAGATGAACAGAAGCATACACAGTGAGAGCTGTGTGCATGGTTCTCGCAGAGCAGAGCTTGTTCTACTTGACACCTTCTAACATGGAAACACAGCAAGCAGACAGCAGCCCACATGCTCTGCTTGCGGCAAACATGGAAAACAGTCGCCCCAGCATCATAATCACAAAAATCAATGAGAGGAGCAGAGAAATGCTGCGGGGGCATGTTTTCTTGCTAGGACAAATGAAAACCTTACTTGGGCTGTGCACAGTGCAAACGGATGAACAGAAGCATACACAGTGAGAGCTGTGTGCACTGTTCTCGCACAGCAGAGCTTGTTCGACTTGACAGCTTCTAACATGGAAACAGAGAAAGCAGACAGCAATCCACATGCTCTGCTTGCTGCAAATGTGGAAAACAGACACCCCAGCATCAGAATCTCAGAAATCACAGAGAGAAGCCGAGAAATGCTGCAGGACCATGCTTGCTTGCTTGAAAAAGTGAAAAACTCACTTGGGCCGTGCACAGCGCAAACCAATGAACAGAAGGAAACACAGTGAGAGCTGTGTGTATGGTTCTGGCAAAGCAGAGCTTGTTCACCTTGACAGCTTCTAACATGAAACACAGCAAGCAGACCTCAGCCTACATTCTCTGCGTGTTGCAAAGATGGAAAACAGACACCCTAGTATCAGAATCTCAGAAATCACAGAGAGAAGTAGAGAAATGCTGCAGGAGCATGTTTGCTTCCTAGGACAAATGAAAAACTCACATGGGCCATGCACAGTGCAAATGGATGAAAAGAAGCATACACAGCGAGAGCAGTGTGCTCTGTTCTCGCAAAGCAGAGCTTGTTCGACTGGACAGCTTCTAACATGGAAAGAGAGCAAGCAGACAGCAGCCCACATGCTCTGCTTGTTATAAACATGGAAAACAGACACCCTAGCATCAGAATCTCAGAAATCACAGAGAGAAGTAGAGAAATGCTGCAGGAGCATGTTTTCTTGCTAGGACCAACGAAAAACACAAATGGGCTGTGCGCAGTGCAAACAGATGAACAGAAGCATACACAGTGAGAGCTGTGTGCATGGTTCTCGCAGAGCAGAGCTTGTTCTACTTGACAGCTTCTGACATGGAAAGAGAGTAAGCAGACAGGAAACCACATGCTGTGTTGCTGCAAATGTGGAAAACAGACGCCCCAGCATCATAATCTCAGAAATCACTGAGAGAAGCCCAGAAATGCTGCAGGACCATGCTTGTTTGCTTGAAAAAGTGAAAAACTTACTTGGGCTGTGCACAGTGCAAACAGATGAACAGAAGCATACATAGCGAGAGCAGTGTGCACTGTTCTCGCGAAGCAGAGCTTGTTCACCTTGACAGCTTCTAACATGGAAACACAGCAAGCAGACAGCAGCCCACATGCTCTGCTTGCTGCAAACATGGAAAACAGACACCCTAGCATCAGAATCTCAGAAATCACTGAGAGAAGTAGAGAAATGCTGCAGGAGCATGTTTGCTTCCTAGGACAAATGAAAAACTCACATGGGCCATGCACAGTGCAAACGGATGAAAAGAAGCATACACAGCGAGAGCAGTGTGCACTGTTCTCGCAAAGCAGAGCTTGTTCAGCTTGCCAGCTTCTAACATGGAAAGAGAGCAAGCAGACAGCAGCCCACATGCTCTGCTTGTTATAAACATGGAAAACAGACACCCTAGCATCAGAATCTCAGAAATCACAGAGAGAAGTAGAGAAATGCTGCAGAAGCATGTTTTCTTGCGAGGACCAACGAAAAACACAAATGGGCTGTGCGCAGTGCAAACAGATGAACAGAAGCATACACAGTGAGAGCTGTGTGCATGGTTCTCGCAGAGCAGACCTTGTTCTACTTGACAGCTTCTAACATGGAAAGAGAGCAAGCAGACAGGAACCCACATGCTGTGCTTGCTGCATCCAAGGAAAACAGACGCCCCAGCATCAGAATCGCAGAAATCACTGAGAGAAGCAGAGAAATGCTGCAGGAGCATGTTTTCTTGCTTGAAAAAGTGAAAAAGTTACTTGGGCCGTGCACAGTGCAAACCAATGAACCGAAGCAAACACAGTGAGAGCTGTGTGTATGGTTCTCGCAAAGCCGAGCGTGTTCACCTTGACAGCTTCTAACATGGAAACACAGCAAGCAGACCTCAGCCTACATTCTCTGCGTGTTGCAAAGATGGAAAACAGACACCCTAGTATCAGAATCTCAGAAATCACTGAGAGAAGTAGAGAAATGCTGCAGGAGCATGTTTGCTTCCTAGGACAAATGAAAAACTCACATGGGCCATGCACAGTGCAAACGGATGAAAAGAAGCATACACAGCGAGAGCAGTGTGCACTGTTCTCGCAAAGCAGAGCTTGTTCGACTTGCCAGCTTCTAACATGGAAAGAGAGCAAGCAGACAGCAGCCCACATGCTCTGCTTGTTATAAACATGGAAAACAGACACCCTAGCATCAGAATCTCAGAAATCACAGAGAGAAGTAGAGAAATGCTGCAGGAGCATGTTTTCTTGCTAGGACCAACGAAAAACACAAATGGGCTGTGCGCAGCGCAAACAGATGAACAGAAGCATACACAGTGAGAGCTGTGTGCATGGTTCTCGCAGAGCAGAGCTTGTTCTACTTGACAGCTTCTGACATGGAAAGAGAGCAAGCAGACAGGAAACCACATGCTGTGCTTGCTGCAAATGTGGAAAACAGACGCCCCAGCATCACAATCTCAGAAATCACTGAGAGAAGCCGAGAAATGCTGCAGGACCATGCTTGCTTGCTTGAAAAAGTGAAAAACTCACTTGGGCCGTGCACAGCGCAAACCAATGAACAGAAGCAAACACAGTGAGAGCTGTGTGTATGGTTCTGGCAAAGCAGAGCTTGTTCACCTTGACAGCTTCTAACATGGAAACACAGCAAGCAGACCTCAGCCTACATTCTCTGCGTGTTGCAAAGATGGAAAACAGACACCCTAGTATCAGAATCTCAGAAATCACAGAGAGAAGTAGAGAAATGCTGCAGGAGCATGTTTGCTTCCTAGGACAAATGAAAAACTCACATGGGCCATGCACAGTGCAAACGGATGAAAAGAAGCATACACAGCGAGAGCAGTGTGCACTGTTCTCGCAAAGCAGAGCTTGTTCAGCTTGCCAGCTTCTAACATGGAAAGAGAGCAAGCAGACAGCAGCCCACATGCTCTGCTTGTTATAAACATGGAAAACAGACACCCTAGCATCAGAATCTCAGAAATCACAGAGAGAAATAGAGAAATGCTGCAGGAGCATGTTTTCTTGCTAGGACCAACGAAAAACACAAATGGGCTGTGCGCAGTGCAAACAGATGAACAGAAGCATACACAGTGAGAGCTGTGTGCATGGTTCCCGCAGAGCAGAGCTTGTTCTACTTGACAGCTTCTGACATGGAAAGAGAGCAAGCAGACAGGAAACCACATGCTGTGCTTGCTGCAAATGTGGAAAACAGACGCCCCAGCATCATAATCTCAGAAATCACTGAGAGAAGCCGAGAAATGCTGCAGGACCATGCTTGCTTGCTTGAAAAAGTGAAAAACTTACTTGGGCTGTGCACAGTGCAAACAGATGAACAGAAGCATACATAGCGAGAGCAGTGTGCACTGTTCTCGCGAAGCAGAGCTTGTTCACCTTGACAGCTTCTAACATGGAAACACAGCAAGCAGACAGCAGCCCACATGCTCTGCGTGCTGCAAACATGGAAAACAGACACCCTAGCATCAGAATCTCAGAAATCACTGAGAGAAGTAGAGAAATGCTGCAGGAGCATGTTTGCTTCCTAGGACAAATGAAAAACTCACATGGGCCATGCACAGTGCAAACGGATGAAAAGAAGCATACACAGCGAGAGCAGTGTGCACTGTTCTCGCAAAGCAGACCTTGTTCAGCTTGCCAGCTTCTAACATGGAAACACAGCAAGCAGACAGCAGCCCACATGCTCTGCTTGTTATAAACATGGAAAACAGACACCCTAGCATCAGAATCTCAGAAATCACAGAGAGAAGTAGAGAAATGCTGCAGGAGCATGTTTTCTTGCGAGGACCAACGAAAAACACAAATGGGCTGTGCGCAGTGCAAACAGATGAACAGAAGCATACACAGTGAGAGCTGTGTGCATGGATCTCGCAGAGCAGAACTTGTTCTACTTGACAGCTTCTGACATGGAAAGAGAGCAAGCAGACAGGAAACCACATGCTGTGCCTGCTGCAAATGTGGAAAACAGACGCCCCAGCATCATAATCTCAGAAATCACTGAGAGAAGCCGAGAAATGCTGCAGGAGCATGTTTGCTTGCTGGGACAAATGAAAAACTCAATTGGGCTGTGCACAGTGCAAACAGATGAAAAGAAGCAAACACAGTGAGAGCTGTGAGCATGGTTCTCGCATAGCAGAGCCTGTTCAACTTGACAGCTTCTAACATGGAAAGAGAGCAAGCAGACAGGAACCCACATGCTGTGCTTGCTGCAAACATGGAAAACAGACGCCCCAGCATCAGAATCGCAGAAATCACAGAGAGAAGCAGAGAAATGCTGTAGGAGCATGTTTTCTTGCTTGAAAAAGTGAAAAACTCACTTGGGCCGTGCACAGTGCAAACCAATGAACAGAAGCAAACACAGTGAGAGCTGTGTGTATGGTTCTCGCAAAGCAGAGCGTGTTCACCTTGACAGCTTCTAACATGGAAACACAGCAAGCAGACCTCAGCCTACATTCTCTGCATGTTGCAAAGATGGAAAACAGAAACCCTAGTGTCAGAATCTCAGAAATCACTGAGCGAAGCAGAGAAATGCTGCAGGACCATGCTTGCTTGCTTGAAAAAGTGAAAAACTTAATTGGGCTGTGCACAGTGCAAACAGATGAACAGAAGCATACATAGCGAGAGCAGTGTGCACTGTTCTCGCGAAGCAGAGCTTGTTCACCTTGACAGCTTCTAACATGGAAACACAGCAAGCAGACAGCAGCCCACATGCTCTGCTTGCTGCAAACATGGAAAACAGACACCCTAGCATCAGAATCTCAGAAATCACTGAGAGAAGTAGAGAAATGCTGCAGGAGCATGTTTTCTTGCTTGAAAAAGTGAAAAACTCACTTGGGCCGTGCACAGCGCAAACCAATGAACAGAAGCAAACACAGTGAGAGCTGTGTGTATGGTTCTGGCAAAGCAGAGCTTGTTCACCTTGACAGCTTCTAACATGGAAACACAGCAAGCAGACCTCAGCCTACATTCTCTGCGTGTTGCAAAGATGGAAAACAGACACCCTAGTATCAGAATCTCAGAAATCACTGAGCGAAGCAGAGAAATGCTGCAGGACCATGCTTGCTTGCTTGAAAAAGTGAAAAACTTACTTGGGCTGTGCACAGTGCAAACAGATGAACAGAAGCATACATAGCGAGAGCAGTGTGCACTGTTCTCGCGAAGCAGAGCTTGTTCACCTTGACAGCTTCTAACATGGAAACACAGCAAGCAGACAGCAGCCCACATGCTCTGCTTGCTGCAAACATGGAAAACAGACACCCTAGCATCAGAATCTCAGAAATCACTGAGAGAAGTAGAGAAATGCTGCAGGAGCATGTTTGCTTCCTAGGACAAATGAAAAACTCACATGGGCCATGCACAGTGCAAACGGATGAAAAGAAGCATACACAGCGAGAGCAGTGGGCACTGTTCTCGCAAAGCAGAGCTTGTTCAGCTTGCCAGCTTCTAACAGGGAAACACAGCAAGCAGACAGCAGCCCACATGCTCTGCTTGTTATAAACATGGAAAACAGACACCCTAGCATCAGAATCTCAGAAATCACAGAGAGAAGTAGAGAAATGCTGCAGAAGCATGTTTTCTTGCGAGGACCAACGAAAAACACAAATGGGCTGTGCGCAGTGCAAACAGATGAACAGAAGCATACACAGTGAGAGCTGTGTGCATGGTTCTCGCAGAGCAGACCTTGTTCTACTTGACAGCTTCTGTCATGGAAAGAGAGCAAGCAGACAGGAAACCACATGCTGTGCCTGCTGCAAATGTGGAAAACAGACGCCCCAGCATCATAATCTCAGAAATCACTGAGAGAAGCCGAGAAATGCTGCAGGAGCATGTTTGCTTGCTGGGACAAATGAAAAACTCAATTGGGCTGTGCACAGTGCAAACAGATGAAAAGAAGCAAACACAGTGAGAGCTGTGAGCATGGTTCTCGCATAGCAGAGCCTGTTCAACTTGACAGCTTCTAACATGGAAAGAGAGCAAGCAGACAGGAACCCACATGCTGTGCTTGCTGCAAACATGGAAAACAGACGCCCCAGCATCAGAATCGCAGAAATCACAGAGAGAAGCAGAGAAATGCTGTAGGAGCATGTTTTCTTGCTTGAAAAAGTGAAAAACTCACTTGGGCCGTGCACAGTGCAAACCAATGAACAGAAGCAAACACAGTGAGAGCTGTGTGTATGGTTCTCGCAAAGCAGAGCGTGTTCACCTTGACAGCTTCTAACATGGAAACACAGCAAGCAGACCTCAGCCTACATTCTCTGCATGTTGCAAAGATGGAAAACAGAAACCCTAGTGTCAGAATCTCAGAAATCACTGAGCGAAGCAGAGAAATGCTGCAGGACCATGCTTGCTTGCTTGAAAAAGTGAAAAACTTAATTGGGCTGTGCACAGTGCAAACAGATGAACAGAAGCATACATAGCGAGAGCAGTGTGCACTGTTCTCGCGAAGCAGAGCTTGTTCACCTTGACAGCTTCTAACATGGAAACACAGCAAGCAGACAGCAGCCCACATGCTCTGCTTGCTGCAAACATGGAAAACAGACACCCTAGCATCAGAATCTCAGAAATCACTGAGAGAAGTAGAGAAATGCTGCAGGAGCATGTTTGCTTCCTAGGACAAATGAAAAACTCACATGGGCCATGCACAATGCAAACGGATGAAAAGAAGCATACACAGCGAGAGCAGTGTGCACTGTTCTCGCAAAGCAGAGCTTGTTCAGCTTGCCAGCTTCTAACATGGAAAGAGAGCAAGCAGAACGCAGCCCACATGCTCTGCTTGTTATAAACATGGAAAACAGACACCCTAGCATCAGAATCTCAGAAATCACAGAGAGAAGTAGAGAAATGCTGCAGGAGCATGTTTTCTTGCGCGGACCAACGAAAAACACAAATGGGCTGTGCGCAGTGCAAACAGATGAACAGAAGCATGCACAGTGAGAGCTGTGTGCATGGTTCTCGCAGAGCAGAGCTTGTTCTACTTGACAGCTTCTGACATGGAAAGAGAGCAAGCAGACAGGAAACCACATGCTGTGCTTGCTGCAAATGTGGAAAACAGACGCCCCAGCATCATAATCTCAGAAATCACTGAGAGAAGCCGAGAAATGCTGCAGGACCATGCTTGCTTGCTTGAAAAAGTGAAAAACTCACTTGGGCCGTGCACAGCGCAAACCAATGAACAGAAGCAAACACAATGAGAGCTGTGTGTATGGTTCTCGCAAAGCAGAGCTTGTTCACCTTGACAGCTTCTAACATGGAAACACAGCAAGCAGACAGCAGCCCACATGCTCTGCGTGCTGCAAACATGGAAAACAGACACCCTAGCATAAGAATCTCAGAAATCACTGAGAGAAGTAGAGAAATGCTGCAGGAGCATGTTTGCTTCCTAGGACAAATGAAAAACTCACATGGGCCATGCACAGTGCAAACGGATGAAAAGAATTATACACAGCGAGAGCAGTGTGCACTGTTCTCGCACAGCAGAGCTTGTTCGACTTGACAGCTTCTAACATGGAAACAGAGCAAGTAGACAGCAATCCACATGCTCTGCTTGCTGCAAATGTGGAAAACAGACACCCCAGCATCAGAATCTCAGAAATCACAGAGAGGAGCCGAGAAATGCTGCAGGACCATGCTTGCTTGCTTGAAAAAGTGAAAAACTTACTTGGGCTGTGCAAAGAGCAAACAGATGAACAGAAGCATACATAGCGAGAGCAGTGTGCACTGTTCTCGCGAAGCAGAGCTTGTTCACCTTGACAGCTTCTAACATGGAAACACAGCAAGCAGACAGCAGCCCACATCCTCTGCTTGCTGCAAACATGGAAAACAGACACCCTAGCATCAGAATCTCAGAAATCACTGGGAGAAGTAGAGAAATGCTGCAGGAGCATGTTTGCTTCCTAGGACAAATGAAAAACTCACATGGGCCATGCACAGTGCAAACGGATGAAAAGAAGCATACACAGCGAGAGCAGTGTGCACTGTTCTCGCAAAGCAGAGCTTGTTCAGCTTGCCAGCTTCTAACATGGAAAGAGAGCAAGCAGACAGCAGCCCACATGCTCTGCTTGTTATAAACATGGAAAACAGACACCCTAGCATCAGAATCTCAGAAATCACAGAGAGAAGTAGAGAAATGCTGCAGGAGCATGTTTTCTTGCTAGGACCAACGAAAAACACAAATGGGCTGTGCGCAGTGCAAACAGATGAACAGAAGCATACACAGTGAGAGCTGTGTGCATGGTTCTCGCAGAGCAGAGCTTGTTCTACTTGACAGCTTCTAACATGGAAACACAGCAAGCAGACAGCAGCCCACATGCTCTGCTTGCGGCAAACATGGAAAACAGTCGCCCCAGCATAATAATCACAAAAATCAATGAGAGGAGCAGAGAAATGCTGCGGGGGCATGTTTTCTTGCTAGGACAAATGAAAACCTTACTTGGGCTGTGCACAGTACAAATGGATGAACAGAAGCATACACAGTGAGAGCTGTGTGCACTGTTCTCGCACAGCAGGGCTTGTTCGACTCGACAGCTTCTAACATGGAAATAGAGCAAGCAGACAGCAATCCACATGCTCTGCTTGCTGCAAATGTGGAAAACAGACACCCCAGCATCAGAATCTCAGAAATCACAGAGAGAAGTAGAGAAATGCTGCAGGAGCATGTTTTCTTGCTTGAAAAAGTGAAAAACTCACTTGGGCCGTGCACAGCGCAAACCAATGAACAGAAGCAAACACAGTGAGAGCTGTGTGTATGGTTCTCGCAAAGCAGAGCTTGTTCACCTTGACAGCTTCTAACATGGAAACACAGCAAGCAGACCTCAGCCTACATTCTCTGCGTGTTGCAAAGATGGAAAACAGACACCCTAGTATCAGAATCTCAGAAATCACTGAGCGAAGCAGAGAAATGCTGCAGAATCATGCTTGCTTGCTTGAAAAAGTGAAAAACTTACTTGGGCTGTGCACAGTGCAAACAGATGAACAGAAGCATACATAGCGAGAGCAGTGTGCACTGTTCTCGCGAAGCAGAGCTTGTTCACCTTGACAGCTTCTAACATGGAAACACAGCAAGCAGACAGCAGCCCACATGCTCTGCTTGCTGCAAACATGGAAAACAGACACCCTAGCATCAGAATCTCAGAAATCACTGAGAGAAGTAGAGAAATGCTGCAGGAGCATGTTTGCTTCCTAGGACAAATGAAAAACTCACATGGGCCATGCACAGTGCAAACGGATGAAAAGAAGCATACACAGCGAGAGCAGTGTGCACTGTTCTCGCAAAGCAGAGTTTGTTCAACTTGACAGCTTCTAACATGGAAAGAGAGCAAGCAGACAGCAGCCCACATGCTCTGCTTGTTATAAACATGGAAAACAGACACCTTAGCATCAGAATCTCAGAAAACACAGAGAGAAGCAGAGAAATTCTGCAGGAGCATGTTTTCTTGCTAGGACAAATGAAAACCTTACTTGGGCTGTGAACAGAGCAAACGGATGAACAGAAGCATACACAGCGAGTGCAGTGTTCACTGGTCTCGGAGAGCAGAGCTTGTTCAACTTGACAGCTTCTAACATGGAAACGGAACAAGCAGACATGAACCCACATGCCCTGCTTGCTGCAAACATGGAAAACAGGCACACCAGTATCAGAATCTCAGAAATCACTGAGAGAAGCAGAGAAATTCTGCAGGTGCATGTTTTCTTGCTTGAAAAATTGAAAAACTTATTTGGGCTGTGCACAGTGCAAACCGATGAACAGAAGCATACACAGTGAGAACTGTGTGCACTGTTCTCGCAGAGCAGAGCTTGTTCAACTTTACCGCTTCTAAGATGGAAAGAGAGCAAGCAGACCTCAGCCCGCATTCTCTGCTTGTTGCAAACATGAAAAACAGATGCCCTAGCAGTATAATCTCAGAAATCACTGAGAGAAGCAGAGAAATGCTGCAGGTGCATGTTTGCTTGCTAGAACAAATGAAAAACTCAGATGGGCTGTGCACAGTGCAAACCGATGAACAGAAGTGTAGTGGTGTGAGAATTGTTTTACTAAGTTATTAAGTTATTTTTGTAAGATTTTTGAGTTAATTTTGTAATGATTTAGTTCACTGTATACCCCTGTGTTCTGTACTGGTTTTCCCCTTATGAGTTAGGTTGCTTAAACAGACGTTTTCTGTCAATGAATCCTCCCCTGCACCTGTCTTTGTCACTCCCTTCCCCCACTCCTCGTGGTCGACCTGTCTGTCACTTTGGACACCTTCCCTGGCTTTTGGAAAATTCCAGGCAGGGGGTCGAGTGATAGGCTGGGGCCCTTGGAATTCCCTCCCATCTTGTGTGGTTGGCCCCCTGTCGTAAAGTTTACACCCCAGTTACACCCCCCGTTGTCGTGACTGGCTGAACCGGTTGTCAGCCACCCCTGTTTCCACCCCACTTTAAAAAGCTCGTGCACCCCTGGCCCGGGGTCTCTTCTGGGCAGCAGGTCACAGGGGCAGAGCTCCCGGCTCTCTCCTCTCCAATAAACCTCATTTAAATCCTGCCTGCAAGAGTCCGGCTTTCTTCTGACTGCTGAGATCGCCATTGCTTCATCTCCGTGCCCATCGCAGGGCAGAAGGAGGCTTTCTTAGCTAGCCACTTTGCCCTAACACGCTGCTGCAGTGACATCTAGTGGACTGAGCTACCTATTGCAGCGTGATTAACACGCGATTCGGACACTGCGACACAGAAGCACACACAGTGAGAGCTGTGGGCACTGTTCTCGCAAAGCAGAGCTTGTTCAACTTAACAGCTTCTAACATGGAAAGAGAGCAAGCAGACAGCAGCCCACATGCTCTGCTTGCTGCAAACATGGAAAACAGACACCCCAGCATCAGAATCTCAGAAATCACAGAGAGAAGTAGAGAAATGCTGCAGGAGCATGTTTGCTTCCTAGGACAAATGAAAAACTCACATGGGCCATGCACAGTGCAAACGGATGAAAAGAAGCATACACAGCGAGAGCAGTGTGCACTGTTCTCGCAAAGCAGAGCTTGTTCAGCTTGCCAGCTTCTAACATGGAAAGAGAGCAAGCAGACAGCAGCCCACATGCTCTGCTTGTTATAAACATGGAAAACAGACACCCTAGCATCAGAATCTCAGAAATCACTGAGAGAAGTAGAGAAATGCTGCAGGAGCATGTTTGCTTCCTAGGACAAATGAAAAACTCACATGGGCCATGCACAGTGCAAACGGATGAAAAGAAGCATACACAGCGAGAGCAGTGTGCACTGTTCTCGCACAGCAGAGCTTGTTCAGCTTGCCAGCTTCTAACATGGAAAGAGAGCAAGCAGACAGCAGCCCACATGCTCTGCTTGTTATAAACATGGAAAACAGACACCCTAGCATCAGAATCTCAGAAATCACAGAGAGAAGTAGAGAAATGCTGCAGGAGCATGTTTTCTTGCTAGGACCAACGAAAAACACAAATGGGCTGTGCGCAGTGCAAACAGATGAACAGAAGCATACACAGTGAGAGCTGTGTGCATGGTTCTCGCAGAGCAGAGCTTGTTCTACTTGACAGCTTCTAACATGGAAACACAGCAAGCAGACAGCAGCCCACATGCTCTGCTTGCGGCAAACATGGAAAACAGACACCCTAGCATCAGAATCTCAGAAATCACTGAGAGAAGTAGAGAAATGCTGCAGGAGCATGTTTGCTTCCTAGGACAAATGAAAAACTCACATGGGCCATGCACAGTGCAAACGGATGAAAAGAAGCATACACAGCGAGAGCAGTGTGCACTGTTCTCGCACAGCAGAGCTTGTTCAGCTTGCCAGCTTCTAACATGGAAAGAGAGCAAGCTGACAACAGCCCACATGCTCTGCTTGTTATAAACATGGAAAACAGACACCCTAGCATCAGAATCTCAGAAATCACAGAGAGAAGTAGAGAAATGCTGCAGGAGCATGTTTTCTTGCTAGGACCAACGAAAAACACAAATGGGCTGTGCACAGTGCAAATGGATGAACAGAAGCATACACAGTGAGAGCTGTGTGCACTGTTCTCGCACAGCAGAGCTTGTTCGACTCGACAGCTTCTAACATGGAAACAGAGCAAGCAGACAGCAATCCACATGCTCTGCTTGCTGCAAATGTGGAAAACAGACACCCCAGCATCAGAATCTCAGAAATCACAGAGAGAAGTAGAGAAATGCTGCAGGAGCATGTTTTCTTGCTTGAAAAATTGAAAAACTCACTTGGGCCGTGCACAGCGCAAACCAATGAACAGAAGCAAACACAGTGAGAGCTGTGTGTATGGTTCTCGCAAAGCAGAGCTTGTTCACCTTGACAGCTTCTAACATGGAAACACAGCAAGCAGACCTCAGCCTACATTCTCTGCGTGTTGCAAAGATGGAAAACAGACACCCTAGTATCAGAATCTCAGAAATCACTGAGCGAAGCAGAGAAATGCTGCAGGACCATGCTTGCTTGCTTGAAAAAGTGAAAAACTTACTTGGGCTGTGCACAGTGCAAACAGATGAACAGAAGCATACATAGCGAGAGCAGTGTGCACTGTTCTCGCGAAGCAGAGCTTGTTCACCTTGACAGCTTCTAACATGGAAACACAGCAAGCAGACAGCAGCCCACATGCTCTGCTTGCTGCAAACATGGAAAACAGACACCCTAGCATCAGAATCTCAGAAATCACTGAGAGAAGTAGAGAAATGCTGCAGGAGCATGTTTGCTTCCTAGGACAAATGAAAAACTCACATGGGCCATGCACAGTGCAAACGGATGAAAAGAAGCATACACAGCGAGAGCAGTGTGCACTGTTCTCGCACAGCAGAGCTTGTTCAGCTTGCCAGCTTCTAACATGGAAAGAGAGCAAGCAGACAGCAGCCCACATGCTCTGCTTGTTATAAACATGGAAAACAGACACCCTAGCATCAGAATCTCAGAAATCACAGAGAGAAGTTGAGAAATGCTGCAGGAGCATGTTTTCTTGCTAGGACCAACGAAAAACACTAATGGGCTGTGCGCAGTGCAAACAGATGAACAGAAGCATACACAGTGAGAGCTGTGTGCATGGTTCTCGCAGAGCAGAGCTTGTTCTACTTGACAGCTTCTAACATGGAAACACAGCAAGCAGACAGCATCCCACATGCTCTGCTTGCGGCAAACGTGGAAAACAGACACCCTAGCATCAGAATCTCAGAAATCACTGAGAGAAGTAGAGAAATGCTGCAGGAGCATGTTTGCTTCCTAGGACAAATGAAAAACTCACAAGGGCCATGCACAGTGCAAACGGATGAAAAGAAGCATACACAGCGAGAGCAGTATGCACTGTTCTCGCACAGCAGAGCTTGTTCAGCTTGCCAGCTTCTAACATGGAAAGAGAGCAAGCAGACAGCAGCCCACATGCTCTGCTTGTTATAAACATGGAAAACAGACACCCTAGCATCAGAATCTCAGAAATCACAGAGAGAAGTAGAGAAATGCTGCAGGAGCATGTTTTCTTGCTAGGACCAACGAAAAACACAAATGGGCTGTGCACAGTGCAAACGGATGAACAGAAGCATACACAGTGAGAGCTGTGTGCACTGTTCTCGCACAACAGAGCTTGTTCGACTCGACAGCTTCTAACGTGGAAACAGAGCCAGCAGACAGCAATCCACATGCTCTGCTTGCTGCAAATGTGGAAAACAGACACCCCAGCATCAGAATCTCAGAAATCACAGAGAGAAGTAGAGAAATGCTGCAGGAGCATGTTTGCTTCCTAGGACAAATGAAAAACTCACATGGGCCATGCACAGTGCAAATGGATGAAAAGAAGCATACACAGCGAGAGCAGTGTGCACTGTTCTCGCAAAGCAGAGCTTGTTCAGCTTGCCAGCTTCTAACATGGAAAGAGAGCAAGCAGACAGCAGCCCACATGCTCTGCTTGTTATAAACATGGAAAACAGACACCCTAGCATCAGAATCTCAGAAATCACTGAGAGAAGTAGAGAAATGCTGCAGGAGCATGTTTGCTTCCTAGGACAAATGAAAAACTCACATGGGCCATGCACAGTGCAAACGGATGAAAAGAAGCATACACAGCGAGAGCAGTGTGCACTGTTCTCGCACAGCAGAGCTTGTTCAGCTTGCCAGCTTCTTACATGGAAAGAGAGCAAGCAGACAGCAGCCCACATGCTCTGCTTGTTATAAACATGGAAAACAGACACCCTAGCATCAGAATCTCAGAAATCACAGAGAGAAGTAGAGAAATGCTGCAGGAGCATGTTTTCTTGCTAGGACCAACGAAAAACACAAATGGGCTGTGCGCAGTGCAAACAGATGAACAGAAGCATACACAGTGAGAGCTGTGTGCATGGTTCTCGCAGAGCAGAGCTTGTTCTACTTGACAGCTTCTAACATGGAAACACAGCAAGCAGACAGCAGCCCACATGCTCTGCTTGCGGCAAACATGGAAAACAGACACCCTAGCATCAGAATCTCAGAAATCACTGAGAGAAGTAGAGAAATGCTGCAGGAGCATGTTTGCTTCCTAGGACAAATGAAAAACTCACATGGGCCATGCACAGTGCAAACGGATGAAAAGAAGCATACACAGCGAGAGCAGTGTGCACTGTTCTCGCACAGCAGAGCTTGTTCAGCTTGCCAGCTTCTAACATGGAAAGAGAGCAAGCTGACAACAGCCCACATGCTCTGCTTGTTATAAACATGGAAAACAGACACCCTAGCATCAGAATCTCAGAAATCACAGAGAGAAGTAGAGAAATGCTGCAGGAGCATGTTTTCTTGCTAGGACCAACGAAAAACACAAATGGGCTGTGCACAGTGCAAATGGATGAACAGAAGCATACACAGTGAGAGCTGTGTGCACTGTTCTCGCACAGCAGAGCTTGTTCGACTCGACAGCTTCTAACATGGAAACAGAGCAAGCAGACAGCAATCCACATGCTCTGCTTGCTGCAAATGTGGAAAACAGACACCCCAGCATCAGAATCTCAGAAATCACAGAGAGAAGTAGAGAAATGCTGCAGGAGCATGTTTTCTTGCTTGAAAAATTGAAAAACTCACTTGGGCCGTGCACAGCGCAAACCAATGAACAGAAGCAAACACAGTGAGAGCTGTGTGTATGGTTCTCGCAAAGCAGAGCTTGTTCACCTTGACAGCTTCTAACATGGAAACACAGCAAGCAGACCTCAGCCTACATTCTCTGCGTGTTGCAAAGATGGAAAACAGACACCCTAGTATCAGAATCTCAGAAATCACTGAGCGAAGCAGAGAAATGCTGCAGGACCATGCTTGCTTGCTTGAAAAAGTGAAAAACTTACTTGGGCTGTGCACAGTGCAAACAGATGAACAGAAGCATACATAGCGAGAGCAGTGTGCACTGTTCTCGCACAACAGAGCTTGTTCGACTCGACAGCTTCTAACGTGGAAACAGAGCCAGCAGACAGCAATCCACATGCTCTGCTTGCTGCAAATGTGGAAAACAGACACCCCAGCATCAGAATCTCAGAAATCACAGAGAGAAGTAGAGAAATGCTGCAGGAGCATGTTTGCTTCCTAGGACAAATGAAAAACTCACATGGGCCATGCACAGTGCAAACGGATGAAAAGAAGCATACACAGCGAGAGCAGTGTGCACTGTTCTCGCAAAGCAGAGCTTGTTCAGCTTGCCAGCTTCTAACATGGAAAGAGAGCAAGCAGACAGCAGCCCACATGCTCTGCTTGTTATAAACATGGAAAACAGACACCCTAGCATCAGAATCTCAGAAATCACTGAGAGAAGTAGAGAAATGCTGCAGGAGCATGTTTGCTTCCTAGGACAAATGAAAAACTCACATGGGCCATGCACAGTGCAAACGGATGAAAAGAAGCATACACAGCGAGAGCAGTGTGCACTGTTCTCGCACAGCAGAGCTTGTTCAGCTTGCCAGCTTCTTACATGGAAAGAGAGCAAGCAGACAGCAGCCCACATGCTCTGCTTGTTATAAACATGGAAAACAGACACCCTAGCATCAGAATCTCAGAAATCACAGAGAGAAGTAGAGAAATGCTGCAGGAGCATGTTTTCTTGCTAGGACCAACGAAAAACACAAATGGGCTGTGCGCAGTGCAAACAGATGAACAGAAGCATACACAGTGAGAGCTGTGTGCATGGTTCTCGCAGAGCAGAGCTTGTTCTACTTGACAGCTTCTAACATGGAAACACAGCAAGCAGACAGCAGCCCACATGCTCTGCTTGCGGCAAACATGGAAAACAGACACCCTAGCATCAGAATCTCAGAAATCACTGAGAGAAGTAGAGAAATGCTGCAGGAGCATGTTTGCTTCCTAGGACAAATGAAAAACTCACATGGGCCATGCACAGTGCAAACGGATGAAAAGAAGCATACACAGCGAGAGCAGTGTGCACTGTTCTCGCACAGCAGAGCTTGTTCAGCTTGCCAGCTTCTAACATGGAAAGAGAGCAAGCTGACAACAGCCCACATGCTCTGCTTGTTATAAACATGGAAAACAGACACCCTAGCATCAGAATCTCAGAAATCACAGAGAGAAGTAGAGAAATGCTGCAGGAGCATGTTTTCTTGCTAGGACCAACGAAAAACACAAATGGGCTGTGCACAGTGCAAATGGATGAACAGAAGCATACACAGTGAGAGCTGTGTGCACTGTTCTCGCACAGCAGAGCTTGTTCGACTCGACAGCTTCTAACATGGAAACAGAGCAAGCAGACAGCAATCCACATGCTCTGCTTGCTGCAAATGTGGAAAACAGACACCCCAGCATCAGAATCTCAGAAATCACAGAGAGAAGTAGAGAAATGCTGCAGGAGCATGTTTTCTTGCTTGAAAAATTGAAAAACTCACTTGGGCCGTGCACAGCGCAAACCAATGAACAGAAGCAAACACAGTGAGAGCTGTGTGTATGGTTCTCGCAAAGCAGAGCTTGTTCACCTTGACAGCTTCTAACATGGAAACACAGCAAGCAGACCTCAGCCTACATTCTCTGCGTGTTGCAAAGATGGAAAACAGACACCCTAGTATCAGAATCTCAGAAATCACTGAGCGAAGCAGAGAAATGCTGCAGGACCATGCTTGCTTGCTTGAAAAAGTGAAAAACTTACTTGGGCTGTGCACAGTGCAAACAGATGAACAGAAGCATACATAGCGAGAGCAGTGTGCACTGTTCTCGCACAACAGAGCTTGTTCGACTCGACAGCTTCTAACGTGGAAACAGAGCCAGCAGACAGCAATCCACATGCTCTGCTTGCTGCAAATGTGGAAAACAGACACCCCAGCATCAGAATCTCAGAAATCACAGAGAGAAGTAGAGAAATGCTGCAGGAGCATGTTTGCTTCCTAGGACAAATGAAAAACTCACATGGGCCATGCACAGTGCAAACGGATGAAAAGAAGCATACACAGCGAGAGCAGTGTGCACTGTTCTCGCAAAGCAGAGCTTGTTCAGCTTGCCAGCTTCTAACATGGAAAGAGAGCAAGCAGACAGCAGCCCACATGCTCTGCTTGTTATAAACATGGAAAACAGACACCCTAGCATCAGAATCTCAGAAATCACTGAGAGAAGTAGAGAAATGCTGCAGGAGCATGTTTGCTTCCTAGGACAAATGAAAAACTCACATGGGCCATGCACAGTGCAAACGGATGAAAAGAAGCATACACAGCGAGAGCAGTGTGCACTGTTCTCGCACAGCAGAGCTTGTTCAGCTTGCCAGCTTCTTACATGGAAAGAGAGCAAGCAGACAGCAGCCCACATGCTCTGCTTGTTATAAACATGGAAAACAGACACCCTAGCATCAGAATCTCAGAAATCACAGAGAGAAGTAGAGAAATGCTGCAGGAGCATGTTTTCTTGCTAGGACCAACGAAAAACACAAATGGGCTGTGCGCAGTGCAAACAGATGAACAGAAGCATACACAGTGAGAGCTGTGTGCATGGTTCTCGCAGAGCAGAGCTTGTTCTACTTGACAGCTTCTAACATGGAAACACAGCAAGCAGACAGCAGCCCACATGCTCTGCTTGCGGCAAACATGGAAAACAGACACCCTAGCATCAGAATCTCAGAAATCACTGAGAGAAGTAGAGAAATGCTGCAGGAGCATGTTTGCTTCCTAGGACAAATGAAAAACTCACATGGGCCATGCACAGTGCAAACGGATGAAAAGAAGCATACACAGCGAGAGCAGTGTGCACTGTTCTCGCACAGCAGAGCTTGTTCAGCTTGCCAGCTTCTAACATGGAAAGAGAGCAAGCTGACAACAGCCCACATGCTCTGCTTGTTATAAACATGGAAAACAGACACCCTAGCATCAGAATCTCAGAAATCACAGAGAGAAGTAGAGAAATGCTGCAGGAGCATGTTTTCTTGCTAGGACCAACGAAAAACACAAATGGGCTGTGCACAGTGCAAATGGATGAACAGAAGCATACACAGTGAGAGCTGTGTGCACTGTTCTCGCACAGCAGAGCTTGTTCGACTCGACAGCTTCTAACATGGAAACAGAGCAAGCAGACAGCAATCCACATGCTCTGCTTGCTGCAAATGTGGAAAACAGACACCCCAGCATCAGAATCTCAGAAATCACAGAGAGAAGTAGAGAAATGCTGCAGGAGCATGTTTTCTTGCTTGAAAAATTGAAAAACTCACTTGGGCCGTGCACAGCGCAAACCAATGAACAGAAGCAAACACAGTGAGAGCTGTGTGTATGGTTCTCGCAAAGCAGAGCTTGTTCACCTTGACAGCTTCTAACATGGAAACACAGCAAGCAGACCTCAGCCTACATTCTCTGCGTGTTGCAAAGATGGAAAACAGACACCCTAGTATCAGAATCTCAGAAATCACTGAGCGAAGCAGAGAAATGCTGCAGGACCATGCTTGCTTGCTTGAAAAAGTGAAAAACTTACTTGGGCTGTGCACAGTGCAAACAGATGAACAGAAGCATACATAGCGAGAGCAGTGTGCACTGTTCTCGCGAAGCAGAGCTTGTTCACCTTGACAGCTTCTAACATGGAAACACAGCAAGCAGACAGCAGCCCACATGCTCTGCTTGCTGCAAACATGGAAAACAGACACCCTAGCATCAGAATCTCAGAAATCACTGAGAGAAGTAGAGAAATGCTGCAGGAGCATGTTTGCTTCCTAGGACAAATGAAAAACTCACATGGGCCATGCACAGTGCAAACGGATGAAAAGAAGCATACACAGCGAGAGCAGTGTGCACTGTTCTCGCACAGCAGAGCTTGTTCAGCTTGCCAGCTTCTAACATGGAAAGAGAGCAAGCAGACAGCAGCCCACATGCTCTGCTTGTTATAAACATGGAAAACAGACACCCTAGCATCAGAATCTCAGAAATCACAGAGAGAAGTTGAGAAATGCTGCAGGAGCATGTTTTCTTGCTAGGACCAACGAAAAACACTAATGGGCTGTGCGCAGTGCAAACAGATGAACAGAAGCATACACAGTGAGAGCTGTGTGCATGGTTCTCGCAGAGCAGAGCTTGTTCTACTTGACAGCTTCTAACATGGAAACACAGCAAGCAGACAGCATCCCACATGCTCTGCTTGCGGCAAACGTGGAAAACAGACACCCTAGCATCAGAATCTCAGAAATCACTGAGAGAAGTAGAGAAATGCTGCAGGAGCATGTTTGCTTCCTAGGACAAATGAAAAACTCACAAGGGCCATGCACAGTGCAAACGGATGAAAAGAAGCATACACAGCGAGAGCAGTATGCACTGTTCTCGCACAGCAGAGCTTGTTCAGCTTGCCAGCTTCTAACATGGAAAGAGAGCAAGCAGACAGCAGCCCACATGCTCTGCTTGTTATAAACATGGAAAACAGACACCCTAGCATCAGAATCTCAGAAATCACAGAGAGAAGTAGAGAAATGCTGCAGGAGCATGTTTTCTTGCTAGGACCAACGAAAAACACAAATGGGCTGTGCACAGTGCAAACGGATGAACAGAAGCATACACAGTGAGAGCTGTGTGCACTGTTCTCGCACAACAGAGCTTGTTCGACTCGACAGCTTCTAACGTGGAAACAGAGCCAGCAGACAGCAATCCACATGCTCTGCTTGCTGCAAATGTGGAAAACAGACACCCCAGCATCAGAATCTCAGAAATCACAGAGAGAAGTAGAGAAATGCTGCAGGAGCATGTTTGCTTCCTAGGACAAATGAAAAACTCACATGGGCCATGCACAGTGCAAACGGATGAAAAGAAGCATACACAGCGAGAGCAGTGTGCACTGTTCTCGCAAAGCAGAGCTTGTTCAGCTTGCCAGCTTCTAACATGGAAAGAGAGCAAGCAGACAGCAGCCCACATGCTCTGCTTGTTATAAACATGGAAAACAGACACCCTAGCATCAGAATCTCAGAAATCACTGAGAGAAGTAGAGAAATGCTGCAGGAGCATGTTTGCTTCCTAGGACAAATGAAAAACTCACATGGGCCATGCACAGTGCAAACGGATGAAAAGAAGCATACACAGCGAGAGCAGTGTGCACTGTTCTCGCACAGCAGAGCTTGTTCAGCTTGCCAGCTTCTTACATGGAAAGAGAGCAAGCAGACAGCAGCCCACATGCTCTGCTTGTTATAAACATGGAAAACAGACACCCTAGCATCAGAATCTCAGAAATCACAGAGAGAAGTAGAGAAATGCTGCAGGAGCATGTTTTCTTGCTAGGACCAACGAAAAACACAAATGGGCTGTGCGCAGTGCAAACAGATGAACAGAAGCATACACAGTGAGAGCTGTGTGCATGGTTCTCGCAGAGCAGAGCTTGTTCTACTTGACAGCTTCTAACATGGAAACACAGCAAGCAGACAGCAGCCCACATGCTCTGCTTGCGGCAAACATGGAAAACAGACACCCTAGCATCAGAATCTCAGAAATCACTGAGAGAAGTAGAGAAATGCTGCAGGAGCATGTGTGCTTCCTAGGACAAATGAAAAACTCACATGGGCCATGCACAGTGCAAACGGATGAAAACAAGCATACACAGCGAGAGCAGTGTGCACTGTTCTCGCACAGCAGAGCTTGTTCAGCTTGCCAGCTTCTAACATGGAAAGAGAGCAAGCAGACAACAGCCCACATGCTCTGCTTGTTATAAACATGGAAAACAGACACCCTAGCATCAGAATCTCAGAAATCACAGAGAGAAGTAGAGAAATGCTGCAGGAGCATGTTTTCTTGCTAGGACCAACGAAAAACACAAATGGGCTGTGCACAGTGCAAATGGATGAACAGAAGCATACACAGTGAGAGCTGTGTGCACTGTTCTCGCACAGCAGAGCTTGTTCGACTCGACAGCTTCTAACATGGAAACAGAGCAAGCAGACAGCAATCCACATGCTCTGCTTGCTGCAAATGTGGAAAACAGACACCCCAGCATCAGAATCTCAGAAATCACAGAGAGAAGTAGAGAAATGCTGCAGGAGCATGTTTTCTTGCTTGAAAAAGTGAAAAACTCACTTGGGCCGTGCACAGCGCAAACCAATGAACAGAAGCAAACACAGTGAGAGCTGTGTGTATGGTTCTCGCAAAGCAGAGCTTGTTCACCTTGACAGCTTCTAACATGGAAACACAGCAAGCAGACCTCAGCCTACATTCTCTGCGTGTTGCAAAGATGGAAAACAGACACCCTAGTATCAGAATCTCAGAAATCACTGAGCGAAGCAGAGAAATGCTGCAGGACCATGCTTGCTTGCTTGAAAAAGTGAAAAACTTACTTGGGCTGTGCACAGTGCAAACAGATGAACAGAAGCATACATAGCGAGAGCAGTGTGCACTGTTCTCGCGAAGCAGAGCTTGTTCACCTTGACAGCTTCTAACATGGAAACACAGCAAGCAGACAGCAGCCCACATGCTCTGCTTGCTGCAAACATGGAAAACAGACACCCTAGCATCAGAATCTCAGAAATCACTGAGAGAAGTAGAGAAATGCTGCAGGAGCATGTTTGCTTCCTAGGACAAATTAAAAACTCACATGGGCCATGCACAGTGCAAACGGATGAAAAGAAGCATACACAGCGAGAGCAGTGTGCACTGTTCTCGCACAGCAGAGCTTGTTCAGCTTGCCAGCTTCTAACATGGAAAGAGAGCAAGCAGACAGCAGCCCACATGCTCTGCTTGTTATAAACATGGAAAACAGACACCCTAGCATCAGAATCTCAGAAATCACAGAGAGAAGTAGAGAAATGCTGCAGGAGCATGTTTTCTTGCTAGGACCAACGAAAAACACTAATGGGCTGTGCGCAGTGCAAACAGATGAACAGAAGCATACACAGTGAGAGCTGTGTGCATGGTTCTCGCAGAGCAGAGCTTGTTCTACTTGACAGCTTCTAACATGGTAACACAGCAAGCAGACAGCATCCCACATGCTCTGCTTGCGGCAAACGTGGAAAACAGACACCCTAGCATCAGAATCTCAGAAATCACTGAGAGAAGTAGAGAAATGCTGCAGGAGCATGTTTGCTTCCTAGGACAAATGAAAAACTCACAAGGGCCATGCACAGTGCAAACGGATGAAAAGAAGCATACACAGCGAGAGCAGTATGCACTGTTCTCGCACAGCAGAGCTTGTTCAGCTTGCCAGCTTCTAACATGGAAAGAGAGCAAGCAGACAGCAGCCCACATGCTCTGCTTGTTATAAACATGGAAAACAGACACCCTAGCATCAGAATCTCAGAAATCACAGAGAGAAGTAGAGAAATGCTGCAGGAGCATGTTTTCTTGCTAGGACCAACGAAAAACACAAATGGGCTGTGCACAGTGCAAACGGATGAACAGAAGCATACACAGTGAGAGCTGTGTGCACTGTTCTCGCACAACAGAGCTTGTTCGACTCGACAGCTTCTAACATGGAAACAGAGCCAGCAGACAGCAATCCACATGCTCTGCTTGCTGCAAATGTGGAAAACAGACACCCCAGCATCAGAATCTCAGAAATCACAGAGAGAAGTAGAGAAATGCTGCAGGAGCATGTTTTCTTGCTTGAAAAAGTGAAAAACTCACTTGGGCCGTGCACAGCGCAAACCAATGAACAGAAGCAAACACAGTGAGAGCTGTGTGTATGGTTCTCGCAAAGCAGAGCTTGTTCACCTTGACAGCTTCTAACATGGAAACACAGCAAGCAGACAGCAGGCCACATGCTCTGCTTGTTATAAACATGGAAAACAGACACCCTAGCATCAGAATCTCAGAAATCACTGAGAGAAGTAGAGAAATGCTGCAGGAGCATGTTTGCTTCCTAGGACAAATGAAAAACTCACATGGGCCATGCACAGTGCAAATGGATGAAAAGAAGCATACACAGCGAGAGCTGTGTGCATGGTTCTCGCAGAGCAGAGTTTGTTCTACTTGACAGCTTCGGACATGGAAAGAGAGCAAGCAGACAGGAAACCACATGCGGTGCTTGCTGCGAATGTGGAAAACAGACGCCCCAGCATCATAATCTCAGAAATCACTGAGAGAAGCAGAGAAATGCTGCAGGACCATGCTTGCTTGCTTGAAAAAGTGAAAAACTTACTTGGGCTGTGCACAGTGCAAACAGATGAACAGAAGCATACATAGCGAGAGCAGTGTGCACTGTTCTCGCGAAGCAGAGCTGTTCACCTAGACAGCTTCTAACATGGAAACACAGCAAGCAGACAGCAGCCCACATGCTCTGCTTGCTGCAAACATGGAAAACAGACACCCTAGCATCAGAATCTCAGAAATCACTGAGAGAAGTAGAGAAATGCTGCAGGAGCATGTTTGCTTCCTAGGACAAATGAAAAACTCACATGGGCCATGCACAGTGCAAACGGATGAAAAGAAGCATACACAGGGAGAGCAGTGTGCACTGTTCTCGCACAGCAGAGCTTGTTCAGCTCGCCAGCTTCTAACATGGAAAGAGAGCAAGCAGACAGCAGCCCACATGCTCTGCTTGTTATAAACATGGAAAACAGACACCCTAGCATCAGAATCTCAGAAATCACAGAGAGAAGTAGAGAAATGCTGCAGGAGCATGTTTTCTTGCTAGGACCAACGAAAAACACAAATGGGCTGTGCGCAGTGCAAACAGATGAACAGAAGCATACACAGTGAGAGCTGTGTGCATGGTTCTCGCAGAGCAGAGCTTGTTCTACTTGATAGCTTCTGACATGGAAAGAGAGCAAGCAGACAGGAAACCACATGCTGTGCTTGCTGCAAATGTGGAAAACAGACGCCCCAGCATCATAATCTCAGAAATCACTGAGAGAAGCCGAGAAATGCTGCAGGACCATGCTTGCTTGCTTGAAAAAGTGAAAAACTTACTTGGGCTGTGCACAGTGCAAACAGATGAACAGAAGCATACATAGCGAGAGCAGTGTGCACTGTTCTCGCGAAGCAGAGCTTGTTCACCTTGACAGCTTCTAACATGGAAACACAGCAAGCAGACAGCAGCCCACATGCTCTGCTTGTTATAAACATGGAAAACAGACACCCTAGCATCAGAATCTCAGAAATCACCGGGAGAAGTAGAGAAATGCTGCATGAGCATGTTTTCTTGCTAGGACCAATGAAAAACACAAATGGGCTGTGCGCAGTGCAAACAGATGAACAGAAGCATACATAGCGAGAGCTGTGTGCATGGTTCTCGCAGAGCAGAGCTTGTTCACCTTGACAGCTTCTAACATGGAAACACAGCAAGCAGACAGCAGCCCACATGCTCTGCTTGCGGCAAACATGGAAAACAGACACCCCAGCATCAGAATCTCAGAAATCACTGAGAGAAGTAGAGAAATGCTGCAGGTGCATGTTTGCTTCCTAGGACAAATGAAAAACTCACATGGGCCATGCACAGTGCAAACGGATGAAAAGAAGCATACACAGCGAGAGCAGTGTGCACTGTTCTCGCACAGCAGAGCTTGTTCAGCTTGCCAGCTTCTAACATGGAAAGAGAGCAAGCAGACAGCAGCCCACATGCTCTGCTTGTTATAAACATGGAAAACAGACACCCTAGCATCAGAATCTCAGAAATCACAGAGAGAAGTAGAGAAATGCTGCAGGAGCATGTTTTCTTGCTAGGACCAACGAAAAACACAAATGGGCTGTGCACAGTGCAAACGGATGAACAGAAGCATACACAGTGAGAGCTGTGTGCACTGTTCTCGCACAGCAGAGCTTGTTCGACTCGACAGCTTCTAACATGGAAACAGAGCAAGCAGACAGCAATCCACATGCTCTGCTTGCTGCAAATGTGGAAAACAGACACCCCAGCATCAGAATCTCAGAAATCACAGAGAGAAGTAGAGAAATGCTGCAGGAGCATGTTTTCTTGCTAGGACCAACGAAAAACACAAATGGGCTGTGCGCAGTGCAAACAGATGAACAGAAGCATACACAGTGAGAGCTGTGCGCATGGTTCTCACAGACCAGAGCTTGTTCTACTTGACAGCTTCTAACATGGAAACACAGCAAGCAGACAGCAGCCCACATGCTCTGCTTGCGGCAAACATGGAAATCAGTCGCCCCAGCATCATAATCACAAAAATCAATGAGAGGAGCAGAGAAATGCTGCAGGAGCATGTTTGCTTCCTAGGACAAATGAAAAACTCACATGGGCCATGCACAGTGCAAACGGATGAAAAGAAGCATACACAGCGAGAGCAGTGTGCACTGTTCTCGCAAAGCAGAGCTTGTTCAGCTTGCCAGCTTCTAACATGGAAAGAGAGCAAGCCGACAGGAAACCACATGCTGTGCCTGCTGCAAATGTGGAAAACAGACGCCCCAGTGTCATAATCTCAGAAATCACTGAGAGAAGCCGAGAAATGCTGCAGGAGCATGTTTGCTTGCTGGGACAAATGAAAAACTCAATTGGGCTGTGCACAGTGCAAACAGATGAAAAGAAGCAAACACAGTGAGAGCTGTGTGCATGGTTCTCGCATAGCAGAGCCTGTTCAACTTGACAGCTTCTAACATGGAAAGAGAGCAAGCAGACAGGAACCCACATGCTGTGCTTGCTGCAAACATGGAAAACAGACGCCCCAGCATCAGAATCTCAGAAATCACTGAGAGAAGCAGAGAAATGCTGCAGGAGCAGGTTTTCTTGCTTGAAAAAGTGAAAAACTCACTTGGGCCGTGCACAGTGCAAACCAATGAACAGAAGCAAACACAGTGAGAGCTGTGTGCATGGTTCTCGCAAAGCAGAGCGTGTTCACCTTGACAGCTTCTAACATGGAAACACAGCAAGCAGACCTCAGCCTACATTCTCTGCGTGTTGCAAAGATGGAAAACAGACACCCTAGTATCAGAATCTCAGAAATCACTGAGCGAAGCAGAGAAATGCTGCAGGACCATGCTTGCTTGCTTGAAAAAGTGAAAAACTTACTTGGGCTGTGCACAGTGCAAACAGATGAACAGAAGCATACATAGCGAGAGCAGTGTGCACTGTTCTCGCGAAGCAGAGCTTGTTCACCTTGACAGCTTCTAACATGGAAACACAGCAAGCAGACAGCAGCCCACATGCTCTGCTTGCTGCAAACATGGAAAACAGACACCCTAGCATCAGAATCTCAGAAATCACTGAGAGAAGTAGAGAAATGCTGCAGGAGCATGTTTGCTTCCTAGGACAAATGAAAAACTCACATGGTCCATGCACAGTGCAAACGGATGAAAAGAAGCATACACAGCGAGAGCAGTGTGCACTGTTCTCGCACAGCAGAGCTTGTTCAGCTCGCCAGCTTCTAACATGGAAAGAGAGCAAGCAGACAGCAGCCCACATGCTCTGCTTGTTATAAACATGGAAAACAGACACCCTAGCATCAGAATCTCAGAAATCACAGAGAGAAGTAGAGAAATGCTGCAGGAGCATGTTTTCTTGCTAGGACCAACGAAAAACACAAATGGGCTGTGCGCAGTGCAAACAGATGAACAGAAGCATACACAGTGAGAGCTGTGTGCATGGTTCTCGCAGAGCAGAGCTTGTTCTACTTGACAGCTTCTAACATGGAAACACAGCAAGCAGACAGCAGCCCACATGCTCTGCTTGCGGCAAACATGGAAAACAGACACCCTAGCATCAGAATCTCAGAAATCACTGAGAGAAGTAGAGAAATGCTGCAGGAGCATGTTTGCTTCCCAGGACAAATGAAAAACTCTCATGGGCCATGCACAGTGCAAACGGATGAAAAGAAGCATACACAGCGAGAGCAGTGTGCACTGTTCTCGCACAGCAGAGCTTGTTCAGCTTGCCAGCTTCTAACATGGAAAGAGAGCAAGCAGACAGCAGCCCACATGCTCTGCTTGTTATAAACATGGAAAACAGACACCCTAGCATCAGAATCTCAGAAATCACAGAGAGAAGTAGAGAAATGCTGCAGGAGCATGTTTTCTTGTTAGGACCAACGAAAAACACAAATGGGCTGTGCACAGTGCAAACGGATGAACAGAAGCATACACAGAGAGAGCTGTGTGCACTGTTCTCGCACAACAGAGCTTGTTCGACTCGACAGCTTCTAACATGGAAACAGAGCAAGCAGACAGCAATCCACATGCTCTGCTTGCTGCAAATGTGGAAAACAGACACCCCAGCATCAGAATCTCAGAAATCACAGAGAGAAGTAGAGAAATGCTGCAGGAGCGTGTTTTCTTGCTTGAAAAAGTGAAAAACTCACTTGGGCCGTGCACAGCGCAAACCAATGAACAGAAGCAAACACAGTGAGAGCTGTGTGTATGGTTCACGCAAAGCAGAGCTTGTTCACCTTGACAGCTTCTAACATGGAAACACAGCAAGCAGACCTCAGCCTACATTCTCTGCGTGCTGCAAAGATGGAAAACAGACACCCTAGTATCAGAATCTCTGAAATCACTGAGCGAAGCAGAGAAATGCTGCAGGACCATGCTTGCTTGCTTGAAAAAGTGAAAAACTTACTTGGGCTGTGCGCAGTGCAAACAGATGAACAGAAGCATACATAGCGAGAGCAGTGTGCACTGTTCTCGCAAAGCAGAGCTTGTTCAGCTTGCCAGCTTCTAACATGGAAAGAGAGCAAGCAGACAGCAGCCCACATGCTCTGCTTGTTATAAACATGGAAAACAGACACCCTAGCATCAGAATCTCAGAAATCACAGAGAGATGTAGAGAAATGCTGCAGGAGCATGTTTGCTTCCTAGGACAAATTAAAAACTCACATGGGCCATGCACAGTGCAAACGGATGAAAAGAAGCATACACAGCGAGAGCAGTGTGCACTGTTCTCGCACAGCAGAGCTTGTTCAGCTTGCCAGCTTCTAACATGGAAAGAGAGCAAGCAGACAGCAGCCCACATGCTCTGCTTGTTATAAACATGGAAAACAGACACCCTAGCATCAGAATCTCAGAAATCACAGAGAGAAGTAGAGAAATGCTGCAGGAGCATGTTTTCTTGCTAGGACCAACGAAAAACACTAATGGGCTGTGCGCAGTGCAAACAGATGAACAGAAGCATACACAGTGAGAGCTGTGTGCATGGTTCTCGCAGAGCAGAGCTTGTTCTACTTGACAGCTTCTAACATGGTAACACAGCAAGCAGACAGCATCCCACATGCTCTGCTTGCGGCAAACGTGGAAAACAGACACCCTAGCATCAGAATCTCAGAAATCACTGAGAGAAGTAGAGAAATGCTGCAGGAGCATGTTTGCTTCCTAGGACAAATGAAAAACTCACAAGGGCCATGCACAGTGCAAACGGATGAAAAGAAGCATACACAGCGAGAGCAGTATGCACTGTTCTCGCACAGCAGAGCTTGTTCAGCTTGCCAGCTTCTAACATGGAAAGAGAGCAAGCAGACAGCAGCCCACATGCTCTGCTTGTTATAAACATGGAAAACAGACACCCTAGCATCAGAATCTCAGAAATCACAGAGAGAAGTAGAGAAATGCTGCAGGAGCATGTTTTCTTGCTAGGACCAACGAAAAACACAAATGGGCTGTGCACAGTGCAAACGGATGAACAGAAGCATACACAGTGAGAGCTGTGTGCACTGTTCTCGCACAACAGAGCTTGTTCGACTCGACAGCTTCTAACATGGAAACAGAGCCAGCAGACAGCAATCCACATGCTCTGCTTGCTGCAAATGTGGAAAACAGACACCCCAGCATCAGAATCTCAGAAATCACAGAGAGAAGTAGAGAAATGCTGCAGGAGCATGTTTTCTTGCTTGAAAAAGTGAAAAACTCACTTGGGCCGTGCACAGCGCAAACCAATGAACAGAAGCAAACACAGTGAGAGCTGTGTGTATGGTTCTCGCAAAGCAGAGCTTGTTCACCTTGACAGCTTCTAACATGGAAACACAGCAAGCAGACAGCAGGCCACATGCTCTGCTTGTTATAAACATGGAAAACAGACACCCTAGCATCAGAATCTCAGAAATCACTGAGAGAAGTAGAGAAATGCTGCAGGAGCATGTTTGCTTCCTAGGACAAATGAAAAACTCACATGGGCCATGCACAGTGCAAATGGATGAAAAGAAGCATACACAGCGAGAGCTGTGTGCATGGTTCTCGCAGAGCAGAGTTTGTTCTACTTGACAGCTTCGGACATGGAAAGAGAGCAAGCAGACAGGAAACCACATGCGGTGCTTGCTGCGAATGTGGAAAACAGACGCCCCAGCATCATAATCTCAGAAATCACTGAGAGAAGCAGAGAAATGCTGCAGGACCATGCTTGCTTGCTTGAAAAAGTGAAAAACTTACTTGGGCTGTGCACAGTGCAAACAGATGAACAGAAGCATACATAGCGAGAGCAGTGTGCACTGTTCTCGCGAAGCAGAGCTGTTCACCTAGACAGCTTCTAACATGGAAACACAGCAAGCAGACAGCAGCCCACATGCTCTGCTTGCTGCAAACATGGAAAACAGACACCCTAGCATCAGAATCTCAGAAATCACTGAGAGAAGTAGAGAAATGCTGCAGGAGCATGTTTGCTTCCTAGGACAAATGAAAAACTCACATGGGCCATGCACAGTGCAAACGGATGAAAAGAAGCATACACAGGGAGAGCAGTGTGCACTGTTCTCGCACAGCAGAGCTTGTTCAGCTCGCCAGCTTCTAACATGGAAAGAGAGCAAGCAGACAGCAGCCCACATGCTCTGCTTGTTATAAACATGGAAAACAGACACCCTAGCATCAGAATCTCAGAAATCACAGAGAGAAGTAGAGAAATGCTGCAGGAGCATGTTTTCTTGCTAGGACCAACGAAAAACACAAATGGGCTGTGCGCAGTGCAAACAGATGAACAGAAGCATACACAGTGAGAGCTGTGTGCATGGTTCTCGCAGAGCAGAGCTTGTTCTACTTGATAGCTTCTGACATGGAAAGAGAGCAAGCAGACAGGAAACCACATGCTGTGCTTGCTGCAAATGTGGAAAACAGACGCCCCAGCATCATAATCTCAGAAATCACTGAGAGAAGCCGAGAAATGCTGCAGGACCATGCTTGCTTGCTTGAAAAAGTGAAAAACTTACTTGGGCTGTGCACAGTGCAAACAGATGAACAGAAGCATACATAGCGAGAGCAGTGTGCACTGTTCTCGCGAAGCAGAGCTTGTTCACCTTGACAGCTTCTAACATGGAAACACAGCAAGCAGACAGCAGCCCACATGCTCTGCTTGTTATAAACATGGAAAACAGACACCCTAGCATCAGAATCTCAGAAATCACCGGGAGAAGTAGAGAAATGCTGCATGAGCATGTTTTCTTGCTAGGACCAATGAAAAACACAAATGGGCTGTGCGCAGTGCAAACAGATGAACAGAAGCATACATAGCGAGAGCTGTGTGCATGGTTCTCGCAGAGCAGAGCTTGTTCACCTTGACAGCTTCTAACATGGAAACACAGCAAGCAGACAGCAGCCCACATGCTCTGCTTGCGGCAAACATGGAAAACAGACACCCCAGCATCAGAATCTCAGAAATCACTGAGAGAAGTAGAGAAATGCTGCAGGTGCATGTTTGCTTCCTAGGACAAATGAAAAACTCACATGGGCCATGCACAGTGCAAACGGATGAAAAGAAGCATACACAGCGAGAGCAGTGTGCACTGTTCTCGCACAGCAGAGCTTGTTCAGCTTGCCAGCTTCTAACATGGAAAGAGAGCAAGCAGACAGCAGCCCACATGCTCTGCTTGTTATAAACATGGAAAACAGACACCCTAGCATCAGAATCTCAGAAATCACAGAGAGAAGTAGAGAAATGCTGCAGGAGCATGTTTTCTTGCTAGGACCAACGAAAAACACAAATGGGCTGTGCACAGTGCAAACGGATGAACAGAAGCATACACAGTGAGAGCTGTGTGCACTGTTCTCGCACAGCAGAGCTTGTTCGACTCGACAGCTTCTAACATGGAAACAGAGCAAGCAGACAGCAATCCACATGCTCTGCTTGCTGCAAATGTGGAAAACAGACACCCCAGCATCAGAATCTCAGAAATCACAGAGAGAAGTAGAGAAATGCTGCAGGAGCATGTTTTCTTGCTAGGACCAACGAAAAACACAAATGGGCTGTGCGCAGTGCAAACAGATGAACAGAAGCATACACAGTGAGAGCTGTGCGCATGGTTCTCACAGACCAGAGCTTGTTCTACTTGACAGCTTCTAACATGGAAACACAGCAAGCAGACAGCAGCCCACATGCTCTGCTTGCGGCAAACATGGAAATCAGTCGCCCCAGCATCATAATCACAAAAATCAATGAGAGGAGCAGAGAAATGCTGCAGGAGCATGTTTGCTTCCTAGGACAAATGAAAAACTCACATGGGCCATGCACAGTGCAAACGGATGAAAAGAAGCATACACAGCGAGAGCAGTGTGCACTGTTCTCGCAAAGCAGAGCTTGTTCAGCTTGCCAGCTTCTAACATGGAAAGAGAGCAAGCCGACAGGAAACCACATGCTGTGCCTGCTGCAAATGTGGAAAACAGACGCCCCAGTGTCATAATCTCAGAAATCACTGAGAGAAGCCGAGAAATGCTGCAGGAGCATGTTTGCTTGCTGGGACAAATGAAAAACTCAATTGGGCTGTGCACAGTGCAAACAGATGAAAAGAAGCAAACACAGTGAGAGCTGTGTGCATGGTTCTCGCATAGCAGAGCCTGTTCAACTTGACAGCTTCTAACATGGAAAGAGAGCAAGCAGACAGGAACCCACATGCTGTGCTTGCTGCAAACATGGAAAACAGACGCCCCAGCATCAGAATCTCAGAAATCACTGAGAGAAGCAGAGAAATGCTGCAGGAGCAGGTTTTCTTGCTTGAAAAAGGGAAAAACTCACTTGGGCCGTGCACAGTGCAAACCAATGAACAGAAGCAAACACAGTGAGAGCTGTGTGCATGGTTCTCGCAAAGCAGAGCGTGTTCACCTTGACAGCTTCTAACATGGAAACACAGCAAGCAGACCTCAGCCTACATTCTCTGCGTGTTGCAAAGATGGAAAACAGACACCCTAGTATCAGAATCTCAGAAATCACTGAGCGAAGCAGAGAAATGCTGCAGGACCATGCTTGCTTGCTTGAAAAAGTGAAAAACTTACTTGGGCTGTGCACAGTGCAAACAGATGAACAGAAGCATACATAGCGAGAGCAGTGTGCACTGTTCTCGCGAAGCAGAGCTTGTTCACCTTGACAGCTTCTAACATGGAAACACAGCAAGCAGACAGCAGCCCACATGCTCTGCTTGCTGCAAACATGGAAAACAGACACCCTAGCATCAGAATCTCAGAAATCACTGAGAGAAGTAGAGAAATGCTGCAGGAGCATGTTTGCTTCCTAGGACAAATGAAAAACTCACATGGTCCATGCACAGTGCAAACGGATGAAAAGAAGCATACACAGCGAGAGCAGTGTGCACTGTTCTCGCACAGCAGAGCTTGTTCAGCTCGCCAGCTTCTAACATGGAAAGAGAGCAAGCAGACAGCAGCCCACATGCTCTGCTTGTTATAAACATGGAAAACAGACACCCTAGCATCAGAATCTCAGAAATCACAGAGAGAAGTAGAGAAATGCTGCAGGAGCATGTTTTCTTGCTAGGACCAACGAAAAACACAAATGGGCTGTGCGCAGTGCAAACAGATGAACAGAAGCATACACAGTGAGAGCTGTGTGCATGGTTCTCGCAGAGCAGAGCTTGTTCTACTTGACAGCTTCTAACATGGAAACACAGCAAGCAGACAGCAGCCCACATGCTCTGCTTGCGGCAAACATGGAAAACAGACACCCTAGCATCAGAATCTCAGAAATCACTGAGAGAAGTAGAGAAATGCTGCAGGAGCATGTTTGCTTCCCAGGACAAATGAAAAACTCTCATGGGCCATGCACAGTGCAAACGGATGAAAAGAAGCATACACAGCGAGAGCAGTGTGCACTGTTCTCGCACAGCAGAGCTTGTTCAGCTTGCCAGCTTCTAACATGGAAAGAGAGCAAGCAGACAGCAGCCCACATGCTCTGCTTGTTATAAACATGGAAAACAGACACCCTAGCATCAGAATCTCAGAAATCACAGAGAGAAGTAGAGAAATGCTGCAGGAGCATGTTTTCTTGTTAGGACCAACGAAAAACACAAATGGGCTGTGCACAGTGCAAACGGATGAACAGAAGCATACACAGAGAGAGCTGTGTGCACTGTTCTCGCACAACAGAGCTTGTTCGACTCGACAGCTTCTAACATGGAAACAGAGCAAGCAGACAGCAATCCACATGCTCTGCTTGCTGCAAATGTGGAAAACAGACACCCCAGCATCAGAATCTCAGAAATCACAGAGAGAAGTAGAGAAATGCTGCAGGAGCGTGTTTTCTTGCTTGAAAAAGTGAAAAACTCACTTGGGCCGTGCACAGCGCAAACCAATGAACAGAAGCAAACACAGTGAGAGCTGTGTGTATGGTTCACGCAAAGCAGAGCTTGTTCACCTTGACAGCTTCTAACATGGAAACACAGCAAGCAGACCTCAGCCTACATTCTCTGCGTGCTGCAAAGATGGAAAACAGACACCCTAGTATCAGAATCTCTGAAATCACTGAGCGAAGCAGAGAAATGCTGCAGGACCATGCTTGCTTGCTTGAAAAAGTGAAAAACTTACTTGGGCTGTGCGCAGTGCAAACAGATGAACAGAAGCATACATAGCGAGAGCAGTGTGCACTGTTCTCGCAAAGCAGAGCTTGTTCAGCTTGCCAGCTTCTAACATGGAAAGAGAGCAAGCAGACAGCAGCCCACATGCTCTGCTTGTTATAAACATGGAAAACAGACACCCTAGCATCAGAATCTCAGAAATCACAGAGAGATGTAGAGAAATGCTGCAGAAGCATGTTTTCTTGCTAGGACCAACGAAAAACACAAATGGGCTGTGCGCAGTGCAAACAGATGAACAGAAGCATACACAGTGAGAGCTGTGTGCATGGTTCTCGCAGAGCAGAGCTTGTTCTACTTGACAGCTTCTGACATGGAAAGAGAGCAAGCAGACAGGAAACCACATGCTGTGCTTGCTGCAAATGTGGAAAACAGACGCCCCAGCATCATAATCTCAGAAATCACTGAGAGAAGCCGAGAAATGCTGCAGGACCATGCTTGCTTGCTTGAAAAAGTGAAAAACTTACTTGGGCTGTGCACAGTGCAAACAGATGAACAGAAGCATACATAGCGAGAGCAGTGTGCACTGTTCTCGCGAAGCAGAGCTTGTTCACCTTGACAGCTTCTAACATGGAAACACAGCAAGCAGACAGCAGCCCACATGCTCTGCTTGTTATAAACATGGAAAACAGACACCCTAGCATCAGAATCTCAGAAATCACAGGGAGAAGTAGAGAAATGCTGCAGGAGCATGTTTTCTTGCTAGGACCAACGAAAAACACAAATGGGCTGTGCGCAGTGCAAACAGATGAACAGAAGCATACACAGTGAGAGCTGTGTGCATGGTTCTCGCAGAGCAGAGCTTGTTCTACTTGACAGCTTCTAACATGGAAACACAGCAAGCAGACAGCAGCCCACATGCTCTGCTTGCGGCAAACATGGAAAACAGACACCCTAGCATCAGAATCTCAGAAATCACTGAGAGAAGTAGAGAAATGCTGCAGGAGCATGTTTGCTTCCTAGGACAAATGAAAAACTCTCATGGGCCATGCACAGTGCAAACGGATGAAAAGAAGCATACACAGCGAGAGCAGTGTGCACTGTTCTCGCACAGCAGAGCTTGTTCAGCTTGCCAGCTTCTAACATGGAAAGAGAGCAAGCAGACAGCAGCCCACATGCTCTGCTTGTTATAAACATGGAAAACAGACACCCTAGCATCAGAATCTCAGAAATCACAGAGAGAAGTAGAGAAATGCTGCAGGAGCATGTTTTCTTGTTAGGACCAGCGAAAAACACAAATGGGCTGTGCACAGTGCAAACGGATGAACAGAAGCATACACAGAGAGAGCTGTGTGCACTGTTCTCGCACAACAGAGCTTGTTCGACTCGACAGCTTCTAACATGGAAACAGAGCAAGCAGACAGCAATCCACATGCTCTGCTTGCTGCAAATGTGGAAAACAGACACCCCAGCATCAGAATCTCAGAAATCACAGAGAGAAGTAGAGAAATGCTGCAGGAGCATGTTTTCTTGCTTGAAAAAGTGAAAAACTCACTTGGGCCGTGCACAGCGCAAACCAATGAACAGAAGCAAACACAGTGAGAGCTGTGTGTATGGTTCTCGCAAAGCAGAGCTTGTTCACCTTGACAGCTTCTAACATGGAAACACAGCAAGCAGACCTCAGCCTACATTCTCTGCGTGCTGCAAAGATGGAAAACAGACACCCTAGTATCAGAATCTCTGAAATCACTGAGCGAAGCAGAGAAATGCTGCAGGACCATGCTTGCTTGCTTGAAAAAGTGAAAAACTTACTTGGGCTGTGCACAGTGCAAACAGATGAACAGAAGCATACATAGCGAGAGCAGTGTGCACTGTTCTCGTGAAGCAGAGCTTGTTCACCTTGACAGCTTCTAACATGGAAACACAGCAAGCAGACAGCAGCCCACATGCTCTGCTTGCTGCAAACATGGAAAACAGACACCCTAGCATCAGAATCTCAGAAATCACTGAGAGAAGTAGAGAAATGCTGCAGGAGCATGTTTGCTTCCTAGGACAAATGAAAAACTCACATGGGCCATGCACAGTGCAAATGGATGAAAAGAAGCATACACAGCGAGAGCAGTGAGCACTGTTCTCGCAAAGCAGAGCTTGTTCAGCTTGCCAGCTTCTAACATGGAAAGAGAGCAAGCAGACAGCAGCCCACATGCTCTGCTTGTTATAAACATGGAAAACAGACACCCGAGCATCAGAATCTCAGAAATCACAGAGAGAAGTAGAGAAATGCTGCAGAAGCATGTTTTCTTGCTAGGACCAACGAAAAACACAAATGGGCTGTGCGCAGTGCAAACAGATGAACAGAAGCATACACAGTGAGAGCTGTGTGCATGGTTCTCGCAGAGCAGAGCTTGTTCTACTTGACAGCTTCTGACATGGAAAGAGAGCAAGCAGACAGGAAACCACATGCTGTGCTTGCTGCAAATGTGGAAAACAGACGCCCCAGCATCATAATCTCAGAAATCACTGAGAGAAGCCGAGAAATGCTGCAGGACCATGCTTGCTTGCTTGAAAAAGTGAAAAACTTACTTGGGCTGTGCACAGTGCAAACAGATGAACAGAAGCATACATAGCGAGAGCAGTGTGCACTGTTCTCGCGAAGCAGAGCTTGTTCACCTTGACAGCTTCTAACATGGAAACACAGCAAGCAGACAGCAGCCCACATGCTCTGCTTGTTATAAACATGGAAAACAGACACCCTAGCATCAGAATCTCAGAAATCACAGGGAGAAGTAGAGAAATGCTGCAGGAGCATGTTTTCTTGCTAGGACCAACGAAAAACACAAATGGGCTGTGCGCAGTGCAAACAGATGAACAGAAGCATACACAGTGAGAGCTGTGTGCATGGTTCTCGCAGAGCAGAGCTTGTTCACCTTGACAGCTTCTAACATGGAAACACAGCAAGCAGACAGCAGCCCACATGCTCTGCTTGCGGCAAACATGGAAAACAGACACCCTAGCATCAGAATCTCAGAAATCACTGAGAGAAGTAGAGAAATGCTGCAGGAGCATGTTTGCTTCCTAGGACAAATGAAAAACTCTCATGGGCCATGCACAGTGCAAACGGATGAAAAGAAGCATACACAGCGAGAGCAGTGTGCACTGTTCTCGCACAGCAGAGCTTGTTCAGCTTGCCAGCTTCTAACATGGAAAGAGAGCAAGCAGACAGCAGCCCACATGCTCTGCTTGTTATAAACATGGAAAACAGACACCCTAGCATCAGAATCTCAGAAATCACAGAGAGAAGTAGAGAAATGCTGCAGGAGCATGTTTTCTTGTTAGGACCAACGAAAAACACAAATGGGCTGTGCACAGTGCAAACGGATGAACAGAAGCATACACAGAGAGAGCTGTGTGCACTGTTCTCGCACAACAGAGCTTGTTCGACTCGACAGCTTCTAACATGGAAACAGAGCAAGCAGACAGCAATCCACATGCTCTGCTTGCTGCAAATGTGGAAAACAGACACCCCAGCATCAGAATCTCAGAAATCACAGAGAGAAGTAGAGAAATGCTGCAGGAGCATGTTTTCTTGCTTGAAAAAGTGAAAAACTCACTTGGGCCGTGCACAGCGCAAACCAATGAACAGAAGCAAACACAGTGAGAGCTGTGTGTATGGTTCTCGCAAAGCAGAGCTTGTTCACCTGGACAGCTTCTAACATGGAAACACAGCAAGCAGACCTCAGCCTACATTCTCTGCGTGCTGCAAAGATGGAAAACAGACACCCTAGTATCAGAATCTCTGAAATCACTGAGCGAAGCAGAGAAATGCTGCAGGACCATGCTTGCTTGCTTGAAAAAGTGAAAAACTTACTTGGGCTGTGCACAGTGCAAACAGATGAACAGAAGCATACATAGCGAGAGCAGTGTGCACTGTTCTCGCGAAGCAGAGCTTGTTCACCTTGACAGCTTCTAACATGGAAACACAGCAAGCAGACAGCAGCCCACATGCTCTGCTTGCTGCAAACATGGAAAACAGACACCCTAGCATCAGAATCTCAGAAATCACTGAGAGAAGTAGAGAAATGCTGCAGGAGCATGTTTGCTTCCTAGGACAAATGAAAAACTCACATGGGCCATGCACAGTGCAAATGGATGAAAAGAAGCATACACAGCGAGAGCAGTGAGCACTGTTCTCGCAAAGCAGAGCTTGTTCAGCTTGCCAGCTTCTAACATGGAAAGAGAGCAAGCAGACAGCAGCCCACATGCTCTGCTTGTTATAAACATGGAAAACAGACACCCGAGCATCAGAATCTCAGAAATCACAGAGAGATGTAGAGAAATGCTGCAGAAGCATGTTTTCTTGCTAGGACCAACGAAAAACACAAATGGGCTGTGCGCAGTGGAAACAGATGAACAGAAGCATACACAGTGAGAGCTGTGTGCATGGTTCTCGCAGAGCAGAGCTTGTTCTACTTGACAGCTTCTGACATGGAAAGAGAGCAAGCAGACAGGAAACCACATGCTGTGCTTGCTGCAAATGTGGAAAACAGACGCCCTAGCATCATAATCTCAGAAATCACTGAGAGAAGCCGAGAAATGCTGCAGGACCATGCTTGCTTGCTTGAAAAAGTGAAAAACTTACTTGGGCTGTGCACAGTGCAAACAGATGAACAGAAGCATACATAGCGAGAGCAGTGTGCACTGTTCTCGCGAAGCAGAGCTTGTTCACCTTGACAGCTTCTAACATGGAAACACAGCAAGCAGACAGCAGCCCACATGCTCTGCTTGTTATAAACATGGAAAACAGACACCCTAGCATCAGAATCTCAGAAATCACAGAGAGAAGTAGAGAAATGCTGCAGGAGCATGTTTTCTTGCTAGGACCAACGAAAAACACAAATGGGCTGTGCGCAGTGCAAACAGATGAACAGAAGAATACACAGTGAGAGCTGTGTGCATGGTTCTCGCAGAGCAGAGCTTGTTCTACTTGACAGCTTCTAACATGGAAACACAGCAAGCAGACAGCAGCCCACATGCTCTGCTTGCGGCAAACATGGAAAACAGACACCCTAGCATCAGAATCTCAGAAATCACTGAGAGAAGTAGAGAAATGCTGCAGGAGCATGTTTGCTTCCTAGGACAAATGAAAAACTCACATGGGCCATGCACAGTGCAAACGGATGAAAAGAAGCATACACAGCGAGAGCAGTGTGCACTGTTCTCGCACAGCAGAGCTTGTTCAGCTTGCCAGCTTCTAACATGGAAAGAGAGCAAGCAGACAGCAGCCCACATGCTCTGCTTGTTATAAACATGGAAAACAGACACCCTAGCATCAGAATCTCAGAAATCACAGAGAGAAGTAGAGAAATGCTGCAGGAGCATGTTTTCTTGTTAGGACCAACGAAAAACAAAATGGGCTGTGCACAGTGCAAACGGATGAACAGAAGCATACACAGTGAGAGCTGTGTGCACTGTTCTCGCACAGCAGAGCTTGTTCGACTCGACAGCTTCTAACATGGAAACAGAGCAAGCAGACAGCAATCCACATGCTCTGCTTGCTGCAAATGTGGAAAACAGACACCCCAGCATCAGAATCTCAGAAATCACAGAGAGAAGTAGAGAAATGCTGCAGGAGCATGTTTTCTTGCTTGAAAAAGTGAAAAACTCACTTGGGCCGTGCACAGCGCAAACCAATGAACAGAAGCAAACACAGTGAGAGCTGTGTGTATGGTTCTCGCAAAGCAGAGCTTGTTCACCTTGACAGCTTCTAACATGGAAACACAGCAAGCAGACATCAGCCTACATTCTCTGCGTGCTGCAAAGATGGAAAACAGACACCCTAGTATCAGAATCTCTGAAATCACTGAGCGAAGCAGAGAAATGCTGCAGGACCATGCTTGCTTGCTTGAAAAAGTGAAAAACTTACTTGGGCTGTGCACAGTGCAAACAGATGAACAGAAGCATACATAGCGAGAGCAGTGTGCACTGTTCTCGCGAAGCAGAGCTTGTTCACCTTGACAGCTTCTAACATGGAAACACAGCAAGCAGACAGCAGCCCACATGCTCTGCTTGCTGCAAACATGGAAAACAGACACCCTAGCATCAGAATCTCAGAAATCACTGAGAGAAGTAGAGAAATGCTGCAGGAGCATGTTTGCTTCCTAGGACAAATGAAAAACTCACATGGGCCATGCACAGTGCAAATGGATGAAAAGAAGCATACACAGCGAGAGCAGTGAGCACTGTTCTCGCAAAGCAGAGCTTGTTCAGCTTGCCAGCTTCTAACATGGAAAGAGAGCAAGCAGACAGCAGCCCACATGCTCTGCTTGTTATAAACATGGAAAACAGACACCCTAGCATCAGAATCTCAGAAATCACAGAGAGAAGTAGAGAAATGCTGCAGGAGCATGTTTTCTTGCTAGGACCAACGAAAAACACAAATGGGCTGTGCGCAGTGCAAACAGATGAACAGAAGCATACACATTGAGAGCTGTGTGCATGGTTCTCGCAGAGCAGAGTTTGTTCTACTTGACAGCTTCTGACATGGAAAGAGAGCAAGCAGACAGGAAACCACATGTGGTGCTTGCTGCAAATGTGGAAAACAGACGCCCCAGCATCATAATCTCAGAAATCACTGAGAGAAGCAGAGAAATGCTGCAGGACCATGCTTGCTTGCTTGAAAAAGTGAAAAACTTACTTGGGCTGTGCACAGTGCAAACAGATGAACAGAAGCATACATAGCGAGAGCAGTGTGCACTGTTCTCGCGAAGCAGAGCTTGTTCACCTTGACAGCTTCTAACATGGAAACACAGCAAGCAGACAGCAGCCCACATGCTCTGCTTGTTATAAACATGGAAAACAGACACCCTAGCATCAGAATCTCAGAAATCACAGAGAGAAGTAGAGAAATGCTGCAGGAGCATGTTTTCTTGCTAAGACCAATGAAAAACACAAATGGGCTGTGCGCAGTGCAAACAGATGAACAGAAGCATACACAGTGAGAGCTGTGTGCATGGTTCTCGCAGAGCAGAGCTTGTTCACCTTGACAGCTTCTAACATGGAAACACAGCAAGCAGACAGCAGCCCACATGCTCTGCTTGCGGCAAACATGGAAAACAGACACCCTAGCATCAGAATCTCAGAAATCACTGAGAGAAGTAGAGAAATGCTGCAGGAGCATGTTTGCTTCCTAGGACAAATGAAAAACTCACATGGGCCATGCACAGTGCAAACGGATGAAAAGAAGCATACACAGCGAGAGCAGTGTGCACTGTTCTCGCACAGCAGAGCTTGTTCAGCTTGCCAGCTTCTAACATGGAAAGAGAGCAAGCAGACAGCAGCCCACATGCTCTGCTTGTTATAAACATGGAAAACAGACACCCTAGCATCAGAATCTCAGAAATCACAGAGAGAAGTAGAGAAATGCTGCAGGAGCATGTTTTCTTGCTAGGACCAACGAAAAACACAAATGGGCTGTGCACAGTGCAAACGGATGAACAGAAGCATACACAGTGAGAGCTGTGTGCACTGTTCTCGCACAGCAGAGCTTGTTCGACTCGACAGCTTCTAACATGGAAACAGAGCAAGCAGACAGCAATCCACATGCTCTGCTTGCTGCAAATGTGGAAAACAGACACCCCAGCATCAGAATCTCAGAAATCACAGAGAGAAGTAGAGAAATGCTGCAGGAGCATGTTTTCTTGCTTGAAAAAGTGAAAAACTCACTTGGGCCGAGCACAGCGCAAACCAATGAACAGAAGCAAACACAGTGAGAGCTGTGTGTATGGTTCTCGCAAAACAGAGCTTGTTCACCTTGACAGCTTCTAACATGGAAACACAGCAAGCAGACCTCAGCCTACATTCTCTGCGTGTTGCAAAGATGGAAAACAGACACCCTAGTATCAGAATCTGAGAAATCACTGAGCGAAGCAGAGAAATGCTGCAGGACCATGCTTGCTTGCTTGAAAAAGTGAAAAACTTACTTGGGCTGTGCACAGTGCAAACAGATGAACAGAAGCATACATAGCGAGAGCAGTGTACACTGTTCTCGCGAAGCAGAGCTTGTTCACCTTGACAGCTTCTAACATGGAAACACAGCAAGCAGACAGCAGCCCACATGCTCTGCTTGCTGCAAACATGGAAAACAGACACCCTAGCATCAGAATCTCAGAAATCACAGAGAGAAGTAGAGAAATGCTGCAGGAGCATGTTTTCTTGCTAGGACCAACGAAAAATACAAATGGGCTGTGCGCAGTGCAAACAGATGAACAGAAGCATACACAGTGCGAGCTGTGTGCATGGTTCTCGCAGAGCAGAGCTTGTTCTACTTGACAGCTTCTAACATGGAAACACAGCAAGCAGACAGCAGCCCACATGCTCTGCTTGCGGCAAACATGGAAAACAGTCGCCCCAGCATAATAATCACAAAAATCAATGAGAGGAGCAGAGAAATGCTGCGGGGGCATGTTTTCTTGCTAGGACAAATGAAAACCTTACTTGGGCTGTGCACAGTGCAAACGGATGAACAGAAGCATACACAGTGAGAGCTGTGTGCACTGTTCTCGCACAGCAGAGCTTGTTCGACTCGACAGCTTCTAACATGGAAACAGAGCAAGCAGACAGCAATCCACATGCTCTGCTTGCTGCAAATGTGGAAAACAGACACCCCAGCATCAGAATCTCAGAAATCACAGAGAGAAGTAGAGAAATGCTGCAGGAGCGTGTTTTCTTGCTTGAAAAAGTGAAAAACTCACTTGGGCCGTGCACAGCGCAAACCAATGAACAGAAGCAAACACAGTGAGAGCTGTGTGTATGGTTCTCGCAAAGCAGAGCTTGTTCACCTTGACAGCTTCTAACATGGAAACACAGCAAGCAGACCTCAGCCTACATTCTCTGCGTGTTGCAAAGATGGAAAACAGACACCCTAGTATCAGAATCTCAGAAATCACTGAGCGAAGCAGAGAAATGCTGCAGAATCATGCTTGCATGCTTGAAAAAGTGAAAAACTTACTTGGGCTGTGCACAGTGCAAACAGATGAACAGAAGCATACATAGCGAGAGCAGTTTGCACTGTTCTCGCGAAGCAGAGCTTGTTCACCTTGACAGCTTCTAACATGGAAACACAGCAAGCAGACAGCAGCCCACATGCTCTGCTTGCTGCAAACATGGAAAACAGACACCCTAGCATCAGAACCTCAGAAATCACTGAGAGAAGTAGAGAAATGCTGCAGAAGCATGTTTGCTTCCTAGGACAAATGAAAAACTCACATGGGCCATGCACAGTGCAAACGGATGAAAAGAAGCATACACAGCGAGAGCAGTGTGCACTGTTCTCGCAAAGCAGAGCTTGTTCAGCTTGCCAGCTTCTAACATGGAAAGAGAGCAAGCCGACAGGAACCCACATGCTGTGCTTGCTGCAAACATGGAAAACAGACGCCCCAGCATCAGAATCGCAGAAATCACAGAGAGAAGTAGAGAAATGCTGCAGGAGCATGTTTTCTTGCTAGGACCAACGAAAAACACAAATGGGCTGTGCGCAGTGCAAACAGATGAACAGAAGCATACACAGTGAGAGCTGTGTGCATGGTTCTTGCAGAGCAGAGTTTGTTCTACTTGACAGCTTCTGACATGGAAAGAGAGCAAGCAGACAGGAAACCACATGCGGTGCTTGCTGCAAATGTGGAAAA